>OU343224.1:133925919-134184157 GCA_910596185.1 Chrysanthemum makinoi | reverse complement strand
TTAGAATGAAGCGTTCAGCTTCTTTTGATGAGCACAAACCAAATTAAAGCAGGCTTATCCCTTTTTGATAAAATGTAATTTTAGAGGCTTACCACAGTTGATGACTTAGCTCTATATCACTTTAATATCTTCAAAAGTTCATCCAAGTCTCTTTCATCCTTGTCCGGAACTTGGCATCCTCAAAAGGGGTTGTGGCACACATTAAATTTACCTACGCCCAGCGACAATACCAGACGCGTGTATATTACATCCATCATCATCCTCCTGTTACAGAAACAAACCCGAGGTAACTTATTATAGTGAAACTGTGAGCCCATAATTGAAGCTTCCACATTTCCAGCTCAAGACAATAGTATAGGCAATACTATTGAAGACTTATATTCTACGTCACAAATGATATCTTCAATGCTCATACATGGTATTGTCCCTTTGCAGGCTTGGGAAATGGAAGCTTCAATTATGGATTCACGATTTATACTAAGATGACCCTGGGTTGTTTGCTTCTTTAAAAAAGAGGATGATGGTGATGTAATAACATACATTGGATGGCTTTGTGGTGTACCATAAATTGGACATGGAACAAATCCGGAAGCTTATGCACACCCATAACTTAATCTTTTTGAGTTTTATGTTTCGGATAACTACTAGTATTAGTTTAGAGTTTTGAATATATTAAAGTTATATAAGCTTATGTATGAAATTATCCCTAGCTGTTAAGCTGAGGTCGCCTCCTAAAATTACATTTACACACAAAAAAATGATCATACTAACAGATTTCATAATATAATCTGCACTCCTCATTCTAAAAGACACTGAAGACCATAACTAGCTCTTTCCTAACTATTCATCACCTACTACGCTAATTCACTGATAAGTGATAACACACACCATTTGCCACCCACTACTTTGTTTTTTTAATGCCAATGGCATCATTTTTGAGCTTTTTGTTGTAAACTATACCTCCCTCATTGCCAGTCCTGCCATTTTCTGGATACGAAGACTTCAGACTAGTTTCTATTTTCCTTAATTAGTTGTTGAACACATGCATTTTTTACTCTTGTTAGGACATCAACTAGCTACGACACTCTTGTTAATTACCCTACAGTAGAAGTATATGAAAAAAAAACTGCAAATGGATCAGGAGTCAAAGGATGATGCTTGTAATTTCCTCTTTCCCACGGAAAAAAGAAAGGAACTCACTGACAACATTTAGGCAGTACCCTTTAGTTTTAAAAACTGTTGCATCACTAAAACGTTCAACCAACCATCCCAGTGCAGCCTTAAAGATTTAATGCGACAATTAGAAAAAATAAAAAATAAATAAAATAATAAAATTAGCAATGCTTAATTCACCAGTTTTCATAGAGGTCCTGTCTTCATTTAACTTTTAATCAGGTTAAATTCTATCCTTAAGTAGAGCCACCATTTCGGTAAATTCTTTAAACTAGCACTGATGAGCTAATGAGCTTTCAATTGACACTTTCAACTGTATAAGGTCAAATCAGAACATTATTCAGCATGGAAACAAGAGCAATAACCAAAAAGTTCCAAACTTCTAATCCCGTTAAAGTTACTTTGTTGTATTTCACTATTTCCTCCTCTATCATTCTGACCTGTGGCAAAGCTCATTCCTTTCCTTTCTCTCTTGCCTCTCTCTTCAAACTTCATTTCCTAAGTTCCTCCACACTTTTACAGACTCCTTTAGCACCAACATCATTACCATAGGCTCCTCCAGCCCTCTTTCATCTTCTTAAGCCCTCTCCTCAACCCACTCCCTAATACTAATTCACTTTTATTATTCTTATAATCCATCTTAACAACAGCTAAATCAAATATTCTTATTCCATCAAACCGATCAATATGTTTCGGCTTGGTTCTGGTTCAGGATCATATATTAGTCCTCCTAGAACTAACTTTATAAAGTTACAAAGGATTGGCTAAGGAGCATATGCACTAGAATATAAGTACTCACCATTGATTTGCCAACCACTATTTTGCTAGTATTCATTCATTTTTCAATCTCAAATGCATCATTCATTGCACTATTTTCTATATATTACCTCATATCATATTCTAGAAACCAAGACTTTGAACCTAGTGTTCTCTCACAACAACATACCTAAGCCCGCTCCCTCGGAAATAGGAGAGCTAGGATGTAGACAATACCCCATACCCTAGGGATCAAGCTTCAAGAAAGACCTCCGGCAAAAGAAACTAGTGTTCTCTATTTCCTAGTATTTTTGAGACATCTACTTTCAAAGTATGTTATGTCAAGTAGAAGGACCTCCCGCTTTTGTGTGAGGATCGAACCCTCAATCTCTATTGAGAGGCAAGCGGTTTCCAACCCATCCAACCCTACTTTTATTTGTAGCATAATACATCAACCCAATATGCATTCTCGCAATCATCGAAATCTAAAACTAGAAGGCAACGAGAACTCATAGTACGAATCTAAGTTAAAACAAACAAATTATAACATTAAACAACATTAAAAAAGACGGAAATTTGAATATCCACCACCTCCTCCTCTATCATTCCGATCAGCTCGCCCTTAGGGTCCAACAAAGCCCGCTCCCTCTCCTTTTCTCTCGCCTCCCTCTTCAACCTCTCTTCCCTCATCTCCTCCACACTCTTCCTCCTCCTCTTCCTACTCACCGTCTCCTCACCCTCCTCCTCCTCATCTCCTCCACCAACATCATCCTTTCGTTCTCGTTCTTTCCTATCCATATACCACGGCACCTTAACACCTTTCCCAACAACCCCGTACCCAAGCCGATATCTCTCCTCAGGTAACACAACTTTCGCCACCTCAGCCTCCTTCTTCATCTTCTTAAAACCTCTCCTCAGCTCATTCCCCAACACCAGCTCACTCTTGCTCACAACGTCAACTTTCGATGGGTCGAGTATCTTGATTCCTTCAAACAAGTTTATATGTTTAGATGATTCTTGTTCTTCTTGAATTGGTGGTTGTTGCGAGATTCCTTTCGCTTGTCGGATTTGCTGGAGACGTATCTCGGTGTCGTGCTTGCGAGATTGCTCTCGCTTGAGCTGCTCCTCTTTCGCGGCGGCTTCTTCGTCTTTGCGGACCTTTTCGCGGTTGTCGAAGTTGTAGACGTTCCATCGTTTCTGTGGCAGGATGTTCAGACCTCCGTGTCCTCCCATCGCAGATTATAAATTTGATCGGGTTTAAATTGAGAAATGTTAGGGTTTCGATTTCTGTTGTGGAATTTATTTTTCCGGTAACTGTCTAAAGAGAGAAACAAACAAAAAAGAAAAATATTTAACTCGTCTTATTATAATTTTTTGTTAGGCTAGTCCTGGAGAATTTCAAATCGGTGGGTCACCACAAATTACAAGCCTCTACCGATGTTGACATCGGTCAACTCGGTTGTGACACTCAGTCATAACATCGGTCGTCAAGTCATAAAACCCAATATCAGGTGAGATTTCGACCGATTTTTTTTTTTTGATCATTAAGCGGGCAACTCGATGCGTCCTGCGTTTTAGAGTAAAAACCGACAAGACCTGCGACACGAAGTCATCTCCGGTCACGATTGAGTATCAAATTAATGTTGGTCATATCTTCAATGGTCTTTGCATTTTACTTGTTGGTCATGTTGTCATGTATCAAATTAATGTCGTTTTATGTCACGTCTTTTTATAAACTTGATATATATAAAATAGAATAAAGATCAAATAAAAAAACAATATACATAAAAAGATAAAATGATTTTTTTTCAAAAAAAGTTCTCGAAAAATTCACAAGAAATTCCAAAAGATCGTATGATGGTGCAGAAAAGAAAAACTTTTCTCTGGATATTTTTCCGAAAAAATTATGAAAAATACGCTTGTGATTAAATTATTATTTTTTTTGCATCAAAATTTTTTGAACCCAACTTTTGACTTTTTCATCAAAATAACATTGCGCATCTAACTAAAACAAGTTGAAAATTTTTTGCATCAAAATTTTTTATGATCAAAATTAGCTTTTTGCATTAAAAAATGTATCAAAACTCAAAATTATAAAAAAAAAATTACAAAAGTTTTATGCACCAACATACCCGATATTGTGAATTTTTTTTTGGAATTTTTGGAGAATTTTTTAAAAAAATTAAATATTTTTATTTTTTTTACTGAATATTTGTCTTTTATTTTAACTTTACCCTATGAAATATGATATAAATATATAAATATATTTATATTTTGTGTCACCTTATGTCACGTCCTATAAACGCAAAAGTTTTTCCATCGCGGCTAAGATGTGAGGCTTGGTCATGCTACCAGCGACGTTATTTATAACTTCGCGTATATGTGGAACATTCATCGTTTCTTAAAATAGCATTGAAAAATTAGGTTTCTTAGAATTTAGTCATAGCTCGCCGCTCTTTGCCAAACGACTACTAAAACTAAAAATGCTCATTGCTCATCGCTTACCGCTAAAAAAAGCTCTTCACCGCTCGGTGCCAAATATACCCAAAACTAATTAAGAAATTTTCAAAAATATCAATCTTTTTACCTTTCTAATAATGCAAAACATTTTTTTAAAACAAGAAAAATTATGAGGGTTCTCTTTTTTATAAAAAAATCAGCCCCGCAAAACTTTTCATACGAAAAGTCATTTCGTGTAGCATCCCATCAACTTTTGGACACATGTCGAGGATTTTATGAAGTCACACAAGACTAAATTTGAAAAAAAAAAAAAAAAAAAAAGTGCTAGAAAGTGAACTCAAAAGTGAATTTTTTTTCACGACTAATCTATAAGGTTTGACTTTACTTCACGCATACTTAAACGAGTTAAAGCACTTTCTTTTGAGACATTCATATTCTTTCAAACTAATACATAAACATTGGATATCGTTATGGGTAGGAGTTTAGTAAATTCACATCTTTTGACATTTAGATTATGTATAGTTTTTTAGGTTTAACCAAACATTTGATTGGGAATGAAACCCTTTCCTCCATACCTATACCTATAAACCAAACACCTTTTAAAAAATAAGTTATAATGAAAATTGGTATTAGTTGATACCTCAATTTCAATATCGGTATTTGCTTTAATTATAAGGGGTTTTTGTTATGGGTTTTTGAGTTAAGGGAAAGGAGTGAAAGTAAAAAAGAAAGCTTGTTTGTTTAGTGTACACGAGTGTAACACCCCCAAATTCGGTATACGCAGCGGAATTAAGGTTGGGGTATTACTTCATGGAGCACAGTCATAATAATAGATAAACGGCTCAAAGAGACGCTTCTAGATAAAACAATTATCATTCATTTATTTAAATCAGAGTTTTACAAAATAAAGGTCCCAAAGGAAATAAGGAAATACATAGTTTTATTCTTGTGAATGATAACAAAATGGACTTTATAAGAAAGTCCATAGCCACTCCGTGCCGATCGTGCTCTAGTTTCACGAGATAAAACATGCTAAAAAGTCAACAAAGGTTGAGTGAATCCATAGTGTTTGAATAATAACAGTTGAACACAAGATAAGCAATATAAAATCAAGAATACCGCTGATGCAAGATATTCAGAGTTGCAAAGATTTGTATCATTGCAACATAGTGTATATTGCCTTAAGTCTCATGAACGCAAACATTAATAACGCCATAATAATGACGTAAATTACAAACATCATAGTGATGATGTGAGCAATGATGCCCTCCGGTAGGATTTTGCCATTCTCCTAGTATTCTCAAATAACGTGCATTTGGTTACCTATCCTGCTAACACAAATGGGCGCCAACTCGCCAGATCTATTCACGATATTCAGCCACTCGCAAGTGATTAATGGTTCATGATATGAGGGACTTTTAGTGGCATCGGTAGGTACTTAGGCAATATCAATCAGGATAGCATACATAAAAATACTTGTGTTCGGTTTTTGTAGCATGTATCTCCCCACAAGTTTTGAAAACAATTATGTAAAAGTGGGAATATGAACTCACCTCGTGTTATCGTAGTCCGGATGGAAAACAAATTAGATAAAATGAACAAATTGCTCAACTCTCGACACGAGTTTGTATATCATGTATTTAGTATTTGTACTCAAGTTTATATGACGGAAATGTTCTCTATGAGATAACATGAAGTCTCTTCAAAAATTAATAATACTTATCATACTTATTTTTATGGCTCGAATATTTGTTAATAAATTTTTATCATAACCAAAGTCATTAAATATTTTATGTTTCCAAAATGTTATAATTTACAATTTTAAATATTTACGCTTTTACCCTTGTACTTTCAAAAATGACACTTAAACCCTCAACTATGGGTTATTGACAAAATCAGCCCTTGTATAATTAACTTCACAGAAATTACATTTTTAGTCCAAGAAAAACTTTATCTTACAAAAATTACAATTTTTATGCTTATAATTTTATAAGAAAATTCATTGGCATAAATGGACAAAAGTGCGTGAATAAAAGCGAGGCCTTAATAGGTTTTACTACGTTCTAGATCCTTTCCGAGTTTGTCCGTCTTTCTAATGTTTCAAACTATAGGTCTTAAGCTCTTACGGTTTGGTCGCAATGATTTTCCAAAGTAAGGGGGTTAGGTGCCTTTGTAGGTTTTGGGTGATGTGGCTAAACAAGGCGATTTTACACGGCAGGCTAGTGTTTCTACAACACATTTGACCCTTTAAACACTTTGCTGTAAGCTCTCTTAAATGGTATAAGTCTCATGTCTTATTCGTCTTTGGTTATAAAGATACAAGTCCACGAACATGGCCACCGCCACCACGCTTTTATGAAAATGGTTTTAACCCATTAACTTTTACGGGGTCACCTAGAGACGTTGTAATATGTTTATTAACTCTTTTTAAGTTGTTTACCATCATCCTATAACTCCCAAGACTCAATTTTTGAAAAATGTACACAAGGCTTATTTATGGAAATTCATGAGTCACCCTTATGGTTAATTATAAAATAGACCATAAGTGTTTTTAAAGACGTTATTGGGGCATTAACAACTTTCCAGCAAACCCTTTAAGGCGATGTAAACCTCGTACTTTGAAACCTTTTAACTTGCAAGATATTAATTACGGAAAAAGGGTATTTAGGCTATTCTTACCAAATGACACTTTTCGTTTTTAAACCATAAAACTCTATATATTTTGCATGCGACCTTGTGAAATGTGGTTTTATCCATTTCTAATGTTTCTAGGATGGTTCCTAATCAATTTTATCGAAAATCCCGTGTTTTCCCACATATTTGTTGTAAAAGACTTTTTGGTATTTATGACTTTTGACCAAAATGATGGGTCGCTTTTTAAACATAACGACTAGGCTTTTTAACCGGGTTATGGGGGCGTTTTGTATTATCCCAGGTGGTGTTTACAATGGTACCTTGCTTGACCCTAATGTCTCTAACATGAAGTAGATAAATGAGGGGCAAGTTGGGGGGTTAGGCCTGTTTTGGCGCCAATTTCAGTAGGGGAAAAACAAAACATGCAATTTATTTAGTATAAACCTATAGGGTGTTGGTAATTATATTAGATGTTTATTTTGCTTGTTTAAAGGACTCTTAACATGTTCTAACATTTAAGGAAAACGCATTACAAATATGTGTTTGTTGGGGCATGTGATTAGAAAGAAAATGAAACGTGGTTTTAACTTTATTTTTCCACATAACACTAATCTATAGTCACTTATATGTTTTATTGAATGTATAAAATGACTAAAGAAAGTGTGTGAGTGTACTTACAAGCTTATGAGTTGCTTATCTCTGGTAAACGCCTAACTAGCTCCTAATGGTCACCAAGTTATCTTCACACCTTCCAAGCTCTAGCTTAGCCTTCCTTAACACTAACTAAGGTCTTAATTCCAGAATGTTTGTGAGTATTGGAGGGGTTATATGGTGCATGATGATGTGTGGATGGTATGGTATCATGTGTGTGTTTGTATACTCAAAGGAAAGGGTATGGGCGCTATATAGGCAAAGGGAGTGCATGGTTTTCAGCAAGTTAGGTCACCATGTCTTCCAAGAGAAGAGACATGGTGAGTTGTTTTATTACACATGGGTGGTGTTTGTAGATGCAAGGGGACATGAAGAGGTGTGGTAAAACTCTAGCCAAGAGTTTTACCCACCAATTTTGACTAATGTAAAATCCTTGGTAAGTAGGGTGATGTGTAAATATTTTGTACATGTAGTTTAATTGTGGCTAGGGTTTATACAAGTAGTGCTAGGTAACTAAGGTGTAAGTAGGGTGATGTGTAAAATCCTTTCGTTCTCGTTCTTTCCTATCCATATACCACGACACCTTAACACCTTTCCCAACAACCCCGCACCCAAGCCGACTTCTTCGCCCTCGTAACACAACTTTCGCCACCCCTTCTTCATCTTCAAACCTCTCCTCACTCATTCCCAACACTACCACTTGCTCACAACAACTTTCGATGGGTCGAGTATCTTGATTCCTTCAAACAAGTTTATATGTTTAGATGATTCTTGTTCTTCTTGAATGGTGTTTGCGAGATTCCTTTCGCTTTCGGATTTGTTGGAGACGATCTCTGGATGTCGTGCTTGGAGATTGCTCGCTTTGAGTCGCTCGTCTTTGGCGCGCTTCGCCTTTTGGACCTTTCACGGTTGTCAAAGTTGTGTACGTTCCATCGCTTTCAAGGGGATGTTTAGACCTCCGTGTCCTCCCATTACGAATTAAATTGAAAAGGTTTGTTAGGGTTTGGATCTCTTAATATTCTTCGAATTTATTTTTACGGTAAAGAGAGAAACACAAAAAAAGAAAGAAAAATATTTAACTCGGCCTCTTATAACTTTTTAAGTAGATTAGTTGACTTTTTTTTAATAGTCTTTGAACTTTTTTAATGACGGTGATATTACTATAATGTACAAATTGTGGTACATGCATTAAAAGATACGGTCTAGATGTCAATTCTCTTTTTTAATAGTTTTTTGGTATGTTTGGCAAAATAGATTATGTTAGTGCTGCGGTGTTGTATTTGATGTTGTCAGCCGGTGTTGGTAAAAAATTATAAAAAAATTATTTTTATAAGCTACGTGAAGTAATATTTTATTTTCAGAGATTATGAAAGATTTTTTTTCTTATAAGTTCTGTGTGCCAAATATAGATTGTTTTTAAATAGCTTTTTTCAAAAAAAAAAAAAAATTAAGCCTCAATAATCTTCCATAATCTCTGCTGCCAAATTTGTCATAGTTGTTAAGATTCCGATATTAATCGTAGAATCTTACAATTTTACGATATTACAAAGTAACAAAATTTGGATTTTACATAGGATCTTAGCAAACTTAAGATCTTATACGATCCCGATATTGACCATAAGATTTTAAGATCTAATCCAATCTGATCTTACTTTTTTCGAACCTCAAACTAAAAAATACAAAGTTATGGATTATGTTTTAATAGAATTTAACAAACAATATGTGAATCTTCTTAAACATTTCATATTCATAATTTAGGCCAACATTTCTAAGAAACACTCATATAATTTTGTCTTTACGATATATAATAATTTGTAGATTTGAATAATGTTACAAATACTATTAAAAAAGGGCATTATTGTAGGATCTTAGAATCTCGATCCGATCTTACGACTTCGATCTTACAACAAAGAAAACGATCATGAGTAAAATCCCGAAAACCTTGCTCTTTGCATTTTAATACTAATCTACTTAAAACTTTGTTTGGCAAAAAGAACTTAAGAGTAAATTACACCGTTCGTTCTTGTGGTTTGATCATAATAACATCGCAAGTCCCTCGATTTACATTTTTACATGGTCGATCCTTATAATGAAATTTTGTAACATCATTCTTCCTTATCAATTACACCGTTCGTCCATGTGGTTTAGCCTTAATAACATCGCAAGTCCCTAGACTGTTAGTGATAGCAGGTGTGACACACGGTAAATTTTCACTTATTAATTAAATAATAAATAGTGATTTATCATTACTAAACATATTCATTAAGCATACTGTACAACTTTTTGCATTATAATTTAATTAGAGAATGGTGATTTTTGTCCTGAAATTATCTTATGATTTAAAAATTGTAAGACGAGAGGCCATCTCATTTTCCACTGAGACCGACACCACCCGCGTACCGACACTACAGTAGGGGCAAAATAAAACTTGGATAAATATCCCGGAAAAGGGAAATGTTGTATTATACTACATCCGTCCCATAATAATTGTCCACTTTGACTTTTTTAAGTCTTTTTTATTCAACTTTGACTATAAATATTTTTATT
The DNA here is from genome assembly GCA_910596185.1 of Chrysanthemum makinoi. NCBI lineage: Eukaryota > Viridiplantae > Streptophyta > Magnoliopsida > Asterales > Asteraceae > Chrysanthemum > Chrysanthemum makinoi. The sequence goes on along the minus strand of OU343224.1, from coordinate 134,173,936 downwards.
TGTGTAATATAATAATTGATGAAAAATATATGAATATATTGAGTTTTAGATGTATTTTTATTTGGTATAATTTTCATCAAGTATTATATAACACAAATAAAAATATTATTGGTCAAAGTTAAACAAGAAAGACTAAAAAATTTCAAAGTGGACAATAATTATGGGACGGAGGGAGTAATACTTTTCAAGCCGTGATCATAAACCGTTGCCACCTAAAATTTTATCAAATCAAAATATTACGGGTTCAGTCTAAACTCAGCGGAACATGGAATATACGGCACCTAAAAATGTATGCTAAACATTCCTCCACCGTTTATTTACCATTATATTTTTATGGTTTTTACTTCTTTCTTCTCCTATTACCCTCGAGCCTCACAAACAAAAGCTGAGTACCCAAAAGTTATTTCCTCCTTTACCTTTTATGTATCACGCCTAGGTCAACAAGGAACAACAAGAAACCAATACAAAAGAGGATAGCCTGCACCTTGCTTTCCCCCTCATCCTCTCAAACGGCACCCATAACCATGATTGTCTTTGTTTCCTTCTCATTTTCTTTTCTGCTACCCCTTCGCCGGTCAACCTTTATGGTATAATCCTAGAAACATCACCCATCAATCATTATGTCTCACATACTCGCAATAGATCACGAGGGGATGTCGAGTGGAAAGCGATTGTTGCTCAAGAATGATTCTCACAAAACCCCAAGAATAAAAGTTTAGTCAAACCATCCCCTTATTTCCCCCTTTATATGACTGCCGACCCACGAGGACTCCACATACATCCAACAAATCAGTGATAGGCATACTTCAAGTTATAGCAATCATAAATGCTTTGTTGAAAGTAGTGGTGGGATTCTCGTTCGGGTCGAGGATAGCAGTTTAGCAACTGGGCTCACTGGTGCTCAAACCTCTTCTTGGTTCTTCTTGTCGATCAGTAATTGTAAGGGTTCTCTAATTCTTGTATCTTGTTAAGTTTGTGTTTTGAATTTCCTGAACAATGAACCTGTAAAAATTATTGAAAATATATTGTTTTCAATTTGGTTGGAATAAAAATGAAACCTTCCTTTCCTTCATTGTTTTATGTTTCGATTCTTGAGAAGAATGATGTCTTTATTGTTAACCTATTATCGTTAAGCTTGTGTGGCAAAAGAAAACGTAATGAACCTGAAACGGAAATCTTAGGCTCGATTTAGGGATGCTCATTTCGTGCGGTTCTATTGATTAGTCGACTGTTGCTAGTCACAATCGAGACCCACTCTCGGTCCAGTTTCTGTTAGTTTCGGAGCACTTGTCCCCATGATCCAAAATTAGTTATCAATTGTGCTAAGACGAAGTTGTTTTGCGTTCTAGTTATGTGTCAAATACCCAACCCAGGCCATAGAGAAAGTGTGTGTCAAACGAGTCTGGTGTCGAGACCTACTGGTTCGTAAACCAATAGCGTGGTGTACCTCATTGCCATATCAATTCACATAGTCACGTTAGAGTATAGCTTGCACGGTCCACTCCTGTATTTTGTTTTAAGATTCAACCTACATTCAATCTAGTTAAACAACCAGCACCTACACAGAAGGAAAAGCAGTGTTTGCAAGTCGGGTATGGTGCCGTCTTAGTGTCAATCTCCTCGAGTCACACCGAGGCCCACAACGGGTGTTGTTGTGAACAGTAAACACGGAACCACAAGGTGTGGTTGTGTAATCCTAACATTCACATCTTCCGACTTACCTACGAGCTTAAACCCACATTCGAATGTCATGGATTGGTTAAGTGTCATGTGTCAAAACAGCTCCACTAAAAATCAGCTTAACTCAGTATCAAAAACGAATAGGAAAAACCTATTAGAGTTTCAGCTGGGTCAAGGCCCGTAAAAGGATAAGTGTGTTGATTGATCTAAGGGCCTAAGCCCATTCGTGGCACAAAAACCATCGGGCCACAACCCATTAGGTGGATGCGAGGGAATAGTGAGGTGCAAAGCAAAACAGGGTGCATATTTAACCGTTTGGCACCACGCCTAAAATATTTATACTTCAAGTAATAGAAAACTAAAAGCTTCAAAATATTAACGCTACTAAGAAATTGGAAAACATGATCATCTAAATAGAATGAGTGTTTCTATATAAAACATAAACGAAAGTTTTTCGTACTACTTATGACAAAAATTAGAAGTTGTATATAAGTGTTAGACACATATTTATAACTCTATTTCAAAATGTCTAACTTAATAAAACTTATTATTAAACCTTGATGTTAGTCACCATGTACAAATAACAACTTATATATACGGACGGCTCGACTTTCAACAAAAATATATTTTAACTTGCTTTAAAGAATTATTCCATAACTTTCACACATCGAATCTTCTAAAAACAAATATAATTAAGCTAAATTAAACCTTGAGTACACCTATTGTAACCTAAATGGTGTCATAAAAATATACATATGCCCATATGTACATACCGTATCAATAATAATAGCATAAGTAGTTATCGATTAGTGCTATAAATAATCATTTCCATGCGTCGACTTTCGTTCCCCATCGGACCGAAGGCTTATTCTTCTTTGATATAGTTTCTATTCCATGTTCTCATCCGTCTTTGATATAGTTTCTATTCCACGTTCTCATCCGTCTTTGATATAGTTTCTATTCCACGTTCTCATCCGTCTTTAATATAGTTTCCTACCCAATATTCTCGTACCTCCAAAGAGCCAATACTAGCTAATGTTTCGAAAACCATCCTAAAACTTAACCCTGCCACACAAGAAACATAGGTTTAACCATTTTTGAATGTAATTATACTTCACAAGGATTAAATGGGAATAATAAACTAAATTTGGCCCTACTTACTTAGGTCGCGGTGGTCTGTGCCTCAACATACATTGATTTTCACATTCAGAATACTAATTGCCGAGGTGAGTTTCATAGCCCCTCTTTTACTTGATAAACTGTTTTATACATTTGGGGTGAGAAAATATGCAAAACCTTTTATGGACCTAAACTATTGCATGATTACTATTACGTGGTTTAGCCTAAGCCCTTATGTCCCTAGAGAATGCCCTTTTTCATGAACCGTCAGTTCCCCATTGGGAAGCGCGAATGTTATAAACAGATCTATTGAGGGTGACTCCTCCGTTCGGTTGGCCATGCTTAGGCCAAGGCGAAACGTATATCATGTCGGAATCGAGTGTTGAGGGACAAAACACTCGCATTGGGCCTATATTGTATGATATCATTTAGCATACAGAAACTGTCGTAGTATCGGTTGCATGAACTTAGTGCTAAAGTAGTAGATTTTCATCCATATAACATTATATTCTCAATAATGATTATATGTCTTTAACTTTGGTCCATACCTACTGTTTTAATTTAAACCTATGAACTCACCAGAACTATAGTGACCTTTTAGCATATTTTTCTCAGGTGCTTAACTTGTGATCATGAATGCAAGGCAAGAGGCGGTAAATGGTCGTAGTAATATCTAAAGAAGTGTTTTTACACATAACGATGTTTTTAAATTGGGACCACTGAACTTATGGGATGTGCCCATTTATCTAAACAATGTTGTAAGAAAAAGTTTTAAAACTATTTTATGAAGTCAAACGGAGTATGTATTCCGTTCTTTATTACTTGTGTTGTGATTTCCGATTTCGTAACATTCCCCATAACACTTATGCTTCCGCTAAACAAATTTGGGGGTGTTTACGCAGGGTACCCTCGCGTTGCGGCGACGGGTATCATGTAATGTTAAACTTAATGCAAGTAATGTATCTGATTATATTATAGAGTTAAGAGATATTCATATATTATTTCTTACGGTGATACAAATATCAAGGAGCATTTAATGAAATGAAAACATGAATATGATAAAGGCTGCATATATGACCAATGTTTTGATAACCGGATGGCGGTTCATCCAGAACAATTAATCCAGAATCGCGGTTGAACCCCAAAAACCACAAAAACCCTCAAAAATCGAACCGTTTGGGAAAGTGGTTCGTTATGCGGTTAAATTTTAAAACCATGTATACAAGATAAAAGGAAAAGTATATATATATATATATATATATATATATATATATATATATATATATATATATATATATATATATTTATGTTTGATTAGCTTGTACAATAAATATATCAACATGTACCTTTTATGTAGGGAGTGTTTTTTCTTAACATTAAATAAGGGGTTGAAAATTCTAATCGTTGAATATTTATTGCATTAGATGATTGTACTAATAGCTTAGCTAATTGTATTTGCTTAAATTCTATTTTAGAAAATCTTAAAATTTATTAGAATATAGGATGCTAAATGCTTTATAAGTAGTATAGAGAAGGACAAACGATGTTGCAAAACTTCATTAAAAGGACCAACCGTGTAAAAATAAAAGTCGAAGAACTTGTGATGTTATTATAGCCAAACCACAGGGATGAACAGTGTAATTTACTCAAAAACTTATAAAATATTATAAGAGAAAATAATTTTATATAATCTCCAAAAATCAAATGCTACTTTTTATAGCTTATAAAAATTATCTTTTTTATAATTTACATCTTCATCTCCAGTCACAACAACAATTGCTTTTGACAAACATACTTTTAATTCATTTTATTCCAAGTGCAGTTTTCCAATTTTTTCCCCAACTAATCTATAAGCTCTAACTTCACTTAACCCATAACCAAATGAGGTAAAGCACTTTCTTTTTAGATTATCGTAAGTGAATCTTACATCATCTTTCAAACTAAGGGTGCGTTTGAAATATGGGTGTGGGAATAAGGAATGAGAATAAGAATAATTAATGATGTTTGTTTTATAGATATGGGTTTTAAATCTTGTAATGAAACCTACAAAATAAAGGTTTTCCCAAACCCATCTAGTCTGATGGGTTTGAAAAGTCATACCCATTCCTATTTATTATGGTAATAAACCTAACCCAATAGTGAAAAAATGCTTGTTTGTATGCTATTTGAAAGAGTGGTTTAAACATATATTTGGATTATATAAAACTCTATTTACAATATGGACTGACTGACATGAACATCGGCTTTTTTTAAGAAGTTGCGTAAAAATAAAGAGTTAACTACATAAATGGTCACTGTGTTTTGCCGAGTTTTACGAATTCTGTTCATTTTTATTTTTGTTACTGGTCTGGTCCTTGTTGTTTTGACCCCGTTCACAGATCCAGTCCAAAATGCTTCATAAATGATCCTTGTGGTTTGTCGGGTGTTACATATTCAACCCATTTTTCTTTTTCATTACAAGTGTTTCTGGACTTGATCCGTGATAGGTCGAAACCACAGGGACCAGACTCGTAACTAAAACAAATAGACTGAATCTGTAAAACCCTAAGAAACCACAAGAACTATTTATGTAATTAACTCAAAAATAAATTTACTTTTTGCTCGAATTTATTTTAGCCATGTATTATTTTAAGTGGGACCTTTCATATTTTATTTATTATGTTATAAATAAATAGTAATAAACTTAAAGCTTAATTTCTTTTATACGTAATGTAAAACCAATTATTTTCTCTTACTTATATTTAAACCTAAATCAAATCCCAAACTAAACTCTTATCCACATCCTAATTCAAGGCTTAACCCATTTCAAATTAAGCAACCCCAAGATTTGTATATCAAATTTTAAAAATATTACTCTCTCCGTTTTAAATTTATAGTCTACGTTTTTATTTTGGGATGTCACAATTTAGTTGGCGACTACTAAATATAGATAGAGAAATTTGATCGAGTTTATCATATTTCTCTTGCTTGAAATTATTAACTACAAAATTTAAATAAGATATTAATTACTTAATTAAAAGTAAAATTGTTATTTACAAAAAAAAAAAAGAAAAAGAAAAGAAAAGAAAAAGAGAAATAAAACAATAATAATTATTTTTTATTTAAATTGTTTTTTTTAAGTGACAATTATTGTGAGACGAAAAATAATGATAGATTTTATATTAGCCTCATTTGGTAGACTTCAATATACTGTACCATTTTTTCTTTCTAAGAATGAAATACACTATGGAATCCAACAGGAACTAAACAAACAACTTTAATTGGGATGAAAGTATGTTCCTTTATTCTAATTCCTCTACAAAACATGCTTTTTTTTATAAACACATCTGTCATTATCATTGCACTATTAGAGATAATTTATATCTTGGTCATGAAATAGAGTTAACGAGTGTCGAAAACCAGCGCGATGCAGCGGGATTGGCCTCAAAGGACTTACTTTGTAGCGACACTTAAACCTCATGGGCTATTTTTGCCAAGTTGTGAAACTTTGCATTTAATGTTTGGACTTACTTTGCAACGACACTTAAACCTCAGGGACTATTTTTGCCAAGTTGTGAAACTCTGCATTTAATGTTTGGACTTACTTTGCAGCGCCACTTGAACCTCAGGGGTTGTTTCTGCCAACTTGGAAAAGATTGCATTTAATGCTTGGGTTGGGTACTGTTTTCCTCCCTGCTATTTAGTATATATAATAATTAAGGGTGTTGATACTCACACCATTTATTTTGATACATACATCACATTGTATAATACTGTAATGCACACTGTACAACACTGTAATACACAAATATGGTGTATGTATAAAAAAAATGGTGTAAGTATCAACACCCGTTAATTAACTATTTGTTCTATCATATCTAATTATTAGCTTTTAAACCCGTTACATACTCACATGTTGCTTAATATTTATGCTTCTTATAATACAGACTTACCAATTTGTGTTTTAGAAAAATATTAGGCAAGCTGTGAGGTCGAAAATATCGTAAAAATTAGCTTTAAAACAATGCTAATCCAAAAAATATGCATACCGTGTCTACTCACATGTTGTTTTAATTGATGGAAGTTGAATTTTGAAGCTACATGCCAATATAATCACATAGTTTGTGGTACAAACTAATACTGAATCAAGTTAGCTCTTAACTAACCACGTCCATTATCGCTAGATCATTTAGCTTTCTTGGATCGCTATATATGGCCTAACGTTATAGCGTTAATTGGAGACTCAAGAGACACGAGGAGTCGATAGAGAAGAGTACTTGTAGAGATAGAAATTATTGAAAATGAAATCAAGTACAATACAGCTTCAAAGTGTTTGCACACTAGGAATTGTGATAATCTAAATGTAACAATACAAAGCATAGAATGGGTCATTGACATGGCGAACACATGTGAACAGGTGACATGGCATAGTGACCATGCCTTTAGAACACCACGCGAGTAGAGTATCATAAAAGAAAGAAAACCGAAGAAATTAAAGCTGCAACAAGCCCACAAATTAACATTAGAACAAACCGACTTGAAGAATAATCTTAGATGACCATAGGGTGAACAAAGAACGATTTCATGTAACTTTTCATGTCTCCCTCAGCATGAGTGAAGCCATCGTTGACGCTATATAGGACTTCACACATACGTGCAAGGTTGATTGCAGGCATAAGTAGAGGAAATGGGACAGGTGTAGGCCTGAGCAACTCTCGGTTTATAACTTTCCATGCATCTTCAACTTTTTTCGAGATATATTCACAAGCTTCTTCCTCTGATGCACCACTTTCCTTAGAATAGCATTCGATGCTTGAAGCAACATGGCCTCTCTCTTGTTCCTCCTGAAATATCAATTTATAAAAATTATCTCACAACATCATTGTATTTTAGAGTCTTGATTAAATGGATGATAAAGTACTAGTCTATATATAGTACCTTGTGGCTGACAATATCATCCATAAGTCTTACAATCACACATGAAGCTTTTATAATAGGAGGATATGAGGACACCCACTTAAAGGCATCCTCGGTGACGATATCATCCCTGCCAACATAAGATCTCGCTATCATCAAGCCGTAGGTACCAGTCACCATCGACACAGACATGTACTCCTCAAGAGTTGGCATGTACCCTCTTTAACCATCTGGCTTCTACCAAGTAGTTGCGAACCAACTCTTTTGCCTGTATTGTATCCGAGATGAGACAATCACATAACTTTATATTTATCCAAATCATGAAATAAAAATTTAAAGAATATGTAATTTACCATCTCTTTGACATAGTGAATTTGATATATTTTTCCCTCCTTTTCAAGTGATTCCTCCATTTCCACGTGAAGATTCACAAGCTCTTGATATATTAGTTTCATGTATTCTGGAAGCATATCCAGGCAGCTTATTGACCATCTAGAAATTATCCAATTAACTGATTATACAAACTAATAATAGTGTCTACTTTGTTGGTATAAAAGCATAATAATGTAAACTGTTTACCTTTCAACAGCTTGTGCAAAGATTGCGAGTTCTTCATAAGTACCATAATTATCAAACGTATCATCTAAAACGACTAACCACATGCATGTTTTCATTAGGAACATTCTTGTTCGAGCATGTTGAGGCTCGTAATAGATGGATAGTATCCAAAAATAGCCTTCCACCACCCTGTCTCGAACATAAGGAAGCTTGTTTTGCAGGTCCAAATCCTTCCACCATCTAAGACAAAAAATTAAGAGTATAAACAAATTAAACCAAGTGACCTGCCCTATGATTCGAGCTATCCATGAGGTCTGATTTTCGACTCTATATTATGTTTGCTTAGCACCTTAGCCAGATTAAACTCTAGATTAGCTAAAAAAATTTGAATATATAATAATATAGACCGTGTGTATGGTACGTACGTGCAAATGTGGCTAAGTTCCTTTTTATGCATTGATTGAAGCACGCTAAAATCTAATTTTGCAAGCTTCAGTAAGACCTCATTGTGGGATGTTTCTTGTTGGTAGATAGGCATGTAATGCAACGCCTCTATCCTTGCCAGCCTTCTCCTAAGTGGCTGCTTTAACGCTTGGTGTATCTGGGTTCTTAGGGAAGAGTCACAAGAAGGATCCTTGGCTATGATGTCAAGGTGAACTTTAGTGAACTCGAGAGCGTTATCTAGTATTGTTTCACCTTCCACCATCATATATGCCGCTTCATACAGAGCAAGAATTCCCTGAACATCATTACATAAGGATTCCTTAAATTTTCCCTTCTCGTCCATATACTCCTTGAATACTCCTGTAGCATGATCGAAAGTCCTTTTAAAACTAGTGTTATGTATATTAAAATACATTTCATAAGGGTGTAAATGACCATGTGCAAGTAAGGTTGTGAAGTAAACCTGACGAGATGTTGAAGCCTTGCTGACGAAGGATTCGGAACCAAAGTGAAATGCTTTGTAGGTTTTCTTTATCGACCCACTGCTCGCCATATGTAACATATATATGTTGCAAGGCTTCTTCAATCTCCTCTTCAAAATGATAGGCTATGCCAAGGCGTTGTACTGCATCAATAAGTTCAATCAACTTGATATGTTGCATCGGTTCATTAGAACCTTTGTTCGTGATTAGCTCTTTCTTGACTTCCTCTTTGAGCTCTTCAACAAGTTGTTTCTTCATAGCCAAATCTTCTGGCTGCATGTACGAAAACTGAAATATGACATACAATTCCAACAAAATGGAAAAAAAAAACAATGAAGTAGAAACATATATAAGAACCTCATCATATGTAAGAAATTGATCTCCCCATATGCTAGGTTCGAAATTCATGGTATGGCGGATAACATCTTGTTTCGTGCTAACTTTGATATCGTCAACTACCAAAGGTGACGCAGATGAAGAGAAAGAAACACTAGAAACAGGAATAGTAGTTGACATCTCAAAATCTTGCAAGTTTGATTGATATTGATAATGAAATCAAGTGAAGCAAATATATAGGCAATGCAAGAGGAACAGGTTCATGTGCATCTCAAAATTGACAGCTTGACCCAAATAGGACAAAAGAAAGTACTAACACTTTTCTAACTGTCACAATTTTTCCCAAAATAGAGAAGATTAGTTAAGCAAATTACAATGCAAATCAATAGGGTTAGTTATTGTTTGTTGTATTAATGTCATTCGTGTTTTTATAGGCAGGCCGGTACGTAAGACTACTCTAGCCGAGAGTTGCGTTAGTTTTAGCTAGGTCTGCATGGCCGGGGCCATTGCTAACTTTGTTCTATTTTCATCCTCTCTTTTTCTTTCATCATCCAAGCATTATGTTGCCACAGTATAACTATTTACATTACCGGTAAAAATTTAAGTATTGGAGATAAATCTGAGGAAAAGTTACACGTCCTCCTAGCTTGAATAATATACAAAATAACTAACGAACATGGTCGTAGGTTTACTAAAATAGTAAGGTTTACTTCTTGGTAAAATATGTTTTTTAAATAGATAAAGACTGTTTTATTATTGTGACATTCTTTATACTGATGGTAACGGAGATGAAGAGGTACTAGCGAAAATGACATACTGAGATTAATGTAAAAATTAAATAGCTTAGAGCACAAAGTATACAAGCTATCAATAACTAAAATACCCTCTCTAACACACCATTAACATGTTATTGGTATCACAAAACACCCCTTTAAAAATACTCACTCGCTCACAATACAAAAAAAAATGCAAATGGCGTGAGCTCACGAATGACACGATGCTCCGATATAGTTGACACAAAAGACATCTATTTGACATGTTAAATATGCTTCGTACCGTGTGCTCTTACTCTCTTGATTTTCTTACAGGAATATAATTAATATACATATTATCTGGACGTGTGAAATAATATAAGCAATTAAAGTGCTTATAAAATACCTTTTGTTAGCTGTGTTGTGATAGTACTATAATTCTCTATTTATAATTAAGTACTAGTAATTACTATATGTTGAAACTTGATCATTATAAGTTCCAAAATTCTACATATATTTCAAAAGCTAATTAAGCACAACCAGACCATTAAGATTAAGAATGAATAACACGTACTACTATGATTGAGAGTGGATCTCCTTTTCCTTTAAAGATATAAATAATTACAGAATATATATCAACCACCAAAATACTAAAAGTGTCCTAGTGAGTTGTGAGTGTGCATAGTTGGAGTAATATTTTTAAATTTTTTGGTTAACTTTTGCCAACAAAATAATTAAACAGGTGAAGAATAGCGTTAAAAATATTAATTTGGTCTTTGTGAGTGTGCTATTGTTTAACCTTTTGTATCCTTTTCATTTAAATAAACTATACGTGATTGTAGTATTACAAAGAAAATACTAGAATATTAATCGTGTCCAATATTTTAACAATTTTTCATCAACAAGACATGTCATTGGTAGTTATGGAACATATATACGAAGGTCTTATCGATATGATTAAATAAGATGAATACGTAAATTGGTTAAGGAATATAACTCACAACGTTAAATTAAAATTCCAAAAGAGTCATTGCGGGTGTGCTCAATTTTAATTCTTTAGAGTAAACAATGGATTCTAGAATATCATTTAAAAGTATGATACTCTAGACCTTTCAAGTTTCAGGAATACACTATTGTAGCTATGTGTGAGTAGTCCAAATTGTGCTAACTTTTTTATAACGTCTTCCTAACGATATACGTAGTATGACATGGATAGTGTTATACGGATAGAGTAATAGGTTTCAACGTTGCTAACACCCTCAAATTCTAATGTGAGTTTTTGAACAAAGGTAAAACGTTTTGAGTTAGAGATGCTTTTAGAAATGCAAGTTATTACACAACAACGTGTGAATCGGCAGGAACACCCTGACTCCGGGTGTTTTTTGGCATCACATTGTCCACCCCACAAGGAATAGATCCGACAACTCTTTTAGTCCAATGAGTCAAGAGGCGAGACTCGAACCCTGGACCTTTTATCCACAAAATCTCTTCAATGAGTTAGTGAATTTTTTAGAGATAGATACCAACTTAACCAAAGCCCTTTTAGTTGAAATGCAAGATATTAAAGCTACTAAGGTCATGTATGTTTTTACTGAAAAAATGAACATATCTTTTTATATAACATGATACTTTAAGTTTTATTATCTGTTTTAGGTACAACAATGTATGACACATAAGATTTGAATTTCAAGATTTTAGCGATTAATTCGTTGAAATTAGACAAAACGTGAAATTTTTAGATTTTCACTTTTTCCTCGCTTGAGTATTGATAATTCACACCATAAAATCACATGTGATTTATGATTTGAGTTTGAATTCGCTTATGATTCATACATGTTGGGTTTAGAGTTTAGGTTTTAAGTTTAAAATTATTTATTTTGTGGTTGAAATGTTGTTATGTTCAAATGCACATGTAATTTTTGTTTAACATCACATGCTATCTTTATGACATGCGATTATAGTCTATGATAATGTTTGGCAAAATTAACTGTATGTTGTATGCTGTAAAGGTGTTAAGATGAATTATAAGTTGTATATTTTTTTTTCAATAAAAATGTTTGATAAATTAGCTGTTAAATGTAATTATAAGCTGTTAACAATTATTTTATGTTTTAATAGCTCCGAGATATTTAAAAAGCTTTATAAATCAGCTTTTCATTTTGGAGCTACTTGTTTAAAATAAAAGCTTGAAGTTGATATATCCAAACGGAGCTACTTATTTTGGAGGAGATTATTTTTGTGACAAAAAACTTACAGCTTTAAAAAAGCTGCGTACCAAACAGGCCCTATGATTAAAAAAAACACATGAAATTATATGGTAAAAGCTAAAAAGTTATTTGTGTATATTATTGAAAAATTATGAATATTTAGTTTACAACGCACGAAATGATGAAACTTTTAAAATCATGTATAAAAGGTTAATTTACTACTTGTCAAAGGTTTAAAGTTTACACATTAATGTTAAACCACATTTGATATATCATGCAATTTTCAGTATTAAAAAATGGAAAAAAGAAAAACCAAAAAAGGTCATTTAAAAGTATATAAAAGTGTGAAAGAAAACTAGATATTGTTTATTCATTTTAATAATAACTTTTGTAAGAAAATGAGATAAACATGAGTTTAACTTATTGTTTTATGTTTTTAGAATTCTTTTTTCTCAACCCCAATAAATTGTGTAAGTTTCACATTTCTTTTAATAAAATCTTAGGGTTCGTTTGGTTTGTTTATGAATTTAGATTTGAGTTAGAATTTGAATTTGGCTTAGAATTTGATAAAAGAGTATAAAAAAACGTTTGTTTTATGAGTTAAAATAAGAAAGAAAATAAAATAACAAAAAATAAAAGAAAAGAAAAAAACTAATGGTTAAAAAGAGTACTGACACAAATTTCAAGAGAAATATTTATGTTATGGGACAAGTTATACAAACTCCCCCTTTTCTACAAAAAGGCACCCTCTCATTTTTTGCGATTTTTTTTTATTTTTTATTTATTTATTTTTTATTTTTATAATTTTGTTTATATCAAAAAACTATAAACCTGAAAGTATGAAACATAAAATATAAAGTTTAATAAGTCAATCGCTTAAAACTGTCAAAAATACGGAGCAGAAACTGACAAAAAACTGTGTTGTACTGAAAAACAAGAGGGACAAAAGGAATAAAAGTACAAAACCTCTTGATTTGACATCCTAGAGGACCCTTATTGTAATACCCCCAATTTCGTGATATGCAGCGGAATTCAAACTGGGTATTACTTCATGGCACAACAGTAATAACAATAGAAAACGAACTCTAATGGAGTCGTTTTAAAAGATTTATCATTCGATTTATATAAATATCAGAGTTTACAAAAATGAGGTCCCAAATGGTCCCAAGTTTACGAAATACATTAAATTGGTTTTCGAATGATAATAAAATTTATAGCCTTCTTGAGTATCCGTGCTCCTCCGTGCCAGCCTCGTACAATATAGACCTGTTATACATGCTTAAAACTGTCAACACAAAGATTGAATGAAATTCATAGAGTTTGTTTGATGGTTGAACACATTATGTTGGTAGTGTGAGCTATAAACTCACACCAATGGTTTGAAAACAAAACAGTTTTATTAGGCTAAGCATCATGCAATCAAGGCGTTAACGTATTCCAAAATTAATTGGAGAAAATGTCGGTGCGTGCCCTTCGTAAAATTGCCGCTTTTACCAATGTTACTCAAATATAGTGCGTTTGTTTGCCTACCCGGTCAACACAAACGGATTCGTCAATCCCAATAGATCTATTCACTATATTCGCGCCACTCTCACTAGTGATTAATGATTCATGATTAAGGGACTTAAGTTTGGCAAATGCCGTAACTTAGTGCTAATAAAACAATCAGATAAGTATATAGTTTGAAAGCAATGTGTTCGGTTTAAAATAAAGCATGTATCTCCCCAAGGGTTTGTAAAATAATTTAGTAATAGAAAGTGGGGCTATGAACTCACCTCAGAGTAAATGATATCAAATGTATAATGAGAATGATGGATATGCCGTGATAACTTCTACGAGTCAACCTAGAATAGGATGTTGCGACTTAGGTTTGAAATAATGATGCGAAAGTAATAACAAGCCTATATATGTCTCTATGTTGATCATGATGTAGTACATGGTATTTGTGTATGTCGCTTATAGAAATGGTCTAGTTGTGAAAACGTATTTAGTTTATAGATATCGCATCTACCGCTCGGCCATCATAATTCGTGAGGTCATGTAGTAAACGCTCGAGAGCCAGACACTTTAAATCGTAAATCCAAAGAACTCGTCGATACGTTTTACCCAAATGAAACCCCTCACATGAAGCTCCCTAGTTTTGTAGCACTTAGTAGATAAAACATATGTTTTGTTTATATATCATAAGTGTCATATGGTTTGTAAACACAAGTTACAAGATTGTTTGGTTATGATTAGGAATCATAATGGTTATTAAAAATATCGTCATAATTTAGATCACAAGTGTTTAAAGAAAAGTTTACAAGTTTCTAAATTGTAAAGTTGGTTATTACAAGTATAGTTTCATAGTTTATCAAGGAAGTAGATCCAAATTGTATTTTATACATTTAGGTTTGTCAAGGCTAAGGCCTTTGGTTTACGGTCTCAACTTAAGGCCATTAGGCCTTTTGGTTTGCCTTTTAGTTGTGACAAAAGTATAGTTTTGAAACTATATATAGAGCATTTTCGGCGTTTTGGTTTCGCTAGCTTCTTTTGGCCATAACTTTTGACTCGTTTGTCCGTTTTGGGTGATTCAAATTGCTATGTTTACCTTTTTATCTTGTCTACCATAATATGTAAGTTAAAAAGTCCATGTGTGACTGGTTTTAATGGTCTCGAATGTGTAGAATATGACTAGTTTACTAGTTTGTTACTTTTACGACAATATATGAATTAAAACATGTGATTGAGTATATGTGCATCAAGAATCAACATAGTAACCATATATATAGCATGAAATAGTTAATATTATGAATAATAAAGATTAGATGATGGTGGTGATTAGTTGCTTACAACTTTTGGCTTTCAATAAGAAAGGAGTAACTTAGTAAGGATAGGACTTTGATTGAACACTTAAGACTTTGGATTGAGCTAGCTTTCCACAACTTGGCACCCTTGCAATCTTGAAGAGTTGGTGATGAAGTACTAAGTGACTTGAGTGGATCTAAACTCAAGAAGATCACTTAAACTTGCTAGAGATTTGATGTAGTAACTTACTACTTGAAACTTCTTTGCATAAACTTGGAGTTTATAGATCAAATGATGGAAGATATGTATGATTTGTGATATGAACGACCCAAAACAGAATATGAATGTGTTTAGGATGTATTTCACTTCCTATTTATAGGAGGGTAAGTTTGGTTAACCATATATTGGGTTAAATATTAACCAGGGTTAAGTTAGGACACTTGTAATGATCTAAATGAACCATGGTTAGGATGATGCCACCAAAATGATGACTCCCCCCCCCTAAGTCGGTCACATATAGATAAGATGACTTAGGTGGATAGTTTTGGTATTATCTTGAGTTTAGAGCATGATTTGGTTCCGTTAAATGCCAACCGTAAGTTGTTAAGCCATAAAACGTAAAACCGGGTATCGTAAAAATACGAAACTTGTAGGAATGATGAGACTCATCATTATACTCCATCTAAAAATATAAAATGGGTGATAAGTCTCATTGGGTCCAAAACGCTGCTTAAAGTCGGAAATACTGGTCAAAAACGCGTAATTGCAGTAGTTTATCGGAAAAGAATGAAATTTAAGGGAAACGACTGTGAATTTATTTAGAGTAGACTAAAATTAGTCTAAAAGTGATATGAGATGTCAAAATGTGGTTTTCGTTATACGTAGGATAACTTAACAGTTATTTGTGAAGTTTAAAAGATACGCGATTTAAGCAAAAATGTAGAACATACAAGGTTAATTCCTTTATGGTCAAAGGAGGAGGGAAATATGTTTGAATTTTCCAAAAAAATGTAAAAGTGTCAAAAACATATTAGAAACACAATGCAGGAATCGTTAAGTCTGGATGTAAGTAGAATTGTTTAAAACGTAAGTTTAGTTTCGTACAGCGCTGAGTTTATTTGGTAACATAAAAATAAATCTTAAAAATTCTCAAATTAATCATGAGTAATCTAAAAATTTATCTGATGTGAGAAAAATTATCAGAGTTGATTTTCGTTATGCGCGTGATGTTTAAACGGTGTTCTGACCAAAATGAAACTTTATAACGATGTTTTCTTAATAACTTTTGCGAAGATGATCTAACGATTGTCAAACTCTCAGGTCATTACTAAAATAATTTATCTTACGAGAATGTGAAATAAAATTTTTTACGGGATGAATACTGAAAGTGAATAGTAACTTTTCAAAAATATGAAAAGTAACCAAAATGCGCTTGTTACAGTCTAACCACCTTAATGGGAATTCCGTCCCGGAATTCAATGTGTGTTACTAATGTTGAAGTGTTTAGGAAAATATGTCTATATGCGCCGAATTCTAATCTTTGTGATAACGCTCAGATTGTGCATGTTTTTAGTAGCGTTATGTGTGCTTTTATATCTGTTATTTGGTTATATTTGCGTGATTATAGTGCTTAAACGCATCAAAAGATGTTTGTCTAGTGTTTATAACCAAGTGCAGGGAATCGGAGGAAAAATAAAGAAATGTTCAAAGAAACGAAGATTCCCGCTTTCAAGTAAGACTAAATCAATATCGCAAGGACCTTTGAAGACCTTAGTGATTGAAGAACCAAAGTTCTACAAGACAAAGTGAAGAAAAGATCAAGTTTTCCGTATCTCAGAAGATCTAATCGGATCCGGTTACAACCATAACCGGATCGGTTGGAAAACGGCCAGAATCAATGTTTTAACCATCACCAGCCGATCGGTCGCAACCCGTAACCGGATCGGTTGGCGGCTTGTTAGAAGACCAACCGGATCGGTTGGTCGTATGACCGATCCGGTTGGAGAAGCTGCATCTGCCAATCTTCATCACTAAGCTTTCCCTTTGCATCCAAATGGTTCTAGGTCCTTCTATTGGTGTATTCTAGTCCCTTCCTTACTCCTTGGAGGCCAAGTTCAGCATTTAATACCCTAGGCTTTGGAATTAGTATAAATAGAGGCTAATTGTGAGCATATGAGACACACCTAAAAATACCAATCTCTCTACTCATCAAACAAAGCCTTAAGCTCTCAAAATTCGTCCTTAGAAGTCCAGAGAAGTTTGGAGATCCAGAAGTTCACCATTCGGAGGCCAAACCACCAAGAAGTCTACCCCAATCCTTTGGGAATCATTACTTCACCTTTTGTAATCTTATTCCAAGCATTGTAAGACTTTTAATCATGTTTTCTAATGTTCAAAGTTCTGAGTTTATGTTCATGTTTGCTATGAGTGGCTAGTATCTTTATACACTTGCTTAAATGATGTTGATTATCATATGATTAGTTAGTGATTGTGTTAACATGTTTTAATTCAATTTCAAGTTGATTCTTAGATCCAATTGTGCTAAAGTTTCATAGTGACATTTGTTAATCAAGTTTGGCTAATTGATAGTAAACGTTGGGGTCGAAAGAACTTATTGTTATTCAACTAGTCATAATCATTTTGTCTATGGATGATTGTTTTTACCCATTATTCTTGATTACACAAAGGAACTAAGGTGTGATTGTAATAGAAACGCTTTTTGATTATCAAATTGGATTGGTTGGAAACATCTAAATGGTCGTAAGATTAGTTGTTGAGAATCAATTGTAGCCTTTTTTCTATGATCGGTTACCTTTTGTATTGACCATTTCTTAAGCAATTTGATGAACAAGTGGATGTTTTTGTGTTTAAGTTTATGTATGTAGACTTATGAAACTTGAATTGATCTTGAATTGATTGGTTAAACTTAATGCTTGTTTTTATGAACTAAAATCTTGACGAAGGTTTAACTTGTAAGAACAATAGATTAGTCTTCCAACTAATTATCATAACCAACATGTTAAGAGGTTAACACAATCACATTAATCTATGATATGAAACTAGTTTAAGCAAGTGTAGTTTTTAATCATCTGAATTTCATTATATCTATTTGTTTTATTATATGTTTTGGATAGACTCCGTTAATTCAAACTTGTGTTTAGAATCACTTAAATCCCTGCGAACGATCCCGACTTACCTTCATAATCTTGCTATAACGGACGAGTATACTTGCTCGTATGTGTTATTGGTAATATTGGTAATTCACCTTTTATAAATTTAAAACTTGCACCAACCGGGCACATCACTTTGCGTTCTCAAGTTTCTGGTCATAGAATGGGTTATGTACCATGTGGCTTAAGTTGATAATCTAAAGGGTTTTGTTAAAATCTTATAGAGTCCAATATACCTAAAGTTTGGCTTTTCCCGATTCTCAAAACGAATCATATCTTATTGTATCGAGGCTATCAATAAAACCTTAATTTCTAACTTGGAGTTTTTGGTGATAGTGTGCAACATGGAGCCTAATTTGTATTTGTATGGTTTCCTTAGTTGTTTCGTGGGTGATCTCTGAACACCTTAGTCCAGCAAATGGTTAACTAACACATTCGTCTATATAGTACCTCAAAATGGAATAGTTTTGTTGTTGTTAGGGTAACTGTTGTTAATCAAAGGTGTAAGATATTGTTGATGTGAAATAGTTTATAATGATGTGATAATTGTTGTAGGAAAGTCTTGCTAATGGCAAGTGGTTATCCAAACCATTTCCAAAGTTGATCATGTCTTAGGTGGTTTCGGGATGAAAGCTATATCGTAAAACGTGGTACTGTGAAGTTTTACGTACTGACTTTCAATGGGGTTCAGATAATGATGTGATATGTTGATGATTAGAAGAGTGTAGTGTACGCTTACCATTATTCTTAGGTAGAGATGTCAAGCTTGTTTTAAAATCAAAAGTGAATTTTAAAGGAATATGGCGGAATGATATCTTTGAAACCTAATCAGGCTAGTATTTCTAAGAAATGACGAGAAGATTTGATGACTATCCCATGATAGTAGTTCGGATTGTCTCATGTATGAAAATTTCAAGAATGAAATTAGGTAGTATAAATAAGATGTTAAGATTTTGCTGAGTGGTAAGACACTATCGTGTCTTTAGATCCTTTTTAATGAATTCTGGTGGTTTATCGAGTTTAAGTAGGAAATTAACTTAAATATAACCCTTGTATAACTATTCTCAGTGTTTGAAAATTTTAAGTCGAACATAGTTAATCAGACTATGTTCCACTATCCCTAGGTTAAATATAGGTGATTAGGCTATATTTAGCCGAGGTTCGATAAATTTTTCAAATACCTAAATTAGGTATACTTGTGATATGTCCAAAGCTTTTGAGAAATTGTCCACTAAGCAAGGGCGATATCAAACCATCCAGTTGCAAGTCATGGCCATAAAAGACTTGTAACCTATGTTTTCACATTCCATTGCATAGAAGATAGTATGGGTAGATACGTGTGGAAAGGAAATCTTAAGTAATTCTAAAATAGTCTCTACTTGGCTAGAATCACGAACTTTTAACAATGAAGGTTTCAGAAGAGAATTTTGATGAATGAAGAGAAAGTTGCTGAACTTCAGCTTTTGTAGATGATGAGTCAGTTTATCTTTTAGAAATCCCATTTCTTGTATTTCCATTAGGGAAATTGATAGACTGTGACGGGTTTCATGTAAAACAATATCATATAATGTTTATAAGATAATTTTTAGAGACTTTGTATAACTTACAATGTCTGTGAAGTAGTTGAGACTATTGTGCAACTCACAATGTCTGAGAAATAGTTGAGACTATTGTGTAACCCACAATGTCTTGAGAAATGATAGAGAGGTCATTGTGTAACTCACAATGTCTTGAGAAATGATGGGGAGATCATTGTGTAACTCACAATGTCTTGAGAAATGATGGAGAGATCATTGTGTAACTCACAATGTCTTGAGAAATGATGGAGAGATCATTGTGTAACTCACAATGTCTTGAGAAATGATGGAGAGATCATTGTGTAACCCACAATCTCTTGAGAAATAAATGAGACCACTGTAGGATTTACAGTGTCTGAGAATGTAATGGAGACCATTGTAGGATTTACAGTGTCTGAGAATGTAATAGAGACCAATCTGTATCTCACGTGTTTTGAAAATGAATGAGACCATTGTATCTCACAATGTTCTGAAGTAGGAAAGACCATTGTAGTCAGTTACAATGTCTTGGAGGAAGTTTCATAATCCTAAAATGCATAAGTAGATGCATGATTGGGAGATTTGGAAAATATGATTGTGCCGTAATGCCTTAGAATAGGCATACGCAGATATGTTGAGTACTTTGTTTATGATTGAAATTATGTCAAGTGTATATATCAATATACTAGTATGTTTGTATAGCTTAAAATGCCTAAAAGTCACATAATCATCTAGAGGATGGAAGGCACGGAGAACGGAAGGCTATAAAATATTTTTGTTTGTAAAAGTAGTTATAGTTTAAGTCTCAATTAGATCCGCTCTCTATAATTGTGGCTCGATACCAATCTGTAACACCCCAATTTCGTGATATGCAATGAATTCAAACTGGTATTACTTCATTGCACAACAATCATAACAATAGAAAACGAACTCTAATGAAGTCGTTTTAAAAGATTTATCATTCGATTTATATAAATATCAGAGTTTACAAAAATGAGGTCCCAAATGGTTCCAAGTTTATGAAATACATTAAATTGGTTTTCGAATGATAATAAAATTTATAGCCTTCTTGAGTGTCCGTGCTCCTCCGTGCTAGCCTCGTACAATATAGACCTGAAATACATGCTTAATACTGTCAACACAAAGGTTGAGTGAAATTCATAGAGTTTGTTTGATGGTTAAACACATTATGTTGGTAGTGTGAGCTATAGACTCACACCAATGGTTTGAAAACAAAACAGTTTTTATTAGGCTAGGCATCATGCAATCAAGGCGTTAAAGTGTTCCAAAATTAATTGGAGAAAATGTCGTTGCGTGCCCTTTCAAGTAAAAATTGTCGTTTTTACCAATGTTACACAAATATAGTGCGTTTGTTTGCCTTCCCGGTCAACACAAACGGGATTCGTCAATCCCAATAGATCTATTCACAATATTCGCGCCCACTCTCACTAGTGATTAATGATTCATGATTAAGGGACTTAAGTTTGGCAAATGCGGTAACTTAGTGCTAATAAAACAATCAGATAAGTATATAGTTTGAAAGCAATGTGTTCGGTTTAAAATAAAGCGTGTATCTCCCCCAAGGGTTTGTAAAATAATTTAGTAATAGAAAGTGGGGCTATGAACTCACCTCAGAGTAAATGATATCAAATGTATAATGAGAATGATGGATATGCCGTGATAACTTCTACGAGTCAACCTAGAATAGGATGTTGCGACTTAGGTTTGAAATAATGATGCGAAAGAGATAACAAGCCTATATACGTCTCTATGTTGATCATGATGTAGTACATGGTATTTGTGTATGTCGTTTATAGAAATGGTCTAGTTGAAAAAACGTATTTAGTTTATAGATATCGTACTACCGTTCGGGCCATCATAATTCAGAGGTCATGTAGTAAACGTTCGAGGAGCCAGGACACTTTAAATCGTAAATCCAACAACTCGTCGATACGTTTTACCCAAATGAAACCCCTCACATGAAGCTCCCTAGTTTTGTAGCACTTAGTAGATAAAACATATGTTTTGTTTATATATCATAAGTGTCATATGGTTTGTAAACACAAGTTACAAGATTGTTTGGTTATGATTAGGAATCATAATGGTTATTAAAAATATCATCATAATTTAGATCACAAGTGTTTAAAGAAAAGTTTACAAGTTTCTAAATTGTAAAGTTGGTTATTACAAGTATAGTTTCATAGTTTATCAAGGAAGTAGATCCAAATTGTATTGTATACATTTAGGTTTGTCAAGGCTAAGGCCTTTGGTTTACGGTCTTGACTTAAGGCCATTAGGCCTTTTGGTTTGCCTTTTAGTTGTGACAAAAGTATAGTTTTGAAACTATATATAGAGCATTTTCGGCGTTTTGGTTTCGCTAGCTTCTTTTGGCCATAACTTTTGACTCGTTTGTCCGTTTTGGGTGATTCAAATTGCTATGTTTACCTTTTTATCTTGTCTACCATAATATGTAAGTTAAAAAGTCCATATGTGACTGGTTTTAATGGTCTCGAATGTGTAGAATATGACTAGTTTACTAGTTTGTTACTTTTACGACAATATATGAATTAAAACATGTGATTGAGTATATGTGCATCAAGAATCAACATAGTAACCATATATATAGCATGAAATAGTTAAGATTATGAATAATAAAGATTAGATGATGGTGGTGATTAGTTGCTTACAACTTTTGCTTTCAATAAGAAAGGAGTAACTTAGTAAGGATAGGACTTTGATTGAACACTTAAGACTTTGGATTGAGCTAGCTTTCCACAACTTGGCACCCTTACAATCTTGAAGAGTTGGTGATGAAGTACTAAGTGACTTGAGTGGATCTAAACTCAAGAAGATCACTTAAACTTGCTAGAGATTTGATGTAGTAACTTACTACTTGAAACTTCTTTGCATAAACTTGGAGTTTATAGATCAAATGATGGAAGATATGTATGATTTGTGATATGAACGACCCAAAACAGAATATGAATGTGTTTAGGATGTATTTCACTTCCTATTTATAGGAGGGTAAGTTTGGTTAACCATATATTGGGTTAAATATTAACCATGGTTAAGTTAGGACACTTGTAATGATCTAAATGAATAATGGTTAGGATGATGCCACCAAAATGATGACTCCCCCCCCCTAAGTCGGTCACATATAGATAAGATGACTTAGGTGGATAGTTTTGGTATTATCTTGAGTTTAGAGCATGATTTGGTTCCGTTAAATGCCAACCGTAAGTTGTTAAGCCATAAAACGTAAAACCGGGCATCGTAAAAATACGAAACTTGTAGGAATGATGAGACTCATCATTATACTCCATCTAAAAATATAAAATGGGTGATAAGTCTCATTGGGTGCAAAAACGCTGCTTAAAGCTGGAAATACGGGTCAAAAACGCGTAATTCGCAGTTTATCGGAAAAGAATGAAATTTAAGGGAAACGACTGTGAATTTATTTAGAGTAGACTAAAATTAGTCTAAAAGTGATATGAGATGTCAAAATGTGGTTTTCGTTATACGTGGGATAACTTAACAGTTATTTGTGAAGTTTAAAAGATACGCGATTTAAGCAAAAATGTAGAACATACAAGGTTAATTCCTTTATGGTCAAAGGAGGAGGGAAATATGTTTGAATTTTCCAAAAAAATGTAAAAGTGTCAAAAACATATTAGAAACACAATGCAGGAATCGTTAAGTCTGGATGTAAGTAGAATTGTTTAAAACGTAAGTTTAGTTTCAGATACAGCGCAATGAGTTTATTTGGTAACATAAAAATAAATCTTAAGAATTCTCAAATTAATCATGAGTAATCTAAAAATTTATCTGATGTGAGAAAAATTATCGAGTTGATTTTCAAGTTATGCGCGTGATGTTTAAACGGTGTTCCGACCAAAATGAAACTTTATAACGATGTTTTCTTAATAACTTTTGCGAAGATGATCTAACGATTGTCAAACTCTCACGTCATTACTAAAATAATTTATCTTACGAGAATGTGAAATAAAATTTTTTACGGGATGAATACTGAAAGTGAATAGTAACTTTTCAAAAATATGAAAAGTAACCCGAAAAATGCGCGTTGTTACACTTATTTTATACTTCTATCCTGACCTATGAGGTTGGGCTTTGTTAAAACCCTTATGTAAAGGTTTGAAAGCCAGTGCAGACGTACCAAACAAATAAAACATGTTTGGTCTCATCTTTTATATAATAAAAGAATTACATCATTTCGGAGTGTTTTTGCAAAACCCTTCTCATTAAAAAAAATTTTGACCAATAGGAGAGCTTGATTTTGCCACGTAAGCGAAATCGTGTGATGTGATGTGATTGGTTAATAAAAGTCAAAAATAAATTGATTTTGGTCAACATTTAATTAATTTGGTGGAGAAATTTGGTTGGAAAGAAAAACACATAGAAACATAGGTGTCAAATTTGTGAAAATAAAAACTTAAAAAAGAGGGGATAATTAATAAAACTTTAGTGGTTAAATTTTTTAAAATTGTACAGAGTTAAGTGTAATATTATAAGTTTCCATGTTTTTTAATAACTTTGAAAATTAAACAAATACTCCCTTATACTTTATGATTCTCAGTCACAGCATGAAGCTTTGGGAGAGAGTTATTGAGAGAAGGTTGAGAAGGGAGACGAGGGTGTCAGAGAACCAATTTGGTTTTATGCCAGGAAGGTCCTCGATTGAGGCTATTCACCTTCTCAGAAGTCTCATGGAGAAGTATAGAGAAAGACAAAAGGACTTGCATATGGCGTTCATTGATCTTGAAAAGGCTTATGATAGCGTTCCACGTGAGTTGATTTGGAAAACTCTTATCAACAGAGGAACCCCAAATAGATACGTGAGAGTCATTAGGGACATGTACGAGGGTGCTAAGACTCGTGTACGGTCCTCGATGGGGACCTCGAGTTTTTCCTCGGAAGTTGGGCTCCACCAGGGATCCGCCATTAGCCCCTACCTCTTCGCGTTGATTCTAGACGAGTTATCTAAAGGGGTACAAGGGGGAATCCCGTGGAACATGATCTTTGTTGATGACATTGTGTTGGTGGCGAGAATCACGGAAGGGTTAAACACCAAACTTGAGCACCGGAGGGAGGCTCTTGAAGACAATGGCCTTCGGGTGGCAGGAGAAGACTCAATACCGAGATGTGATTTTGGGAGGATTGAGCCAGGCTACCATGAACAAATTGATATTCATATCGGTGATCGGATCCCGACACCCAAGGAGTCTTTAGATACCGGATCGATAATACATAAATCGTGGAGGATAGATGAGGACGTAACCCACCGGATTAGAGCGGGTGGGCGAGATGGAGGCGGCGGTCAGAGTCCTTTGCGACAGGAACATCCCTTTTAAGTTAAAGGGAAAATTCTATAAGGTGGCGATTGGACCGGCTATCTTGTACGGTTCTGAATGTTGGCCCATATTAAAGGCACATGCTAACAGAGTAGAAGTGGCGAACCGAGGATGCTAAGATGGACTTGTGGTAAAACCTTGCTTGACATGATCTCGAACGGAGTTTTCGTGAGCAAAACTTGAGGTCGGGAATATTGTTTCGAAAATGAGAGAAGGAAGGTTGAGGTGGTTCGGACATGTTAGGAGGAGGCCACAGTCGCCGCCTAGAAGGGTCAAGCGCTTCATGTAGATGGCGTGAGAAGGAGAGGCGGCACCCAATATCGTGGGAGGATAGACTTAAGCTTGACATGATGGAGCTTAGTTTGACCAAGGACATGATCTCAGATAGGAAGGGATGGAGGGATAAAATTAGGATTTGCGGGTAGTGGTGCTAGGTGCTTGACTGATTTGCGGGTAGTGGTGCTAGGTGCTTGGCTTTTAGGTGCCCCCTTTTGCCCCCTTGCGTGTTTTGTTTTCTGGCCTCTCTTTTGTTTTGCCGTAGTCTTAGGCCCCGTGCGTGGTTTGCGTTGCTCTGTTGTTGCTCCCTTAGGTTTTGCCTGCTTTGTCTTGCTCCCTGCGTTTTGGTTTTGGTGCTACGTGTTTTTTACTTTAGCTTTATGCCTCGTGTGCTTCTTTGCTTTGCTCTGTGTTGCCCCCTTTTGTTGGTCTGCTTTTGGTGTGCCTGGGCTTTTGGTTTTATTTATGTTGCGCTTTGCTATTCGCTTATTTTCGGTGTGCTTATGCGTGGTTCTTTTTCCTGTATGCCCTGTTTGCTTGCTTGCTTTACTACGCTTTTGCCTATTGTTTTGTCGTATGCTATATCAATCCTTTCGCACTAGCACACATGCACTTGCCGGAGGTCTCGTTGGAAGCAGTCTCTCTACACACGGGTTTACCCGGATGTAGGGGGTAGGATCTGTCTACATTTTACCTCCCCCATACCCTGCCTAGGCGGGATTGGGTTTGTTGTTGTTGTTGTTGTTGTCCCTTATACTTTATGACCCCTATACTTTATAACTTAAAGATACAATATATATGTTGTTTTAAAACTCCAACATATAAATATACATAAGATTATAAATATCATTTTTTTACTATATATGTTTACTAAGGACTCATATATTTCATATTAAAAGTATAACAAGTGTGGAAACGAATTTGAATATTAAATACGACTAAATTATTAAAAACGGAAATATAATTATCAAATTGTAAGAACGAGCTACTGTAATATAAAAAAAAACGTGATTGTACTTATAACAACTACTCATGTAATTTTTATTTATTCATATAAGGATATGTAGAAAAACATTTTTTTTAAGGCAACAATATGCAGGAAAACATTTTTAAAAAACTATTAAGGAGTATATTTTAACTTCATCAACGTTTATTATGTGCAACAAAACTCGCATCTTGTGTACATCATAATATAAATAGTGAAATTTAAACATGAACATCAACATCTATATCAGCTAAATATAGTTGAATCTTGAGTTATCTAACAAATATTTTTACAAAATTTGATTATAGAAAATTCTAATGGATATTAATGGATAATGAAAAACTCATGCATAAGTATATAATTATATGTAATTATTTTTAAAGACATAATGTTCAAAGATTAATACAAAATAATTTTTATTTATTTATTTTTTTATTATTTTTTTTTTGTTAAAACCCTGCTTTAGAGGGGATGGGGTAAGGGGAAGAGGCAAAGACCTCTTCCTGCCTGAACTATTCTCCACCATTGGCGGTCAGGTTTTGAAAACCATCATTTGACCCATAGTAATACTTGTGTGCCTATCAGACTCCCAAATTCCCAAGTGGCCCAATCATAGTAAAAATATATAGAAGTGCATATCTATAGAAAGATAAT
Source organism: Chrysanthemum makinoi (assembly GCA_910596185.1). Taxonomy (NCBI): domain Eukaryota; kingdom Viridiplantae; phylum Streptophyta; class Magnoliopsida; order Asterales; family Asteraceae; genus Chrysanthemum; species Chrysanthemum makinoi. The sequence continues at coordinate 134,146,665 of OU343224.1, read as the reverse complement.
TTAATTCTCGTCGCGATGATATGATTTTTTTCGCGTAACGATTAACGGTTTGCGAGATATTTAATTTTTAAAAAAAGGGTGAAAGTTTATTTATTTTTTTTTATTAAAAAAATGAATGACTATAATTGGTTTATTGGATCTATCATAAATTTGAGATCTATATTAAACTTTTGCCTAGTAATACTTGTCTGCCTATCAAACTCCCAAATTCCCAACTGGCCCGGCCCGTTCAATAAAATGTCTATTCTACCTCTTTTCGACATTTGACTTTTGGTTCTTTGTACACCAGAACGTTTCTTCAAAGTGTTTGCCTCCTTTATACAGTACAGCAAATTGCCTTTACCAAAAAAAACAACAACACAATAAATGCAAAACACGTGATGCATTTGTACGCATTAGCGAAGTTTACTGATAGATATTTTAAGTAGACTTTGTTTCTTGGTCATTGCAGCAAGGTCTTGGTCTTCTACTCTTCTAATTAATACTCCATTTTTAAGTAGTTGACAGAAGCTGAAAGTCGTGAAAATGACTGTTTTCTATCCATTTTTATTGCGTTTAATTTTTTATTTATAATAATGTTATTATTACTGTTGTAAATTAGCTACTCAAATCATGAGGTTTTATTCTGATCTATAAAGATTACGAATGTAAAAGTTAACAGATTACAAATTTACAATATGGAGTAGATCGACACAGAACTTATATAAAACCGTTTGATTACAAAGCGAATTCATTTTGCACCAAGCTAGCTAACACGTTTTAGGCTGGGCACAATCGACCTGAAAATATCGGTTGGTCACCGAATTTTTTGTTGGTGGTTATTCGTCCCAAATCAGGGTGTAGATAATCAACTTCAGCAGAAACGATCAACTGTTTCAGCAGAAACAAACAATGGTCGATAGCAGAATGATACCACCGTGGTTACCGGATATCACTTGGAATCGTGTGATCACTTTCCAAAGTAAACTATTCGACCCTAATGCCCGGGTTACACGAATATCTACTTGGGATAAGACCAAATGCAGTTATAGAATTAGACACAATTCAATAACCCTTTCGCTTAGAAGTGTTTTGTGTTTTCGTGTTTTCCTCATGCATGTTCGGATCTCCTATATAGGAGGTTACTCTTGAGTTATTCCAATGGAATTATGAGTATTAATCGCCCATTAATAGCCTCATAATTATCCCCATTATAGCCGTTAGTGGTTACATGACCAATTAAACGTGGCCATAAAGAAGTTGTAATCGCCATTTAGCAAGACTTTCCATAAGCAAGACTTTCCACTAGCAGACTTTCACTTGCAAAGGAAGTACGCCTATCGCTGGAAACACCGCTATCAAGATTTCATAGCACTATCGTGGATACACCACTTCGTGGAAACATCGCCTATCGTGGAAACATCGCTATCGCTGGAAACCACAAGCAAGACTTTCCACAAGCAAGATTTCACCAAGCAAGATTTTCACCAAGCAGACTTTCACCAAGCACTACCAATACAAACCACTATATGAGTCGTGGTGTTCATGGACCTTATGGGTGTACACTCCGTACCTCCTAACCCATTACAAGGTGTGAACTATTCCACAAGTGCACTAAATTTTCCAACAATCCTCCCCAAATTTAGTTCACTTCCTTTGCATGAAAAATAAACATCAAGCAAAACATGTGCGTAAATGAAAATGTCCTGAGGATTGAATTTCCATCTTAGTAAATTACACGTTTCAAATATTCGAGAATCAGGGTGTTCTAAGAATTGAACCATTCAACCCATTTGAATACCTGAAGATAAAATACACACAAGTTTTCAAACACTAAAAAGCTCCTGACACTATACAAGCCATGTGTCCATATCCAAATTCATAAATGTTGTAAAAACTAAAGTCCAAAGCTTCCTGAAGCGGCAAAACTTCAACATTTACATAGGTGGTTCCTCTTTAGTCATGCTCCTGCCAAGCACTTTTTCAAAGAAAAATTAACCATTAAGAAGTAAAGACTTCATCCTCCTTTCAGCAGGTTTCGAGCACAACCTTGGGATGTAAATAAAACATGTGCTCCAGTCCACTGAATGTTCAACTTTCCACATTGAACTCAGCTCCCAAGTTTCCTCAGGAGGGAGTTGGGTGTCCTAGTATTCAGTGACTAAGTTGGACTTAAACCCATCCCTTTAGCAGACTTTATAACCAAGTCTCTAGCCAGACCCTTCGTCAAGTGATCACTAAGTTCGTTGAGATCTAACAAACTCTATAGATACCACCCCATTCATGATAAGCTCACGAATCATGCTATGTCCGACACCTAAGTGTCTAGACTTACCATTGTACATTTGGCTATAAGCCTTAGCCAATGTAGCTGCACTATCACACAGGATAGAAATAGGTGCTATAGGTTTAGGCCACAATGGAATCTCAAGAAGCAAGTTTTTCAACCTTTCAGCTTCTTTACCACGCTAAGGCCACAAATTCAGATTCCATTGTTGAACTGGTGATGCAAGTTTGCTTCTTGGATGCCCAAGAAATTGCACCTCCACCAAGTAGGAATACCCAGCCACTGGTAGACTAATTGTCTTCAATGTTACTGATCCAACTTGCATCGTGTATCCTTCCAACAGATGGGTAACCAGTATATGAGAGACTATAATCCATAGTTCTCTTCAAATACATCAGTACCCTCTGAACGCTTGCCGATGATGAGCACTAGGATTACTAGTATACCGCTCAATTTTCCCAACTGCAAAACCAATATCACGTCTTGTACAAGTCATGGCATACATCAAGCAGCCAATTACCCTAGAATACTCAAGTTGAGATACAGCTTTGCCATTATTAGGCATCGCTTCTCACAAGTATCCATAGGTGTACTCACTGGAGTACAATCAAAGTAATTGAATTTCCTCGGCACCTTCTCAATATAATGAGCCTGAGAGATAGAAATTCTTTTACTTTCATGTTTAATCCTTATACCAAGGATAACATCAGCCTCCCCATGTCCTTCATGGAGAACCTTGATGACAAAACTCCTTTGTCGTCAACTGATTTTGATCTGCCAAAGATCAACATGTCATCAACATATAGACAAATGATGACTCCTTTACCAGATTCATCAAATTTGCTATATACACATTTGTCAACTTGGTTAAGAACATAACCACTAGACAAAACCACTTCATCAAATTTTTGATGCCATTGCTTAGGTGCCCGCTTAAGTCCATAAAGAGACTTAATCAGTTTACACACCTTGTTTTCATTGCCATGCAAGATGAAGCCCGAGGTTGGTTCATATAAACCTCCTCTTCTAATTCACCATTCAAGAAAGCTGTTTTCACATCCATTTGATGAATAACCAAATTGTGAATAGATGCCATAGCAATCAGCAGTCTTATGGTACTGATACGAGCCACAGGGGCATAAGTATCAAAATAGTCTATTCCTGACTTTTGTTTAAAGCCCTGAATAACTAATCTAGCCTTGAACTTTTCAATAGTTCCATCTACCTTCATTTTCTTCTTGAAAATCCATTTGCAACCTACAGGTTTGCAACCAGGAGGTAGATCAACCAACACCCAAGTGTTGTTCCCCATGATGGAATCCATCTCATCGTTGATTGCTTCTTTCCGTAAAGCAATATCCGGGACTTCATTGCTTCTTCAAATGTCTTGGGATCATCCTCAACAATGAAGCAATAGGAGTATTGGTCCGAGACCTCATCCCTTGTTCCTTCAACTAAGTATAGTTGAAACTCAGGTCCAAATGACTTTGGATTCCTCACCCTTTTGCTCTTCCCTGAGTACAGGTTCAGGTTGTTGAACCACAACCTCATCGTGGACCACGATGGTTCATCAACAGGACCTCTCGATACACCAGTGTCAAGAGTTCCATTAGGAATCCTCTGACTTGGTCTTGGGACTGATGAGAATCTATTCTCATCAAAGTCTGCATCCCTTGATTCAATTATAGAGTTAACCGAAACATATTCATTAGGTTCAATAACATAGAACCTAAAAGCCTTGGAATGCTCAGCATATCCAACAAAGATGCAGTCAATACCTCTTTCACCCAAAGTCTTTTGCTTTGGATCGTGGAGTCTTACAACAACCCTACAACCCCGACCACTGAGATAGTTCAGGTTGGGTTTCCTTTTAGTCCAGAGTTCATAAGGGGTAATCTTGTTCCTTTTGTTGGGAACCCTATTTAATAAATAGCAAGCTGATAACATAGCTTCACCCCGTAACCCTTGACTCACCCTGAATAGGACAACATGGAATTAACCATCTCCTTCAGCACCCTGTTTTTCCTTTTGGAAATACCATTTTGCTGAGGAGTATAAGGGGCCGTCGTTTCATGGATTATTCCAACAGACTGAAAGTACTGAGTATCCATGTACTCACCTCCCTATCAGTCCTTAATCTTTTGATCAAAGACCCAAGTTGTAATTCAACTTCAGCTTTAAACACTTTGAATTTATCTAATGCTTCATCCTTGGTATGTAATAGATAGACATAACAAAATCTAGAAGCATCATCAATAAATGTCACAAAGTACTTCTTATTCCCCAAAGAAGGAGTGGCATGCAAATCACACAGGTCACTGTGAATAAGCTCCAAGATCTTAGTCTCACGACTAACACCCCGAAAGGGTTTCTTGGTTATCTTGGTCAACATGCAAGTTTTACACTTTTCAGTGTCCATGTCAAAAGAAAGGATTAAACCATCCCTAGACATATCTTGCATCCTTTTATAGTGAACATGACCAAGTCTAGCATGCCAAAGGTTAGAATTACTCTGATCATATGTGGTCACAAAAGCTGAAATAACACCGTCAGTGGTAATATTAAGCCTGAACATTTGATTACATAAATAACCAAAACCAATAAAAACACCACATTTAGAAAGAACAAATTTATCCGATTCAATAACTTGTTTATATCCATGATTATTCAAAACACTACTTGAAACCTAGTTTTTCCTTATATCGGTGAACATGAATAACATTAAACAAAGTTACAATCTTTCCTGAACTAAACCTAAGATCTACACAACCACGACCATGCACCAAGGCTGTTGACTCATTTCCCATGTGAAGAATAGAACCATCATTCAGTGACTCATAAGTCTTGAACCAGCTTCTATCTTTGCACACATGAGCTGTTGCACCAGAGTCAACCCACCACGCAACATCATCATCCCGCACATAAAAAGATTCAGATACATATGTAACATAATAAATCTGAAAAGACTTATTAAACATATTCTAACCTTTCAGTGAGTTGGCTGAACCACCACTCCCTGAACCATTAGTGCCTGATCCATTGGCTTTAGCACCAATTTTAACACCCTTGCAGTCCCTTTTAATGTGACCAGTCTTGCCACATTTCCAACAAGTAGGTGTTGCCTTCTTGTTAGGATCTGCCCTTGTGTTGTCATGATACTTGCGTTTTTCTTTGTTGTCATTGTACCTGGTGGAGTTGTTATGCTCCACCATATTGACAACAGATGGTCCAAAGAACATTGCCACTCTTTGGCTTGTCATTATCCCGCACCTTGAGAGATTCCTCAATGTGCATGACCAACTCAACAAGAGTTAACTCCTCCTTCATATGTTTCAAGGTATGCTTGAAATCTTTCCATGAAGGAGGGAGTTTGTCAATGACACAAGAGACTTTGATAGCCTCATCCATGTTCATTTGGTGTTGTGTAAACCTTCCAAGTATTCCAAGAAGTTCATTGTATTGTTCCATAACCGGTCTTGAATCAGTCATTTTGTAATTTGTGAAATTACTAACAAGGAACTTCTTACTTGATGCATCCTCAGCCATATATTTGGCATCCAAGGAATCCCACGTTCTTTGGAAGATTCAAAGTTCGATAAATATCAAACAAAGAATCGACATACCATTCGAATAAGACCTCTGCATATGTAGTCATCATTCTCCCACTTGCTCCTCCTCCGACCGCTCCACAGTAGCATCATCACCATCATCGTGAATTGGAGTAGTCAGCACATAGACCACACTCATGCTTGATAGCAAGAAGTGCATCTTCTTCTGCCACCTCCTAAAATCCACCCCTTCAAACTTATCAAGCTTGGCAAAGTTTGAAGCCATGTGTTTCATTGCAGCAGTTGCCATTGATTATCACAAAATAGTTTACTTTGATTGTTGGTGGTTATTCGTCCCAAATCAGGGTGTAGATAATCAACTTCAGCAGAAACGATCAACTGTTTCAGCAGAAACAAACAATGGTCAGCAGTAACAGATACCACCAGGTGGTTACCGGATATCACTTGGAATCGTGTGATCACTTTCCAAAATAAACTATTCGACCCTAATGCCTGGGTTACACGAATATCTACTTGGGATAAGACCAAATGCAGTTATAGAATTAGGCACAATTCAATAACCCTTTCGCTTAGAAGTGTTTTGTGTTTTCTGTGTTTTCCTCATGCATGTTCAGATATCCTATATATAGGAGGTTACTCTTGAGCTATTCCAATGGAATTATGAGTATTAATCGGCCCATTAATAGCCTCATAATTATCCCCATTATAGCCGTTAGTGGTTACATGACCAATTAAACGTGGTCATAAAGAAGTTCTAACGCCATTTAGCAAGTACTTTCCATAAGCGGTACTTTCCACTAGCATTACTTTCACTTGCAGTGGAAGTACTATCGATGGAAACACCGCTATCAAGTACTTTCATAGCACTATCGATTGGATACACCACTTCATTGGAAACATCGCCTATCGTGGAAACACCGCTATCGCTGGAAACCACAAGCGATTACTTTCCACAAGCAGTACTTTCACCAAGCAGTACTTTCACCAGTACTACCAATACAAACCACTATATGAGTCAGGGTGTTCATGGACCTTATGGGTGTACACTCCGTACCTCCTAACCCATTACAAGGTGTGAACTATTCCCACAAGTGCACTAAATTTTCCAACATTTTTTGAGCCACGACCAATGTTAACATCGGTCGACTCGTGACATCGGTCATGACATCGGTCGACAAGGGAATAATTTGGACATCGGTCCGAAATTCAACCGATATTAACTTTGGACTCCAACTACTTTTTTGCCCGTTTGGGGCATTGAATGTAAAAAAAAAAATTAATTTTTTCGACCGTTTGGGGGCATTAAACTAAAAAAAGAATTTTTTTTTTTTTTTTTTTTTTTTTTTTTTTAAATTTTACCACTCTATAAATACCAACTTCACCTCAAACACAATTAACCACTCACTATTTCTCATCTATATTCACTTCAATCTAATTCTCATCAAGTTCAAAATGTCAAAGAAAAATACCCCACCATCAAAAAACCGACGATCCCGACTACCACAAAATCAACCGAATATGAATTTCTCGCCGGAAAACAACTTCGACAACACCCCAATCGACCCAACTTTGACCGGACGACAACAAGAAGAATTGATGAAAGTCAAGGCAACAATCAAGGCACGCTACGATTTAAATTATTAGTTTAAGTATTGTAATGTTTATTTTAATTTAGTATTGTAATGTTTTTTTTTTAATTTTAATGAATTTAAATTTAATGTTTAAAATGTTTGAATTAAAAAAAAAATCGGTCATCGACTGTGGCATCCTGATCATGTCTGGTCGTCGGAAAAAGAAAGCTGATGTGACACCTGGTGACCTGGGTCATGTCTGGTCACGATTGTGCCCAGCCTTATGCATAAGAAATTCTAGAGAAATCGATAGATGATATAGTCATGATACGAGTGTCAAGTTGACCATAAAACTCGTTAACCATGACCATATATCCTGGCAATAGTCATAATCATTAACTAAATCTAAAGGCGAGTGTCAAGTTGACCATAAAACTCGTTAACCATGACCATATCCTGGCAATAGTCATAATCAGTCATAATCGTTAACTAAATGTCCTAAAGGCGAGAACAAGTGGTCATCACTGGATCATAAATCATTGTCCAACGTAAATGGTTCGGTCCAGAAGTTTGTGTCAGCATCGTTATTGAAGAAATCTAGTACGACGTCATTTGAAACTTCATAATCATAGCTATTCAACTTGTATGTGCCTAGTTCATTGCTAGAAGAAAACACAGATGATTCAGATGGCGGCCTTGCAAATAAAATTATAACACTACAAAAATATTATCATTTACTGACGCATAAAAAAAGTGTCACTATAAAATAAATTAGTGTTACTAAAGTAAAAAAGTGTCACCAAAAGTATAAAAGTAGTGTCACTAAAAACTTTATGTATTTCTCCTTGCTTAAAAAAGTGTAGATAGAAGTTCAGTAGCTAGAAATTTATTTATGTTAGACACAAAAAAGTGAGTACATAGTTTTTACCTTTTGTGGCACATTTTGATTGTAAAAAGTATATTAAATCTCAAAATTTTAGGCTTTTGCCCACACTTTTTAAAATGCGTTATTAAAAAGGTTAGATTTAGTGACACTTTTTTGTGCATTAAAACCTCTATCACTAAATGTCTATTATCATGTAGTGAAAGTTCCTGATCTTTATGGACATTAGGGCTGAGCATCAGCCCAAAACTGAACCGAACCGATGAAAATCAAATCGAACCGAAACCGAAATTAGTATATACTACCTCCGTCCCAAAATTATAGTCCCCGTTTGACTTTTTTGGTCTTTCTCTTTCAACTTTGACCATAAATATTTTCGTTTATGTTATACAATAGTTGATGAAAATTATACCAAATGAAAATACATTAAAAACTCAATTTATTCATATATTTTGCATCAAATATTATATAACACAAAAAAAAATACTTAAGGTCAAAGTGGTAAAAGAAAGACCGAAAAAATAGAAAGGGGACTATAATTTTGGGACGGAGGGAGTAGAACCAAAACCGAACCGAATACGGTCGCTTCAGTTCGGATCGGTTTATATGGTTTAGGTGTGTTTTTCTCGGTTTTGGTTCGTACCGAACCGAAAACCGTTAGTATATGAACCGAATATGACCAGTTCGATTCGGTTTTGTCCGATTCGGTTTGATTTTCCGGTTCGATTCAGTTTTCGGTCAAATATGCTCAACCCTATTATGGAGTTTAAGATCTATTGTATCCATAGGATTTTTTAAGGTTATCGTGATCAAATTCAAATGTTCCAACACCTGTATTTTATAGCATTGTTTGATCATTTTGGACTACAAATGTGTATCCAATGGTCTTTTATTTCGTTGTCATTTCTTCCCGACAACTCTACTGCTATCGTTGACCATCTGTACAAACAAGAATAATTACTTCCTCCGTCATAAAATAATTGTTCACAAACAAAAAACACAAAGTTTAAGAAAACATTATCATTATAACTTTCTCTTTCTTACTTTTTGCGCAAAAAACAGTTTTATCCTTAACCAATTAATTTATAACTTCTTTAAAGTTTGTAATAATAACCTCAAGTAAGGTTAATATGGTAAACTTGATCTATATTCCTTATCTATTTTTGGAAGTGGACAATTAATTTGGGACAACCCAAAAAAGAAATGTAAACTATAAATATGAGACGAAGGGAGTATCTTCCAATAAGCTACATTTCATGTTTAAAAAACTGTTATTTCAGTTCTACATTCCCACAATTTGTATTTTGAATTTTTGAATTTCCTTCCCATGAAAAGCTTTCAAGCTCTGCGACCGGTTAAAACACACGTGTTACCAATTTTGCTATGTAAATCCATGATGATATTGTCTTCTACTTTTGTAAAATATCCATGTTTCATGTTCCGGCGAAGGTAATTCATCCATGTCAACATGCTGCTCTTTCCACTTCTTGACAAGCCTAATATTGCAAGATATGAGAGAATTGTGAGAAGAAACAGAGAAGAGAGGATATGAGTTTTTTGAAAAACAGACAGCGTGTTTGTGAGCCAAAAGAATTGAGAGAATGGTGAGCAAAAAACAGAAAGAGAGTATTTCTAAAAAAAACAGATAGAGCGTTTGGGTGAGCCAAAAGAATTAAGAGATTATAGTGAGCCAAAAACAGAAAGAGAGTATTTTTTGTTTCTTTAGCTTAAAAGATGGATCTGAAAACAGTTGTATGGAATATTTGAGGATTGTGTACCTCTGATAAACAAAAGGAAATAAGAAACCTTATTAAGGCTGAAAGTTTGCAACTGTGTGCTATTGTTGAGACTCATGTCAAGTAAAAAAAATGGTGATAAAGTGTTTGGTAGATGGGAATTTATCACTAATGGAGAAGACAATGGTACAGGTTGTAGAATAATGGTGGGATGGGACCAAAACAAACTGAGAGTTTGGATGATATCTAAAGAAAAACAATGTATGTTTCTAATGGTTGAGACTGTATGCAAACAAACCAAATTCTTCTGCATTGTGGTTTATGCTAGTAACTCCACTAGTGAAAGGAGAAAGTTATGGTATGATTTAAGATGTCAAAAAAGTATTGTTGATGACACTCCTTGGGTGATTATGGGAGATTTTAATGTTACTTTAAAAGTGTGTGAGCATTCAAATGGAAGTTCAAGTCCTTCAATGAAATGATTGAGTTTCAAGATTGTGTTGCTGATATTGAAGTTGAAGACATTCTAAGTTCTGGTCTCCAATTTACATGGACAAAAAGTCTTAAAAATCCTAAATGCAAAACTCTCAAAAAGCTGGATAGATTAATGGTCAATGAGAAGTTTTTGGATAAGTTCTCATTAGCTCATGGGAAATTTTTACCATATATTATTTCTGATCACTCATCTGCATCTGGTTATCCCTGATGGAATGCCAAAAAAAAAAGGATAGCTTTTAGGTTCTCCAACTTCATAACTGATAAAAAAGGATTTCCTTCCCATTGTTCAAGAAGTATGGAATACTGAGATTGAGGGGTTTAGCATGTATAAAGTTGTTAAAAAAAATGAAAATGCTGAAGTCAAAATTGAATCATCTTAGTTGGAAAAATGGTAATGTCTTTGAAAGAGTGGTTAAAGTTAGAAGCAAATTGGAGAATATTCAAAGAAAAGTGGATCTGCAACCACACAATAAAGAGCTAAAAAAGGAGAGTTGCCAGATTTCGAAAGAGTTTAATGAAGCTACCAAAGATGAAAACAGTCTGTTATTTCAAAAGGCAAAAATATAATGGTTAAAAAAATGGGGATATGAACACTAATTTCTTTCATAAGATCATTAAAGGCAGATTATATAAGGGCAGAGTAATGACTGTGTGTAATGATAGAGGAGAAAGGTTTGAGAATGATAAAGTTGCTGAGCAATTTGTTGTCCACTTTCAAGAGTTTCTGGGTAAACAAGAGGCTGTTACTGGATTCCTTAGTGATAGATTTGATTTCTCTAATAAGCTAACTTTTGAAGAAGCTTTGGAGATGATCAATCCAGTCAGTGATGCAGAGATTAAAAATGCCATGTTTGATATTGATGATTCAAAAGCACCAGGCCCAGATGGTTTCACCTCAAGATTCTTTAAGTCTACTTGGAGCATAGTTGGCAAGGAAGTGTGCAGAGCTATTTAGGAGTTTTTGGATAATGGGAAGCTTTTTGGAGATGTAAATGCCACATTACTATCTCTTGTTCCTAAAATAGTTATCCCTGATAAAATGTCAGACTTTAGGCCCATTGCATGCTGCAATGTTTTGTATAAGTGCATAAGCAAAGTTTTGACAAACAGAATTAAGAAAGTTCTTAGGAAACTTGTAGATGAAAACCAAAGTACTTTCATAACTAGTAGGCAGATTACTGATAATATCCTACTTTCTCAAGAACTCTTAAAAGGATATAAAAGGAAACAAAAAGATAATAAAGTGTCCTTTAAGATAGACCTGCAGAAAGCTTATGATACAATTAATTAGGACTTCTTAAGGAATATATTGGGACAGTTTGGTATGCACAGAAAGATGATTGGGTGGATCATGACTTGTGTGTCCACAATCAAGTTTTCAATTAGTATCAGTTGAGATAGGGTAGGATTCTTGAAGGGGGGTAGAGGTCTTAGACAAGGGGATCCCATATCCCCTTATCTGTTTACTTTAGTAATGGAAATCCTCAACAAGATCATGAAGCACAAAATTTGTGAAGCTGGGAATTTTAAATACCATAAAGGATGCAAAAAGCTAGGAATCACACACCTATGCTTTGCAGAGGACTTGTTAGTATTCTGCCATGGTGATTGTAGCTTTGTGAAAGTTATTAAGGATGCTTTGGTTGATTTCAGTGGGTTTTCTGGGTTGAAAGCAAACATGCATAAGAGTACTGTATTATTTGGGGGTATGGCTGAAGTTGAAAAAGAAAGAGTGTTGTCTGTGATTCCTTTTGCAATTGGGAGGCTTCCTGTTAAATATCTAGGTGTGCCACTTATAAAAAAGAAACTAAGTACTAAAGATTGTAAACCACTGATTGATAAGGTTAGAAATAAAGTAAAGGACTGGAGAACCAAGGCACTTTCTTATGTTGGGAGACTACAATTAATTGCTTCAATATCAAGCTCAATGCAGTCTATTGGGCTTCAATTTTCCTTTTACCTAAATCAGTGATATATGATATTAACAAGTTGCTTAAGGGTTTTCTATGGAGTCAAGGGGATTTACAGAAAGGAAAAGCTAAAATATATTGGGACAAAATTTGTAAACCTAAGGATCACGGTGGTTTGGGGTTAAAGAACTTATATGTGTGGAATGAAGTACTTTTAGTCAAAAATCTGTGGAATGTAGCAACCAAAAAAGATTCATTGTGGGTCAAATGGGATAATATAAAGAAACTAAAAGGAAGAAATATCTGGGAAGTCCCTGTGGATAGTAATAGCAGTATGTGTTGGAAGAATATCTTGGGCCTAAGAGATTCGTTGTAGTATAGTGGAAAGTATTCCCGCCTGTCACGTGGGTGACCCGGGTTCGATCCCCGGCAGCGGCGCCAAAAAATGATTCGTAGTCAATTATATATTTCTCAAGCGACTCAAACGGTTAGATTTGAGTCCCCGGATCGTTCATAGCGAAGGGTGAACGGAGTTTAATAACTCATGTCGCGTTTTACAGGTTTTGAATAGTGGAAAAGGGCAAATAATGGGTTTTTATGCTAAAAATGATAATCATAAACTAAAAATAACACAATAGGCTTAGAAATCAATAAAACTAAGCAATCAAAACCTAAAACGTGAAAGAAATCTAAAAACACGCACACTCGGGCTAATCCCGAGCCTAAAACGTAAAAATTATGAAATAAAGACCCTAAAAACGCGAAACTAATTTCCTACGTCTTATTTGATTAAATAAAATTTTTGAAAAAGCGGAATATTGTTTTGATTTTTTATTTATTTATTATGATTTAAAAACAGAAAATTAGAAAACTAATTATTAAAAATAGTAAAACTAAATGGAAAAATACCAAAAATTCATGAAAAGTACATTTTCAGATGTAGATTAAGGGAAAAATAAGAAACTTGTAAAAGCTTTTTAAATAAGCTGGTAAAAAGCTAATCAGTCTTTACAGGCTTGAAAGGAAAATATGACATAAAAGAATTAATGATGCAAGATTTAACAGGACAAGACCCAAGGGCATTGTGGTAGTGGTGTGTGGTGTTGGTGCGTGTGTGGAATGAACTAACCCAGGTTCGACCTTGGGCAGTGTCACTTTTTGCAAAATATTTTTATTTTTGATTTTTTTTTCTTTCTAAAACAAGCTAACTAATAAGCTAAATAATGAACTTTTTGCAAAACTAAATTTATGAAACACTAAAATAAGCAGGATTATAAGTTGTAAAGAGGACAGAAATGAAAACAAGCTTTTAAAACAAACAACTAATGAAGAGGCTAAGCAACAATAAGCAATCTTAAGCTACACTTAGGGAAATAAGAAAATGAGAGGAATTAATTAAGCTAGAGGAAAGATGGGCAAACATAAATAAGCTGGGGATACTAAATTATTCTATGGCAGATTGAGAATAAGCTAAGGCTTAAATGGGAACTAAGCTAAAATTCAAATAAGCTACCTAGAAGCTAAAAGCTAGTCCTATAAGCTACTAAGAGTGGAAAAGAACTTAAATATTCTAACTAAACCTAATTGGGAAACTACAATAAGCAGATAAGATAAATAAAACTTCAATAAGCAAAAAGAGTTTGTTGTGTTAATCAGCAGACTTGGGCTATTAGGGGGCAGAAGGGGGAACTTGCAAGCTAAAATAAGCACCAATAATAAGCTCTAACAACTATATAAAGGCAAATCAGATTATATCTATACTATAAGCTACTCTTAAAAACCCAAAATCAAACAATTTCACTAAGGGAATAAGCAAATAACAACTGCAAAATAAGGTGTTTTGGACAGAATTGATGACAACAGACAGAAAAAGGGACATGACTAGGCACTTTTAAGCAATCTAAACACTTTTATATGCCAAATAAACTGAAAAAAGTTCATCTATGATATACTAAGACTAAGAAAAAGAAATTTAAACTAATATTTAAACTGATTAAGACCTTAAAAGTGACTATTGAATTTGACTGTTTGGACCGGACAGACTTTATGACAGATTCAAAAGAAATGGAAGGAAATTCAGATTTAGACTTAAATATTGAAAACTAAAGAACAAAATAAGCTTGAAAACATTCCTACCACTAATTTAGACCATTAAACCTAGCTTACATCTAGTATACTCAGCTTTTTCTCCTTGTGCCAAACTCCCCTTAATGGGGTGTTTTGGCTTTTTTCTAAAAACAGAATTATTCTTAAAAATTAAGAAATTAAAACTTCCAAAGATCCAAATCACTTTAACACAGATAAAACTAACTTTTTGAAAACTCAATAAGCTGTATAACAGATTATTGCTCTGAAAGTGCTTATTAATGGTTTTTTGAAGGATTGTGCAATGATAGAGAACAAAAGGATTTGAAAAGCATTTATAAGCAATAAAGAGTGACTAACAAACAACTAAAGCAACTCAAATCACAATAAGCAGAGAATAACACTGAATAAGCTGTTTGACCAAGGTTTGACTTTTATAGAAAATGAATAAAAACAAGATACAAGACTGAATTTGGAATTACAGTTAAACTAAAATACTATTAAAAAGCAGTAAAATGACAGAACATGTAAAGTTGGTAACAATTTTCTAAAAGCAATGAAAATTGGACAGATTCAACTGTGGTCTATTTATAAGCTGCACAGGAGGTCTTCTAGGGTTTCTGAGGAAGCTTCAGGACCTCTCAATCATGGCCCTTGATCATCCCTTGGTCACCACTCAATCATTTTCTGCCATTGATTTGTTTGATGATGTGCTCAGTCCAATCAAAAAGCTCTAATATGCCATGCTGTCATTCCCTTGCTCTTGTTACTTCTGCCATGTCAGATATCTTCTAGAAGAATTTAAGGTAAGGGAAATTAAGGCGAGGAGCAGGGTAAAAGATTGGGAAAGAGATAAACAGTGACATGGGGGGGGGGGGGGGCTAGGATAGTGTGGAATGGGGTATATGGATCCGGTTGTGTGATAGGTTAGGATATAATAGTTTTAAGTTGAGGTAGATTTTACAATTTGTGAAAAATGCAAGGGCCATTCATGTAATATTTGAGAAGTGACTCCAAGGGTGATTTTTGACAAGTTTACAACTCCAAGGACCAAATTTGATAATTTCATAAATCTCAAGGACCAATTTTGCCAATGATGAATCTTCAAGGACTAAAGTTGCCATTTTGAGAAAATGATGATCCAATATTGTAATTTCTTGCCCGGCCTCAGCTTTTTGCACTTTTTCAAATCTCATGCTCGTTTTTTTGTCGTTTTGTCTTTTCTTGTTCATTTTGCGGATATTCGTGCCTGTACATACATAAGCACAAAAACACAAACATTTATGGCTTTAGGAGTTAGTTTTTGGTCTGATTTTGATAAAGAAAAGGTATATGTTATCACATATACTAAAATACCCCATATTAGAAGATTGTTGTGTCCTCATGCAATGTCATCAACTCACGCTTCTAAAACTAAATATTTCAACCTCTTTCTACTAATGTTATGAGAAGTAGCAAAGCATTCCTCAAATAAGTTTAAGAAATCCTTAATTCTAAAAATGCCCCGTTTACCTTTTCATTTTCACATATATAGATATAACGATTAAGCACATTCCATTGGAGTGACGGTTTGTTGAACTTTCATGTCAATCAATAACTCCCACATATTTTTTAAAGACATTTTAGGATCACGGAGTAGGAAACACAACTTAAAAAGAAGTGACCATACGGATAGAATTCATCGTCCTTGATTTTTCACGAGTTCCCAAACTAAGCTTAAAATCAAAATCATTGTTTAATTACAAGTTAGATGCCAACACTACCCATGGAAGTTAATTGTGTGATTACCTTTTGCTCCAATTTTCCTATTTTCCTCTATTTATTTTATTTTTGGTGAGAAATGAATTTCTTCATATTTTATCGTTTCGATAATTTTTTAGTTCGATTAAGATACAAAGTTTAGACGCTAAGTAGTTTTCCATCTTCTCTCGAGAATCGTTGTCTTAAAAATGAGGTCCACATCAAAGTGATTTTATTCATTTATATTTTTGACTTTTTTCATTTTCATTTTTTTTACACTTATACTTTTCATTGACGATATGTATTATAAACTATGGAGCTTCACGGGGTAATTCCAAGACCTTTGACCTACTCGGAGTAAATGATCCAAGGGCCATTACGCCGGAGAATTCCAAGACTCTAAACGTTCATGAAATGACGATCCAAGGGTGTTAGACCAAGACCTCACACAATCCCGGATAGAGGTCCAAGGGACAGTGCAAAAGGTTGGTCAAGACCTAAAACCTTTTGGAAATAAGGATCCAAGGGCCCGATCTCGAACCGCAGCTCATAACTTAATTATTCAAACTTATTTATTACGTGACCTTGATGTGTACCCAATTTTAAAACAAGAATTCTCTTAAGAAGATAAAAAACTAATTATCTCCAAAACCTAACAACTTTAGTTATTTTTTTTTTATGGTGAAACAATTTTGTGGGAGCAAAATGCCACAAGTACCTTCGATGAACTCTAAAGAGAACCAACTACTCAACGCTTAGCATCTAACTTCTAAATAAACTCTATCATTTCTCGATCTTCCCTAATTTAAAATCTCAAATAATGAGATCCGCGAATGCTTAGCCGATAATTTAATTATCAATGGTTAAGGGAACAAGCTAGGGCTCAACACGCCCAGTCAAGTCAAAATTCTATTCCTACTCTCATCAGCGGAAAGTCAACAAGGTGTCAAAACATATACATTAATTTATCAAATGCTTCGTCAAATGAAATCAAGTTATGCATATTTAAAGTCAATTAGGGAAACTTGCAAATTCTTAGCCTTGTGAGCTAGAATTCGCATTTTATAGCTTTTTGTCTAAGAGACTAGCAAACTTTTCAATCAAAAAGACTTAAGAAAAGCTTCAAAATTTTTGAATTTTTCACAATTTTTGCATATTTTTGACATTATTTTAAGGAAAAACGAAGTTGCATGAGTACACGGCAAAGTGCTAGGCAAAAAATCTAATCGAAAGATTACCCACCCCAGACTAAAACGAAACATTGTCCTCAATGTTTAAAGGTAAGGGTTCTCTACGTAAATCTAAAGCCATTTATTAGGTATGCTAATGGATAAACGAAAATCGATAAAGATTTTGGATATCGGATTTCCGTCAGCATCGAAACATGAAACTCGAGTGGAGAAAAGACAAAACATCGAGCACGAGAGTCTTCATATATCGAGGAAATCTTGTACATAAACAACAACAACACGAAACACGAGAAATGGAAGAGGCGAACCTCCTCACGTCACTTATTAGAAATAAGAAAGAAGATTGAAAGATAAGCATGGGTTGCCACCCACGAAGCGCTACTATTTTTGTTCAACGAGTCGCTAGCTTGACTCGTCCCCGAATTCATTTGTCCTTGGGGAAGCAAGCGGTAAAGATACTAGGATCAAAGATGGTGTCCTCATTCCCGAAGGAAAGAGAATGGGTGGGTTGGGCGGGGTAAATGTCGGGCAGAAGCACAAATGGTATGGAAATATCTCCCCCCCAAACTCACATAGGTCATATCATGAAAGAACAATCCATCATCCGGAGGTTTAGCGGGAAGGCGACGAGATGATGGATCAAAATGAGATGACTCCAAAGAAGAAGGGAGTCCATGATATAGAATAAGACTTGAAAGCTTAACAATGAAGGCATCCATCAGAGGATCCTTTTCTCGGATAATGGTTGTAACATGAAGCTCATTTGTAACGAATATCCCGGGTTTGAAATTTTATCTTCACACGTCGGCTCAATGGGATCAGTGATGATGGACTCATCAGAGAGAAGGGAGTCAAGCAATCCATCAAGAAACAACATATCCTCCTCCGGGTCATTCACGACATTCTCAATACCCGACGGTATTAAGTCATCAAGAGTGAGAAATGAGTCGGCATCTTCTATGGTATGGTCATTTGTCGAATTATCAGAAATCTCGTTCATAGCCTTGCTCAAATCAACCTCAAAGTAGAACCGCTCATAAATCGGAGGATAAACATCCGTAATAGTGGGACTGCCACTAGTTCCTTTAAAGTGAAAACCCATTTTATCTACCGAATGTGCAAGTATCCACGTATATATAATGACCAACTACATTACAAGATACATACCCTAGTTCACGTTGTGTTAGAGATACGTAAAATAAAATTTACATTATAGAAAGCCAAATCTTTTCGACCTGAACATACTTTTAGAATATGAAATCACACAACTGAGATCGCTTCTCGTTTACAATGTGCCTTTCGAAAATATATGCACTATCTTCGACGCCAGCATTCAAGCAATTCATCCTGTGCCTGTGACCCAAGAATGAACATTAGTAACATTCCAAGTTTTCTTATAGAAAAGACAACCACTTTCCCAGAATTCAACTTTCAACTCGGTGCTCAACACTTAAACCGATCATGTTTTGGCTTGAGCCAATATGATGTTTATTACTGGAAATTTAAGAGTCAAACAGGTGACACATAAAAGTCAAACGTAGACTTTTTTCCTAAGTACAAGTACAGCAATACTCCCTCTTGGTCCAAAATACTTGTTTAAGATTTTGACGCAATTTTTAAAAATACGCCAACCACACAACATACTTCTCAGAGAGAGGGAGATAGCTATTTTACAGTAGACTTTACCAAGTAAAGTGATCTTCACAACATATAGAGCCAGCAATAATTGAAATTCCTGCTGCTTTCCTGTAATTCAAGATTTTTAAACACACACTATGAGCAGTCATGACCTTCTTGATATCATATTGGAAATAACAGCATTACGAGCAAAAGGAGGGTTGTAGATTCCAATGAAGATAATAACAGACCAGGTTGCATTGTGCATGTCGTAAAACTTGTCAAAGGCTTTATCGAAGCAGAAGTGACAAACAAGAAGATCCTTGATACTGGTGACCTTACAAGTTGATTTACAGCATTTAACCTATGTAATTCATTTCATAATCATTACAAAGAACAAAATATAGTACAAAAATGCCGTGTGAATAATAGAAACCAGCAGATGTGCTGTTCTCAGCAATTTTCTGTGTATAAAATTATTTTTATAAAGGTAACTTTCAACACACACAGCAATCACAATATGTATTTAGAGCTGCCGTAAAGAATACTCACAAGACGGTTCAGCTTATATGAGTAGTACTTTGTATGGGAGGGGCGTGTCTGTATATGCTCGACCAAGTGTCCTGCACTGGAAATTCACAATGTTTAAAAAGCTATAGTCTAATCTACTCTGATCTTGTGATATAAACGGATAAAAACAGTAAATAACTAAGAATATAGGTTTAAAATCCGCTGACTAGTTGTCAATAAGCTCTCCGAGTGGATACCAGTTAAATAATCCATAATATTCATCATTCAACATAACAAGAATTACACCCCTAAAGCCTTATTATACTAAAATATTCAGATCGTACCATCTAAATGGAGAGCAGTGTTCAAGACTTGCAAGATAGGTCTTGATAAAAGTCATACACCCTCCATCCAATAACATATTTAACTAACTGTTTCTATATGACCCAAAATATAAGCAACTGTTCCTTTTCGGTGAAGTTACAAAACAGATTACTTATTCCCCTGTTTATGAATGTTGATTACGGTCTGCAAAATTTATCTGTTTTTCTAGGGGGTACTTTGCAAAAATTTTAAAAGGAAGAAGTAATGTACGAAACAAATACCATTGTTAACTAATGTAAGCAACATGGTCAACGGAAAAAGTCCTACACGATGTCTCAGTTGTAAATAACTTCAGTTTTACATGGATACCATTCTTAATCAGCCATTTTAATAGGCATCTTTATGATGTAACTGAGATTTGGCTTCAAAGATGTAAAATTATACAAAAACCAGATAAGGCAATGAAAAAACATAAAGCCAATTTGTGTTATGGCATGCTCTAAAAGCGAGAGTTTCTTACCTATCACAAAATGAAACTTTACAATCAAGGCACGTGGCCAAAGTAGATAATCTATGGCAGCCGTTGCACTTGGCTGCAGCTGACTTCTTACCGATTTGGTGGCATCTGCACATAAAGAAAAAAGTTTTAACAGTCACCAACAGACTTGTATGGTCATATACTCGTACCATATATAACTTTGTAGGTTGTGAAACGTTTCAATGACATTAATGCTATTAGATTAGTGCTATTTATATTACGCTATAACGGTATTATTCCCATGAAAATTGTTGCGCATGGCCAAGCACATAATTTGCTTTGTCCTTATTTCAAAATTGTCTAAAGTACCCTTCAATCATGACCAACAAAATTTAGGGCAAATTAACTAGACCCTCAACCACTTTAACTAATATTTAAGGTAACCAAACATGAGTTGATACACAAACCAGTAAAGATGAGTATCTAACAAACCTTTTGTATAGTTCAAGAAGATCCTTGGGTATACGACTTGCTCCACTTACAGATGATGATGCCTGCATAAAGAAACAGTTTAGATCTCGGATTGAAGAATTTTCAGCAAGATGAACAGAAGAGAAAGATTGAAGATTCGACATCACCACTAAACAATCTTCAGCAAGATGACCGGCATTTTTACATTTCCAACTAACATAAACAGCAACAGAGTTAAATTCAGGTTAAATAAAGCAGAGGGGTACATACATGCACACCACAATCACATACTATGGTTACTCGTTCTAAAAAATCATCTTTGTATAAGCTTTGTAGGTGTTGTTTTTCAAAGAACGCAAATTTTGTTAAGAGATTCATTGACAACTGAAAATACCATTCATAAGTACATAGGTTAGATCTCTTTGTTGACCAGCGATGACGGTTAAAATCCCAAGTATCTCCGCCACTTTCATAAACTTGTGATGGGAATATACGTTCAGATGAGGCTTCAACTATGTTATGGCTGCTTGAAGGCGCCTACAAAAGTAATTAGAAGGTCAATTTTGAAAAAAAAAAAAGCGATGATAGAAAAATGAAACTGGCTTGTCTTATATATCAGTTATTGTGTTTCTGGTTAACTTCGTTACAGGAGATGCACTAGTTAGAGTACTGTTAGTTGTTACAACTTTCGAAAAACTAAAACTGCTAACAATTGTGTTGGATACAGATCCTTTTCACTACAAGAAACAAACAACCCGTCCTTAAAATCAAGTAATTAAACCCCTGCTTACAGATTTTGACACTATTTCATAACAATAAAAAAGCAGGTAAGAATGATCTATGTACCTGAAAAGTCTTGAGATTGTCCAAAAGTTCAGCTTTGCAATCCATGCTGCAGATATCATCATCAGTCTGCAAAAGAATCGAAAAGACCCAACAAAATCTTGTTAGCTTGAATAACGCATGCATAAGGTGACCAGATATAACAAAAAGTACCTCATCACAGATATATTCCCCGTATTTTCCACAGACCACACACACAGGCTCTCCTGGAACAGGAAACCGTTGCTCACTTCTATCTTTTACATGATCAGCAGTACTGTTCTTATTACTTGTATCCTTGTTTTGTTGATAGATATCCTGGGTCGAAGCAGGTTCCTGATTGTCTTCATCTTGAGAGAAGCTAGTTTGATCACCTATATATACATATAGCCATTAAATAATAAGAAAGTTATATACGAAGTTGAAATTTATTTGATAGTAAATGGAAATTGGGGATGCACAGGGTGTGCCACCGGGCAGGGCCTCAAAATGTATCACACACTAATAAAAAACGTTCAAAATACCTAAACATTTACTCTGATTTGTTGCATTAAGATAAATTTTAATTATAGTTAATTATATTTTGAGTCTACACTAGAAATAATAAGGATATAATAGTAGTATAATTTTTGCACAGGGCCTCCACAAACTCAGTGACGGCAATGGATGATGAAGTAACTTACTATGATACGCCACTAATCGTCCTGAACCGTCCTGCAAAGAATAACAAGTTAACATCACGAGACTGTAAAGATGACAAGAATAATATCTTAACTACTTATAAAGCATGCATCACATCCTTTAATCCCTTAAAAGTTCTTAATTTTTGAGTAATGTTCTTTCCCTATTATACATCTTATTATAAATGGCAAGTTAACACAAACTTAATGTTCTTGGTCCTCTTGTTTCAAAACACACGCACGGAAGCTAACACACGGTTGTGTATAATTAATTCAAATAGCTTCTTATAATACCCATATTAAACAAGCATATCTTTACTTATAAAAACAACCTTAAAAACCAAGCATACCTTTACTAGTTTACTACAAAAACAACCTTATAAATGCCAAGTTAAACACACGGCTTCAAACACAATTTTAAAAAAACACGCCAAAACAGTGAGAGACCTTTTAAATGTAAGTTTAAAAAAACACACTAACAAAACTAGACGATTACCCATGCATAGCAACGGGATTTTATAGCGGCAGATAGTTATAGTGATATTTTGGTTACCAAAATGTTACACAAAACACTTGACCAAAATATCATTTATAACTATACGCCGCTATAAAATCCCGTTACTATGCACGTAGTAATAAAATAATGTTACTAGCTAGTTGTACCCAAACATCGTTAGTTTGAAATTCCTGAAAGGTGGGTTGAGTTGAGTTAGCTGCTTCCTTCCTGCGAATACGTAGTGACACAATAATTAATTAATTTGAAAGAAGAATAACAACAGCATGTTTTATTAATTTATTTGAAAAAAAGAAGAAGAAGAAACATATACCTGGTTAATTGAATATAATCATAGTGGGACATGGGTCCATCATTAGTTTGATGACTAGTTCTGTCATCCTGTTCCGTAAGAGAAGGTGACTTCCTCTGTCTCTTACGGCGGTTCGATTGTAGGAATAATGTTGTTTCCTTATCATGTTCATGTTTTGGATTAGTGGCATGATTATAAGCTTTGAGGTTTTGAAGAGCAGAGTTTAGATCCAAATCTTTTTTGTAAACATATGAAGGGTTCTTGTACAAGTAATTATTATTGTTTGATCCCATTTCTCCAAAAATTACTACCTAGTTTTTTTGTTCTTCTTGTTTTCTCGTTTTGTTTTGTTTTTTTTTTTTTAGGGACAATTTCAAACATGGCCCCGCACATAATGATAAATACCAAACACCTCCCCAAACTTTCACTCAAAACCTAACATTAGACTAGTTTTTATAGTCACTGTATCACCGCCTTCACGCCAGCGCCAACACTTTTTACCTTTTATGATCATCATCAAATACAAAATATAAAAAATAATCACTTTATACAAATATACTTCGATGGTGATCACCATTAAGGCTGCACACAGTAGTGACCTAGGTTACCACCGCTACATCAGCTTTCTCTCTCCGACAATCTAATGACGACTTAGTTGGCACACTGGTGACAATTTTTTTTTTTTTTTTTTTTAATGCCAAATAGTACAATTTTTTTGGAACTAGTTCGTCCCTCGACCGACCAAGACAATTCACCCACAATGGGGCAACCGATGCTCAACCCAAGGCAACCCACAAGGTCGACTGACCCACTGTGGGCAGCCTTAGGTGCAAAAGGTAGAGGTGGTGAAAGGCTCTTTTATGGGGATTATGCGTGACGGTTACAATAAAGGTGATCCATCACCCCATAAAAACCAGCCTTAAAGAGTTAAGGTTATAGGCGCATCTCGGTGCATATAACGATGCTATAATTGAACCGTAGGTGCATTATAGGCGTGTTATAGGCAGGGATGGAACCAGGGTGTTCTCGCGGGGTCAATTAAACCGTAGGTGCATTATAGGCGTGTTTAGGTGCATTGATTTTTTTTATATAGTGTTAATTTTTTGAAAAAAAATCAATTTTTCCTAAATGCACCCGGTCCATCGAAATGCGTTTTTATTTTTACGGTTCAAAAAAATTTATGCACCCGGTTATATTTGGTCCTGGTTCCGTCCCTGATTATAGGTGCACCGGTATAGCCATAACGACCGGTTTGTGTGTTGTTTTTGACTTTTTTTTATAAAAAAAAAATTATGTTTTTTTGTTGTAAAGTGGGGTTTTCGGGTGTATTATATATAAGAATGTTATTAGGGGTTTGTTTTTTAGGTTTTGTATTATAGAAATGTATTATGGTAAAAGCTGACGCGGCGCGTCTTGACGGATATGTTATGTATATAAATAAGAAAGTCAACGGAAGTCAACTAAGGAAGGTCAAACAAGAAAAGTCAAACAACCCATTTTACCCATTCTTTGGCCCTGTTTGGCTAAGCTTAATTAACATAAGCCGATTTGGGCTTATTTTTTATAAGCTTCGATTTTGTGGCTTATTTTGAGACTTTTCGGCTTATATAAGTTTATTATGATATGATAAACTTATACAAGCCGATAAGTCTCAAAATAAGCCGTAAAATTGAGGTTTGTCAAAAATTGAGGCCACAAAATCGGAGCTTATAAAAAATAAGCCCAACTCGGCTTATGTTAAATAAGCTTAGCCAAACAAGGCCTTTGTATAAACACAAAATTAGTGTTCATTTGTAGTTAGCTAATCAGATTGTAAAAACTACTTTCTCTATCTGTACAATTCATCATTCCTAATAACAATCATTGTTCTTCAATTCGAGTTTCTATTCTTTATTGGCTTGAACTCCTGTTGATTGAACCGGGCTATCTTCGATTCTTTGTAATCCTGGATCAGTCATATATGTTAAGTACATATCGAGGATAACAACTGCGCACATAGCACTCTTATAAGCAAAATGAAATTTAGGAAAGCCAGCCAAGACCAATATAAACAACCCATTTTCTTCCTAACAAAACTAGTCAACGCATGCATCTTCATTCCTAACAAAAATAAACAACCCATGGCTGCAACTTAACTATGTATGACTACTCAAACGTTACAGTTATCTCGAAAATTACTTCAGCAAACCTATATTTATATGCCCTCAATAGCACATCTTTAATTTCATGATCTGCCTTCTACAAAGTTAATTTCACACACACGTACTAGACGTATACATGGTTTTGTTGTTGCTCTTAGTTAATGCACTTACATTACGGCCGCTTGCAAAGTTTAGCATCACGGTTTTGCATGCGTTGCTTGTTGCCTATACCGGCCTTCTCTTGGAGCCACCATTTTTGTCAATCTTTGTATTGAAATCACTAGAGAAATGATTCTTCCGGCACTCTTTATCCTAACATTTTCTTCAATGCTTCTTATGCTAATCATAATTAGTTATTCAGCTCTTACGGTTTCAGCTAGCGTCTAAGAAACTTCTAGAACTGAAATACCGAGAGATATGCACACAGAGATGGTCTGTATGTATCAGTAACAATTCTGAGCATACAAGAAAGGAAATGATCGAGCCTACAAGACGATATCACTAAGTGAGACACTACGCCTTGCGGTTTCATTACGGGTAGAGCTTTGGGCATAACACGAACAATATTACAAATGGTATTAAAAATTTGTATGCGTTGATGAAAGGTTTTATGGATATTTAAATATTAGTATGTCTGGATTCGAACTCGAGACTTCGGGATTGCACACATTACGTATGAGAGTTGATGTTAATAATTAATATATAAAATGTTATTATTAATTATTAGTCACGAAATAAAACATAACGATAATTAAATATTTAACGAGGTTTGGTTAACGGTCGTTAAATGTAAACTAAATGGACTAGAATTGAAATTAGAAGTCGGGAAAGATCTAGAACCCCTCTTGGGTTGATTAGGCCGATCGGTTGGGTTCCAAACCCAATCCCTCTCAAACTTGGTCACCAAGTTAAGTTAACTATAAATACAAATCAATGTATTTATTCACAACTTAATCTTGGATCACCAATAACCTAATTTCTCTTCTCCTCTCCTCCACTTTTGCTTGGCCGATCGGTATAACCCCCTCCTCAAGGGATCGATTTTTCCATGCTCAAGAAACAAGTGTTTGGTTTTATTTGTGATTCAAGAACCTAGCTTTTCACATCAAATCGCTATTAGTACGTGTGTACAAGAACGAAGAACAAACGCATTTGTGTTTGTGAATTCCTTGGTGGTCGATCTTGTGTGGGTCGAATTGTATAAACCCTAAAGTTAGGGTTTTGAGTTTTGTTCTTGTTCAAACATCGTTTGGTTTACTTGAATTGCTAAAAGGTACGCACTTTCTTATTTGGTTAATTACTTACATGTATTATTCCTATTTACTTCCGCTGCATGCTTTGAAGATGTTTACTTACTTTTATAATTTGTTATGATTAGTACATTCCAACAGTGGCATCACGAGCCGTTAATATGATGTAATTAATTACCGAAACACATAAAAATTGAATCTTTATGATTATATGCATGCTTTTTATGGTTTCTAGGGGTTTTGAATTCGAAACCCTAATTTTATTTATTATGGGTCGATTACCCTTTTATTATTTAATTCGGTTTTAATTTTGTAAAACTTGTAGAACCCCTAGGTTGCATGCTAATTTTATGTGGTTAATTAATGAATAATTATTATGTGTCATGTAATATGCGTATCTTGGGTGATAATTGTTATGCGGAATCCATGGTGGAACATGCATGTTTTGCCATGGAGTATTGTTTGTTATAAATTGTTTAGTGATACACACATGTTTTATTTATTTGATAATTATTGAATTGGGGAATACCTCAATTATAACTAATAAAAATTCGTTACGTGCTAATTGGTATATTATTAACTTTGGCTTACGCAATCGACTTGTCGATGCATGTGGCTCATCTACCTTGTAGGTGAAAGCCCTAGTTAATGTATGCATTTATTTACGCCTAGAATTGTTTATTAGAGTTTATTGAAATAATTATGCATGTGGCTAATTGTTTTTTTTACATATGTTAAATTGTTTAGCTATATGTTTATATTATTTGAGTGTGTTTAATTTTTTATTAAAGTGCTTTTTTGTTTATATATTATTTGACATGTTAGTAAGCAAAAAGGGTTTTTTGAATAGAAAAATTAAATGGACTAAATAATGGCGAAACTGATTTGTTATCTAAGTATTGTTCTTGAACTTTTAATCGATTGATGCGACTGTACTAAATGGTTAGAACGGCTCACCCACTAGAACAAACTATAAAAGGGTTAGTTAAGAAGTGCGCACATCGCCTGAATGGATGTCTAAGGTTATGCTTTTGCGCTTACGGTCCTCTCCCCTGTGACTTCGATTGGAGCTACCTAGTATAACCATTCAATGTACGAAGCATCTTAGTGCAAAGTTGTAAGTTTCTCAACGCATCGATTAAAACTTTGTAGAATTCAATCTTAGCAATTAAAATCTCATGTAAGTTTTTCGAAAATATTATGCTATAAAGTTGTATGCATGCTTCTTTATACATAAGTTTTAATTACACGTCAAAAATTGTACCCTTTAAATTTAAGTTTATGCAATCTAATGATATGAAACACTTGAAGTTGTAATTTAGTTATGTGAGACCTTGATCTAGATTACAATAACAAGGTGAATTATTTTGTTGTGTGAGACATCAGCTTAATGATTTGCAGTTTCTAAATTAGACAACTTAATTAAGTTAGTTAGTGAGACCTATGACTTAAGGCATAAGATGAGATAAAACATGCTTACGTTTTGCATTAATTGTTTTGGCAAAATTGTAAATCCCATACATTTTGGAATTGAAAACTTGTTTGTCAATTATTGTTTTTCAACAATTACCTATTCTATACTTTCACCACTAGCAGATCAACTGATGTGGTGAAACTATGATAATGAGGATTCAAAATTCAAGGAAAATACTATGGTTAATATGAAATATTGACCAAAGGGTATTTTATTTTCTTGAATGTTTACTTATCGAAAGTACTAACTTTTGAACTTTTATTTTCTGTAGAAATGGCTCAAGCTGAATCTACTGCACTAGCCTTGTCGTTCAAATCTATGTTTGATCGAGAGAAATTGACTGGTAGCGCGAATTTCAATGATTGGTATCGGCAACTCAGAATTGTCTTGAGGGTTGCCAAAAGACTAGATTATTTGACTACGACTTGTCCTCCTGAACTGCGGTGATGCTACTGCTGAAGCACGAGGTGCATGGCAATCTGAGTATGACAAGTATAATGAGGTCGCCTGCATTATGCTCGGGAGTATGAACTCAAACTTGCAAAAGCAGTTTGAGAATTACTTCCCTAATCTCATACTTGAAGAATTGCAAAGGTTATTTGAAAAGCCTGTGACTGTAGAGCTGTATGATCTGATAGATGCTCTTCATAGTTGCAAGCAAGGAGAAGGGAAACCTGTAAGCGCCCACTGCCTGTAAATGATGAGTTACATGGACCAGATGGGGCGACTCAACTATATCTACCCCAATGACATACAAATTGGCCTTATCAACAGATCCCTTAACAAGGAGTTTGATGGTTTCGTGCGCAATTACAATATGCATTGCACGGGGAAGACAGTCAGTGAGGTACATGCAATGCTCATTGATTACGAGAAAGGTTTGCCCAAGAAGGCCCCTACACCTGCGGTTCTGACCATCAAGAAGGGTAGGATTTCTAAGCCTAATAAGCCGCTAGCGAACAAGAAAGGGAAAGGTAAGGGTAAAGCTGATAAGGAAAACAAGTTATGACTTATCAACAAGAACCCAAGAAGTACCCTCCCAAAAAGCGTGAGAATCCGAAGAAGGATCAGGCTTGTCATCACTGCACCGAGGTAGGACACTGGAAGAGGAATTGTCCACTTTACATTGATGAGTTGCGCAATAAGAGGTATAAAAATCGGCACTGTGGCGGTGCCGGTACTCTTTTGATGATAGAATTATTTGCTTTTCCTCATAAAATAAATTCCTGGGTATATGATTCTGGATGTGGTATTCACATTTGTAATACACTGCAGGGACTTAGAGGAGCAAGGAAGCTTGCCTATGGACAACAATACCTGCGCGTGGGTAATGGAGCACATGCAGTCGTTGAAGCTATAGGCACGTTTGATTTAGTTTTACCTTCGGGTTTAGTATTGTCTTTAAACGATTGTCATTACGCACCTTCCATTGTTAGGGGTGTCATTTCTGTTTCCTTGTTAAAAGATATTGGTTTCGTTCATACATTTACTGATTATGGAATTTCGGTTTCTTTAAATGGTGTTTTTTACTTTAATGTTATTCCAGTAAATTGTGTGTTTGAATTTTATTTGCATGATAATTTGATTGATAAAAATAATTCTGTCTTTAGCATCAATAAAAGAATCAAAGGTGATTTGGATTCTTCATTTCTTTGGCATTGTAGACTTGCTCATATAGGAAAGAAACGCATGCAAATTTTGCAACACGATGGGCTTTTGCAAGACATCAATGATGAATCATTTGATAAATGCGAATCTTGCATATCTGGGAAGATGACCAAGAAACCTTTTACAAATAGTTTAGAAAGGGCTTCCGATCTTCTTGGTGTGATACATACTGACGTATGTAGACCACTAAGACATGTGTCAAGAAAGGGTGCTAGCTACTTCTTAACCTTTACTGATGATTTCAGTCGTTATGGTTATGTTTATTTACTTAATCATAAACATGAAGTCTTTGAAACATTTAAGGTTTTAAGAGTGAAGTAGAACTGCAACTAGGAAAGAAGATTAAAGCTCTTCGATCCGATAGAGGTGGTGAATATTTAAGCCAAGAGTTTAAATATTATCTAGCTGAGTGTGGTATCGTCCAACAACTCACATCTCCATATACTCCACAACAAAATGGTGTATCTGAGAGAAGGAATCGTACATTGTTAGACATGGTGCGATCAATGTTTAATCTTACAACTCTTCCCTTATCCTTTTGGGATTATGCTTTAGAAACTGTTGTTCGCATATTGAATATGGTTCCAACTAAAAAGGTTGATAAGACTCCTTATGAAGTGTGGTATGGGAAAGCTCCCAACTTGTCTTACTTAAAGGTCTGGGGTTATGAGGCGTTTGTTAAACGTGACTCTGCTGATAAGCTACAACAAAGATCTGTTAAGTGTATCTTCGTAGGATACCCAAAGGAAACTATGGGTTACTACTTTTACTTTCCACCCGAAAACAAAGTAATTGTTGCTAGGTATGGAGAATTCCTTGAAAGGGATCTCATATCTCATGAATTCAATGGGAGAGTTTATGATCTGGAATATGATCAAGAAGATACAACACCTTCTGAAAACACTAGCCAACCTCAAGTAGAACCGAAAGTGGGCGTTCCACGAAGTTGAAGTGGTTCCCATTCGTAGATCCGCAAGGGCTACGCGTGCACTTGAGCGTCTATGTCTCAACGTAGAAGCGGAGGAAAATATGTTAGGGGATCTTGGTGAACCTGCTAACTATAAAGCTGCCATGATGAGTCCTGAAAAGGAAAAATGGCGAGTTGCAATGAATGGGGAAATGCAATCCATGAAAGATAACGAAGTTTGGATAGAGGTTGACTTACCTCCAAATGCTAAGGTAGTTGGAAGTAAGTGGATCTATAAGATAAAAACTGACAAGGATGGCAATGCACACACCTATAAAGCTCGTCTTGTAGCTCAAGGGTATACTCAAACCTTTGGGATAGACTACGAGGAGACATTTTCTCCTGTTGCAGACATTAGAGCTATTAGGATTCTTATAGCCATAGCTGCGTACTATGACTATGAGATATGACAAATGGATGTCAAAATTGCCTTCTTAAGCGTCGCCTAGATGAGGACATCTATATGGCGCAGCCTGAAGGGTTTGTGAATCCAAAGTTTCCGAAGCATGTATGCAAACTTCAAAGATCCATTTATGGATTGAAGCAAGCATCAAGGCAATGGAACAAGAAGTTTGATGAAGAAATCAAGAAATTTGGTTTCACTCAAAATCTTGATGAGCCATGTGTGTATCACAAAGCTAGTGGGAGTAATGTTATTTTCCTTATCTTGTATGTCGATGACATATTGATCATGGGAAAAGACATTCCAAGTTTGCAAGATGTAAAGTCTTATCTTGGAAAGTGCTTTTCTATGAAGGATTTAGGGGAAGCAACATTTATTCTGGGAATCAAGATCTACCGAGATAGATCAAGGCGGTTAAATGGACTAAGCCAAAGTGCTTACATTGATAAAATATTGAAGAGATTCAATATGCAAGATTCCAAGAAGGGATATTTGCCGATGCAAGTTGAATATGGCTTAAGTAATAAACTATGCGCGTCAACACCTGAAGAGGTGGCACACATGAAGAAAGTTCCTTATGCTTCGGTTGTAGGATCTATCATGTATGTTGTGAGATGTACAAGGCCTGATGTGGCGTTTGCACAGAATATCACCAGTCGGTATCAACAGAACCGGTGTGAAACAACGGCAAGCTGTTAAGAACATTCTTAAGTATCTAAGGGCTACTAAAGAAATGTTTCTAGTGTATGGAGGAAATCCAGATGCAGAACTTGATGTTACAGGTTTTTGCGATGCGTCATCCCAAACTGATAAAGATGATACGAAGTCTCAGACGGGTTATGTCTTTGTCATTAATGGAGGAGCGGTTGACTGGAAGAGCAAGAAGCAGACAACGGTTGCGATGTCTATTACAGAAGTTGAGTACATAGCTGCTTCAGAAGCTGCGATGGAAGCTGTTTGGATTAGGAAATTCATTTCGGGACTCGGAGTAATGCCCTCAATTGAATTACCTTTAAATGTGTATTGTGACAACTCTGCTGCAATAACATTTGCCAATGAGCCTGGAGTCATGAAAGTCGCCAGACATTTTCCTCGTCGATATCACTATGTTCGAGAACAAGTCGAAATAGGTGAAATCAATCTACTCAAAGTTCATACAGATGATAATCTAGTTGATCCCTTTACGAAGCCTTTGCCAAAAGATAAACTTACTGACCATGCTGATGAGATAGGACTTCGTTTAGCTAGTAGTTTCATGCAGATCTGTGATTAGTATTTGGATAAAGGATGTTATGAACAAATATTACTTTAATGAAATAAAATAGTTGTTTATGTTTATTTTTCATTTTCTTAATATTATATCATATATTTGCATGTTTAATCCGTGAATAACTTATGTTATTCTAAATAGTCTGTTGTCGATCAATGATGTGGGAATGTCATTGAATTAAGACAAATCTGAGTTTTGGTAGAATATGCTTAAAGTATATTGATGCGTGGGACATACCAGATTCACATGATATTCAATGAATTGAATATAGGACTCATCCCAACTTTACATGATGATACTTTATGGGTCTTTGTCATTAAGTATATCATGAAGTGTTTATCCTCAGACTTGAGATACCAGATAACTGATATGAATGTAGTGCACTTGTGTAAGATAGTTTAACGCTATCCGTGGCGGTAGTTATTAGGGCTATTTTCAGAAGTGTTACAAAGTTCATGAGTTATGTTTGTAGTCAAGAGAATTTGTTCCTTTGAATTTGTTTCAAAGCATAATACTATATTTGGGCCCCTCGTAGGGTTGACAAGATGTTTGTATGGCCATACCCAAGATCTATCTGGAATACGTTCAGATGATTTGGTAATCTTGTTCAATAAAATACAACGAGAAACAGAATATTAACTTATGGAATGACTTGATCCATATTCATAGTTAATGTAGTATTAGTAACAAAAGGATAAGTAAAAATGATGAATCATTAAATGGTTTTTCCAGGAAACCATACTCGATTCAATCTGGGGGCATTGGCGTGTTAGGCTAGACTAAACCAATGTCATTACTATATTTAGTAATATCCAAGTGGGAGCTGAAAGGTTTTATGGATATTTAAATATTAGTATGTCTGGATTCGAACTCGAGACTTCGGGATTGCACACATTACGTATGAGAGTCGATGTTAATAATTAATATATAAAATGTTATTATTAATTATTAGTCACGAAATAAAACATAACGATAGTTAAATATTTAATGAGGTTTGGTTAACTGTCGTTAAATGTAAACTAAATAGACTAGAATTGAAATTAGAAGTCGGGAAAGATCTAGAACCCCTCTTGGGTTGATTAGGCCGATCGGTTGGGTTCCAAACCCAATACCTCTCAAACTTGGTCACCAAGTTAAGTTAACTATAAATACAAATTAATGTATTCATTCACAACTTAATCTTGGATCACCAATAACCTAATTTCTCTTCTCCTCTCCTCCCTTTTTTGCTTGGCCGATCGGTATAACCCCCCTCCTCAAGGGATCGATTTTTCCAAGCTCAAGAAACAAGTGTTTGGTTTTATTTGTAATTCAAGAACCTAGCTTTTCACATCAAATCGCTATTAGTACGTGTGTACAAGAACGAAGAACAAACGCATTTGTGTTTGTGAATTCCTTGGTGGTCGATCTTGTGTGGGTCGAATTGTATAAACCCTAAAGTTAGGGTTTTGGGTTTTGTTCTTGTTCAAACATCGTTTGGTTTACTTGATTTGCTAAAAGGTACGCACTTTCTTGTTTGGTTAATTACTTACATGTATTATTCCTATTTACTTCCGCTGCATGCTTTGATGATGTTTACTTACTTTTATAATTTGTTATGATTAGTACATTCCAACACTTGAGACAGCAACAAAGCTAAAAGCGAGATATTTAACTTTAAATAAATATAGACACTTTAGTGGGGTGGTAGGTTTTGATGATGATCAAGTTCCACACTTGCATTCCTAAGAACCTCCCAATGGTTGGAGCTTACCAGTCATAAGTCATAACCTTCATTGCCATGGTGTACCCAGCATCAAAGAAGATGTCGCTAATAACTTAACTAGACAGTGTTAAAAAAAGGCTTCTCGTATGTAAAACACGTGGTAAAAACCTTGGATTGCAAGGGTGATATAGTGGTCATTAGGAAAGCAAGTGAATTAGTGTGGCGTGGGGTTGAACTTCAGAATACTGTATGTGGCTTATGAATAGTCTCAAGAACAAACAAGAAAGAACTTATGGAAGAAAGAATTTTAAACGGAGACCAAGAGATTCCTAATAACTGGTCAATCAACGCCATAGCTGCTGACTCGATGTATAGAATATGTCAAAGTGTCAAACCATAATGCTAGACTACCAAGGAAGTGAACATGTGACAGATGAAAAATTGTTTCAGCAATTATCAACAATGATAGCTGATACATCGAGTGCATGCTTCATGAACTTACCTCGTGTGTAATGTCATAGTAGTTCTATTAGGTAGAGAGAAGAGAGTGTACGAACTGCAGCTACCCTTCTCTGTTAAACCGAAGAGATTCTAAAAATTTCGGAAAGGTAACTCCCTAGCCTTGACCTGCATCAGTGGCATACATTGATGAGTGTTGTCGTTCAATGAACAACTAGATATAGATGTTCTTTTTTGGTTCTCCTATTTAGTCCAATTCAATTTAGTACTGTAATATGTAAGAGTTCCTGAAAAGGAATATACAGCAAAAGTTTACAGTTTTTAGATACTAGTTATTAACTATTATGGTTTATCATGGTTATGGTTATGAACTAGGAAAACTTGAACCTTACCCGTGCTTCTTAACTCTATTTACAAGCCACGGTTCGTAGGCGGCACTGGATCAAATTTTAGCCTTCGTTGCTTGATATACTCTGCGCAGTTCTTATGCTTCATTGCTTCAATTCATTTTAGTAAAGAACATAGGGGTTGAAGTGTAAGATATTAATATTAAGGAGGTTAAGTGTAATATTTTACAATAATGTTGGTTATGCAATACATAAAGATAAGCACATAACCTTTTCCTGATAAAAGTTAAGAAAAGAAACTTATAATATGATTTTATATGTATGATCATATATTTAAAAAGTCAAAAGTCAAGAACCAAGATATTAAAAGTCCAACCATAATTGAATAACAACAATTTAAAATAGAAAGGAAAGACCAACAGAAGAGAAGATGGTTAATGGTGGCTGCAAGGCAGATGGCTCTATGAATGAGTCAAGGTTCGATGAGCCGATGCCATGGATCGGCATATACGTGGCAGGAGCAGCTTTGGCCTGTGGCATAGCCATGACCATAGATGCCTTACATGGCTTTAGATACAAAAAGTTCTGGTTCCCTTGCAAATTCTTTGCTCTTAATGCTACAATCCTAACACTTATAGCTATAGCAATAAAATTCTCTATGGACTTGAATGCCACCATGCCTCACCGTCAAGATCAGCTAGCAAAAGTAAGCAGTTCTGCTTTCATATGTGCTGTAATGGGTAACTTATTGCCTTCTCTAGGAACCATGAAGAATACTGAACTCTTTGTAAATGTTGTAGCTTTGGCAATTCTTGTTATCACTGCAGTCGCCAACATCTGCATCCAAATGAGCACCGGAGTTATTTTTGTATTTTGGATAGAACATGCTTTCATTATGCTTCTAATGCTAATTTTACTTGCAATTGCATGCTCTTTATCTTTGGCTATTCCGACCACTAAGTATTACTTGGATATAAAATATAGCGAGAAACTAAAACTGACAAATATTGAGTGCTCAAGAAAGAAACATTTATCAGTAGCTGAAGGACTCAGGGAAGATTTAAAAAAGTATTGGATACTGGCATATTCATCCGGTCCTCAATTTGTAATAGGACGCTCAGCACCGTGCACAGCCTCAGGTGCATTCTGTCTTCTAAACACTCTGGTCTTAGTAGAGGCAATACTCAGAACCTACTTGATGCCTTGGTCTCTCAAATTTTGCAAAGGAAAATCTGACTATAAATGGTCAACTACCATGGTGCTCATAAGTCAAACCATAGCGGTAGGGATAGGTACAATTTCGCCTACAGTTAGATGGTTCATGGCTATCAATTTCAGCTGTCCAAAGAAAGCTAAAAAGGCCCGTGGTAGAGAGATAGGTGTGGAAAAGTACTGGATAAAGAAGCTACTTCTGTGGCAAATGAAGCCGTTAGACTTAAACATTTGTGGTCGGCATGGCAGAAAGTTAGCTCACAGAACAAAATATCAAATCTTTAGGTTGCTTATTATAGTACAGCAAGGGATTGTTTTGTCATGCCAAAGTATTAGGTTCGCTTCAATTGTCCTTGTAGGCAGGTTCTTGGATTTTAAGAGGTTTATTAAAGGGAAAAATAATATTTCCAACAATGACTCGGAGTTGGGATCACAACACAGTCCAGATACGAATCTTAGTCGTTTTGTTATCCATCTTGATGGAGAAGACGAATTGGTGGACCTGATGATGAAAAACAATGGTGATGCTACCGCTCACTGGATAAAAATAGGTGAAAAGCAGAAGCCGAAGAATCTCATAGAATTTCTGGAAAAAGCTGATTCTTCGTTGGCATTTACAGGAGTGAAAGACTTTGACAGTGACAAAGTTCCGTCACTAGGTTTTTCAGAACCTCCAAATTGTTGGGCTCTCCCCGTCGTGACATTAACAAGCATAGCACTTGCAATTCCCTCCATTGAGAGAGAATTAATCGAGAAACTGGTTAGTAGTGTACATGAAGGCCTAAAGTATATCAGAGAGATCGAAGATAACCTGGATGCGAATAAAGACCTTAAAAATGTCAGGATAGCAGAAGAAATCGTTTGGTCAGGGGTTGAACTCGATGGCAGATGGTTAGAGGTAGATCTTAATGAGATGTCACTTCAAGGGAAGGGGATCAAAGAAACTATCAAAGCCCTTTCAGATATTTCAAAGGAAAAATTCATGGAATATGCGGAGACACATTATATCCATATGAATGAGTGGTTTTTAGAAGAGGACCCGTCTAGATGGTGCATCAGAATGCTGGCTGCAAATTCCATGTACAGAATATGTGAAAGTATTCTATTGGACACTGAATATGGTAGCAGCCAGAGATTATTTGAAAAGCTGTCCCTCATGATCTGCACTTTGTTTTCAGCTTGTTTTACGAACCTGCAGCATGTTATTGCCAAACAATGCCGGCAAAGTGGGATTGAGGAAAGAGAGCAGAATATCCGGTATGCGGTTCTTCTCTTTGGGAAAACAGAAGGGATTATAAGAATTCTCGACAAGAAAAAGATTCAAGAATCTAACCCCGGACAGTTGGTACACATTGATGACTGGCATTTATTGTGCAGGAAGACAGATACGCTAAGCTTCATTAGTTGTTCAACAGATAAGGAATCAGCTATGTCGAGTCTGTATATATCTATAGAGTAAATCTATGATTGTATAACATAGAGATACTATAACTTGTAGTCTGGCAAAGGTTTATGAAGTGTCACGATTATGCTGTTGTAGTTTAATATATGTTTGAGGTCACAATAAAGAAAAACCTTTAAAGCAACTAGAATATAGCAATATATACAGACACGTCGCATTTCAACTATTCGTCATGCTCTCAGAATCGAAACGAATATGGCACGTTTAAAGTTGTTCTATTGCTTACAATAATACAATTTAATGAAAGTTAGGACTTACGACGATTAAAATCATAAGAGTAAATAAATATCTGGAAATTGATGAAACATTCAAGCCATTGTTAGTGCTTGTTGAAGACGCATTAACTTCAACAAATGGGGGTCGTTGCTGCAGGAAGCCTTCAAAACGGACCTACCTGCCTTCTGGATACATAATACATTTTCCCGCCAATTCTCAAATCGCCGGGCATTACAATATCCCAATAAACATCATTTCCACTAAACTTCTAGTTGTTAAAACGCTATTCACTTCAATGCACAAAGTTTTTCCACAATAAAGTGAGTGGTTAAAATAATACTTTGAGTTTAAATGAGGGTGGTTCATCACTTTGGACTTATTAAACTAATAAGTTTAGTTCATGGATGTCTTATTTTAACAAATATTTTGGTATCTTAAAAGGTTTTGCTTAGATAATCACATTTATCTTTGTGAAACAAACATATGATGACCCCATATGACCAAAATGAGCTTTGGGTTTGCAACTAAATGATTGGATCATGTGGGTTCAAAAAGGGCTTCTCAAGTCTTGTTGGTCAGTAAAGAGTCACCATCTTCATCAAAGTAACAAAAGCTTACTGATATCATTATGAGTTTTGCTATGTCCTTTTAATCTAATTTATGTATCTACTTATACTCTTACAAATATATGATATATGTTTTTTTCACTCAGTACCTCTCTACATTCAAATCGTCAATTTTATCACTTGTCAGGATCGTATGGATAGAAAGATAAGTAGGAACAAATTTCTCATATCATTATACTTACCACCTGGCCTTATATTCTTTTTTCGGTTTCTTAACTTTTTAGGACTCGGAATCAAAATAGCGCGTAAATTTAAGTATTTAACTACATTATGTATTTTATGTAACATAAAGTTATCTAAATGTAAGTAAAAGGAAACGAGGATGAGAAGAGGTGAAAAAGAAAGAAGGACCCATTGACTGACTTTCTAGGAGTTAGGACCTCATCAGTCATCAATTAAATTTCGAGGGTCCCATTTGTTTTGCAATTAATCAGGTGATGCCAAAACATAATCCTGTACACCTGATCAACCATCGCACCCCACCAGCCTTAATTGACTGCACGAGTTCTTGAAGATATTTGCCAACTGAGAATTGAATGATTAGGCTAGTCGCAATCGTCTCGGTCGAGATCGGTTGGCATCAAAAAATTCCTTGGGCAACCGATGTGAAGATCGGGCAACACGAATGTGGGTGTGGGTTGTCAGATCGGTCGAGAGACCATATTTTTGGATATCAAGCGGGTTTAAGACCGATGTGAAACAAAGCTTTACCAAAACAATTTTTAAAAATAGACCGTTTGGTCTCATTAAACTAAAAAAAAAAAAAAAATTCCAAACCCATTTTACCACTCTATAAATACCAACTTCTCCTCAAACAAATTTCTTAACACATAATTTCAAACACAATTCAACCTCAAAATACTTCTTAACACAAGATTTAATATGGCTTGCCGTCTCCCCCATTCTGTTGAAGATATGCAAGTGTACGTTCAAAATCAATGCAATATCGACGATGAGGCGCGAAAACAC
This sequence comes from Chrysanthemum makinoi, assembly GCA_910596185.1. Taxonomy (NCBI): domain Eukaryota; kingdom Viridiplantae; phylum Streptophyta; class Magnoliopsida; order Asterales; family Asteraceae; genus Chrysanthemum; species Chrysanthemum makinoi. The sequence continues at coordinate 134,107,340 of OU343224.1, read as the reverse complement.
GCTATTATAAGCGTCATCGAATTGTTTGACCAGGCGAAAGCGGAGAAGGAACAAATGAGACAAAACTACCAGAGTTGCAACGACATTACTCCTGAAAGAAATTTAAATTTAATGTTAAAAATGTTTGAATTAAAAAAAAAAATCTTGGTCGCCGGGGCATCCGGGTTGTGTCATTTGGAGAAAGTGACGTGACGAGGTTGTGTCGTCCCTGTGTCAGCAGGACCACCTTAGAGAACAAGATGTTATGTGAGTTACGCGGCTATGTTATAGCAAAAAGTGTTGTTATATCATCATTTTTCTTTTATAAATTAGAACGTGTAACTTAATTCAAAAACATCCTCCTTTCATAACTCAAGTTATAAGACACCACCTGACCCACACTTAACTCAAAAAACACAAATACAACACACACAAATGACAGATAACTCGGCTGTTAATTTTGGCGCAAGGTGCTATGGCTTGGGACGAGGTGTGGAGTGGAGCCATAGGGCTTGCGTTATAAGGCACCAGCCAGCCTTATAACGTTGCACACCTTGTGCTCGCAATGGGTTTATAATTGTTGGTGTGGAGTGAAAATGATTGTTGGTGTTTATGTTTGAATATAACCTAGTGCCCAGTTGCTCACAATAGGTTTATAATTGTTTGGCGCGCTGCTTGTGGTCGTTGTGGCTCATTGTCACTACTGCGTGGTCGGCATGTGCTCGGGTTCCTCGTGATCACGAAACCAAGCAAAAAAAGCAACTTCCTTTTTTATTGCAAAAGTGGTTACGGGGTCACCGTTGTAAGAAAGTAGTTGGATGATATGGTTATTTGACGATGAAGCAATGACAGGCAGTATTCTTAATGACTACTGCAATCTGCGGATACTCTTTTAAAGGTAAAAATGTAACGTTCCGTTTCATATTTCAAAAGTGAAATTCAGATGTAAAACATTTCACAAATACACAATGTACAGATTCAGCACATTTTCATCAATATGAGCAAAGGTAAAACTTTTTTAGACATAGGGTACAATAGACGATGAAAGCTGACAATGACATTTCTATTTCAACTTCTGTCATATGCATTATTGTTCAAGTACCATATGAAGTCATGAGAAAATCTGTCTCTCACACAACTTTTGCATTTAATGTTAAGCTAAAAACAAAGGTTACATACATAGGCATCCAACATATTAACTTTGCACAATGCACACCCAAGTATGTAAGATGGTCATCTATATGTCTATTCTTCGGTTTCCATGTAATGGTATAATAAAACAGCCGGTCATTCCAAGATCGGGCATATACAATATCAGTACGATTAACATACGTATATCAAACATCAATGCAGGCATAGATGAAATATATAACAATAAAGAGAGATCTAAGTAACCACAACTACTAGATCGATAGATAATACACAAGTTGCATGCAATATGATTTGAAGGATCTAACCTTAGTTTATATGTTTATCATATTGCTAATACAAAATGAGTTCAAGTTTAAACAGTTAAACCTCATTCGGATCACATCAGCACTTCCAAGCTGAAGCAGTCATGAGCTCACGGTTCTGCCAGCAAAGCACAAGTGACGTCTGCCTCTTCTCGACATGAAACCCCCTGACTTGAGTCCTCTTCACAACACAATCTGCTTGAGCTTCTGAAAAACTGCTTAACACAACAGGTGAATAACCGCTAGCTGTAAAGAGTGTCTTCCACTGTGACATTGGCTCCGGACACTTGAGTTTCCCTATCACCATGCTTTCAATCTGAGGCTGCAATAGAAACTTTTCAATCTTGTTAGTTGTGTGCAAAGGAACCTTGGCAGCATCAATGGAGTCCAATAAAACTTCATAGTACTGGAGGCCGTTGAGAAGATACTGAGAGAACGATAGATCCATCTTTTCACACCCGCGATCAAGTGACACTACTACCCTTGGTGATAGTTGTTTTATGAAATACAGAAGCGACGGAATTGCAGATAAATGAGTCAAAGTTGACCATACTGGAAAATTCACTGCGACAGCCTCGTTGTCAGAAACTGAAAATGTATTCGGATCAAAAGAGTCGAAGTTCACAACTTCAAGCTCAAACGCAATACCAATTTCCTGAGCGAATTGTGACAAGTTTTCATGCATTAGACCGAGTTCGACAGGGTGGTGAGTTGAAGGTGAGGCAAAAGCAGTTATCTTCAATGAACAACCACCGTTAACATTGTTGTTCTTTTTTCTAGGAAGCTCTTGTATAAAAGAAGCCCATTGAGCACCAAACCCGATATCAAAATCAATAATATGAATGTAATCGGAATCACCAACAGCTTCAAGTAGTGTTTGATTTGAAGTAAAATTCATAAACTGTATAATTGGTGAAACTTCAGACAGAAGTTTATAAGCACACATCTTAAGCATACCATTTGAAGGTGTCGGGGTTGAATTTGACATACCAAAAGCCATCTGCATTTGCAACGCTTCTTTAAAATAAAAACCGGATCTTTGGATTGGGTTTTTATGGGGTGGTGAGATAGGTGAAGGAAGGTGGTGATTGAGCCGCGCCAATATCCCTTGCGCATGGGAAAAGTTTCCAGATAGCATTAGCTCAGACGCGGCGTATAGCTGGTCACAGATAAGCTGTTTCTGGTGGTGGTTGTGTGACAGTTGAGGGGCAGGTGTCGGTGGTTCTTGTTTCACCATAGCCGCCATCATCGACTTCTGTTGGTGGAGTGACAGATGCTGGTTCTGTTTCTCAAGTAGATACTCATGACTCCGATCAAAAGCAGGGGGCTTTCGAATAACCTGAGGGTTTTGGTCAAATTGGTTGTTCAGCAATAGTTGTTTACGCGTAACAGAAGTCTCATCCACATCACCGGATATCCACGGCACCTGTAAACCGCCACAGGAATCAGCTAACAATCGCTCCCAATCATCTAACCCAACACCACCAAATATTTTACTACTACTACGTTGTAACTCAACAAGCGCCGGAATAGGCTGCAGCTCGGACCACTCATCTTTGGGGACGAGACTCGGCATTTCGTGGTGAATGCGGGAGGAGGAAAGGGTGGATGTGGAGGTGGAAGGGCTGGGGCTGCGGCGTGAGTCAAGAACCGAGATTGGTTCATTATTGCTGCTACTGTGGTTTACTTGTTTCCAACGTATTGGTGGTTGTGTGAAAGGCGCAACTTCATGTGCTGCCATACTTCTCATCTATCTACTGATCATTAATCAAACCATAACCTACAATAAGTAACAAATTACAGTCTGGTATCAAAACACTTGCTTAAGATACTACTAGTAATAAAGTTAACAAATAACATGTTTCAAGAAATCATGGTCATTTTCTAAAGGGCAAATGTTTTTAAAAAGTACGTAGTATCATACTAGTCACCGTTTGCTTTTGTGGGTAGCGAACAATTTTTTTTTTTTTTTTTTTTTGTGAGTACTTTTCTTTCAAATTATCCTTTTTAGGGTACTACGTGACATTTTTGCCCTTCGCCAAAAAAAATCTATTAGCTAAGAGGGTAAAAAATGTAATTTCGCCAAATACCAAAAAAAAAATGATGAATTTGAAAGAAAAGTACGCACGAAAGCAAAAAAAATTTCGCCAAATACCAAAAAAAAATGATGAATTTGAAATAAAAATACCGACAGAAGTAAAAATATTTGTTCGCTATCCACAAAAACAAATAATGGCAAGTATGATACCTTTTAAAAACATTTGCCCTTTTCTAAAATGAACCATTTTTTTTTTTTTTTTTTTTTTGTGGGTTTGGTTAACTTAAGTTTTTTAGTACTAAACATTAGTTACTGAATTTAACAGCAAAAAGATGAAGAAAAAAAAAACATATTTAAGAAAAACATGGGGTTGAATCCAAGAATGAAGTTTCAATGTTGGTTCTCTTAGATCTAACTACACAAAGAAATAAACTAAAAACAACCCACCCACAACATGAACATTTAACAAAAAAACAAAACAAAAAAACATGTTTTTAAGAAATCTTTACCTGTCATTGTCTGTGTTTGAGACAGCAATTAAACAAACTAACACCATATGTAAATGAAGAAGAAAATAAAAGAGACAAGAAAGTTAACCTTGTATACATCATCAAATGACCTCCATCTCCATGGCCTTGTTAATTACTGAGGTGGTTTTGGGGGGTGAAAGTGAAATGTGTTGGAACAAGATGCTTCATAAAAATAAAAAGTGAATAGAAAAAGGAGGTTGCTTTCTTTTACCCTCAAGTCTCTCTCACTCCTTCACTTTCCTAGTAAATATCGAATCCCTCCCTCCTAATGTTTATTACTAGTACTTCATAAACCAATCATTTAGACTAAATGGGTATTTGTTTACGCTGGACACACTCGTGATTCAGGTCACCAGGTGCCACATCAGCTTTCTCTCTCCGATGACCAGACATGACCAAGTTATCACAATCGATGACCAAGTAAAAATAATAATAATAATAATAAAGATAGAAAGAAAGAAAGAAAAGTGTGTGTGTTAAAGTTTGAATATCCGTTGGAATTACAACCGATACCCACATTTTGAAGCCACGACCGACTTGATGACCCAAGCCCCACAGTCAAGATGACCGATATGAATATCGGTCGTGGGAGAGAAATTTAGGTGACCGACCGACTTTTATGCTTCGAGTGTGCCCAGCCTTGAGTTATATGTGAACTTATGAGTTAATCTGGTTTCGGCTTATATTTTATAAGATTTAATTTTTTGGCTTATTTTGATAATTATTAGCTTATAAAAGTTTATCATATTGTAATAAATTTATATAAGCTCACAAGCCTCAAAATAAACCGAAAAATTGAGACTTATGAAATATAAGCCGAAAAATAAATAAGCTCATAAGCTACATTTAAGCTTAAACAAGCACCCAGTAAGTCACACAATCATTTTGATTCATTCTAATAACCAGAGTAGTATTCAAGAAGAAATTTTGGATGATCATATTGAGATTGACATGTTATCACGAGTGCAATGTGAAATAAAAGTTAGAAACCGATTTTTTAAAGAGATAAATAGATGATTTTTAGTTTACTTAACTAAAACGTACCCTACTTTATCAAGGTGTTTAGTACGCTACTTTATCAAGGTGTTTCTATGATCGGTTTCGACTATTTCTCAAGTCATTTGTATATACGGTTTAGGTTTGAATATTAAACATATTGGAAAAATATCAAGTGCTTTACAAATGTTTTTAGACTAAATTAAAAATATAGTAACCATAACAAGTATTGCTAAATTTAAACAGTGTCTAAAACTTTGACATAACTCACTTCGGCTATAATTTAGGTCTAATCATATTCCAACTACTAACACCTGTATTCTTAGTTTCTTACTTTTTAAAAAGTTAACCAAGTGGTGTTTTCCTTGGTACTTAGATAGGACAATAATATTGGCCATGATGGTAACAAGCAAAGTTGTCAAGATCGGGATCCTACCCAGGATCGTTTTCGTCTTTGCAAGATCATGATCGTAAGATCGGATCGGGATCTTAAGATCCTACTCTAATGTTATTTCTTAATAGTTTATGTAATTTTATACAAATCTACAAATTCTAATACATTATCACCACTAAATACTATGAATGTTTCATATAAATGTTGTCATAAATTATTATTATAAAATGTTTAAAAAGATTAACATGTTGTTTTTCGAATTCTACAAACAAACAACCCATAAATTTGTAGTTTTTTAGTTTGTAATCCGAGAAAAGTAAGATCGGATCGGATTAGATCGTAAGATCGTATGGTCAAGATCGGGATCCTATAAGATCTTAAGCTTGCAAAGATCCTATAAAATCATAAGATCCTAAGATCAGGATCGGGATCCTGACAACTATGGTAACAAGTGAATTTGCAATACAATAGGAGACATGTAGAATCACAATCAAGTGAGTTTAAAAGTAAAAGTTAAATATGTAAAAAGTAAAAATTTTCAGGGACTATATATAGAACTCACACTCAATCACCTCACCTGCTAAAATTGTGATAGAAAAGTGGGGCCTAGCAGTCACTGTGCTGTCAACATTATGGAACGTGTATTACACGCTAGTTAATAAGCGCGTTGGTCAGTCTAAAGTCATGAAATGAAAGGACGGCGGCACGACAAAACTCCGTTACCTATTTTTCCTGTTTTTTAATTTTAATTATTTATTTAATGTAAAAACCTACGGCGGTAAAAAGTTTTTGGGTTGTAAAAACTGAAGACTTTTTTCGTGTCTTTATTAAAAAAGCTAAACAGGTCTACTCTCTATACATACTTTGTAGCTCATTTGTTTTTACTTCCCAAGGGTACTTAAAAGTTAACAATATTTCAAGCTACTTTTTTATTAAAAAATTATTTTACTTAGATCCGACTCTAAACTCGATACCTTTCCAAGATTTGTACAGGTGCTTTTTACGTGGTCTTTATTAGGTATTTTAATTGTCCAATATTAAGTGAAGGTAACAGGTAACAAAACAAATGAGGGCGGCAATTAAGTAATGTTTGGTTAACTTATTTCGAAAAAGTTAGGCTAATTATTAATAGCATCCAAAGCAAAATAATTTTTAAAGAGTTTTTCCTATAAAGCACAAGGTGTCATAACAAGGCTCAACTTCGTCGTCGCGCCACATCAGCATCTCATTTTTCCACAACTAACCACAACAAACCCCCTCCTCACTCATAACAAACCTCAACCTCTTCATTTGAGCCCCACCACTACCAATTTATTTTTTTTATTCAATTTTCACTTCAAAATAAAAACTAAATAAATGCATTTCATTCAAATTAAAAATACAATACATAATACAATAATAAAAAAACAACACGATACGGGAAAAAAAAAACAACACGATACGGGAAAAAAAACAACACGATACGGGAAAAAAAAACACGATTAAAAAAAAAACAACACATACTACTTGATTTAATCTTCGACATCCCAATTTGGGCAATTTTTCAAAATCTCCCAAACGTGAACATATTTGAACTCTTTTCTACCAAATTGTTCTTTGGAAGCTTAGTTTCGCATTTTCGAGATGAGTTTGGTCATTTTGAGCACTTCGACGCTGTTTGTAAATTGCGTTGAACTTTTTGCAATCGACGTTAATCCTCGTCCATTTACCCGTGATTGAAATTTTTGTACGATGGTCATCGGTTGTCTGATTATTGAACATATGCATAACGTCGTTCCAAAAAATATTTTCGGAACGGTTATTTTGCATATCCATAGCTTGCGAAATTTCTATCCAAACTTGCGCAAGTAAGATTTCTTCAGACTTGTTCCACTTCAAATTTTGAGACATTTGTGTGTGTTTTTTTTGAATTGATGTAGATGTGAAATAAAATGGTGGTTTTATAGATGTTATTTATAAAGGTGGTTTTCAATTTCAAATTCAAATTCAAAAACCGGGTACTGTTGGGCGGGGTAATTCAAATTTAAATTTTAAAGCCGTTTACTGTTGAGCGGGGTAATTCAAATTCAAATTTTAAATTCAAAATTCAAATTCAAATTTTAAATTCAAAATTCAAATTCAAATTTTAAATTTTAAATTCAAATTAAAAAAACTGGTACTGTTGGGCGGGGTAATTCAAATTCAAATTTTAAATTTTAAATTCAAATTCAAACGGTTAAGTTTTCTATATATAGTATCATACCAGCATTAGTTTCACACACAAATAACACAATTCACACACAAAAAATGTCTCGCAAAGACTTTTCTCGGCAATTCCCGGCCAGAGAAGTTGCGGAAACCGGCTTTCCGGCACCGGATCACTTGCCGGAAACCAACTTTCCAACTCTGTCAGAGTTTGAAGTTTACTCAACACCACCGGAAAATGTCTTCCCGGTGGGGTTTGAAAACATCCCGTACCTCCCAATTGTTCTAAGTCCACCTGTGAACAGTCCACAGGTGGATTTTCAAAACCACCCAAGCGGGTTAAGTGAGGCTTCCTCCGGCAGCTTGAACAAGATGAAGAAAACGTCGGGGAGATCTGCAAGAGCAAGCACGTGAAGAGGCTGCTCGCCGTGAGCAAGAAGCACGGGAGGCTCAGTACCTCCAAGACAACTATTTCGACATAATGGAGAGTCGATACATTAATGGGGAGTTTTATTCTCCGCCAACAAGTGATGATGGTTTGGACTCGGATGACTCGTTTTTTTAAGTGTTTAGTAGTTTTATTATGTATTTCATGTTTTTATGTTGTTTTTAGGGATCCCTCTGTAGTTTTAATGTTTAAGCTTATTATGTATTTCATGTTTTCAGCTAATCTTTCAAGTTTCAGTTTTTTTTGTTTAACCACGAGAAGCTCAGTACCTCTACGAAACTTTCGAAATCAATAACACTTCACCTTCACCTTATTATATAAAACTTTACAAATCTTTAATAAAAAAAACAGAGAAAAAAAAACAACAACAAAAAGTTCGCTGCTATGTCAGAAGGTTACCTTCGTCGTCCCCACGATTTCAATTCTCACGGCGAGCCACAACGAGCAACGCCGGTGTGGCGGCGGCCCACGGCGAGGCTCCACGTAAGCCACGGCGAGGCACAACAACGTCCACACCGGATGCTCTAACAATATGTGCTGCACAACATCTCAAATCTTTTGTATAATAAAAGAACTCATTTTGGTTAAATCGAGAGAGTCGATTAATCAATGAGAGATCTTAGTTTTAAATCTAAGCCTTTTTATTAGTCAATTGATTTTTCAAGTGAGAAAAAGTTAAGGCAGTTTTAGGGTTTTTTAATAAACTTCCCAAACATAAACGTATCAAAAATGCAAAGAAAAAAGCCTTTGAGAAACCGGGTGTGATTTTTGAAACTTTAGTGTCATAAAAGTCTTGGACATATGAGATACGCGTTTTCAAATATGAGAGATATGTTCTAGAAGGTTTTAAAAATGATGGTTATCTTCACCGATATTTTTTTTATTTATGAATCACCTTATCTATTGGGGCATGGGTACGAAACCCTAATTCCGAGCCTATATATACTCGCCCAATGTGGGTGCTCATCGTTTATTCGTCTTATAACGTTTGTGCCTTCGTTTCCTTATCGCAAGCAAAACTATGTTGATCACCGCACTTTTAGATATCGATAACACGAATGGTAAGTGCAATATTAAAGTAAAAGTCGTTTCTATATGAGACGTAATAAATTATTTCTATGTTACGAGACGTAATAAATTATTTTTACTTACAAGAAAAGGTTTTTTCAACATCATTTGATAAAGCATTTAATACTACAAATGTCGTCCGAAAACTAATACTAATATACGAACCACCCTTGCAAGGCCTTTTTTTTTCATATCGATGTATTGCACATATCATAAATTTGGCTGTGTATGACGGACCAGCGACACCCTCAATAAGTAAGATAAAAGAAGATTTTAAAGTAATGTTAAAGATATACTTCAATCGGGTGAAGCTACATATGTAAATTATTTGAAATTGTGTGAAGAAACGGAGTCCATTTTTTAGCCCCTAATTGGGACGTTCTTAAAAGATGGAATTCAACTTATAAAATGTTTGTTTGTGGTTTAAGCCAAATAAATACTTCACAAACTTTTTATGACGAACTTTGCAAAGTTCGTAAAAATAAAAAGTTTTCGGTTAAAAAATGAGATACTATTCAAACACTAACCAAATTACTCAAATTTTTTTAAGGAAGCAACAATTTTATTATCGGGTGTTTATTATCCCACAAGTCAATTGGTACTTAATCATTTTTTTAATGTGTTTAAAATTAGGCCAATTCGAATTTAATGGTCCACTTTTTGCAACTATGGTTCAACCAATTAAAGGAAAACTTAGGAAATATTTTTTAAGAAATTACACCGGTAATTACTTATGTCGCCGCATTAAACCATGTTTTAACGTTAGCGGGGTCGAATTACTTTTCGAAAAAATTATTTTGTATTTGGATTTGGTTCAAGTAGACCATTTCTTTGCAAACAATGCAAAAAATTATTTCAACAATTGTTTTAAGGATTTATTTGATGTTTATTATAATAAATATGGTCAAACAAATGTTTCAACGAGTTCGGCTTCTTCATCGCTTTCTACAAATGCTACCTTGGATCCACAAATAGACTTATTTTATCGTCTAAGACAAAAAAGCGTTAAACGGGCTAGGAGTGATCAATCGGCGACTAACGAATATGAGAAATATATTAGAACTGTCTGGATTCAAAATATGGCACTCGAAGAATTCAACAATTTTGATATTTTGGTTTTGTGGAAAGGAAGGTAAAATAAATTTCCCGTTCTAGCCGTAATGACCCCGGATTTTGCTAGTCGTACAAGCTTCTACGGTTGCTTCAGAATAGCTTTTTCGACTAGTGGAAGGGTATTATCGATATGAAGAACAAGACTCACACCGACATTTTTGAAGATGTGTATATGCTTGAAGGATCACTTAGACACGACTGAATGTATACAAAACACTTCAAGTCTTGAAGATTACCTAGAGTACAAAGAACAAATACAAAATGAAGAGGTGCGAGAGGGTGGTTCAACCCATCTTTTCGATGAAGAAATCGCTCAAGATAATGAAGCCGCCTGAGGCTAGGTCCTCTGAAGATGATTTCGTTTAGTTAGTTTATGTTTGACGAATAAATTGCTCAAATGTATTAGCTTTGTGTTTCAAGTACTTATTGTTTGATGTATTATGAGTTTATTACATAAAAGTTGAACTTTATTGAGTTAATTGTGTAGAAAACGCGAAAAAAAAAACCTGAAAATCCGAACCAAACACCCCGTTTGCAGCTTCTCAAAAAAAGAAGAAAGAAACCGGTTAGTTTCTAACCGGTTTATTTGGAAAAACCGGTTTCTAACCGACCCTAACCGGCTTCCACCGGTTTGTGTTTTTTATCCTCAAAATCCAAACTGAATTGTAACCGGTTTTTGGCTAAACTGGTTTTTTGATCGTTGACCAAAACCGGTTTGGTTAGGTCAATAACCGGTCAATGTACACGACTATTGTAGTGGTTGACATTTGTAACAAAAAGCTTTGAGCCAACGGGTAAAACATACAATATTGTGGTCGTTGGAGGCGAGACATTACAAGAAACAATTTATCCTTAAAATATGAGGTAAATCGGAAATGACAAAATATTATCTTCTCCTTACATGATACAAAGTTATCACTAGTACAAACTGATAGAGAGTGTTTTGTGATAATGATGAATATTATTGCTTTTACTGCCAAACCATGGGCTACATATAGGAAGATTACATAAGCTATTTTGGGTAAACCCCATAAATCATGCTAATCACCTATTAATGTACAACTAATTGTATGGAGGATATACACTAATTGACAGCTTATGGACTTATCACAATACAATACTGTTAACACTCTCCCGCAGTCGAAGCGATAGGACACCGGACGCTTAGACTGGAGCGAAATTCTTCAAACAAAGCTGTAAACAAAACAAAACATAACATAATAAAAGCATAACTTTAGTCGACTCGTAACTAAACCGTACCAACGATCGATTTTAGTCGACTGGTACCAACGGTCGGCTAAGTTGACTGGTAATCTTATTGTACCAACGGTCAACATTAGGGACTGGTACCAACGATCAACTTTAGTCGACTAGTAACAAAGCCGTACGAACAGTCGACTAACAAACAAACAATTTTTATTTTTTTTAGCACAACATAAAAATGAGAAAATGAAAGTTGGTTCAAAAACTTCAACCCCCAAAGAACCTTCCGAACAAACGGGGCGTATTTTTCGCTAGAAAAACATAAAGATCCACTATTTTATTTAAGGGAGCCCTCCGAACCTCCGACGTGTAGCCGGCGGCCGGAGGCGGCGGCGGAAGAGTTGTGGTTTAGAGTTTTAGGATCGGTAATGAGTGGACTCGTGATACCATGATAGAGAGTGTTTTGTGATAATGATGAATATTATTGCTTGGAGCTTACTGCCAAACCATGGGCTACATATAGGAAGATTACATAAGCTATTTTGGGTAAACCCCATAAATCATGCTAATCACTTATTAATGTACAACTAATTGTATTGAGGATATACACTAATTGACAGCTTATGGACTTATCACAATACAATACTGTTAACACAAACCACTATCAGAAGTAAACTGAGCATTACTCCCATTGTCTATAAGGTGGTAGGTAAAAAACTTTCGTGGTTTTGATCATGCCATATCTAGAACTTTTATTGTCTATTAAATGTTTACTATTAACATTTTTGGAGTTAAGTAAAATGAGTCGTATATCAAATTGGATGTTAAAAAAAAAAAAAAGTGTACTTTTGTTATCGGCAAAGCATATACCTGTATATTAATTCCAACGTACAATATATATTAATATAAAGTTAGTCAAACATTTGTTTTACTAAATAAGGGTGGATACTTAAACCATGTTTTTATACTTACACCACACTATACAACACTGTAATGTACACTGTATAAGACAGTAATGCACAATAATAATGTAGGTATAAAAAATGATGTGAATATTAACACCCTTACTAAAAAGAAGAAACGGTGACACACTGTTTAGTCAATACCAACTTACAATTATTCATACATATACACGTCCTATAGGTCAATAGGCCCAACTAATTTATATGTGTAAATTAGTTGACTTGTTGTATTGACATGAAAAAATTAAACTGATTTAAACAAAAAATTGAATCAAAAGGCGAATTCAAATAAACATATACTCGTATATATTTTTATATGTTTGTATACATTAAAAAACTACTTAAACTTCTTATAGTATAAGATATACTCCATATTTTGTAAGTTTGTAAATCCTTTTTTATCAGTAATAATTTATCTTTTTTCACTAAATATTTGAGTATTCATTGTCTAAGTTTTATAATTAAATACATTATGCTAAAAATCTATGTAATTAAAAGACAAAAAATATAAATTACGTAATTCAGATCAACTCAAAAACTGAAAAGAATTCAAATTCGATTTCATTTTAATTTGATCAAATTTGAATTTGGTTTTATTCAGTTTTCCGTTATGACTGCAAAAGATTTAGCCTGAGTTACTTGAACCGAATTCCGAAAACCGAATCGATGAGCAACCACGAAATGTTTTATGTACAATCATGGTTCTAAAATGTGCGCCATGGCATCGCAAAGTCCTCGTAAAGCGTGAGACTTGGTCACGCCTTATGCTACCTTGTGCCACGTCTTTTTGTTTTGTGCCGTCTTATGCCATGCTTTATAAATGCAAAAGCTTCCTTTTAATGCTACCTTATGTCACGTCTTGTTGTAAACTCAATATATATGAAATATGATATAAATATTTTTATATTTTGTATCGTCTTATGTCACGCTTTATAAACGCAAAAGCTTCACCTTAATCGCTAAAGCGTGAGACTTGACCATACCGCCACGTCACCCGCTGTGTGCACGAGCACGAGTAAGAGAATGGGCCTTTTAGTGAGTTTTGGGCCAATAGGTAGCGTGCCTGGGTTGTATGTTCTTCCACAACAATAACAAGAAAGAAGAAGAAGATCTTCTCATCGATGGGAATAATAAAGAGCAGCTTATCATTTATGATGGGGACAGGGTTCGGGATCTACGTTGCTCAAAACTACGACGTCCCAAACATCCACAAGCTTTACAAGTCTGGCCTCGTTATTGCCAAACACTATGAAGAAAACTATCGAAAACCCAAAAACAAGGATAATAATAATGATAAGGATGATCATTTCTAGTCCTTCAGGTTTCCCCTAAAAATTCATTTGGGATTTTTTTTTTGTTATTTAACAGAATTTGAATATACTTTATACTTATGTGTTGAAACAAACATATTGTGATGGTTGGATATGAACTTTAATGATTTTTCTTCGTATTTTGTGCTTTGTGTTTGTGGGGTTAATAGACAAAGATGTTACTAAACTTTCCGAAAATGCGCGCTTAATGTAATGAACTTTCGTTTTGTTCATTTGGGTTACTTAACTTATAGGTAGAATATTGTTATGTAATTTCAGTGTTAATCGGAGTGACTTGGATGCGTATTTTTGGATAAGTTAAGTAACATAAATGTTTGTGGTTTTACAAGTTCAGTTGAGTGACTTAAATGTCATGTTTCATAAGTTCAGTAACCCAAGTGAACAAATTGAAAGTTCGTTACTTTAGGCGCATTTTTTTGGAAAGTTTAGTGACATCTTTGTCTAACCGTTTATTGTAATATCTGAAACGCATACTTTGCCATTAAGTGTTTGTGAGCTTTATACATTTCTATATGTGAGATTTCATTCAACAAAATGACATGTTTTTGCATTCTGAGATGAAGCTTTACATCATTCTCGTTCTAAGACGGTTTTTCAGTTTCATATGATCCTCAATTACTACTACATAGGAAACTATATTGACCATGTCGTTGTAGTTGCAATGAACTGTAGACCTTCACTTTTGTTGGATTTAACATCCTAGTGCCTTTTTGTTATCCTTGTAACGCAACAATCGTCCAGCTGCAATTGGTTACGTCACTGGTTTAAGATGGATTTCAAATTGGGTCCTTGACTCCTTGTATTTGAATGTCCACTGGCTAACTTATTGTTATATTTGTGCTTTGGTGTGTAATTCCGCCATTTGCTCTATGGTATTTTCTGTTAATAGTGAAAACTCAAATACTGTATCGCTTAAACATAGGCTGTGTAAGAAATGATAGGCATTATGTGAATCTCTTTATAAGAGCTTGCAACACATTGACGGTCATCTCACAAAATGGCAATAAGCATATTACTATTTCTTTGATATCTGTACTTCTGCAGTAGCATCATAAGTCTAATTTTTTTTTATCGGAAGTGTTATATTTCCCAAAACTGAACTTATGGATGTGACTACGGTGATGAAATGCTTAGAAGTCCTTAAGAAAGGCCTTTGGATTTGTGACCACGTGACAATATGTATATCTAATCAAGCTGGAGATATATGGATAGATACTTGATGTCATGGATTTATGATCATGTGAAATATGTGTAAATACAAGCTTTACTTGATTTGATTATATGTGATGATAATCTGAATATCGTAACCTTGATATTAGAACAATCCAACAGTGAAAAGTGTTGGAAAGGGCAGGATTGCAGGTGAAGAATGTCCTCATAATAGCTGCCTGTATATAGTAGTACAAAAATGTAAAGAAAACCAACACTCACTCATTTTATTATAAGATAGGGCGAAGGCTATTGCAGAGTTTTGTTTAAATTGTTGTTCAGATGTTATCCGCCTTTTTGTGCGTAGGATCATGTAGGGCAAGGTTGCCTAATCATCTTCACAGGATTATACATCTCCAATCTTATGATGTCAACTGCTTATCGGAATATGCAGTTCAAAATTTCAAAATGTTGATGTTGTCATGTTGATCAAACTTTCTCAACATAGAATATAGTTTCTGTTTAGTCTACTTGTGCCACCAGAACAATGAAACAAGTCATATGCACAAGTAGGTGCTTGCATCCATAATCTTGGTGACAGTCGATTTATTTTGCACAAAGAAAGTTGAATTCTATTTTGTTGATTATCCGCATGTGTAAATTGGGATATATGAAAGCTGGAAAACATGGTATGTTTTTTCTTTTTATCATTCTCTTTCTAAGATGATTTTTTAGTTTCAACTTTCAAATAATCATCAATTACTACTACATAGGATTATAGGAAACTATTAGGGGTGTGTCAATGAAGACAATATTTCTTCATATTGACCATGTCGTTGTTCTTGCAATGAACTCTAGACCTTCACTTCTGTTGGAGTTTACATCCTAGTGCCTTTTTGTTATCCTTGTAAAAAATTATGTAACAAATTGAATAACGCACCAATTGTCCAGCTGCAATTGGTTATGTCACTGGTTTAAGATGCATTTCAAGTTAGGTCCTTGACTCCTTGTAATTGCCTGTCCACGGGCCAACTTAATGTCATATTTGTGCTTCAGTGTATAAATCTGGCTTTTGCACCATACTCTTTTTTTTGTAGATAGTGAAAACTCAAATACTATATCGCTTAAATATAGGCTATGTAAGGAATGATAGGCATATGTGAATCTCTATAAAAGTGCTTGCGATACATTTAAGATGATCTTACAAAATGGCAATAAGCATATTCTTTTACATCCCTACTTCTGTAGTAGCATCACAGCCACAGGTCTGATTGTTATCATAGGTGTTATGTATCCCAAATACAAACTTATGGATGTAATTGCATCTAAGTAATCAACCTGGATAAAGACCTCTGGATTTGTGAGCATCCACCAATATGCATATCCGATCAACCTGGAGGTACATGGTTATAGATACTTGATGTAATGGATTTGTGATCATGTGAAATATGTGAAAAACACAAGCTTTACATGATTTGAGTATATGTGATGATAACCTGGATATCGTAACCTGGATATCGTAACCTGCTGCGATGTGAACCCCAACTCACTCATTTCATTGTCAGATAGGCAACTCCAGAGTTCTGTTTAAATTGTTGTTTAAATGTTATTCACCTCTTCGTTCGTTGGATCATTTAAGGTTGCCTAATCATCTTCACAGGATTATAAATTTCCTGTCATATGTTGTCAACTGCTTATTGGAATATGCAGTTCAAAAGTTCAAAATGCTGATGTTGATAAGACTCAACTTAGAAAATAGTTTCTCTTTAGTCTACTTGTGCCACCAGAATAATGAAACAAGTCATATGAACAAGTAGGTGCTTGCATCCATAAGGGTACACAGCTTGGTTACAATCGACCCATTTTGCACACAGAAAGCTGAACTCTATTTGGTTGATGATTCAAGCATGTGTTAAATTGGGATATATGAAAGCTGGCAAACATGGTATGTTCGTGGCTAATACGTAATACAGTAGTGTGGCATAAAACGACATTTGGTATGTGGCTAATACGTATTGTGGCATAAAACGACGTTTGGTATAAAGACGAAATTGCAAAATGGTCCCTAACAATACCTGTTAATAGCAAGCCCACTCTTTAACTTTTGTTATCTGTAAGTGTCAATCTTGTAAAAGGCTTTTAGATAAAATGAGGGCAAAGTTATTTTTTCTGCAAACAAAGCAAGCTTCAAGCATACAAGTTATCGATTATCCAAAACATCAGAGAGTAGTTTTTTGTCAATTCATGACGGATGACAGATAGCTCTTCAGTCAAGTAAGTCGTTTATACGGGTTTAATCCAGGATGGTTTTAGGCTAAAGTAATAAACACGATCTAACAACTCAAACATCAGAAGCATCGTAGAGCTGCATAGGCTTTGTAATCAACACGCATTGTTACTAAATGATCTGCAGCTCATTGACGCGTGGTGGTTCAAGCCCCGTGGATTTAGTTTCTGTCGTATCTTATACAAATGGAAATGGTCATGTTTCTGTCTTTCTGAGTTGCATATAGTGATGTTTGATGAAACAAAAAACAAATGTAAACAAACAACTGAGTGATCGAAAAAAGTTTACTGTTATCTATGCTTTCACTAAAAGTGATTGATTGATGATGTATATAACTAATCCTTATTAACCAACTTTATAGAAGAAGATAATACAGGAAAATGAGAAGGCAGTGTGCCAACCACATGTCGACCGTAAGGGCTTTTGGCCATAGCATCACAAAACAAACAGATAACTTTGGAGGACCAACAGTGTCAACAAGAATAAAGGAAGGTCTAAAATTAAAAAACTAACAGACAGTTTGAAGTAAATTGCAAGTTTAGTCCTCCCCTGAAGCATCATAATATAACACTTGTTGTTTTGTTTCATTAAATCACAAATAAGGTTAGTTTCTTAAACTGCTTTTTCATTTGTATATATTTTTTCTAGTTGTTGGTTTGATGATTTTGAGGAAATATAGCTGTACAATATATTTAAAACCTTAGTGTTAATTTTATGTTTATATATTTGACATGTGAAAACAATACTAGTTTATGGATGATCCATTTTTTTCTTGCTTAGGTGAGATGTTTGATAAGAGTTATAATCTAAAACTTTGACTTATTCATTATCTATATCTATATATATTTATTTTCTTTTATCATTTTTGGTAAATTGCAGTGACAGATGGCAAAGAGTTTATTCAAGCAAGAGAATGATCTTGGTATGTCCACATGTTATATAATACATATGTACTTATTGGTTTCACCAGAATGATCATAGGTTTTAGTTGATGAAATACAGCTAGTAGATTATTTGCAACAATTGTGTTTTAAAGGTTAATCTCACTGACGCTGGTTTTGGTTTCAGAGAAGAGGCGCGCCGAGGCTGCTAGAATTAGAGATAAATATTCTGATAGGATCCCGGTTAGTTTACGAACCTCATTTACCGTCAAGTTCAACTATTTGAGTACAATTCTTCTTTTTGGTTTGAGTTTCAGTTAACCTTTCTGTTCCTTTTTATATATTAGGTGATCGTGGAGAAAGCAGAAAGAAGCGATGTTCCCAATATCGATAAGAAAAAGTACGTAACATACTATTTTTTCCTTCCTTTGCAACTTCTGCTTAATTTAGTTAGCTCTTTTCCACGCTAGTTTTTCCGTTTTTGTTTGTCACTTTTGGTACTTTTTGGATTATTAAGTGACAAGAATGTGTTTTACTTTACTTCATTTGTTAGTTTATTTTGTGACTTTTCCCCTAAAAAGTAATACTGTAAAATTTATAAGGTTTGAGTAGAAAATGTTATGCTCAACAAAAGTAATATGGAAACGCTTCTATTTGAAAAGATACGTGTTGTGTTGTAAAAGTGAACCATCATGTCTATCGTATATAACAAATGCACGGCGTGTCATAAGTTAACCATTCTTTCTGAACAAATCCAAATTGTGCGAAATTTGAATTTTAGTATTTCGCACCAGTGATATCAGTAAACCAGATGCTTACTTTTGAAATAACTAATATTAGCTACAAAATGTGACTTCTAATACGATAATTGTAATATCGTACTTCAAGTGAGTGAGGTACTTGTATTTTGATGTGGTTGGTTAAGTGAGCTGAATATGGAAACGTGCAGGTACCTTGTTCCAGCTGAGTTAACAGTTGGTCAATTTGTGTATGTAATTCGTAAAAGGATCAAGCTAAGTGCAGAGAAAGCTATATTCATATTTGTTGATAACGCCCTGCCTCCAACAGGTGACACTCTACACTTCCATTCGTATATATTCTGTTTTTAAAGTGCATTCTGTATTTTTGTGATTCTTAGCACATGAATTATTCAGTAGGGTATACCGGTATAATGATTAAAATGGGGAAACTCAGTGTTCTAAGAATCAACAGGACATTTGAAGATATTTCAAGTGTTCTAACATCTATAGTCCAACGTGCAATAAATAAACATACGTTTTTGACTTTTTGAAGTCAAATATATCACTCTGCCGACTTAATAAGAAATTACGAAAATTTCATTTATAGATCCAAAAGACTCGTATCAATATGAAACTAAAAGCGATCTCATGTTCCTGAAGCTTTAGTGAGTAGAAGTTCAAAAGATGCAGAACTATGGGAAATTTTGGTGATCCGCAATTATAAAAAGCATTTTCTATACAACCAAAAAAAAGATCAAGATTGTCCTAATGTTCTCAACTTATAATCTTAGGTTTCAATGAACAAAATACTAATTCTAAGCATTTTTTCACAAAATTGGCTATGTGTACGAAACTACGAATATTCCTATCAATGATGAAGAGTAATTTGAATAAACTTAAGGAACTGCACATTCTAATGTGATATACAGTATTTGCTCATGTCCTTCTTATAATTAGCTAATTTTCTCTGTAATTTCTTTTTCTTTGGGTAATTCAAGCATGAAATAGACATTCTCGGATTTATGAACCTCATTAACTGTTATGGAAATGACACACGTTTAAAGTTTTTTTGTTTTTCATATAGAAGTTAGTTAACCGATCCAAAAGTTGATGTCAAATTGAGGTTAACCACATAATGATGTTAGGTGTGGGTTTGGCTTTTAGGCTGATTCATACTTTAGGTTTCTTAAAGTTTTTAGGCAACCAAACGTGGAAATCTGTAATAATAAGATGTTGGACAAAGAAAGAGTGTTTTGATGATTGCGTTTTGTTTTTTTTTGTCATTTGTAGGGGCAATCATGTCCGCGATATATGAAGAGAAGAAAGATGAAGATGGTTTCCTTTACGTTACATACAGTGGAGAAAACACATTCGGAGACCAGTAGCATTTTTTCACAGGACTTCTGATGCCAAATCATAACTGCATATCGCTTGCGTCTTTCATCAAAAAGTTTCTGACACGATTTTGTATATAAAATAAAACCAAAACACCTGGTCCTGTTTCATCATTGTTAATAATCATATGCTTTTTTATCTTACTTTCGGTTTCTCTGTTCTGCTATTAAACTGGGTTAAATTGAAAGATTTTGATCCCAGAATTATGCATATGCTTGTGAATCTGATAGTCGCTCAACTGACTGTCTTTGAGCTTACATTACAAGAACACATGTACATTACAATATGATTTTCATTTTTTAACACTGAAAATAAAGCATATGAATGTTAAGTTACATCAGCATTCAAAATGTTTATGGGTTACTGTCATAGTGTTAAGCGAAGCCACAAACAACAAAACTCGACACGTTGTGATATGTTATAACAATATACAGTAATCGATATGAGACCCGGGTACTTTTTTTATAATTATGAATAACTTTAGTTGTAACAACCTCTCAGATAAAGGACATTATCTGAGGACATTAGGTGTACGATAACATTATTTGAACCTACGAATTTGAAACCACGCGTGAGGATTAGCATTACATCCGGCCTTACAACTTGAACTACTTATAATCAACGAAACAAGATATGTTACCAGAATACCAAGTACGAAATCCAGAGATACACTACAAGAAAAAAAAAAGAACGTGACGACCCTTTTTGCGAGGACACCCATGTTCCCCCCCCCCCCCCCCAACTTTTTCATTTTCGCTAATTATTCCCGCCGATCCTATGACGAGGACATGTCCGTGCCAAAGGTCTTGCCCAAGTTTTGACCAGAGCATTAGTTTAATTAAGTGTTATGTATATATGTAAGTACTTTTGGCGAGGACAAAAGTAATTATGTACTGAATTGATTTATAAATGATTTAAGTAAATTATAAATAATTTTTAAATAATTTTAATGGAAATAAAATGAATTAAAAATATTTAATTCTTTTGGCGAGGATATGTCCTCGCCAAAAGTGTATACAAAATGATTTTAAATAGAATAAAAATGATTCCTGTTATTTATAAATGATTTAAATAAATTAAGAATGATTTAAATTAATTGAAAATGATTTTAATTAAATATAAATGATTTTAATTAATTAAGGATAATTTAAAATAATTATAAATGATTTTGAAATGATTTAAATTAAATATAAATGATTTAAATCAATTAAAATGATTTAAATTATTTTTTGAAACGAAAGACGATGGCGAACATATATCACCTTCGGATAAACAATATAGGCATTCAGATTAATGATTTTAATTAACCAAACTCATTTAAACCATATAAATAATAAATAGCTACTCAAATAACTAAAGCATATGAATTGCATTGCAAATGATAAAAGTTTAGACATTAACACATTAAAATAAACATACGGATTAACACATCAAAATAAACATACGGATTACTACTCCATCCGAAGATTTTTCATGTCATTTAAAAGCTCATGAAGTATTGCAGTTGATTGACATGCGTGGTCCTCCGGATGCCTTTCTATTTCCAGCCTTGCCTCCAGCATCTTTATCTTTAGATTTTTGAACTTGCAATTTGAGCACTCTGTTGGTGTAGATCCAGAAGATCCCAAAGAATAACTCGGATGTGTTGGTGCAAATCTAGAAGGCCACATAAAGTAACTTAGATGTGTTGGTGTAGATCCAAAAGAACCTTGAGGTGTTGAAGAATATCTTACACCGAGCCAGATATCAAATCATCCTTCCACATCTAAATTCTTGTTGTTTTGGCTGTTACAAAGTAGGAATCATAAGAAATGTCTCTTTAACAGCCAAATTATTTATATATTACAAAATAAAAAAAATTGTTCACCTTTGAATGAGGACATGCATAGTAAAGTTTACCAAAGCTACGAGTTTGATATGATTTTCTTAGCACTATATCTCCTCTTCCACATGTACACTTATACAGTGACGAAGCCAAGATTTTTTGCTCGTGTAGGCCGATATACAAAAATAGAAGTTCAAGAAAATAAATACATTAATCGTGAAGCCTTATTACTAACATGTATTAATATCTGAGAGTATAATAACCATTGATTTTTATAAAGGGCTAATGATAAAAAAAAGTACTATACTTGCCACACTTTCCTTTTCAGGGTAGCGAACAAATTTTTTTGCTTCTGGGGGTATTATACTTTCAAATTCATCATCTTTAGGGTATTTTGCAAAAAAGTTGGACATTTTTGCCCCTCTTACCCACAAGAGCAAATGATGGCAAGTATGATACTTTTTTTTATCATTTGTCATAGTTTTTATTATGTTAAATTTTGGATATGTATTAAGATAATTTATTTAATGATTTATAATTGTGTTAAATCTATGATAAAAATGTTTTCTTTTATCATTTGCCCTAATTCACTTCAAGTTGTTTAACGCTTCAAGCGTTAAACCGAATTAGGTTAAACGCTTCCGCTAAATTAGGAGGAATTATATCACAACCTGAAGTACTTGCATATAAATTTCTGTTCGTCACTTGTTGATTATTAAGATAATTTATTTAAATTGAGTATGATTATATCATTTGTTTGTTTGATTACTAAGATAATTTATTTAATGATTTATAATTGTGTTAAATCTATGATAAAAATGTTTTGTTTTAAGTTTACACTATTTACTTATTAATCGTATTTGTAATAATTTAATATATACTTAAAAAAGGGAGAATTAAAATCATTCGGACAATTATATAAAACAAACAACACTTTTTCATTCAGATTCAGACATTATAGCTACCTCTTATTAGTTTTTTTTTGAACGACAACTTTTATTAAGAACTAGCAAGGCGCTAGACAATTACAAGGAAAGAAATTTAGGATGTTGGAGCCAATGATCCCATGTAAAATTAAATCTACTTCTAGCATTACACCAAGAAAAAGAACTAGAAGTAATATCATCAAAGATTACATCTTTCCTAGGCTTGGTTGAGGCAAACAGCAGTTTGTTCCTGTATGACCAAATATACCACCACGAAATATAAAAAACACCCTCCAGAATGGATTTGATATAAGATCCCAACCTAATGCCTGTAAACCAAGATAACCAATCCGTATAAGACCCAAGATGAGACCAAGGAAGATCCCACCAACGACAAATCATACGATGGATATCAGAAGCCATAGAGCATCTGAACAGGAGGTGAGAAATGTCTTCATCTTCAAAAGAACAGATAGGACAAACGGAAGACGGGACATGGATTCCTCTACGAATCAGGTTAACCCGAGAAGGAAGCCTGTCAAGAGATACTCTCCAAGCAAAAATGTTTATTTTGATAGGAATGGACTTGACCCATCTGGTACCTCTAGCATCTTTAGGCAAGAAAAAATCATCTAAGTAATTTCTCACATCACAAACACGATACAAACCTGAACCGTTTAAAGACCAACTCCAACGATCCTCCATACCAGAGAGAGTGACAGTATCCAGCATCTCTCTAAGCTGCACAAACTGGAGAGATTCGACACCTCCCCTGATAGCCCGACGAAAAGATAAATCAATAGAACCCTGGACTTTAGACGCAACAGTACAATCTTTATCCTCATCCAGAGCAAAAAGCCGGGGAAAGACACAACAAAGTTTCTGATCCCCAATCCAAACATCATGCCAAAATTTCGTATGCATACCATTTCCAACTATTTTTTTGCAAAAAGAGATCAAGTCTACTCCGTGGTTCTTAATATTCTGAATCTCCTTAATAATAGAACACCAAATAGAACGAGGAACAGAAGAACAAACCTGGATATTCGGACCATGAATAGCAAGCATGGCACGATACCAAAGCGACTTATCATTTGAGATAAACCTCCAAATCCATTTAAATAACAGTGCGCGATTTAGAGCAAAAAAACTCGACACACCCAATCCCCCATATTTCTTAGCCGAAAGAACTTTAGGCCAGTTAACCCACGAAATTTTCTTCTCGTTATCCTGAACCCCATTAAAAAAATCTCTGCGAAGAGTTTCCATAAGAGCAAGAACAGTCTTTGGAACTTTGAACAACGACATCCAGTAGATTGGAGTGGCACCTAGAACAGATTTAAGAAGCGTGAGCCGGCCACCTATAGACAAAGTTTTTATCTTCCAATTTGACAAACGTGATTTAATCTTTCTGATAACGTCGTCCCAAGCACTCACTCTAGTCATGTAATCTCCAACCATACTACAAGAATTCTGTCTACTACCCACAGGCTCAATTTGTGGGTAAAAGACAAAAATTCGTGGGTAATCGGCAAATACCCACGTAATACCCGTGAATATAAAAACATGGGTAAAACCTCCGAGGGTAAATGTTTGCCCACAGCATTTTCAATCCATGGGTATTTTACCCGCAACAACAATTGTGGGTGTTCATATTTAGACAGTGGGAAAATCTTTCATGGGATTTTATAAATACCACGAAAATACCGTCGAATTTTGTCATGGGTGAACAGTGGGTATAAATTCACACAGATACGGTAGTGTCTAAATCCGGATGTAAATATTTTAAATTTACCCGTAATAATCTGTGACTAATTTGCAACTAAATACCCATCATGTATTATAATTAAGGTAAGTGGCGTTTACATATAATTATGGATAAGGATTAATTCCTCTGAACATAACAATATTTTTCTAAAGGGCCAATTGCATATATACCCACTAAAACTTGCATATTTGCATATATACCCAAATCATGCTTAAATTGCATTGTACATCATGCATTAAAAACTTGTATTATGGGAAAATATGCAAGTTTTAAGTTTTAATGGGTATATATGCGATTCCCCTTTTTCTAAAACTCCTTTTCATGTTGATCAATAATTCGATATACGAATATAATCACAAACATTAACGTCATAATGAAACTACAATCAATCAATCAATATTCTCTGATGGGTTATCCATCATTTATTACAAACATATCATGAAATATACACATAACTAAAATATGAAAGTTTTGAGAGCAACAGAAGGTATCATCTTATACATTTATGTACGTCGGCTTATACAATAACAAGGGAGAAGGAATATTCAAAGTGAAGTCCTCCAACAGTTTACTCGTTGTGAGGTGCTCAAACATGGATGCCCTTCTCTTTTGTGTTGTATTCACATGGAATCTGTAAGTGCAATAACAAGAGATGTGTAAATGACCAAAAAAAAACGTGATTAGATGCACAAAAACGACATAAATACAAAAAATGGTTTGGATAATAACAAAATATTATATAATTCATTACAATCATTTTCAAACCTGTAGGTAAAAATATAGCCTCCTCAAATGCATCTGGTGAGCTTGTGACTATTAAAATGATGAAATCTTATTTTACCGGGGTAACCCTTTTACTTAAAAAAATGATGAAACCTGTCAAGACTAAAACAAGTATGTCAAGCATATTGTTATTCTTTTTTGAGCAGTAAGCATAAAATAATTTATCAAATCAGTTTTTAAGATTGAAAAAAGATGAACAACAAATGTCAACTTGTGAAAAGCAAACCCAACACCGACAGTAAATGATAAAAGGGGAAAATATGGTGGATAGTCTTCTACACACTTTTAGAACAATGAAAAGTGCAAGACATGAAAGACTAATAATGTATAAGCATGGACGGTTTCAAGAGGAAGGTTTAAAGAAATTTGGGGTGGAGGCTTTGAAATAAGATATGGGTGGCGGTTAGTTGAATGAGATTATATGGGGATTAAAATTTTGAAATTTTAAATAGGGAAGTTTTAGGCGCCATAGTTTTAGTTTGTAATTTTTAAATGTGATTTATTGAAGATTAAGGATTAACAATCATGAATGTCTTATAGGAAATATTATCAGTATCTATACTACTTATAAAGCATATTGACACTTCCCTCCTATTAATTTTTTAAGATTTCCTAAATTAGATTTTTAAGCAAATACAAGTAAACAAACATTGTTTACAAGTATTTGAAGCAAAAAAAAAAAAAAAAAAAAAATTCAACTCATACAATTAATACATACAGTAATTTAATTAACCCCTTCACCAAAATATACAAACTCATAAAGCTAAAGGTACAATCATCATAAACACAAATTTTTAATATCAAATAGTAATCAATGTAATTAAAAGGGGAAGTGATTTGTACACTCTTACAATTGATTGACACACTCAAATTATGAGTGTCTTGACATTTATACACTTATGTCATTTTTACTTATTATTACCCTGTAAGGGTATAAATGTCAACACACTCATAATTTGAGTGTGCCAATCAATTCTAGGAGTGTACAAATCACTTCCCAATTAAAAGGTGTTGTGTAAAGAGAACATGGGCCCAAGACATTCCCAACGGGCAACAAGCTATGTGTATTTCGTTTTATGAGCCCAAGCTATGTTCTAACCAAAAACTATTTATAATAAAAATTGTCTTGGTTGAAAGTCACTATATGTATGTGTTGATGCATACATTAATTGTATATGTAGCTTAGTTAGTTGTATTTGCATAAATTAGATTTATATTATCATTCATTTGTACGATTATTGTTAGAAAAAAATGTGTAACCGAACAACATTTGTTTACCACAAAATAGTCACAGGGTACCCGCCGCCGCATCGCGCGGGTACCCTGCTAGTATAAAATAATAAAAAAGCGTATACTCTCCCTGTATTAAATTAAATTTCTATATTTGTAAGAAATAAGTTTAAGTGGAAGCTATGGAAGAAATAAACTTTTCTAGTTGTGGAGGGGTAGTTGGGTTTGGGTCAATTTGGATCAAAGCTAAAAAAAATACTTGAATCTGACCTTATTTAAAATTCGGGTTAGTCGAGTTTGGGTCAATTCGGGTAGGGTCAACCCGAATATAAGTAAAATAATTAAAAAAATTGCTTGCTCCAATATGTTTAAATTGTAAAAGTGTTAGTCGAGTAGGGTTGGTCAGGTTCGGGTCAATTCAGGTTGAGGTTACAAAAACATACCAGAACCCGACCCTATTTAAAACTCGAGTTAGTCGGGTTGAAATTATTGACCTGAGTAATCTGAACCGGATAGGCTTAATCAGGTTAGGGTTCGGATCAGATCGGTCTTTTTGACACCCTTATGGTAAACTAAAATAAGTGTTCACTTTGTAAACTTTATTGATCAATATACTTTTTAAAAGGTCATGATTAAATTTATACTATTACTTATATAAAGAGAAAACACATTTGATTAACACTTAAAACTTCAAAAGTGAATAATTTTTGAAGACTAAAATAACCATACTTATATAGTTATATGTACATAAAAAGAAATTGCACACAAATTAACGCTACAATGTTTTTGGTATTTCGTGTTTATATTTTGATTTTAATAACTCCGTGCATTTACAATGTTTTAGTATTACGATCAGTTTAATTAAATAATAAAAAAAAATATTGTTCTTTGTCTAGGGAAACATAATCTCGAGCATTCATTAATAATAAAAATAGCGAAAATTACTGTGAAGGCCTTGCAGAGACCACTGTGTCCTGCAGAGGACCTCTTTTTTTGCTATATCAAAAAAGGCCACCCATTTCGCTACCAACTGGTGGGGAAATGCTTAAAGGACACGTCGTTTTACCCCTTAAAATAACGTACGTAATTAAAAAAAAGCATCTCACATATATTTGGTAGAGAAATATGACACAGTGGGGACACAAAAAAGCATCTCACATATATTTGGTAGAGAAATATGACACAATGGGGACACCACTGCAATCTGACCAAAGTTGAAAAAGCAACCATTTCACATATACTTGGTAGCGAAATGCTCTCTCCTCAAATGTAATAAACGATTATTTTATTCAAGGATATGCCACCGTCTATTTTATTCAAGGATTGATTTTTCACATATACACAACTAGGTCAGTTTTTTTTCTTGATAGTGTTGTAAGCTGCAACTGATTTTAGTATAACAAAACCATTGGGTCAGGTTTTGTGGTATAAGTTTTACATTGTGAGCTATTATTGTTATGACCATTTACAAAGATTGATTTAATTAATATTACATCATATTAAACATTTGAATTAAGTTTGTTAAATAAAATATAAAAGAAAATAAAATTTATGGTGAGTGGGGCTCAAAAGGCATGTTATGAGTGAAGGGGTATTTTGGTGTGTTAGTGTTAAAAGTGTGAATCTGAGATGGCGCGAGAGGTTGCACTGAAACAAGATTTTGGCATGCCATGGTACCCCATGGTCTAAGAGATGAGAGCAAGAAAGCACACAACATGTGATGCTTACATATTTATAGGATTAACCTGAGCAAAATAAATATTGGTGCATGAACAAGATTAACAAGATTATAAAATAGTTGTAATGAAAGTGATTGGGAGAACATAATTTATGCCATAATTTTTTGACATAAATTTTTTTTTGTACACGATGATACCAATGTAATGAACTTAATTTTTTTGACATAAATTTTATTGTTATAAAAATGTAATTTAATTTTTGTTATAAAAATGTAATGAACTTATTTTTGTGTTTATGATGGTGTATAAAGTTAGAGATGTCACAGAAAAACAAAATGTATCAGATATTGTCATTATAAAAAACGTTATGTTATTATTGCCTCATATACTTGTAAATTTGTTACTTTAAACTATTTTTATACAAAACACATGCTCAAATAATGTCTATTCAATACAAACATCACTTGTAAAATTCAAATACATAGACAGACCAGACATCACTTGGATAATTGAGAATGAAAAGCATGATGCACAGAAAAAACAAAACATACTACTAGTTGTTAACTAGTCACATACAGCTTCTACCTTATTAAAAACCCAACCGATTAAACCAACTATTTGAATCCTGCATTTGTTGATCATCTAGATGTTGAGAGTTGTGTTGCTGGGAAGTGTATTGTTGATACACTTGAGACTGGTATTGAAGATCATTTGCAAGTGGTTGCGTTTGGTTTTGCTGAGATAGGTTGAAATCTTGTTGTGTGTTATGTTGATCATATGTTTGTGATGTGTGTGTGTTTTCAGTATATTGTTGAGATGGGTATGGGTTGTGGTGGTAAGTTTGTAAAGCGTATTGGTTTGTGTGGTACGTGTTGTCACCATATGGTTGCCAAAATGGTTGATTAGTGTATGTGTTTTGGCCAAATGGTTGCCATGAGAATTGATTGTTTCCCATAAAAGTTTGATCGAACGGGTGATGTTGGTCATAAAAAGGTGCAGTGTCATGTTGCTCATTAGTTGGAAATTCCCCTTGCTTTTGTTTACCTTTGCGGTTAGGTGGATCTAGGACAAATGATTTTTTGCAATTCTGACGGTTATGCCCCGCTTGTTTGCACCTGCTACAGTGTATAGTTCTTGGCTCTTCTCCTTGAGATAGTATACGGTCTGTGTTTTTCGGACGACCTGGCTGAGGGTTGTCCATTGTTGGAGGAGTAAGAGGATGTATATGGCTTGGATACTCCCATTCGTTAAAATTTCCAACAAATTGAATTGACTCTGCATAGGTTGCTTGATATTTTTCCTTTTTGAACCAGTCATGTACGTATTGCACACAATACCACCCTGTTAGGTTCAAAAACCTTGTAACAGCAATAACGTGACCACAAGGTATCCCGGAAATTTGCCATTTCCTACATTCACATTCACCGGTCGTAAAGTTCACCTCACGGTTATATTGGCCATCATAAACTTGATATCGAAATTGAGTAATTCCGTGTACAACCCAACTGACGCTTTTAATTCTTCTTTTCTCCACCCGCTGCCCAACTGTGATGTCGTACTTCATTTTTGCTACACAAAAAATGCAAAAATTAAATTAATTAACTTATCTAATATATTTTTCAAAATGATTACTGAGTACGTTATGTTTTAAACAATAAATACCTGTAGCTTTCCGACGTTTAAAATACCACTTTTGAACCATACTTCGGTACGTGTCGGTCAACACTGTTACTGGTAGCTTTCGGTACAATACAGTACATGCATTAACAGACTCGACACTGTTAGATGTACAATAATTGTAACGTCTACGTAGGCAATGTGCTCGAGACCAGCGTCTAGGATCAGCCTCCATTAGCTTTCGGTGTGCTTCAGGTTGTACAGCCTTGAGTATGTTCATTTGTCGTTGCCACTCATCGGGAGTATACGCTTTGCATATGCCCCAGTATAGACCTTTAACTTTATTGCTTTTCAAGGAAAGGTTCATCATTAGATGTCGACAACAAATACCATGAAACGCCGACGGAAACTCATTCCTTACTGCCGAAGCTATTGCAGGATGCCTATCAGATATGATAATCATATTGGGGTTATCGCCGATGCACTCTCTAAGTACTGACATCCACCATGACCAACAATCACTAGTCTCCCCTCTGCATATTCCGTAAGCAATAGGCACAATTTGGTTGTTTCCGTCCATCCCAACGGCTTGCAAATTTGTACCCTTGTAAGTACCCTTTAAATGCGCCGCGCCCACTATAAGTAGTGGGCGAAGATGGTTCACAAACGTGCGCAACTGCGTATAAACAATTTTTAAAATTATAATATCAAACTTGTTTTTGCATGCACTTAAAAAAAATTTGAACAAGACTTACCGATGCACCAATGGCAATGAATAAAATTTCAAAAACCCCTTGATTGCTTTTCTTGATACGTGTGACCGTCCCTGGGTTTTTTTTTTCTAAGTTGTGACAGTAATACGGTAGCATTTCAAAAGATTCTAATGGTGAACCTCTTAACAATTGTAACCCATAATCCTTCCCTCTCCATGCTTGTTGGTAAGATATAGATGTTTTATATTGTGACATGATATCTTTTTGTATCTCTCCTTTCAAATCACGGCTACCATCTTCTAATTTATCTTTCATAATGTGAGCAATAACTTTTTGTTTGCATTTCGATGGTTAGGATATGTTTGGGTTCTGGGACACGTGTGAATATCATTCATGCTTGTAATTTGAAAAACATCTGAATTTCGCCAACGTCTGGCATTAATATACCATGCACATTGTTCATAATGGAAGCATTTTATGTTGTAAGTTATAGGGTTAGTTTTTTTCGAAACAAATTCATAACCATCTTGTAAAGCTTTCAACCTGTATGCCAAGTCTAATTCCGCCCTAGTTAAAAAAAGCTTATTGATTTTTATTTCAGTTTTGTTGTTATAATCCTTTGTAGGCATAGGTTTTGGCGTGTAAAGTGGTGGTTCAGGAACTTCAGGGATATGTTCAAAAAAATTAGGCCATTTATGGTTACCGGGGTGTTTGGTTTTATTTAATTCATCAAAACAATCATTTTCATCATCTTCGTTATCCGAAAGAAAAGCAAATGATGACCCTGGTTTTGTAAAATTTGCCTCATCTTTATAACCTGAGCCATCATATCATGTTCGTCAACTGAATGAAAAGCAAATGATGACCCGGGTTTTGTGAAATTTGCCTCATCTTTATAACCTGAGTCATCATCTTCCTGTTCGTTATCAGAACTGAAAGCACATGATGACCCCGGTTTTGTGAAATTTGCCTCATCTTTATAGTTATAGTTTTTGTTTTGAAAATCATTTGATGGGCCGATGTTTTCTTCTACCATTGTAGGGTAAAAATTATAAAACTCTGGCACTTGCTGAGTTGAACCAAGAGTTGTTGTTTCTTCCATTGTTTTAGATTGCGAAACATACAACTGTACAAGTTCAGCAGGAGACTCTAAAGCACATTGAACAAAAAAGTTTACCTCGTTGTCGTCTGTAACATCGAGTCGAAAGTCAGCTGAAGGTACTTTCACATTTAAATTTACTCGGGCATTTTGCTTCAATTTAAACTTATTCACCACCAGATCAACTAACCCTGAATATGTTATATCATGATCCATAATCACACCGCGCTTTATTTCACCGTAATGTAACATACATTTGAATTTATGTAAATTCAAGGCCATTTTCTTTTTGTAAGTATTGTGAAGATGTGTATACATTCAATTTCGTGGATGTGTTATTTATAGCGTAATGTTACCACGTCTGTTTGCAAATAGTGATTAACATGTGTCATAGTTCGTGTATAATATTATGTGATAAAAAATTTGTTTTCCTTACAAGTCAAACTAATGTCATATTTCTTGCATACCACCACATCTTTGTCTCTGTAAGGGCCCTGAGTAGTCACTATCATGTCATATTTCGTGTGTACAATTATGTGATAAAAAAAAAAGATTATTTACTAGTCACATCTGTGTCTCTATAAAGTTTTCTGACAAGTCAGATTCTTGTCATATTTCGTGTATAATATTATGTGATAAAAAAAAAGCTTGTATACCAGTCACATCTTTGTCTCTATAAGGGCCCTGAGTAGTCTCCATGATGTCATATTTCGTGTATACAATTATGTGATCAAAAGAAAGTTTATTTACTAGTCACATCTGTGTCTCTATAAAGTTTTCTGACAAGTCAGATTCTTGTCATATTTCGTGTATAATATTATGTGATAAAAAAAAAGCTTGTATACCAGTCACATCTTTGTCTCTATAAGGGCACTGAGTAGTCTCCATCATGTCATATTTCGTGTATACAATTATGTGATCAAAAAAAAGTTTCCCTAAACCCTAAACCTTAAACCCTAAACCATAACCCCTAAACCATAAACCCTAAACCCTAAACAATAAACCCTAAACCCTAAACCCTAAACCATAAACCCTAAACCCTAAACCCTAAACCCTAAACCCTAAACCTTAAACCGTAAACCCTGAACCCTAAACCCTAAACCCTAAACAATAAACCCTAAACCATAAAACCTAAACCATAAACCCTAAACCTTAAACCCTAAACCAAAAACCCTAAACCCTAAACCCTCAACAATAAAACCTAAACCCTAAACCCTAAACCATAAACCCTAAACCATAAACCCTAAACCCTAAACCCTAAACCCTAAACCCTAAACCCTAAACCATAAACCCTAAACCCTAAACCCTAAACCCTAAACCCTAAACCCTAAACCTTAATCCTTAAACCCTAAACCCTAAACCCTAAACCCTAAACCCTAACTGTGGGGGTTGAATGAGATTCTGGCTCATTCTTCATTAGGCCCAACAAAGAATCAATAATTCTTCTAACACTGTCAGTCAAGCAACTTTTAGGATTTAATGTTTAATGGTATAATTTTTTTCATCTATCGTACTTTATATTTTTATTTCGATGTAGTATTTCACTTTGGTAGTGTAATGAATAAAAGTTCGTATTATATGTAGAACTCTAGCATTTTATATGAATGAAAGAAGGAACAACTGAATTTCATTCAATACAACGACAAAGTAGCATAACGTGACATTGCAAGCTGAACATAACCAGACTTAGCCACTAGTCAAATAAATTTTTTGAACATGAAGGTTTATCTTGTTTTTTCTTCTTGAAACCCTCGTTTTTGCATTCCTTGGGCACAACAAGTGGGGATAACTCCACCCGTGATACGTACACATGTAGTTGGTTTTGCTGAAGTTGAGTATACTTTCGTATACGTTCGGGGTCTTCCATTGCATCAACTAATAGTTCGAGTCCTGAATCAAGACTACAGTTTGGTTTCTTTAAATAAAAAAGGTTGGGGAGTTTTCATCATAACCTAAACAATTGGTTAAGATTATTTTCAATTGATTGACCGAAAAAGTTTCGTAATCAACTGGATCTACACAAGCAACTATACCACCTACAAAATTTCTTCCAGGTGGTGAAGTGAAACTTCCATAATGGTGTAGTCGGACTTTGAATGTCATCTCTTGAACTATAGAAGGATTTAACAAAAGATAAAAAGATGTAATTGTTTTGAATACAACAACGTGGTTTATATAATGTGACCCACTAACGTATCTAATGTTTGTATACCAGTAACATCTTTGTCTCTATAAGGGAGTTGAGTAGTCTTTATTCATGTCATATTTCGTGTATATTATTATGTGAACAGAAAAAAAAAAGCTTATTTACTAGTCACATATGTGTCTCTATAAAGTCTCTGACACGTCATATTCATGTCATATTTCGTGTATAATATTATGTGATAAAAAAAAATTTAGTTACTAGTCACATCTTACTCTGTATAAAGTTTCTGACATGCCATATTCATGTCAGATTTCGTGTGTAATATGATGTGTATGTGTAAATTTTAACCCAAAATATGACACAGAAACGACAAGTGTATGACACGGTTTTATCCCTATTTAAGGCTTACTTTGTAATTCAAAATCATTTACTAATTTATCCATTGTCATCAAAATAAAATGTCGGACAACATACCCTTCGACCTGCAAGTTGATATCATGAATAGACTTCCAGTTAAGTCATTACTACAATTTCGTACTGTGTCAAAGAGATGGAGGTCTTCAATAGACTTTTCCAACTTCATCCGTAGCTACGGCTTTCGTGATACAGATATGTGTTGTTTTAATTTAACATATATGCAAGGTAATGTAGGTTTTATGTTTTCAGTTAATGGAAGTTTAGCTTTCACGCACCTAGATACAACTCTTCATCTTCCAACTCTTAAGCCAATTGCTACTTCTGAAGGTGTCTGGTGCTTTTCTTATGGTTCAAACATGATGGTCGTTATTTGGAACCCATCAATAAAATGATCTATAGGGGTATTAGTCCCTAGCTTCTTGAATCAACCAGATTCACCAAAAATGGTCATCGGTTTTGGTGTACGTCCTGACAATTTAGACCTAACAATTTTAAAAATTAATTACCCGTTATACGGTGAAGGGCCATGGTACGTGTCAGTGTATACCTTGAGTTCGAGACGCTGGAACCATATTGAAAATGACCTTTTGCCTCGAGAAGGGATTAGACTAAAAAGGTCTGGCCAAGCAGTAGTGGGTGGTAAAATTTACTGGCTTGGTTATGAAAAATTTCTTTTCAATGATGGTATTTTGTACAAACGCTATATGGTAGTTTCATTTGATTTGGTTAGTCACCAATTTACCGACGTAGGCATACCAGAAGAGATAAGACACATGGTTGGGCCTCCATTCCATATATCCCAGCTACGGAACTCTATTGTAATTTCAAGAAGTTTCCTAGCAGATGGGTACAAAGTTTTGTGTGCATGGGTGTTAGAAATTAATGGTGCTATCGTATCATCGTGTACAGTGCTATTCACTCTTCCATACCCAATTGAGAATGTGGTAAAATTAGTTGGGTTTACTAAGGATGATGATCAAATTATTGACGCTAAGATCGACCAAGAGATAGCTCACTCGCTACAAGTGTACGAGCGAGCTTCTGAATTGTGGCAAGACATGGGTATTGAAGCGAATGGTGGTTCATTTTTCATTGGCCCATATAAAGAATCCCTAATTCTTCTTAATGAACCAAATCATACCATTGTGGTTTAGTTTTAGTATTTTTATCTTGACCGATCTCGTTGTATTATGAATGTTTAATTTTTTCCACCATCAATGAAGTGTTTGTTTTCCACAATCTGTGCTTGTAGTGAAGAAATAAATATTATTAAGAAAAACATATTATTAAGACAATCTTAAATCATACACGAAACATATTGAGTGATTATGACTATGAATACCAATGATTCTTTCATATGTATTTATGGCGTTCATCTGCTTTAGCATCCTCATTCTGAAAGTGTTGTTGTTCTGCCCATTCAACCATTTGATCACAAGTGTAATCCGCTTGAGTTATGTTCTTGTTTCCGTCTTCATTGTCACTTGTGTATTCTGTTATCACATGCTCCATCATTTCTGCCAAAGTAGCATTTGGCAATATATATTTTTCAATATTAAAATCGACACCGCCATGGTCAATGTAGATTTCCAAGTTGCCTAGCGCTGCAGAAATATCAAACATTACATGCATATCATAGTTGTTTCTTAGTTTTACGGTGCTTGAAATGCCAGTGTGTGGTACTTCATAAAACAGAGCATGAATATTCATGTCAACGATGTTAAACAAATATTGCTTGAGCTCTTCTAGCTTCATTCTTGGAATGTTGATGTTCATCTTCCAACCATTTACATACGTTGGTTTTCCGCCATAGCAAACCAATCGACCCTTGTTGTGAACAGGAAAATTGAAAATGGTTTGTGTATATGGTGCAGTAGGTATAGTTTTTTTATTATACCAACGTTTAAAGCGTACACGCTCTTCCAGTTTGTTTTTTCTCTGAACCATTTCATGTATATAACGGACACGCTCTTGACGCTTTAGTTTTGTTTCTTCCGAATTAC
Source organism: Chrysanthemum makinoi (assembly GCA_910596185.1). Lineage (NCBI taxonomy): Eukaryota > Viridiplantae > Streptophyta > Magnoliopsida > Asterales > Asteraceae > Chrysanthemum > Chrysanthemum makinoi. The sequence goes on along the minus strand of OU343224.1, from coordinate 134,070,982 downwards.
ACCTGCAAATGATTCTTCCATAGAACCATCATTTGGAATCAAATTTGTGCTTAAATCTGTCGGATGCTCACAAACAAAAATTTGGAGCTGTCCAGCAACTTTTGCGATGTCGTACATAACATCAATGTCATAATCATTTTCAATTGCTTTCATCCCCATTAAAGTTTGGTTTTGTGGCAATGCGTAATATAGAAAGTTGACCTTTGTTGGTAATTTTCTCTCTAGATACTTAACCATATCTCGAAAACCAAATTCTGGAACATTGATATTCATGTTTGAACCATCTTGGTATGTTATTGGGTTAAGTGTAAAGTTTCCGTTGTACTTGATAGTGAATTGTAATGTAGTATTGTTAGATGTTGACATTTGATGAGTTAAAGAAGGAAGAATGTGCATATTTATATAAATATTGAATGTTGTCATACAATTATTGAATGTTGTCATATTTCGTGTAAACATGTATGTGATTTATAGACAATTATAGACTTGTCAAATACATGTCCCTTGTTGCTTACTGACAGGCGTAAAAAGTTGTCATACAATTATTGAATGTTGTCATATTTCGTGTAAACATGTATGTGATTTATAGAAAGTCATAGACTTGTCAAATACATGTCCCTTGTTGCTTACTGACAGGCCTAAAAAGTTGTCATACAATTATTGAATGTTGTCATATTTCGTGTAAACATGTATGTGAGTTATAGACAATTTTGAATGTCCCTGTAATATTACTGACATGTGTAAAAGTTTTCGTATAATTATTAAAACATGACAAAAGGTTGTCATATTTCGTGTAAAACACTATGTGATATAGACCCTATATATACAACATCTGAAAAGAATTTTAATAAACATACAAATGTCGGCTAATTTCCAGAAATTCAAATGTAAATTACATTTCAATGGCAAGGAAAGTGGTGTCATTATGTACAGTGACATCACTTACTCATTAATGGTTGAAATGTTGGTGAACAAATTCGAGTTGGATGCTAGTACGCAACTCAGATTGTCGTTTAGGCTAAGCCCATCAGATACAACGACGGAGATTAAAAACAACAACAACGTTACTTTATTTGTTACGTGTGCTTGTGCTTCCGCTGATGGTATAATACATTTGTACATTGATCAGCCCAGGGAAAATGCAAGTACAATAGCACACACAAGGATAATACCCGGTCCAGCGGGTATTCTTCAAATGGCCAAGCTCCGCAAAAATACAGACATTAGGGAAGGAGGCCCCTCGTCTGTAATGCCAACCCAAGAGTATGTCAGGAGAATAGAGGAGGATGCATCCGAAGATGATCATTTTACGCGTGGCCCATGGCTAAGCGCGCTTGGCTATCTAGATGCTTTTGGGATCAGGGTAGATGCTTGTTTAGGCGATATGAAAACCTTTTGTAAAAAAGGGAAGCTTGAACTGGTTGTAGCCGTCATCAAGTCTTGTACACCAAATGTGCTTGGTGACCTAACTGTGACACTCAAAGATCCATCAGGAACAATGTCTGGTTCAATTCATCACAAAGTACTAGAAGAGGATAAGGGGTACGTCAAGTCTATCGGTGTCGGTGCTGTTTTGATACTAAAGAACGTCTCAATGTTCACACCAAAACCACATAACCATTACCTTAACATCACTTTGAAAAACATTGTTGAGGTTTACCACAAGGATACTGTTTATCAGTGATGTTTAAATTGGAGTTTCGTTTTTAAGTTGTATCATGTTTATCTTGTATTTCTTTATGTTTTTAATTAACCCATCTGCTAGACTTTCGTTTTTAATTTGTATCATCTTTATCTTGTATTTTTTATGTATTTATTTAACCCATCTACTGTTTTCATTTAACTCATCTACAAAATTTTAGTTATCGACTTGTCAAATATCTTGTGATATGTAACATACACAAACTTTCATTAGATAAAAATATATATACAAACGGTTGAAACTACATATACAAATGGTCAACTAATCATATCTACATCCGCTAGTATTCGTCAACCATAGATGAAAATACATATACAAACGGTCAACTAATCATATCCACACTCTCTAGTATTCTCACAACGGGTATTATAAAAATGATGAGCCATAATAAATCTAAAGTCCTTAAAATACTGTTCAGGGTTAGTAATAACCAGTGGTGGGATCCTACCTGTACAAAATCGATGCATAAGCCAACATACAACTACTCCACAATCCCTACCATTTGACTGCTGCGGAGCAGGAAACCATTTTGAATCATTATAAGAGAATGAGAAGTTAAAATGTGGCCGGCTGGTAACGCCAAAATATCCTTGGAGCTGTAAACTTTCATTTAAGACTTTAGTCCATCCATCAAGATGTTCTCGCAGCTTACCCGCCCTACTCTTATTATCCATGGAGTCGAAAACAGAAATATGCGAATTCGGAAGATCTATGATTCCTCCCGAACTACCTTCTTTTATTTCTCCGTCACACTTATCAACCGCTTGTGAACGGTCAACCGTGACAGATGATAAAAGGGCGACAGCTCGGGAGAAAATGCAAGTTTACCAAAGATTAAAATATCCTTGGATCGTTTATGTCCTGGTGAGGCGTGATATTCTTAATACAATGACTTGTGATTTGTTGAAAATAATATTAGTATAGAAAGATCAGGAATCTGATTGACTAACACTAGGAATGTGAATAGTAATAGCTCACAAGCTACGCCAATAAAAACGCAATCGAAACCTAAAAATTTAAAAGATATACAAACGTACGTTTAACTTAGATTAAACGTAAACGCATAAAAACAAATCGATTATAACTACAGTAGGGATTTGCATGTCTTAGCGACTTAAATGCAAATTAAATAAAATTAAAAAGCTAAAATATATTAAATAAACGCTATCACTATTTTTAAAGTGATGAACGTTTAAAACCTAAACGTCGCTTTAAATAAAATTACGTAAACGTACAAAATAAAACGTGAGTTTTAAGAAATAAAAGGCCTACAAATATGAAAATGATATTTTTACAATCCTAATAATAAAAGAAAATTATTAGAAAAAGAAAATTATTTTTAAAACTATTAATTAAAACTATTTATTAAGTATTTAAAATGCACTAAAATACAAGAAAATACAAAATTAACCTAGAAAAATGAAATTTAAATTTAGAAAAATCTAAAATATTAGAAAACTAATTTTAAAACTCAAAAGATATTTTTTATGCTTTTTATTTATTTATTATTAATTATTTACTATTATTAATTACTAAAAATTATTATTGATTTATTAAAAATAATAAATAATTAAAGAAAAATCTGAAACTTTTTACAAAATTCTAAAATAAATACAAGAAGCTAGGAAAAATATAAAAACTATATGTTATTAACATAAATAAGCTAATAAGCAAATAAGCTTTTAAGTAAAAGCTTTTACTTAGCTTAAAAATGAGCTTTTTGGTTTTTTCTTTTTCTGGAACTAAATATATACTAATATTATACATGTTTGAAGAAAATGGAACTGTGCAAACATAGAAATAAGCAGTGTGGAGGTTATTAGCTTAAAACAGTTAAGCATTTGCTTAACTGTTGGATTTTAAAGCATGAATGAGCTTTTAATAAGCCACACAGCTGAAACAAAAGGAAGATAAATGTTTATACATGTAATATTAACAGGTTTATAGAAAATGAAACTTTATAAACATGGGGGATAAGCTGTTTCACAGCTTATGACCACTTCAGTTAAGCATTGAGCTTACAGTTGGATCATAAGCTTGAAACAAGCTAGAAAAAGGCTTATAAAAGAAAAAAATAAGAAAAAGAGATGTGTGTACAAGTTATATAGACAAGTATTACAAGTTTGGTGCACTGGAATAAGCCAATAAGCTCACAAAAGCAAATAAGCAATTCCAGCACACCAAAAATTCAAACACCCCTGCAACTTATTTGATGGACAGATTCAGCTTAACAAATAAGCTGAATAAGCCATATAAAGAGTTTGAGTAGCAAGGCATGCTGGTTGGCTTTCCAAAAAGCCAAAGCTCTCCCTATGGGGATCACAAATGGGCTTATAAGGAGCTTATGAAGTAGCTAGGGGTTACTGAGTTCTTAGCATACACTAAAAATTGGGACAAACAAAAAGCTCAATGCAGCCCTTATTAACAAGCTACAAAATGGAATTTAAGCACTGAAACCTATAGTCTAGTGGATTAGCTTCCAAAAGAAACTAATATCACAAACTCTAGATTACTAATGAGCCTTTTATTGGCTTATGAAGAGCTGTAGGTAATGGTTTAAGTTCAAAGATTGAACTGTTGTGAGTGAGCAAACAACAAGCTCTTAAAGACTTATCAATTAAGCTCATGAGAGCTCAACCAACACTAGGACATTGAGTATGACTGAATAGCCTCACAAGAAGCCATAAATCATAAGCTCAAGCTTGGTGGGGAACTTTTCATTAGCTATTGAAACAACTCCACTTCCACTGTTTGCTTCAGTGGAAGGAGTGAGATGGGTCAAAAAGGAAGGAATGATTAAGCTAAGCAATTAAGCTAACAACTAAAAAATAATCATACACATAATAAAAAGGCCACAAAGGCTATACAAAGAAGCTAAATACACCAGCTAGGGTCAAGTAATGAAGCTTATGCAAGCTTATTAACTTGACACCTAAAGCCGTGGTGCAGGCATGCATGCTTACAGAACAGGACTAAAAATAAGCTAGGAAATAAGCACTTTAAAAGCTAAGTTAATGTAAACTATTATTTTTATAATTTAATTAAGCAACTAAACATTAATATCCCAAAAGGATTTAAGCTAAAACTTAGTATTATGCACACAATGAAATTATGAAGTTTATTTAAAAAGCGGTGAAGGGAAAATTGACTTTTTATTAAAAACTGAAAAGGTTGACTAAAGTGAATTTAAATATTAAACTACTGATTATATATGTTATATTATGCTATAAAAACATGAAATAAAGCTAGATAAACAACACATGCATCACTGTGATGAGATTTGTATTTCAAAATCCAAACAGTTATGAATTTAAGACAAATTAAAAGTGAATTTGACTATTTAACAAATAAGGACAGTATTTAATGACTAAATTGGGCTATTAGGTACTAGTATGATATAAAACAATAACAAATAACAACAAACCAACACATGACTGCTACTATATCAGGAAATTCAAACAATCCTTAAATGAGATTGTTTTGAGTTTTACAAAGCATAAGACTGCATAAGCTAATTCCATCCAATCCAGAGAAACCAAAGTGTCAAAGTGGATCTTTTTCAACCTAAACCAGATGTCAAACCAGTCTAGGTCTAGGATTTTCAAGAATTGACATTTTAACAGTTAACATACCATATCAAACCACAATCCAACCCAAGGCAATACAACTTACTGTAAAGCTATAATATTACTACATAACAACAAAGAAACACAGAATCATAAAAATCATAGCATAAAAAGGATTAAAACAGTAAATGCAAAAATATGGTAAAAATGGAACTTACATGTGATCATACTTGAAACTGAGTACCAAGGCTAAGAGGCCACTCCTAGCTTATTGTCAGTAAGCTAGGAACCAGAAAATCCATCCAGCTTGACTCCTATCCCCAAAACTGCTTATTGAGATTACAAGTTGACTTCCATTGACTTCTTTTGATTTTCTTAATACTTTTCTGAATTTAAAAAGTTTAGCTTGTTTTAATATCTCTAAAAGCTTTAAGCTTTTGTCAGGAGCTTATGTGGGCTTAAAGAGTCCTTAAAACAACTAATTAACAAGAATTGAAATGACATGAAATTTAAAGGAAATTATGAAGAACATGAAATTTAAAAGATAACTTGTATTAATACTGAAATTAAAGTTCCATTACACTATTTTGAGTTTCATTACACCAATTAAAACTTTTAAATGACAGTAATTAAAAGGAAAGCAATAAAGATTACACTATGATTAAGCTATTCTAAGTGACTATGGCTTAAGGCCAAAAGTAGTTTTTTTCTCTGTCTTTCTTCTTCTTTTTATAGTCTTTTTACTCCTTGGAAACCATTCATAAGTTCCCACTTCAATTTATGACCATTGATGCAGCAGAAGTCATCCTAGCCTTTGAAAGCATTTTTGGCGCCAAAAGTCTTGCAAGTAACTTGAGGCGGTTTCAATTCAATTAATGCATCTTGTTGGCTTGTATAGGTGGAGGGAACAAGTTGAGAAGCTTTTTGAGCTTGGGGGTCAAGTAGGTTGAGTTGCAGCAGAAAAACAGGGGAAAGGGTGAAAAGGTTGCTTGCGAGATGGTGGGGAAGCATTTAATGAGGTGTGGGATAGGTTTGTGAGGTGGAAGGGAGTAGGGTATGAGCTTTGGAGACAGGTGGAGAGGAGGTGGTGAGAAAACCACCACTGGTTTTGGTTTGCAGAGGTGGGAGAAGGGGATGTACAGTGATGGCGGTATTTGTGTTTAAAAAATGGGCCGGGTTATATCTGGTTTGGGTTGGACTTGGATTTGGTTTAATAATAAGGTCCGTTTGGTTTTGTAGTGTTTAAGAGCCCAAGGACCTTTTATGTAATAATCTGAAAATAAGGAACTAAAAATGCCAACATTCCAAAGTTATCATAAGGATTAAACTTGTAACATGTGAATAGTACAAGGGCTAATATTGCATAAAATTTCATTTATATAAGTCCAGGGACTAAAACTGCCAATTTTGTAAATCTAGGGACCAAACTTGTAATTTTCCAAAAGTTTATCATAAGGACCAATTTTGTCATTTATAAATAGTACAAGGTTTATTTTTGATAAATTTCACTTTTTAAATTAACCAAGGACTATATTTGACATTTTCCAAACTTGAGGGACTAAAGTTGTCATTTTGTAAATTTTAAACTTTGAAGGGTTTATTTTGACAACTTTTGAATCTCATGGACCTTAATTGACATTTTACAAGTTTTTGAATTACCAGGGACTAATTTTGACAACTTTTATAACTTGGGGGACTAAAACTGCCAATTATGCAAACTTGATACGTTTTTCACCAGATTTTGATGTTTTTGCATTTAAAACATATAAAACACTTGTTTGTGATATTTTCATCATTTTGATATATTTCTGAGTGTTTTCAGATGTTTTTGCAGTCTAGATAGTACAAAAATGATGAGTATTTAGACACTCATCAATCTACGACACCTAGAACCCAGTGGTTGCCTTCGGCATGGAACGGCATATACACCTACAAAGATAAAATCATTAGCTTACATACAATTAAATAGCTTATTAAAATACTAAACGCATTAAAATCATTAAACAAAAATACTTACCACTTGTACCTCATCCTAGGATGGGTACGGACGTGTCCTCCCACTTATCGTTCCCTGTAATGCACTATCCGTCACAAGTAAGAAGAGAGAAGTGCCTGGAGCATACGATGCAAGTGTTGATTTCGCTACTGTCCAGGGAGCACCATTTGGCCTCTGACTAATTAGAAGCTCATCCATGCATTCATATGCTAGTTCATATCAAAAAAATATTAAAATTATTTATAAGCATTCTATAAAAAAAACTATTCAAATACATTATAAACATGTAACAATAAACTTACATCGTCTGCAAGCCAACCATTACTTGGGACCTTGGAACAAAAAGGGAGCAATTCACGCCAAAAAATTGTCTCACACGCAAAACCCATCACATGACAGTCCATGTATATGGGTTTAGGGTTCCTCAGGAAAGTTTCTAAGTCTTCATAAAATGTACGCTTAACCTAAATAGCCAAAAGTAATATCAATAATAAGTTGTTAATCATTGTTAAATTTCAAGAATATTCACGTAGTTTTATGATTACCTTAGCAGGGTCAACGTTATAAAACGAAATCTACTCTCTACTCTCGGTAAAATTTTCCGTAAAAACTCAACTTTATCCCTCTCTTCTTCATCATCATTGACCCTATCGTCTTCTTCATCAATAGCTTTTCCAAGATCTAACGGGCTAATATTTGATGACATGGCATTATCCTTAAGCCTACCATCCCGTTTATTGGGAATAGGAGTCGGTTCGGCAAACGACCAAACGGGCTGCACAAATAACGGCTAGGACGAACATCTCTCTTTCCTCGATTAATAGCACCCTAACACGGAACAAATATACATGCAAGTATTATAGTAGAAAAATGAAAAAAATATATATACTTATGTGGGTTAAAAATTTACCGGTAACACACGATTAGCTACGGGGGGGTGTGATGCAGTAGCTTGTTGCGCATTGTTACCCGACCACGGAACAAATCCTTGTTGTGGCATAGGTGTCCTAGAGTGAGGCGTCACCGGTCGTATACGTGCGTGCCCACCTGTGGCGACCGGTGGTGAGACACCCCTCAAAGAAAGAACTACTGGGGGGTGTAGGAAACCCCCATCTCCTTGACCAGCCTCACCAAATACTTACATACAATATTATAATGTTTAGTAATTTTTAAAACAAATGATTAGCAACAAAAAAATATGCAAATAAAACATACTTGCGCGTTCTGGTTCCAATTACTTCCAGTTCCAGCCGGCGCAAAAGCCTAAATACAATATTATAATGTTTAGTAAATTTTAAAACAAATGATTAGCAACAAAAAAATATGCAAATAAAACATACCTGCGCGTTCTGGTTCCAATTAAATCCAGTTCCAGTCGGCGCGAAAGCCTAAATACAATATTATAATGGTTAGTAATTTTTAAAACCAATAAGTAGCAACAAAAAATATGCAAATAAAACATACCCTGCTGCGTTCGGTTCCAATTAAATCCAGTTCCAGCCGGCGCGAAAGCCTAAATACAATATTATAATGTTTAGTAATTTTAAAACCAATAAGTAGCAACAAAAAAATATGCAAATAAAACATACCTGTGCGTTCGGGAAACCACTAAATCCAGTTCCCCAAGCGAAAGCCTAAATACAATATTATAATGTTTAGTAATTTTTAAAACCAATAAGTAGCAACAAAAAATTATGCAAATAAAACATACCAAGCGCGTTCGGGAAACCACTAAATCCAGTTCAGCCGCGCGAAAGCCTAAATACAATATTATAATGTTTAGTAATTTTTAAAACCAATAAGTAGCAACAAAAAATATGCAAATAAAACATACCTGCGCGTTCGGGAAACCACTAAAGAAACCAAATATTTTTTGGAACATTGTGTCGTGTTCCTTAATCTTGGCAGCATGAGCCTTTGTCAAATCCTCTAGTTCCGTCAAATGACGATAAACGAATTCTGGAACATCGTCACGGCTATATTGGTCTGAAAGTGGGGGTATTGGTGGTGGTTCAATACTACGCCCCTCAAAAAATGCCATGCTATCACGGAACCAACCCTTTTCGGACTCATATGCATCGGGTACAAGTCTTAATGTAGGTTCCGCTACCTAAAATTTATATAACAGCAAATACGAATATTGTTATGAATCACTAAAAACTGAATGGCATGATTAAATAACAACTCACCAATAAACTATCCAAGTAACAGCGTTTAAATGGCCGCTTGTAACGCCATGCACACACTCTCGGATGGAGCTCGTGACGATTAAAAAATCTAGTGCCGTGTCTAGATAAGTCTCCAAAATCCACGTCTATAAAAAAATAATTGGTTAAGTACTTTAACATTATATATATACATAAACAACAAAAACTAAAATTATATATATATATACATACCTTAAAGGCCCATGTAAAGCCGATCAGCGTATACTTAGGGTTCTTTACTTTACCGTTAGCGTCAGGCGGTGGTCGTGGGTTCACAAAAAAAGCTTCAAGCCGTGAATCTACTGCACCAACTAACTGACTGTACAATGTCGGCCACACGTACGAACCCCAAGGATATATATTCCAAGCATCAAGATTATTGATTCAGCGGTATTCTAGACAACTTTATTAGTCAACTACTTGTGAATGGTCAACAACTAAAGTCAAACTAAAGAAACCGTAAATGCAATAATCCGAGGTAGTACAGTTATATTCCCGGGTCGTTAATTCCCCAACGAGGTTGTGATATCCTGTGATTGAACGAATGTGTTATATAGCTTGGTTGATTAGGAATAGGGTTATGAATGATTTGTCACAATACTAAAAATATGAATAACTCAAATGAGTTATATCAACTAATAAGTACGATCAAAAACCCTAGAAACGTAAAAAGTATAATTAAAGGAAATAAAAGATAAAATGTATTAAATAAACGCTATCACTATTTTTACAATGATGAATGTTTAAAACCTAAAACGTACGTTTAAATAAAATTACGTAAAGCACAAAAATAAAAGTAAAAAGTGATCAATATAAACCCCACAAATGAGAAATTTATATTTTTAAGATCCTAAGAATAAAAGAAAATTATTATAAAAAGAAAATTATTTATTTAACTATTATATTATTATTATTTAATTAAAACCTATTTAATACTATTTATTAATACACTATTTGATTAGAAAATGTAAAATAAATCTAGAAAAATAAAATTAAAACTTAGAAAAATCTAAAATATTATAAAACTTATTTTAAAACTAAAAATATATTTATTATACTATTATTCTATTTAATATTAATTATTAATTAATTAAACTAGTATTAATTCTAAAAATTACTAGATGACAAAAGAAAAAAATCTAGAAAAATTTATAAAAGTACTTTAATATAAAAGAGATTTACTAAAAATATAAAAATACAGAAGTGCTTATAAATAAGCTAAAAAGAAAATTAAATAGATAGTTTCTATTAAATAGAAGCTATCACTATAAGTATTTTTTTTGGCTTTTTGTGGTTTTTCTTTTATAAAACTATTAAAATACTTAAAATAAGAAATTATTACAAAAACAACAAACTTGGAAACCAGAATAAGCACTGTAAGTGCTTATTACTCCAAACAGTTGACTTTTCTGTTGACTTAGAAGGAAATAAGCTCAAATGAGCTTATGTGGAGTTCACTAGGGTAGATTCTGGTTCCAATGAGTTACTTATACAGTTTTTAACAAGATTCAACCAAATAAGTAGCTTAAATAAGCCACAGAACACAAATAAGCACTTTGCTTATTGGATTCTGGGACAGAAAATGGGACAACTTTGTGAGGTAAAACCAAGTGGGGTCCACTATGATCTAGGCCAAACAAAGGGTCAATGGTTCAAGCCTGGTAGGAGGGGGGTTGGAAGAACCAAGATTGAGGGTATGGGACCCACTGATGAGCTCAGAAAGAGCTTGTGAAGTGAGGGGTCCAAACTGATTCACTCAGTTGACTGAGTGAGTGAAAATTAGCTAGTAAGCTTGGTAAAAGCTTTAAAACAAGCTTAATAAAGAAAATAAAAAGATTAGTACTGTGTATATATATTAAATTAACAAGTATGAACAAGTGGAATCACTGGATTTGGCTAATAAGCTTGAAATAAGCTTATAATCACTTCCAATGAAAATGAGATCCAAACACCCTAGACAGGCAACCAAGATGGCCAAATTGAGCTTATGAATTAAGCTCAATAGAACTTATTGAATGCTGAACTATAAAGTGGGGCTGGTAAGGATTCCAAAATACCAAAGCTATCCAATGGGGACCACTGGGTAGCTTTTGCAGGGCTTATGAAGTTGGGTGGGTTAACTGAGTTCACTCAGTGAACTGAGTGAATGGACAAGCTTCAAGCTGTGTGCAGCCCTAGTGAAAGAGCTTGTGAGTGAAAGTTAAAGCTTGAACTGTGAAGATGAGCTGCTTAGCTTCTAAATGAGCCAAAGATCACAAGCCAAAGCTCAGTGATGAGCTTATGATGGGCTTGTGGTTTTGCTTGTTTACACTGTATGACCAGTGATTAGTTTTATTTGATAGCACAAGTTTAAGCAAGAATAAGCAGACCAAATAAGCAATCAAAAGCAAATAAGCACTTATTTCAGATAACTAGCCACAAGGGCATCACAAACAACCAAAATACTCAGACCAACACTCAATAAACAAGCTTATGCAAGCTTGTGAAAGTGGGTGTCAAACCTGTGCACAGGGGAGGTCTATGAAGAATCACCAAAAGATAAGCACAATTTAAGCTCTTAATCAGCTAGCATAAAAATTATGAAAAATAGTAACAAGTAGATCAGCAACAAGACTATATAAACCTACAAGCTCAAGTCCTAATATCAATTAACAAGTTCACAATTTAAATCCCAAGTTTATTCAAAAATCGTGTAAGCTGCAAATTGACTTTTTAATGTAAACCAATATGTTGACTTAAGTGAGCTTTGATCCTAATTTACTGATTACTTAAGTTATATTAAGCTATGATATGGTGAAATTAAGCTAGGTTATTAACTTCTAAGCTAATATGTGGAATATGAGACTAATAATCCTAACAGTTAAACATATGGATTAGATTAAGACCTATTTTGACTTTTTAACTAATAAGACCTCTATATTATGACATATATGGACTATGGTGATCTAAACTAACATGCAGTAACAAGAATTAAGCACAATAACATGCATATACCTAGTATGGCAGCTTGATCCAAACACCCCTAGACAGGACTGTTTATTAGATTAGTGTTACTCAATACAGATTACAACATGAAACTGATTCCAATCACTTGATTATGATGTAATTAGATCAAATGAACACAAATACACAGGTAAACAACAACTTATAACTATGAATCACTACTAAGCTAATTTAACTAAAAATATTAACAACTAGCAACTATGATTTCCAACTAACAACCTACTGATTTTACTTTATATTATCACTAACCAACACCAAATAAGCATGAAACAAGAGAGATTAAGCTAAATTAAGAACTAATACAGAAAATGGCAAAATCAAGAAATTGCTTACAACTTGAATCAAGGCTAAAATCTGAGAACCAAGAACTGAGAACCAATCCTATATGCTTACCACAGAGCTCTAATACCAAGGCAATCCAGAATAGCACTTTCTCCAAGCTTTCTTCTATAGATTCTTTCTAAATTATATCCTAATTACTAGTTTCTTTTTGGTATTTTTCTTTTTTTATTGATTATTGCTGGTTGAGAGTTCTACAAGCTTGCAATAGCTTACAAAGAGCTAAGTAGTGTTTGAGAGATCTTTTAAACAACAACCATTAACAGAATTTAAATAACTTGAATTGAAAATGAGACAAAAATTGGAATACTTGAAAACTGAAAGATAGATTGAAATTGATAGAACAAAGCTGTTTATTACACTTTGGCAAAGCTAACAAACACTTTAGAAACAGAATTTAAAGATTACACTACTAGTGACAACTATTTAATTATGCTACGATGATCATAAACTAAAATTTAAAATTATGATATCTCTCTTCTTCTTCTTTCTTCTGTATTTATCACTCTTTTGCATCCCACTAGCTTCCAGATACTTTCCCACTTCGAATCACAGCCATTGATTGAGTCTAACTCATCTTGTCCGTTTAAATCCATTTTGGCGCCAAATCACTCCACGTGGTATTGAGGCGGTTTGAGACTAATTAATTCATCTTGGGAGTATGTATAAGTGTCAGGAAGATGTTTGGATAGTTTGGACCAAGTTGGGATGGTTTTGCTCAATACTGTGGGTAAGTATGTGAACAGTGGTGGTATTGGGTGGGAATGGCATTTATTGTGGCAGGTTTCTGCTGTAAGAGGTGGTGGAGAGTGGGTAGGAAAGTAGAGGTGAGCTGGAAGGGGTGAGGTGGTAGTGTTAAGGTGGCAGTTACAGGTGGAGTGGGGGGGAGGTGGAAGAAGAAGAGGGAAAAGCGGGTACTGGGTTTTGGTTTTAATTATTAAACGTGGGTGGGTCGGGTTTGGTTTTGGGCCTGAGGAGATTGGGCCACAGCTGGGTTTAGTGGATTGGACTAGACTAATAATACAAGGGTCCGGTTTGGTATTGGATTTGGAATTAATAATACAAGGACCATTTGTGTGATTCCTGCAAAGTTGAGGACCAAAACTGCCATTCTTCCAAAGTTATAATAAGGACCATACTTGACAAACTTGAATAGTACCAGGACCATTATTGATTATTTTCCATTTTTGAAATATCCAAGGGCCAAAACTGTCAATTTTGAAAGTAGAAGGGCCAAACTTGTAATTTTCCAAAAGTAATCACAAGGACCAATCATGTCAAATAAGAATAGTATAAGGGTGTAGTTTGATAAATTTCCATTTTAAAACACCTAGGGACTAATTTTGACACTTTTGCAAAGTTGAGGGACTAAAGTTGTAATTTTATGATTTTAACTTCAAAGGATTATTTTGAACAACTTGTGAATCCCAAGGACCTAAAATGATATTTTTACAAGTTTTGATTAACCAGGGACTAGTTTTGCCAATTTATCAAAGTTCGTGTGGACCTGAAACTGTAAATTATGTATGTTTTGCATGTTTTTCATCAGTTTTCATCCTTTTTGCACTTTAATACCTAAAAACACAATTTGGAGATAATTCCAATATTTTGAAGCATATTTGTATGTTTTCAGTTATTTTTGTAGCTTAAATGTGAACGAAATGATGAGTATTTAGACACTCATCAATCCCCCACACTAAACTATTGCTAGTCCCTAGCAATATTTATGAAATTTTAATGGATTTGAAAGAACTCTTTACCAAAAGCCATCACTTCTGGAGTAGCCAAGATGTTTCAGTTCAAGTAAGAACTATGGTCCACTTGATAACCATGTGATTTTGAGCAAATCACCATACAACGGTTTTGATTTGTCTTTACCAAAAGCCGTTTGCTTCTGGACTAGCCAACTCTTAGATAAATTATAAATATTATCTTTGGTGAGCTGATTACCAATTATGGTTTTTCCACTGCCTTTACCACAAGCCATAATCTTGCGGGCTAGCCAACTCATTCGCTTATTAGGATATGGCGAGTTGAGGAACCATACAATTTTAGGCAAATTGCAAGCCGTAAACGGATTTGAGTTATCTTTACCAAGAGCCGTTTGCTCCTGGATTAGCCAATCCTTATGTGGGTTAGACATGGTGGACTGATTACCATTTGTTGTGTTTAGTACATAGTACTTCCACTAAATTTTTTTTTTTAAAATTTGGCCATTTTGGGGGAAAAAGGGACTAAAAGGGTACATTTATTATCAAATTCGCCAGAATTTCCCCCCCACACTTAGAAATGAATATTGTCCTCAATATTCAAAGTACCGGCTGTTATGCCGAAACTTAGAACGTAAAAAGATAACATTACTAGCTAAGTGTGGAAACACAACAATTATTATTATTATTATTATTATTATTATTATTTTTTAACTATATACAACATGTGGGGCATCTCCCCCACACTAGGGTGTTACACACGGGTGAAAGCCCATGTTTCTGCTAATGTTTTTGATTCCCGAGTCACTAGCTGGACTCGACCCCGTTTTTTATTTCTTTCCTCCCAAAACTGCCGGTTTGTCACGCAAGCTAACCGCTTGTGAACGGTTAATCGTAACAAAGGCTTCTGTGTCGGGAGAAAAAACAATTTAAAAATCCATGGGGAAATATCCGCTCTAAACCAATGTTATATGGAAGATCCTGTGGTCAAAGGTAACATCTTCACTCCCGAATGAATGAAGAGAAGGAGAAATCACCGGGTAGGTGAAGGGTAGTAGGGAGATCGAAAGCAGAATCACAAGAACTTCCTCCTCAAGAATTTGAATTTTAATTAAAGGAGGGGAGGTCTTATGCTTGATCTCAGGAATTTTATCTTTTTTCAACGATTTGGATTCCTCTTTATGAAGTTGTTTGGGAGGGGATGGTATAATTTTTGGGTACGTTAGCATTTGTTCAAGAAGAAGAATAACATCTTCCTCTTGATCATTCTCGGTATCATCAATACCAGGAAGAAATGTATCCAGATTGAGATAATCATCAATCTCATCCATAATAGAATCACTTTCCTCATTCAGAGTGAGGGAAGATGAAGAGTCGGAAATGATGGAATGAGACAATGTAGTGGGATCACCACTCACCAAATCAAGAACATAACCAAGATTTTCTTGAGAGTACTCCTGTAAGGCAACATCAATGACATCGATTCGGTTAACCGACGCAGAGTTATAATTGGAGGAGTACTTCGAAGTTTGATCATGGTTAAAGGTAATAGCCTCATTACCTATACGCAATGTAATCTGACGCTCAAATACATCTATAAGAGTGTGGCCCGTTCTTAGGAATCCTCGTCCAAGAATGAGAGGAACCCTAGGATCAACATCGAATTCGACAACCACAAAGTCAGCTGGAAAATGGAACTTCCCTACTTTCACAAATACGCCCCTCGCAATACCAGGGGCATAGATATCGAACGATCCTGCAAGCTCAAGAGTCATGCAGGTAGGGGTAAGTTTAGGAAGAGAAAGTTTCTTCCATACTGAATTGGGCATCAGGTTGATGGCGCCAGACGGCCAAGGCGTTGCATGCAACCATTCCTGGAAATTCACAAGGTAAGATAAATTTCCCAGGATCTCCAAGCTTCTCGAGAAGCTTCTTTAAGATAACTGCAGAGCAGTTCTCATTTAGAGAAGTTTTTGCCAATTCAACCAGCTTTTCCTTGTTGTTTAACAACTGTTTGATTGTTGATGCTGAACTTGGGCATCAAGATGACAAGATCTGCAATACTTATGTCAAATTGCAAATCTTTAAAGATTTGCAAGAGTTTGTCTGTTTGGTAATTAGACCTCTCACGGTGTTCTTGCTCATTTAAGCGTGAAGGGTAAGGAATGGTAGGTTTAAAAGGTTTGGATTTAGGGATAGTAGGCTCAGGAGTTTCATCAGTCTCAAAGACAACTCCTTTTTTGGTTTTCTTTCGAGGGACAACTTGCGGTTGGACGTGTGCGGTACTTCGTGGCCTAGGAATTTGCACCGGTCCTTGGCAACCTCGGGCTCTTTTTCCACATCGTATATCGGTGGTGGAATAGGAGTAGAGGGTCCCTCATAAGCAGCACCACTACGAGTGGTGATAGCTTTGATGATGTTGGAATCCTCCTCATCATCACTATCATCAAGTACACTCTTTCTGGAAGCATTAAGCATATGAGAATAAGTCATAGCTGCCCTTTGGTCATAAAGATTTTTTGACAAACTTTTAACCGTAAACCGTTCAAGAGTGGGATCTATTCTTGATGATGTAGGAGTAATTGGGGGTGTAGAATTTGGGACAACCGTGGTTGGTCCAACTTGAGCTGTATCACTATGAGTAGTAAACACTTTGAGTTCACCCCTAGGATTCGAAACAGATATTACTCGGAGACTTCCCGAGGTGGAAGGTGGAACGAGTTGTTTTACCAAATCAGATATCATACTTTTAAGATCGTTCTTCAACTCATTATTGTTCTTCGCAATTGAAGAATCAAATTCATTCTTCAAATTGGAGATTTGGTTTTGAACCACTCTCATTTTAGCATCAGTAGCCTTGATGTGGTTAGCTAGTTCAGCAGATTGAGATTCTTGGAACGAAACTATTTGATTATTAGGAGCTGAATACCCTTGGTTAGAATTTGAATTTCCTATGGGGTGGTATTGAACAGGAACAATTTGATTGTTCTGAGTACGATATTGATTTTGGTTATATTGCCCTCTTGGTTGGTTAGGATTAGACCTATTTGAATTGTTGGGTTGATATGATCCTGATGGTCCCTCTTGGTTATTAGCACGGTAATTTGTTTCAGCTGGTGGATGGTATTGGTTACCTCCTTGATTGAAATTACCGGCTAGAGCATCGACTTCAAATGCATTGCCATCGGTGGCAGTACAGTTGTAGTATGCATGAGGACCACCACAAGTGACACATGGTTCAATCTTTTTGACTTCAGCTGGTTTAGATGACTCTTTCTTTTGGTTAAGAGTCAAATTTTTAAGAGCATCCATGAGTTGAGCAAACTGAGTATTGTCAACAGTTTGAGTCATGGGAGATGAAGTAGAAGGTGAATCACTTGCTTTGGGAACAACTGGTTTGTTTCTTGAGGTACGGACCTCAGCTTTGTTCTCTATAATTGCTAAAGCATCCTTTGTTGTTCGATTCAAAAAATTACCTCCTGCGGAGGAATTAAGAGAGTCTTGATCAGCTTGTCTTATGCCATTATAGAAAGTATCCGATATATCAACTCAGAAATCCATGATGAGGACAGTTGCGTAGCATTTCCTTAAAACGATCCCATGATTCACTGAATGTTTCATCAAAATGTTGTGTGAATTTCATGATTTCATTCCGGAGATTCGTGGTTTTCGAAGGAGGATAGAATTTATGCACAAATTTCTGTACTAAATCTTCCCACGCTTCAATCGACTTAGGGGTTGTTTATCAAGCCAGATCCTGGCGGGCCCATCGAGAGAAAACGGGAAAAGAAGAAGTTTGATTGCATCTTCGGGGACGTTTTACATTTCAAGGTGGATGTGATCTTATTGAACCACCGAATGTGATAGTGAGGATCGTCCCTATCAAAACCATAGAATTGACGTGCTGTCACTAGGTTTATTAACCCCGTTTTAAGCTCAAAGTTCTCACTACGATGCTGGAACAACAATGGCATCTCCGTACCCATCGGTGGGTACCTGGAGAAGTTCATTCATCGTTTGTTCTCCGCCATTTTGACAGAATTTTGGCTCAGTACGTATCTCGGGTACGGATGGAGCAAAACGCCACGACTTCTTCGAGGTATGGCTACAAGCTCGCGAAGAGGACTTGATGACCTTGAAGAACGAGTGCCCATGCACTAAGACGTGTCTAAGGATCCTTGAAGAAAAGGAAACTCGAAGGAGTGCGAAGAGTATTTTTGTGATTATTTATCTTTTATATATATATAGAAAGAAAAAGAAAATATTTTTGTTTTTTATATTGTTTAAGGAAGATTAAAATACGATATTATATATAATATATATACAAAGGATAGATAATCAGCCAACAAAAATTGTTCAACGCAGCACAGCCTCCCCGGCAAGGCCAAAATTGATTCAGCGGTATTCTAGACAACTTTATTAGTCAACTACTTGTGAATGGTCAACAACTAAAGTCAAACTAAAGAAACCGTAAATGCAATAATCCGAGGTAGTACAGTTATATTCCCGGGTCGTTAATTCCCCAACGAGGTTGTGATATCCTGTGATTGAACGAATGTGTTATATAGCTTGGTTGATTAGGAATAGGGTTATGAATGATTTGTCACAATACTAAAAATATGAATAACTCAAATGAGTTATATCAACTAATAAGTACGATCAAAAACCCTAGAAACGTAAAAAAGTATAATTAAAGGAAATAAAAGATAAAATGTATTAAATAAACGCTATCACTATTTTTACAATGATGAACGTTTAAAACCTAAAACGTACGTTTAAATAAAATTACGTAAACGTATAAAAATAAAAGTAAAAAGTGATCAATATAAACCCCACAAATGAGAAATTTATATTTTTAAGATCCTAAGAATAAAAGAAAATTATTATAAAAAGAAAATTATTTATTTAACTATTATATTATTATTATTTAATTAAAACCTATTTAATACTATTTATTAATACACTATTTGATTAGAAAATGTAAAATAAATCTAGAAAAATAAAATAAAAACTTAGAAAAATCTAAAATATTATAAAACTTATTTTAAAACTAAAAATATATTTATTATACTATTATTCTATTTAATATTAATTATTAATTAATTAAACTAGTATTAATTCTAAAAATTACTAGATGACAAAAGAAAAATCTAGAAAAATATATAAAAGTACTTTAATATAAAAGAGATTTACTAAAAATATAAAAATACAGAAGTGCTTATAAATAAGCTAAAAAGAAAATTAAATAGATAGTTTCTATTAAATAGAAGCTATCACTATAAGTATTTTTGGCTTTTTGTGGTTTTCTTTTATAAAACTATTAAAATACTTAAAATAAGAAACTATTACAAAAACAACAAACTTGGAAACCCAGAATAAGCACTGTAAGTGCTTATTACTCCAAACAGTTGACTTTTCTGTTGACTTAGAAGGAAATAAGCTCAAATGAGCTTATGTGGAGTTCACTAGGGTAGATTCTGGTTCCAATAAGTTACTTATACAGTTTTTAACAAGATTCAACCAAATAAGTAGCTTAAATAAGCCACAGAACACAAATAAGCACTTTGCTTATTGGATTCGGGACGAAAATGGGACAACTTTGTGAGGTAAAACCAAGTGGGGTCCACTATGATCTAGGCCAAACAAAGGGTCAATGGTTCAAGCCTGGTAGGAGGGGGTTGGAAGAACCAAGATTGAGGGTATGGGACCCACTGATGAGCCTCAAAGAGCTTGTGAAGTGAGGGGTCCAAACTGATTCACTCAGTTGACTGAGTGAGTGAAAATTAGCTAGTAAGCTTGGTAAAAGCTTTAAAACAAGCTTAATAAAGAAAATAAAAAGATTAGTACTGTGTATATATATTAAATTAACAAGTATGAACAAGTGGAATCACTGGATTTGGCTAATAAGCTTGAAATAAGCTTATAATCACTTCCAATGAAAATGAGATCCAAACACCCTAGACATGCAACCAAGATGGCCAAATTGAGCTTATGAATTAAGCTCAATAGAACTTATTGAATGCTGAACTATAAAGTGGGGCTGGTAAGGATTCCAAAATACCAAAGCTATCCAATGGGGACCACTGGGTAGCTTTTTGCGGGCTTATGAAGTTGGGTGGTTAACCGAGTTCACCCGGTGAACTGAGTGAATGGACAAGCTTCAAGCTGGCAGCCTAGTGAAAGAGCTTGTGAGTGAAAGTTAAAGCTTGAACTGTGAAGATGAGCTGCTTAGCTTCTAAATGAGCCAAAGATCACAAGCCAAAGCTCAGTGATGAGCTTATGATGGGCTTGTGGTTTTGCTTGTTTACACTGTATGACCAGTGATTAGTTTTATTTGATAGCACAAGTTTAAGCAAGAATAAGGCACCAAATAAGCAATCAAAAGCAAATAAGCACTTATTTCAGATAACTAGCCACAAGGGCATCACAAACAACCAAAATACTCAGACCAACACTCAATAAACAAGCTTATGCAAGCTTATGAAAGTGGGTGTCAAACCCTGTACAGGGGAGGTCTATGAAGAATCACCAAAAGATAAGCACAATTTAAGCTCTTAATCAGCTAGCATAAAAATTATGAAAAATAGTAACAAGTAGATCAGCAACAAGACTATATAAACCTACAAGCTCAAGTCCTAATATCAATTAACAAGTTCACAATTTAAATCCCAAGTTTATTCAAAAATCGTGTAAGCTGCAAATTGACTTTTTAATGTAAACCAATATGTTGACTTAAGTGAGCTTTGATCCTAATTTACTGATTACTTAAGTTATATTAAGCTATGATATGGTGAAATTAAGCTAGGTTATTAACTTCTAAGCTAATATGTGGAATATGAGACTAATAATCCTAACAGTTAAACATATGGATTAGATTAAGACCTATTTTGACTTTTTAACTAATAAGACCTCTATATTATGACAGATATGGACTATGGTGATCTAAACTAACATGCAGTAACAAGAATTAAGCACAATAACATGCATATACCTAGTATGGCAGCTTGATCCAAACACCCCTAGACAGGACTGTTTATTAGATTAGTGTTACTCAATACGATTACAACATGAACTGATTCCAATCACTTGATTATGATGTAATTAGATCAAATGAACACAAATACACAGGTAAACAACAACTTATAACTATGAATCACTACTAAGCTAATTTAACTAAAAATATTAACAACTAGCAACTATGATTTCCAACTAACAACCTACTGATTTTACTTTATATTATCACTAACCAACACCAAATAAGCATGAAACAAGAGAGATTAAGCTAAATTAAGAACTAATACAGAAAATGGCAAAATCAAGAAATTGCTTACAACTTGAATCAAGGCTAAAATCTGAGAACCAAGAACTGAGAACCAATCCTATATGCTTACCACAGAGCTCTAATACCAAGGCAATCCAGAATAGCACTTGCTCCAAGCTTTCTTCTATAGATTCTTTCTAAATTATATCCTAATTACTAGTTTCTTTTTGGTATTTTTCTTTTTTTATTGATTATTGCTGGTTGAGAGTTCTACAAGCTTGCAATAGCTTACAAAGAGCTAAGTAGTGTTTGAGAGATCTTTTAAACAACAACCATTAATGAATTTAAATAACTTGAATTGAAAATGAGACAAAAATTGGAATACTTGAAACTGAAGATAGATTGAAATTGATAGAACAAAGCTGTTTATTACACTTTGGCAAAGCTAACAAACACTTTAGAAACAAAATTTAAAGATTACACTACTAGTGACAACTATTTAATTATGCTACGATGATCATAAACTAAAATTTAAAATTATGATATCTCTCTTCTTCTTCTTTCTTCTGTATTTATCACTCTTTTGCATCCCACTAGCTTCCAGATACTTTCCCACTTCAATCACACCATTGATTGAGTCTAACTCATCTTGTCCGCTTAAATCCATTTTGGCCAAATCACTCCACGTGGTATTGAGGCGGTTTGAGACTAATTAATTCATCTTGGGAGTATGTATAAGTATCAGGAAGATGTTTGGATAGTTTGGACCAAGTTGGGATGGTTTTGCTCAATCTGTGGGTAACTGGTGGGTATGTGAACAGTGGTGGTATTGGGTGGGAATGGCATTTATTGTGGCAGGTTTCTGCTGTAAGAGGTGGTGGAGAGTGGGTAGGAAAGTAGAGGTGAGCTGGAAGGGGTGAGGTGGTAGTGTTAAGGTGGCAGTTACAGGTGGAGTGGGGGGGAGGTGGAAGAAGAAGAGGGAAAAGCGGGTACTGGGTTTTGGTTTTAATTATTAAACGTGGGTGGGTCGGGTTTGGTTTTGGGCCTGAGGAGATTGGGCCACAGCTGGGTTTAGTGGATTGGACTAGACTAATAATACAAGGGTCCGGTTTGGTATTGGATTTGGAATTAATAATACAAGGACCATTTGTGTGATTCCTGCAAAGTTGAGGACCAAAACTGCCATTCTTCCAAAGTTATAATAAGGACCATACTTGACAAACTTGAATAGTACCAGGACCATTATTGATTATTTTCCATTTTTGAAATATCCAAGGGCCAAAACTGTCAATTTTGAAAGTAGAAGGGCCAAACTTGTAATTTTCCAAAAGTAATCACAAGGACCAATCATGTCAAATAAGAATAGTATAAGGGTGTAGTTTGATAAATTTCCATTTTAAAACACCTGTGGACTAATTTTGACACTTTTGCAAAGTTAAGGGACTAAAGTTGTAATTTTATGATTTTTAACTTCAAAGGATTATTTTGAACAACTTGTGAATCCCAAGGACCTAAAATGATATTTTTACAAGTTTTGATTAACCAGGGACTAGTTTTGCTAATTTATCAAAGTTCAGGGACTGAAACTGTAAATTATGTATGTTTTGCATGTTTTTCATCAGTTTTCATCCTTTTTGCACTTTAATACCTAAAAACACAATTTGGAGATAATTCCAATATTTTGAAGCATATTTGTATGTTTTCAGTTATTTTTGTAGCTTAAATGTGAACGAAATGATGAGTATTTAGACACTCATCAATTATCTACTAAAGCCATGCACCATGGGGGAACTACGTTCTTAACCTCGTGGCCTAACAACACCATCTCCAACAACCCTAGCAAACTGACACGAACGGCATCGATATCGACAAGCTTATCAAAAGCATCGCTAGAAATAAATTCATTCAACACTCCGACAGTTATCGAACATCCATCATAACGTGAGTCAAAAACACGTCTCCTAAGAGGAGTAGGTTGATCTTTATATTTGTCTTGAAAATCAACACCAAATCTCAAGCTAGTTACTAAACAAAACTCTCTACCAAATCTCAACTCAAAATCTCCTACACGATACCTCAATGGAACGACTTGTCTCGTCTCCGGTTCAGGGTCAAGTTGACATAAACTCATGTAATGCAATAAAATACATGACTCTCGCATTTGTTCTATGTCAAACATCCATCCTAACACGTCTGCCTAAACAATACTTCCTTATTGGTATTCGCAAATTTTTTTTTAGGTAATGAACCAATCTAAGCTTACTTCTACATGTAAGGTCAACGGCAAAATCCTAAAATAACAATTAATAACAGTATATATTATTAACTACACAATAAGCATAAAACACAAAATAATGATATCGGAAGAAAAATAAATATTTACCAGAACAACAAGTGCCATATTAACAAACAAACACGTTAACACCTACCCACTACCACCACCGAACCACCCAAGAATGAGAACCACAGCCTGCCGTGCCACCACCAACTGCCGGCACCACCACCAACAGCACCACCAACTGCCTTCACCACCACCAACAGCACCACCAACTGCCTTCACCACCAACACCACCACCACCAACTGCCTTCAACACCAACACCAACACCACCAAATGCCTTCACCACCAACACCAACACAACAAGCAGCCCCCCCCCCAAAAAAAAAAAAGCAAATTTTTTTCAACTTTCGGAAGGGAGAAACGAACACAAAAACACACTCCTATCACTCGAAATGAAGATCAAGAATCAAACTCTAATATTTCGGATAGTAAAGATCGAATAGTCATTTCAAAAATAGTTGCAGGTTCAATTTGCTCCTTCCTAGGTGAAGAGAGCATTTCGCTACCAAGTATATGTGAAATGGTTGCTTTTTCAACTTTGTGTCATTTGGTGTCCCACGTGTCATATTTCTCTACCAAATATATGTGAGATGCTTTTTGTGTCCCCACGTGTCATATTTCTCTACCAAATATATGTGAGATGCTTTTTTTTTTTTTTTTTTAATTACGCACGTTATTTTAAGGGGGTAGCGACACGTGTCCTTTAAGCATTTCTCCACCAGTTGGTAGCGAAATGGGTGGCCTTTTTTGATATAGCAAACAAAGAGGTCCTCTGCAGGACACAGTGGTCTCTGCGGGCCTTCACAGTAATTTTCGCGCATAAAATAACCTTTGTTTTCACTGCAACCATTTTGCCCACAAAATGGATAAACGTTGTAGAAAGTAAATTGAAATGCATTTCCATTAAAATGATGTAAAGATGATCATCCTAATGGTTATTTTGTTTTGTTAAACGATTAATTAACCTTTTTGAATATATCTTTCTTGAAAGTAACGAAAGTTAGTTTTAAGTAAATAAAATTGCATAAAAAAGTAACTATTATAAAATACCCGACTAAAATTTTATGGGTAAATCCGTGTGTATGTTTACCCATAGATTACCCAGAAAAAATACCCGCAAACAATAAAAGATTGTCTACTTTGTGGGTAACATAAAAATACCCACAACATTACCCATGATTTTTCCCGCGATGACTTTTTATGTGGGTAATTTGTGGGAAAGAGTTTAATGAAAATAATTCACCCACAAATTTCACACCAAGATTAGGTACGTGGGTATTTTTCACGGGTAAATTGTGGGAAATTCGAGGCAAAATTTTTTCGCAATTTTCAATACTTTTTTCATGGGTAATTCACGGGAAATTTGTGGGCAAATAACCACTAATCTGTTTACGTGGGTAACTTTCGTGGGGAATCGACAGTATTCTTGTAGTGGACCCCAAGATATTTGAAAGGGGTTGACATAGTAGAGCAGCCAAGATCAGAAGCTACAGAAGCTACCATATCGTTAGAAATACCGATACCTAGTAAGTTACTCTTGTGTATGTTTATCTTCAGCCTAGAAACCAAGGAAAAGCAGTGAAGAGAATGCATGACACGAAATGCATTTTCTCTAGACCATTCACCAATAAACACCGCATCGTCTGCGTAAAAAAGATGAGAGATACTAGTAGAGCCATTAATATTAATGCCCTTAAAAGAACCCGCTTCGACCACTCTAAGAAAAGAATAATGCAGGGATTCCATGACAAGTAAAAACAGGTACGGAGCCAAGGGATCACCTTGTGTTAAACCACAATAAAATTGGAATTCCGACGTCGGGCTACCATTCACCAAGACAGAAGCTTTCCCTGAAACTAAGCTTCCATTAATCCACGATCTCCACTTACAACCAAAGCCCAAAGAGCGGAGAACATCGTCCAAGAAATCCCATCTCACAGAGTCATAAGCTTTGGCGAAATCCACTTTAAACATCATAGCATGTTTCTTCTTAGAATTACACCAAGATAACAATTCATTTATAATGAACGGCCCATCCAGAATTTGCCTGTTTGGAAGAAAAGCCGACTGAACCTCCGAAATAAGATTACACAACACCGAAGACAATCTAGTAGCTAAAATTTTCGTGACAACCTTGTAAAGACTGCCAATCAAACTAATAGGACGGTAGTCATTCACAGCCTTTGGGTCCACACATTTCGGAATGAGAGCAATGAAAGAGGAATTACATCCTTTCGCAAAGGAACAATGATCAAAAAACCACATGACAGCAAGACTGAAATCTTTCCCAATAACATCCCAAAATTTTCGGAAAAAATCAAAAGTGAATCCATCAGGTCCAGGAGATTTGTACTCTCCACAAGACCAAACTGCATTACGGATCTCCGTAGTAGTAATCGGCAACTCTAGCAAATCAGCTTGTTCAGAATTAAGACGATTTGGAAAAGAGAAATTAATCATACCTCTATTTCTACTAGGAGATTGAAATCTGTTGGCGAAATGAGAGCGAAACTCATTTTTTACAAGACTAGGATCATCAATCCAAGTGCCTTCCACCATAACACCTTTGACAGTCAAAGAGGAGCGTCTACGATTAATGAGTCCATGAAAAAACTTGGAATTTTCGTCTCCTTCGATAGCCCATTGAATTTTAGCCTTTTGAAGATGATCACTAGAATCTAAGGATTTAATCTCCTGAAGTTGTTGAACAAGCCTCATCCTATCAAGAAGAATGTCATCATTAACGCCTCCTTGATCAAGCTGCACATCAATAGTGTGTAACCTATCTGCAATAAGATTCCTTTGCTTCGACTGAAGATTCTTAACATCAGCCACCCAACCCCGAATAACCTTCTTCAAAGCTTGCAGCTTTTTATTAAACCGGATCATGTCATTTGTATCTTTTAAATCAAAAGAATCCCAAGCCTGAGTCACCATTGGGACAAAACCACTTATCTTGGTCCAAGACTGAAAAAATCGAAAGGGAGTAGGCCCATAGTCAACACGAACTTCACGAAGCAGAATTGGACGATGATCGGATAAATGCCTATCTAAACATACAGCCGACAAATTGGGGAACAAAATCAAAAGCCCTTCAGACACTAGAAACCGATCAAGTTTACTCATTTTATTTGCCGAGGGATGGGACCAAGTAAACGAATATCCCTCAAGTTGAATCTCATATAAACCTGCAGTTGAAATGAAGTCATTAAAAACAGCAGCTCCATGAGGATTAAAAATCGACCCCAAACGTTCTTCCTCTCTCCTAACTTCATTAAAATCCCCCATAAGAATACATTCACCTTGAAACCTAGATATCAAAGACGAGATATAATGCCAAAGTTGTCTTTTCCGCGCACTAGCTTGAGGAGCATAGATGGAGATAATGAGCACTTTAGAATTACTAGGAATCCACGTACCATACAACGCAACAAAATTATCAGAAACAATGTGATGTTCTTTCAAAAACGTGTTAGAATCCCAAATACATAAAATACCACCAGAATTGCCGTTCGCTTCACTGATCTTGAACTCGAAAAAAGAGTTACCCCAAAGATATTTAACATCCATATCAGTAACCGTATCCATTTTTGTTTCCTGTAAAGATAGAAAATTAATCCTATGCTTCATAACTAACTCCTTAGTCCAATCTTTTTTGGCCTTGGACCCGAGGCCTTGGATGTTTAAAGATAAACAATTCATTGGAACACTTCATTCTCTCCTTTAGAACGAATAATTTTTTCCATATCATTTACACATCCATTCATATCGTAGCCCATAATATTACCAATTTTGATCATATCGTCTAAAGCATCTAGAATAGAGCCACCTTTTTTCAAATTCATATTAGTGTTACAGTGATTGGAAGAACTATGATCTCCCTCTTCAAACACCTTAGAGTTTAAGTTATCACCAGACTTTTCTTGAGCAGCCACATGACACTTCTTAGAGTTTGAAATACCACCAGACCCTTCTTGTGCAGCCGCATGACAATGAACACCGGACCCTGCTTGTGCTTCCACATGACAGTGAGCATTGGGTTGAGTAAAACCAGGAGGATGTGACAAACTAGGTGACTCAACCTCCTTCTGTCTTCCATCATCTTTTTTAAGCATGTCGTAAATATTGAAAGGATCAGGGGACGACGCCTTTTCATTACTTGGAAAAGCATTCTTCAAAACATCCTCATTATCACCAAAATATGTCTCCGAAACCGCCTCTAAGTCACTGTTTTCGTTCAAATTAGCATTAGAAAAAACGTCTTCTTTGAACCCACTGTTGCCATTATCATGCTCATCATCCACACTAGACTCGACCTCCTTAACATCTTTAAAAACCGGAGCCCAAGTGGACAGTTCTTTAGCCCTGATTATAAAAACTTTGCCACGAATAATGATATTAAACTTATCAAGAATAATATCCTCCTGATTAGTTAGGATACATAATCGCTTTCGTGCAAACAAATGTTCATTACTTTCTTCAAGATCAAGAGCTTGACCCCAAATAGACCTGATTCTGTTAAACGTAGCCCTCGTCCATCCACGGGGTGGAACCCCTTCAACATCTACCCAAACGACACTTTGAAACAAAATCCATTTGGGCATTACGAAGTTGACGAAACCAAGATGCTACACCAACATGTTGCATAAACTTTTGTTTAGAATGCAACGATTTCAAGTCAATCATCACCCACAGTCCCCCCATATACTCCACGCTGATTCAGATGCGGTAGTCAGATTCAGATGTGTAACATCTTAGTCAAACAAACACACCCTTAATCTAGTCATAGTATACTCTCTAGTCTATGCTTCAACAAGTGACGAACAAAAATTTATATGCAAGTACTTCAGGTTGTGATATAATTCCTGCTAATTTAGCGGAAGCGTTTAACCTAATTCGATTTAACGCTTGAAGCGTTAAACCTAATTCGGTTTAACCCTTGAAGCGTTAAACAACTTGAAGTGAATTAGGGCAAATGATAAAACAAAACATTTTTATCATAGATTTAACACAATTATAAATCATTAAATAAATTATCATAATACATATCCAAAATTTAACATAATAAAAACTAGGGCAAATGATAAAAAAAAATATTATACTTGCCATCATTTGCTCTTGTGGGTAAGAGCGGCAAAAATGTCAAACTTTTTTGCAAAATACCCTAAAGAGGATGAATTTGAAAGTATAATACCCCCAGAAGCAAAAAATTTTGTTCGCTACCCTGAAAAGGAAAACGTGGCAAGTATAGTACTTTTTTTGATCATTAGCCCTTTTATAAATTACGCTTCTTAGTCAATATAACTTGTTGATCATAATGTTAAGAATTATTGTTAACAATAGTATAAGAAGCGTAATTTATAAAAATCAACTAAGTTATATTGACTAAGAATTATTGTTAACAAGCAAAACTTTCAATACACAACAAGCAAAAATAGTGATATAATGTTATACAATCTTACATACTTGAAACCAAATAACATATCCATAATTAAAAATAGGGAATATATTAGTTACAATTAATTGTAGCCAATTGGCTACAATTTTATGCAAAAAATGTAGGACCCTGATTAATTTTGTGGGTCCTGATTCTTTTCTGTGGGTCCCTGAATCATTTCTAGTGTATTTTTTATGAAGGATTGTAGCTAATTGTCTACAAAAATTATAGCTAAGTTATCCCCTTAAAAATAAAGGCTGCAGATGATTAACTAGCAATACTTAAGTACTTGACTTCCAATGTCAAGTTGAATCGGCCGAAAACGATTTGGAAGAGGTTTTTTTTTTTTTTTTTTTTTTCTCTTTTTTTCTTTTCTAATTTTATATTATTTATTATTATTATTTTTTCATCTTTAGATGGGCCAAAAGCAAACAAGTTAGACTAAATATATTACAATTACAGTTTATATGTATGATATTAAAAAACAAAATTCTTTTTGGGTGGGCCTTGGCCAACCCAAGGTATCACTTGGCTTCGTGTGAGCATCATATGGATCCAACTAAGATTTTGAGGTTTTGAGGTTGATGTGAGGATAAGAATTTGTGAGGTTGCTTTTATGGTAAGAAAACAACAGCTTTAGCGACGTCCTATAGCGATGACACGTCGTCGGTATAGGTTCTGGCCAAAGTCAGTATATCCATATCATCTCGATTGATCTGTTTAACATATCTTGTATATTCATATCAACCCAACTCATCCGTTTACATCTCATGTATATCAATATTAACTCAACTCATACATTTAATATCTCATGTATATCAATATCATCTCGACTCATCCGTTAAACATATGTTGTATATTGATATCATTATCATCTCGATTCATCCGTTTAACATATCTTGCATATCAATATTATATCGAATTATTCGTTTAACATCTCATGTATCAATATTATCTCGAATCATCCGTTTAACATATCAATCTGTTGGTTCAGTTTCGCGCATTCGTTTTTGGAAAGATGTATGGCTCAGAGATATGCCTTTGTGTGCTCGCTTTAACAGGTTGTATCGTCTAGAGTCAGATGAAAACTGCATGCTAAATGAACGGCTCATTTCAGGTAACTGGTCACGGCATTGGTGTAGACCGATTACCTCTGGACGCACAACAAATCTTCTTCATATTCTCATTCTTGAGCTTAGCCACATTGCGGTTTCATCTAACTCAGATTCTTGGACATGGAGCATAGGAGAAGACAGATTATTTCTGTTGCTGCCACTCATCTTCATATTGATCACTTTATTCTTTCGTCGTCAAGCATTGGAACGAGATGGAACAAAGGCCTTCCAAGAAAGGTAAACATTTTCATTGGAGATTGCGTTTGGATAGACTTCCTACTCGGTTAAACCTTTCCAAACGGGGTCTAGAAATTCACTCTATAATGTGTCCAATATGTAACGCAAATGTTAAGTCAAACGACAATGTTTTCTTCAACTGTGAAGTTGCTTCTTCTATTTGGCGTTTGATTCGTTCTTGGTGTAATATATCGGGCCCTTTTCCTTCTTCTTCTCGTGATTGGCTCGCATGGATCGATAATTGGCCGGGTTCAAGTCTCAAAAAAGATCGTCTTTATGTCATCATCGCCTCTATGTTTTGGTCTATTTGGAAATATCGTAATAGTGTCACATTTAGCTCTAATTTGGTGAGGAAATGTGACATCTTTGATTCCATTCGTTTAGTTTCTTTTTCATAGCTGAAATATAGAGGTAGGAAAATTTCTAGTTGGATAGATTTGTTATGTAATCCATTATAACTCTCTAACATCTTGCTAGTTTTTATTTTTTATAATAATCTTTGCTGTTCAAAAAAAAAAAAAAAAACATATCAATATTATCTCAACTCATCCGTTTAACATCTTTTGTATATCAATATCATCTCAACTTATCCGTTTAACATCTCCTGTGTATCCATATTATCTCGACTCACCTGTTTAACATGAAGAACACAAAGATCATTTACACTTATATATATGCGATTTGCCTTTTTAGTACTTTACCATATTTTTCTAATTTATGAAAAAGTCATTATTAAACACCATCTCCATATTTTCTTTTCATGTTATATATTAATATTGCAAATTAAATGTAGTTTTATTAGTGAATAGTAATGATTTTGAAATCGAAAATATAATACAATTGTTAGAAACAAGACTTTTGTTTCCTTTGGGAGGACAAACACGTACATGACCCTTCTAGACCGGCAAAACTTTCAATTTTTGGTTACAAACACCATACTTATTGCGTTTTATTACAATGAGCCACACATGGTTTCGAAACCCTTTAAAGTCAAAAGTTAGTGTTAACATAGTGTAAGCATAGACGGAACCAATACTAAATTGAACCCGATATATTTATGAAAAAAAATTGAACATTACTTTAAACACGTTTCTTTTAACCAGATGCATTTAAAAAAATTATGATCTTTTACAAAAATTAACTCAACGTCACAAAAATTCATAGGTGTCGTGAGACCTACCCTAGTCCGTGTAAGTCACTTTTTATTTTTTCTTTTTTTGATCTATTTTTAGCACCAATATGTACGTACTCTTGTCTTTGTTATAAATCTTTTAGACATTCTAGAGTGGTACGTGGTTTTGAATTGAATATAAGGATGTTGAATATTTTGTCAATCGGTTGAAAACTGAATTTTTCTTAGCAGGAAACTTCTTTTAAAATTAAAAACTCAAAAAGTAGTCAAATAGTATATTAGTACTTAAGTTGAATAGAATATCTTTTGAAATGCAAAACTTGAAGAAAAAGTTAGTTTATTTTGGTCGTTGCTTTTGCATCTATAAATACGAACCTCTTCGTATCAAAACCATCACAATCCTTTTCATATTTTTAAATTAACATTTGTTTTGTGTAGACATTTTTACAGGAATCACTATGCAGAAAAGTGCATCATCTTTAGCTCTTGGTCCAGGTGGACTAGACATAGCTCAATCCTTCTTTAAGCCGATCCATGGTGCATCACCACCATCAGCCACAAGCCGCAACACAAAAATATCGGTCATTGGTGTTGGAAACGTTGGCATGGCCATTGCTCAGACCATTCTGACCCAAGACCTTGCTGATGAGATTGCACTTGTGGACGTTAATGCAGACAAGCTCCGTGGTGAGATGCTTGACCTCCAGCATGCGGCTGCATTCCTTCCACGTACCACTATCTCTGCCTCGGTTGATTATTCAAGCACTACTGGTTCTGATCTAGTGATTGTGACTGCTGGGGCTCGCCAGATACCTGGGGAGTCTAGGCTTAATTTGGTGCAAAGGAACTTGGCTTTGTTTTCCAAGATTATTCCGCCTTTGTCAGCTGCTTCACCTGAGACTATTTTACTCATTGTGTCGAATCCAGTGGATGTTTTGACTTATGTTGCATGGAAATTATCCGGGCTTCCTGCTAATCGGGTTATTGGGTCGGGTACCAATTTGGATTCTTCAAGGTTTCGGTTTCTCATTGCTGATCATCTTGATGTCAATGCTCAAGATGTCCAGGTTAGTATTACAAGTCATGCAAACATTTTTATATTCTTGTAGAAATATTTATGACCAATTTTAGATATAATTATTAACTGGAAACATTATGTTTTGCAAATACTTTTACAGAATTGACTTATTGGTAGCAAATATATGTAAAGAAAGTTTTTATATTGATCAATTTGTTTTGCTCGTTTTTGTATGTGACGTTTCATTTGCATGTTGAAGGCATATATCATGGGAGAGCATGGAGATTCATCGGTCGCACTATGGTCAAGCATAAGTGTAGGTGGTGTGCCAATACTTAGCTTCTTAGAGAGGCAACAAATTGCTTACGAGAAGCAAACACTCGAAAAGATCCACAAAGAAGTTGTTCAAGGCGCACACGAAGTTATTGGGTTGAAGGGTTATACGTCATGGGCCATTGGTTACTCCGTGGCTAACTTAGCTCGCACTATATTAAGAGACCAACACAAGGTACACCCAGTTTCGGTGTTAGCCAAAGGGTTGTATGGTATTGATGGCGGCGATGTGTTTATTAGCTTGCCGACACAACTAGGGAGAAATGGAGTGTTGGGCGTGACAAATTTGCATCTTAGTGAAGAGGAGTCTCAACAACTTCAAAAATCGGCTAACACCATTCTGGAGGTGCAAAGCCAGTTGGGTCTTTGAACTTGATTATCTATCGACCATATTTTATGTTTATGCAATGTTTACTTAATGCAAATCAAACAGTACGTATGCAGACATATTGAAACAACGTACGTTATTTTTTGTATTATGTGTGGTCTTCTATGTATTTGAACTACACAAGAATTTATAACACTATTAATAACATGAATTTTATTAAAGATGCATACTTTTTGAATTATATGTATGTTATGTATTTACAATATCAGATAGGTTTCATAAATTACACACTTTAAGTATGATTAGCCTAAACGGCCAAAACGGACATTCACGCTAGAGGTGTGAATTGTGATTCTTGCAGAGAATGCCCAACCCCAAGGTCACGAAATTGTTGATCGGTATCCTAGTTGGTTGCGCCCATGTTAAACAACTAGATCCTCAAGCCCTCATATGACCCTTTTTTAATATTTAATCCTACATCATATGGTAGGCAGTGTCTTGTTCAAGTATGAAGAGAAGACCAACTAGATCACTCTAAATGACTGCAATACAAAAGACTGAAATATTCAATCAGCTGCATAGAATAAGGGATCTGAACATGAGCGCTTGAGTCCATTAGTATAACTCACTTAAAGAAGGTTAGTTCAAAAGCCAGAAAAATGGGCCAGTCATACCTTGCATATTCACATTACAGCAAGCATAATGATATTGGTAAGTTATGTTAAGAGAATGATATTGGTAAGTTATGTTGTCATGGGTTACTAGTAACAGGCCTACTACAGCAAGCATAAATCTTCAATTACATGGGCCTGTCGTTAGGCCCATCTGATAATAGACCAAAGCCCATAATGGCATAGACCAAAGCCCATTAGTAAACACATTGTGTACTTTTTTTATTATTTTTTTTTATTTTATAAAAATGTAATATGTGACTATAGATACACGAAACCCTTAGGATCAGTGTTGGAAAATACGCACAAACTAAGAAGAGCTAAGAACTACTAATAAAAAGGAATGTTTTATTGAAGTAAAATCTTAATAGTAAATAGTACAAATTGTTGTGATATGGCACAAATAATATAACACCTAACCATTGATCCAACCCGTTTATTATGCCACCTTAATGTAAACCGGTCAAGTCACTTCCTTGTTTGTTCAAAACATTGGGTCCGGTGGGAGTGGTGGTCAAACAAAGACCGTTATACTTAGGGACACAGAAAGTGACCATGTCCACTTAGAATAAATTAAACAATACTACAATTCTACAAACACAATTTTTAAGCACCGGGTACATTTAAGTCAAGGTTTTTTTTAACAAAATTAACACTTAAATACAAAAATCCATGAGTGTTCCGTCATTGGTTATATTTCCAGATGAATAATTGTGTACTCCCTAGTATATTAGCCAACACTTCATCAGTGTGTGTGCAGTTACTTTGTGAAGACATTCTGTTGTGTTACGTTCTGCTAGGCTTAAAGATTTGTGTTCCTATTATGCCAAACATGCATATGTTGTACCTGCTCTTTTTAGCAGACCATGCACATGGTTATACATGTCTTCTTCGTTAGCTCGTCGTAAAGATTGGCCCTTTTGAATTGTGGATCTTAATCGTTTGGAGGTTGTATTTGTTTGCATTCTTTTGCTCTCATATTTCATACTTGTCTTATCTTTTCAGGTTTGCTGTCTGATCTAATGATGGCTTTTTAATTGACGACACACTCATTCTTTTTCTGTAGTGGACCCAACTATTTCTGCTTTATTGTATATCTTTTTACGTACTAAGTTTCGATCCTTTACATCAAAAACTCTTTTGTGGTACCTACGTACAGTTTATTAGAATCATAGAATCTGTGTGACTTCCAATCTCGTTACTATGTTTTCATGAGTCAATTGATCTGTTTCAGTTTTATGTGTTGGAAATGAATCTTTTTTAGCCGGTTAAGTTAAGAATTTACCGTTGAGGCAAGTGGCGTATAACTAGCTCCATGCTATCTGATACGCCCCGGGCTTTATGTCATATTATATTTATTTAGGATATGTCTTTGTGTCGTATTAAGAAAGTGTCATTGTTTAGATATGTCTTTATGTTTGGCTTGTTTTACAAGCTAGGGTTATTCGGTTATATATACCGAATCATTATTATGAATGAATCAATCAAGTTAAAGATCAATAAATCTCTAGTTCTTCTCTCTACTTTCTTAAGGAGCTCGCACACGCTAAAAGTGGTGCCTTATCCCGATACAACCCCTAACCGGGTCGTATCAATTGGTGCTTTCATTAAGAGCTCTCGTTGAGAGGGCTCACGATTAGGGTTCCAATTTATTAAAAAAAAAAAAAAAAAAAAATACTATTCATGGGGTACTGTTCATCGCACTGTTCACGGGTACTATTCATCGCACTGTTCACGGCACTGTTCATCATACTGTTTATCCGAATACTATTCATCGATCTTTGTTTATCGGAGTACTGTTCATAGCGGGTACTATTCATAATTTTTTTTTTGAGTTATTAATCGCTTGAGTATTATTCATGGCAGCAAGCGGCAGCGATCAGGACGCGGAATATGCACTCTCTAAACTCTTGCAAATGTGTACGGTGGCTGAATATGAGAGTGAGTTTGTGGTACTAGCAAATCGAGTAACAGGGATCTCTGAATCTTTACTTACATCGTTTTATATCTCCGGGCTTAAACTGACGTTACAAATAGAACTGTTGAGGGCAAGGCCTAGAACTTTAGGAGAAGCCTTTTCCTTAGCACATATAGTCGAGGCTCGTTTTGAGGCAATTGAAGAGAAGGAGAAAGAGTATATAATTGAAAAGAAATCAGATACCATTCCATCGTTACAAAGTGAATTCGCTTCACCTGAGATTAAAAGGTCGTTAGATGTTGATGAATATATTGGTGTTGATGTGGTTAATAACGCGATAGATGGTGTTTTTGATATTGATGGGAGTAATGAAGTTCATAACAAGTTTGAAGAATTTTCAGAACATAAGAAAAGTATGAAAGAGATTGTGTGGAAATGGATATCGGACTCTCAATCGGCATATTCTTCGTATCACCTTGAGGGCAAGGTGATTTTTGAAGGAGTGGGGAGTGTTACGGCATGGGTAGCGGAAGGCGAAAGAATGGTGTTGTGTTGTGTCCAAGGTAGTGGAAGGCGGAAGAGGAAAAATGTATTGGTTGCGGTAGCGGAAGGCAGGAGAACTATGGGAGTGGAAGATAGGACTAGGATTAGGATTAGGATATGGGATCCCGGAATCAAGAGAAATTTTTCAAGACCACACCTTGAGGACAAGGTGATTTCGAATGAGTGGGGAATGATACGCCCCGGGCTTTATGTCATATTATATTTATTTAGGATATGTCTTTGTGTCGTATTAAGAAAGTGTCATTGTTTAGATATGTCTTTATGTTTGGCTTGTTTTACAAGCTAGGGTTATTCGGTTATATATACCGAATCATTATTATGAATGAATCAATCAAGTTAAAGATCAATAAATCTCTAGTTCTTCTCTCTACTTTCTTAAGGAGCTCGCACACGCTAAAAGTGGTGCCTTATCCCGATACAACCCCTAACCGGGTCGTATCACTATCTTGAATAAGCACAATAGCTAGCAGAACTTTTTTCTATATGTGATCTAGTGGTTATCGTTAGTGTTAAGAATTCTATCATGAAGGAGAGTAGAACTCATAGAAGGCCGGCTTAATCTGAATTAGCCTAGCTAGTTATATTCAAGTGAAGTTTGCTTGAGAACCCTAGGATATCAGTGTCCAAAAATCATCTGAATATACTTTTCATTTTTTCCATTTGCAGTTTCAACAGGTGGGAAATAATGTATGTCTTCTTGATCTGTTCGTTTAATCACTTGGGCTAGCGAAACCCATAATTCCATATTTCCCCAATACATGCTTTAAAAGCATTGTACATGTGCACTAAAAACTTGTGTTTTGGGTAATTATGGAATTTTGATATTTAGGTTGGATAAATATGGAATTATCAATTCTTAATGTGGTGCAAGCTATGCATCAACGGTAGCTGTTTTATTTAGAAGTCTTATGCAGCCCGTTCTACCACATGGTAAATAGATTTAAATTGAGCTGGTCTAACGCTAGTTCACGAGTGTTAGAACTCTCCATTTTACTCGTGACTTATTCGGATGGTATTTGTTTTTGTTCACATAGTGGAATGACTGGGATCAAACTTCAAAAGTAGTGGATGTTACTCACCAAATTAATGTTTGGCTAAAAAAAGTTCACAAGAAAACAATGTCACTCATGGGTCTATTCCTAACAAAATAATTAACGCGTATTGCGCATGAGCTAGTGTCCGACATTTGGGTAAATTGTTTTCAAGATTATAATTTAGATAAGATATATATGGGGTCTCAATCATTCTTAGCATTATGATTGATCATCAGGTCGAAATGAGAGATGTGTAATCGTTCTTGTCAAACACAAATCAATTCGTGCAAGTAATAACATAAAATAGAGTATAATACAACTTAACCTCGAAGATTAAACCGGTTGATGATATTTATACTCCTGATATCTATACTTCTTTATAAAAGGTTTGGGACATTCTAAATATAATAGTCTTAAAATTTTTAAGACCAAAAACATTTTCATCAAAAGAAAGTTACTTTGCTAAGCATAATAATTAAGAATACATATAAATTTAAAAAATAATTTATGTCTTAAATTCTCATACTTATAACACCATCCAATATTGATGCATCTCATTTAAACTATATGAAGACATGTAAAAAAATGTAATAAATTAAAATACGTAGTTCACTGGAAATTAAAATACGTAAAGTTATTGCTAGAAAAAACATATATATAAAAATCATTTGCTCGTCACAAAAATAATTACCGGATACCCGCCGCCGCATTGCGCGGGTACCTTTCTAGTACATACTAATGCATTTAGGACTTCCTATTAAAGGAAGTCTTAAAAATGTAAGCCTACACATCTTACTATAATTAGTAATTCATATAATTAAATTCTACACTATAATAATTGCATTATAATGTACACTAATGACACATTAAAGTTTAGTATTAAAATGGATGTTACAAACTTACAATAATACAAATTTATAGTTGTAATTTTTATCATAAACATTCAAGTTTTACAAAGTTCAAATGAGTATAAGCATGGATATCTATAAATGTGTTAATATACTTTACGGAAATTCAAACACGCATTTACTCTTTTCGAACTATCAAATGGGTAAACAGTCAAATATTGACTCTCATTGCATACCGCTTAAAGATCATGGTACGAGAAAAGCGGCGTATTAGTGCCACCGGCTCTTGTAGTCTATGCTAGTATTGATATGATATATATAATCTCTTCCATTATTTTTACAGGATTCTGTCAACGATATTCTACCAAAATGCTATGCACCATAAGCTCTGATTTCCTCCTTGTGACTTGCTGAGGACCACTTCAAAATTTCCCTCATCCGGAAAACAGATTTTGTGGGTTCTATAGCACCTTGCATTTTTTGTACTTTGTGGACCTTGTTATATCAATCTATACTCTCTATAATCTTATAGATTACTTATTATTTTTACAACAATCACGATGATTTATTACTACATAATCTTACCAAAACAATTGTATAGTAGGAGATTATTATCATTTTGAAGTACTTAGGTGATTTTTAACCATTTGCCCTAGCCATATATTTTAGTTTTCGCGTTATTTGTTATGGGGATGCTATTATACTTGATTAATTAGTATGCTTAACATAAGAAAAACTAAAATATTTTCACCCTTGTGCTATCACTAGATTTCAAGATAGGAGTCGAAATTGCATGTGACCTTTGCCAAGTCATGATCTGCAATTTGCAGCGAGACATCTTTATCCTTGCTTGCACAACGGTCCTCATTCGTCCCCTCTCTACAGCTAGCTAGATCGTTGTCATACATATTTATTACTAGTATCAATTTTTTATTCAAGTACAGCATGTACCACACATATACTGATATGAATAAACGATCTTTGAGCACAAATGCTATGTAGTGTTTTTCTTATAAACGGCAATAGTCTCTCATTTCTGTTTTAGGGCGATTAGTTTACAAAACAAAATTGTATAGTATAGCGTCGTTGTAAAAAATCAACCAACTTTGCTTATCGATTAACCTACCTCCAAAACAATGTCTTGTATTCCCGGCCATTGCATACCTAGAAATAAGAACAAAGGGAACTTTAATTACTTCAGAATAAAACATAAATGTCCGCAAATGACGCTCAACCATATTCTTGAAATTGTTATCGAGTGGCCAGGCCTGTGTAAACTCAAATATTGTTCTTATCTAGAATGTAAAATGCTTTGGTCACATGTAACAGTTTTGAACAATGGTGTAGTTGTTAGGATGAGCTGAGAAAATAATGCACGTGGTATTGATATTCATTCACAAGATGCCGGCCGGTTTGTGATGGAGACCGGAGAGTACGTGGAGACCTAGAAACAACTCAGCATTTGCTTGTATTCTGGACTGTTCATTGCCGCTGGCATTTGTACTGCTATTAAGTTATGGTGGGGTTTGGATGATTATTCTAAAGATCCTTTTCGCCTTATCATGTGGACCGATAACATTAATTTCAACAACGATGTAAAGGTTTGTTTTGACGTTGTAATTCACATGGCAACTTGGGTGATATGGAGATTTCGGAACCGGATCTGTTTTAACATAGAACTGCCAAGGAGAGACACACTTGTCGAAGAAATCAAAGTTCTCTCGCACTCTTGGGTATATTCTTTATAGGAATAAAAGAATTAATCCTGCATGGATCAATTGGCTATACAATCCAATTACTTCTTGTATGAAAATGTAACTCTTTTGCTTTTTTTTCTAGCTTCTTGCTAGTTCATTTACAATATAATTTCGCCACTTGAAAAAAATTAGAAGATGCAATGATACTTAGCTTAGTTTGGAACGTAGAAACGCTTGTACGGCGTTATTACTCAAAACGATTAAATGCGTCTTATGAAATATATTAAGTCAGATAAATGATACTCCCTCCGTCCTATTTTATAAGTTCATATTTGAAAAGTCAAAATCTTTTTCTTCATAGTTTGACCGTAATTATTTTTTTCGTGTTATATAATACTTGATACAAAATATATAAATTGATTTGTGCTTTAGATGTATTTTCATTAGTATACTTTTCATCAAGTAGTATATAATACGAAAAAAAATAATTACGGTCAAATTCTGAGGAAAAAGACTTTGACTTTTTAAACATGGACTTATAAAATGGGACGGAGGAAGCATATAGTGAGTCAAATGAAGTAATGAATGACTCATGCATCTTGAGCAATCTCGATCTTTCCTTTTAGGTGAGCATGGTTGTTTAAGAAATGTCGTTTAGTGACATAATGAACTTTATTAAAAAGAATAACTAAAGCTCTAATATATACATATGCTTATCTTTTAGGCATAAAATCTGTTGAAAAAAGGGCATAAAATTAAAAAGCACAACAAAAACTTCAATTCAATCGGTAGAAGCTGCCTACAATTAGTGACTAAGAAAGGGTGAGAATTTTACATGATTTGTCTGTGACACCATTATTTTTCTAAAAGTGTCAAATAAACATAGTGATTGTGTACTCTCACTTTTCAAACATGTCAATAAAAGCCATATTTTTAATGACATATTTTCATTGTGTCATTAAATGTCACTTTACACGTATATTATTTGAATAAATTTATATTATATATGGTAGGTAAAGATAACTTAAACAAATTAATATAATAACGAAGAAACCGAAAACCCACGACTGCAAATGGCTGTAGAGTTGAGATCAATATAGAACTCATAACTCATATTTGTCATAGAACAAATGAACCAATCATAACCCTCCATTTTTTATCTAAATTAATACAAAATCATTTTCCACATTTTTTTTTAAAACAACATATCTTACAAACGGTAAGTCTTCAAAATATAAAAAATACACCATCGTAACGAGAATTAAATTATCTTTCTATAGATATGCACTTTTACATATTTTCGACAAACATTTTTTTCAAAAATTCCGTCCGAAAAAATCATATATGATTTTTACGAATCATATATGATTTTAAAAATCATGTATGATTCGATTTTTACGAATCATATATGATTTTTACAATCATATATGATTTTCAAAAATCATATTTGATTAGTAAAAATCGAATCATATATGATTTTCACAAATCATATATGATTTTTGTTGACTGAAATTTTGAAAAAAAAATTGTTAAAAATATATAGTAGTGCATATTTATAGAAAGATAATTTAATTCTTAACGTCATATGGTATAATTTTTATCGCGTAACGATTAACGGTTTGCGAGATATTTAATTTTTTTAAAAATGGTGAAAGTTTATTATAATAAAAAAATGAATGGTTATTATTGGTTGATTGGATCTATGGTAAATTTTGGTTCTATATTGAACTTTTGCCAATGGCTGTATCCTACCAAACAACTCGATTGATCTATCGACACGTTCAATTTTAAGGAAAATGTTTAGCATTATTGAAGGTTCTTAGGGTCACGGGTTTACTTATGAAATAATAGATTAATGATTAATGATGACTATCAGTTAGCTACTTATTTTAAAGTAATATATACTCTTTAAAATACTCCATAGTAATTAATAATCGACATACTGTTTTCATCCACATTAGTGGCCGTTTCAAAGCAAAGCCAAAAATTCTGCTATATAAAATGACAGGTGTAAAAGCTGTTTATATTTATGGATTAATGAATTAAAATTCCTACTTGAATTGTCGTCATATGCAGTGGAAGAACCAGGAAAAGAGAATGTGGGGGGCAATTTTTTTTTGATAATAGCAATAAAATGCGAAAAAAAAACTAGAATCGTAAT
Organism: Chrysanthemum makinoi; assembly: GCA_910596185.1. Lineage (NCBI taxonomy): Eukaryota > Viridiplantae > Streptophyta > Magnoliopsida > Asterales > Asteraceae > Chrysanthemum > Chrysanthemum makinoi. The sequence goes on along the minus strand of OU343224.1, from coordinate 134,028,367 downwards.
GATAAATCGAGTATTTTTACTTTGAAATGAATTATTTATAATGCTTTAGAGTGTTGAATGTTGGGTTTTCCTCAATGTTGCAAAAATCGGCCTAGGCGGACGATTAATCGCTAGGCGGGGATTAACCGCCTCGATTTTCACTAATAGGCCTTATTAATCGGTTTGGTCAAAAATCGGTCAACAAAACGATTAATCGGCTAAAAATCGGCCAAATCGAATAAATCAGCCAAATCGGTTACGTAAAGAAATCGGAAAAATGAAGCATAAATCGGCCAAATCGGTAAAAAATCAGCTAGATTAGTCAAATCGGGCGTATAATTTCAAAATTTTATAATTTCATATATAAAAAGTCCAATCCGATTAATCGCTGGGCGGTACCCGTCCGCCCAGCTACCGCCTAGCGATTTTTGCAACCTTGGTTTAAGTATGTGGGTGAGGGGTAATTTGAGTTTTGGGTGGAGAGCACTTTCAAAAAAAAGTCAAAATTTTTAAAAAATTACACAAAAATCTCAACTTTTTCAGCTAGGTATAGAGGACACTTGCCTTCTATTCTTACTAACTAGATCCGTCCCTTGTCATATGTAGGGGTGTCATTCGGGCTGACCCGACCCGAACCTGACCCGAGTCAATTCGGGTCGGGTCAATCGGGTTCAAAAATATATTCGGGTCAATCGGGTCAACCCAAATTGACCCGAGTTCTAAACCAGGTCGGGTTCGGGTATATTTTTTTAGCCTTGACCCGACCCGAGTTGACCCGAGTTTTAAACAAGGTCGGGTTCGGGTATGTTTTTTTATGGCTTGACCCGAGTTGACCCGAACCCGACCGGGTCAACCCGAATAACACCCCTAGTCATATGTATACAACGTAGATGAGTAGAAGCTTAAGGAAGATCTTGATTTGTCATATGTATACATAACATAAGAATCCAAGACAAGCTAAGAGCATTTTCAAAGCATGAGTTAAAAATAAAAAGTTAAAGATAAGTTGATGCATTGGAAGTAAATGTTGAGGATATTATTAAGCTCAATTAATTCATTAAGCTATTAGGAGTTTGGTGTGGGAGTACGTGGAGTAAGTTGAGATTGACTTGAAAGAGTTTCTAGCATCAGGGTGATAGGTTGAAAATGAACTGAAATCTAAACATTTTTATAATGCTCTAAGAGAATGATATATATTAGAAAAAACATGGTACATGTATATCACTACAAGAAAAAAAGGTTATAGTGACTAGAACTCAATGATGAGCCTTTTTAGTCACTATAAACACAATATAATGATGATTTAAAATATCATGACTATATTTTGTCACTAGTATATATTTAGTGATGAAAGCAAATAAGTTGTCAGTAATCTGTTACTAAATTAAATTTAATGATTGATACATGTTAGTGACGAAAGTCTCGTCACCGAGTCAAGTATTGGTAGTATTTGTCAAACTTTTTTCTTGTTACGGTTCTTAGTCACGAGATTTTTGCCACTTACTTTTTGATTGAAAGTCACAAAAAAGTTCGTCATTAATAACTTGACCATTGTAATTATTTAAGCATTTTGTTAATCTCATCTTATTACTTAATATAATATTATGATATAAGAGCCGAGACTACTTATTGATCATAAGTAGATGAAAAATAATTTATTTTTAACTTTTCGCCTTTCACTTTTTCATCACAAAACTCACTAATGGAAGTTAACTGCCCGTTAGTGGAACTTTTCAGTGACGACTTTAACTATATTTGTGACAAAATTCAGTAACGAGCACAATTGAAACAACATAGTCACAACCCCATTTCCGTCACTTTTTTACTTTGTGACGATCTATGGTGACGACCTTGATTTTTGTGACTAAACTGGTTTAGTGTTGAATTTTCCACTATTAGCGACCATTACCTTCTCATCACTAATTCCCATTTTTCTTGTATATCCGTGGTTTGTTCATCATCAACATTGCCTTCGAATGAATCGAGTATTTTGTGAAGTAATAATTATTTATCTGAGTAGATGAGGAATGCGTCTATAAAAGATTGAATAGCTAAAAATATGTTTCAAATTCTTGATTAATGCATAACATGTATAAATACTTGGAGATTTTTTTTTTTTAAAGTATGAACAAACAAGGAAGTAATACTTGGACGAAACCCTTAGGACCAGTGTTGGAAAACACACACAAACTAAGAGCTAAGAACTACTAATAAAAAGGAATGTTTTATTGAGGTAAAATCTTAATAGTAAATAGTACATTCGATGAATATATTACTTCAAAAAACGTTTAAACACAAAAGATGTGAGTGGATCTCACATCTTACATAGGCGGTAAGCTAACATAACTAGGCACTACTACTTCTAAAATAGATGGGAATGACTACCACTAGATTACAATTGACTCAAAAGACATCAAATGTAACGCAGCATTTAGTTCGACCATGAAGCTTAATGTCAAGCACATCACATAAAACCCTTTGTTCTTCAGTTAGGTTGAACGCTTCATACTCATCATAATCATATGGGTCTTCATTAAAAGTATCTTTCCAACATTCATACCAGCCCGGATTCCCACCACCACTTCCACTTTTCAAACCTTGTGATGCCATAAAGGTTGCAGTTTTGTCATACACATCCTCCACATCACTCTCACTATCTTCGACATCCCGTTCAATCAATTTATCATTCTTTTTAACATTCTTATTATTACCCACATGTTCAAAACTTGGGGCCACGTCTGTACTCTTATTTGCCTCAATACGATCTTTTGTCGCATTAACCCCCTTTTCCTCTAAAACATCATCATTTGTAACCGAGTTGAGAACATCAAAGGGGTTCGATGTACCTACGTTTGCACTAGCCACTTTTGAAATCTTCTTTGTGCCACACGTACTAGCCTTATTTTTCTTTGACACAACTTTATACACTTGTTTCGTTGGTTTAAATTGGAATTTCGGACCAATACTAACAAAAGGACCACGAATAGCCTTCTTTGGACCCTTTTGAAACCCGTCATTTACCGTCGTATTTTGTTTCTTCAAATCTGCCATAACATGTTTAGGAGAATTCATTTCATCATTTGGCCATACGAACTCCACACCTAGGTGGTTTCCATTCATATTCCACTCTAACAGTATGAAAAATATGACGTACTGTTGGAATTATATAACATGACTAATCATAAATATAAACAATAAACATCAAAGTAAGTGCGGAAGCGTATAGAAACATATAATGAATAATTAATTAACTAAAGAATAAAGTATGCGTACCTTACTTGATTCTAGCCGAACAAGAATCAAATCCACAAACTAGCAATTAGGATGAACCCTAATTAGGGTTTAAAGGATTATAAGAATTGCCCCTTACCGTTTTGTAATTTAATCCAAGAATACTAACAATAATGTGTTAGTACCACTTTCTTGTACATACGTACTAATACCAAGTAAAAGATTATGCTAGTAATAAAAACACAAAACGATTTTCTTGACACTCAAAGAATTCGATCATAATGAAAAGAGAAAACAATATATTGCATGTAATTGGTATCATCATGCATACATAATACATGCATGATATATAGTAGTACCATGCAAAGTCATTATTCCATGGAACAATCAATAGCCAATCGTACATCAGTGATAAATGTTTGGTTTTTGTTTTCTGCGTGAGTCCATCAACAAGACAAGAAGGAAAGGTTTGTTTATATAATAACCAAACTTTTTCTCCAAGGTATTGCCTCTCACCTCCTTTAGTTACCAAAGTTGACAACCAACCCCCCTCCTAGACCTTTCATACAATCGGTCACAAAGAGATAAGACGAGGGTTTCAAACTTTGACACTTTAATCCTTCTTTTTATATTTAAGCGATCATTAGTCAATTGTCCGATAATTACTAACGTTCGTAGGGCGTTTTGTGTATATAATAATTAAATATAACATTTTATAAATAATTATTAATCATTTACTCTTCATACGCAAAGTGTGCAATCCCGTGGTCTCGAGTTCGATCCTAACTCACATCTACTTAATTTATATCCATAAAACTAACAGCTCCCACTTGGATATATCTTAATAGAGTGATCACATTCGGTTAGCGTCTAGCAACACTTCGATGCCTCTAGTACAACTCGAGCAAGGCTTCTGGAAAACCTTTTAATGATTTCTCATTATTATTATCCTTTTGTTTCTAATACCATGTTAAATAAAGATATGGAATTAAGTAATTATTTATTCAACCATTCGTTTCGTTATTAGTGATTGAACAAGATTACCAAATCTTCTAAACATATTTAGGGAGATTTTGGGTGTGGCCACACAAACATCTTGTCAACCATATGAGGGCCCAGATATAAACTCCAAAATAAATTTGAAGGAACAAATTCTATCTTGACTACGAGAATAACCCACAAACTTTGCAACACTTCAGGAAACAACCCTTATGACTACCGTTCGTATAGCGTTAAGTTGTTCCACAGAAGTGCACTACATTCATGACACTTATCTGGTATCTCAAGTCTGAGGATAACTATTCATAATTTACTTATAACAATATCCACAAAGTAAATTATGTAGTTGGGATAAGTCCTATATTCAATTCATTGAATATCATTCGAAATTGGTATGCATTCTCATCAATATACTTTCAAGTATATTCTACCATATCTCTCAGATTTGTCTTAGTTTAATGATACTCCCATATCATTAATTGACAACGGACGATTTAGAATAAATAAATTTATTCACGGATTAAACATGCAAATATAGGATACAATATATTATAAAATCAAACATACCAAGTATTTGATTTATTATAACAATTGTTTAACATCCCTTATCCAAATACCAAATAGATCAATGCATGAAAATTCCAGTTGATGAATTATACCTCAAGTAATGACAATTATACTTGTTGACAAGACATAAATCAACCAACTTGATCTATCGTAATTTTGAGAATACTTATTTCAAGAATTCAATTAATGAAGTCCTTGTATGTGTGCATTCACCAATCCACATAATAATTCATAAAGTATGTAACATCCTCTATCACAAATTTATGACAATTTAAACTTTCAAACATTTTTAAAGTTTAAAGTATTCTTATTCTTTTAATGTATAATGCAACTGCGCTCTTAGTAGCACAACTAGTTCACATGGCCATTAACAAGATAACATCCTACCATGACTAGTATTGAGTGTCATCTCAATTAAACCAGCATCATTGTATACAAACAACAATATGCTCATTAAAACTCCGTAAACTTTAATATCTTATTGTGTAATGTTTGATGCTTTCCTAACTTTCAAGTTTAAAGCTGATGACAATTTGCACAACATTTGACATATTGTTCATCCATAGAATCTAGGAGCAATTCCAGGTTTTGAGGATGTAATTCTATTAGAATATTCATTACACAAGTTATCTAATAACTTTTAGTTAGATATCAATGTTGTCAAATCATCTATCATTCAAGAATGATACAACAATTTGAATACACAACATGATGTACATGATGAATCTACATGTCAAACTTAGACTTCATTCACGTTCTATCTTGTCAAAAGATATTTATCCATTTCCCAAATGATATATCATGTTTTATTAGAATCATTTATTTTACTGCACATGTTTATTAACAATAAACATATATTTCAAGGTTGTATGTTTTAATTTTTAAATCTTACAAGTGAAGTTTCATTCCAATCTAAGACTTAACATTTATCTTACAAAGAATGTTACTTCCTATATGTTATACAACATATAAGATTTAAAATCTTAACATAATACTCCCACTAGCTTTCAGAAATACTTAAAATTTATCTTATTTCAATTATAAATTAAAATTAAGATTTAATAATTAAACATGAGAATAATTTCATAGATGCATGCATTTATCCATTCATGAATTATTGCACTTCGTACACTACCAAAGATTATATGAACTCAAAAAACCTTTCAATTACTTACCGTCCTCGCTCAAGTAGTTTCTCAAGAAAGAGTTTTGATATTCCATTGTCATTTTTCATATTAATGAAATCCAGTATGACAATTATCATCTTTATATATTTAATGTGTCTTGAAAAGAATATTCAATCATAATCAATTGCTTAAGTATGATTAATAATCTTGTCATAAAACATGCATTAAATAAGTGTACAATTTTTGTCCATATGATTTCTACATAGAAATTCAAACTACTAGGGTTTTCATCTCTTTGAAGAAACTCATTTCCATTCTCTAGTCTAACTATTAAGATAAACCAAATTTCCAAAATTGATTATCTTTATGGACAACATCTTTAACATTCATAGTATGAGTAATTTACCCAATTCAATATTTGGTAATCCATCATAATGATTATCAGGTTTACTATAATCCTGTAACTCATATTTCTCAGCATATATGTCAAATATCTGAGATATCCTTGCAGATCTATGAATGAAAATTCCATCATTATGAGGTCTATCATTTTCATGTCTAACCTCATCATGATATATACTAGTGTGTTTTAGAAGATTATGTATCTTGTAATTTTATCTTTCAAGATAAAAAAAAAACTCCCACTTGCCTTTTGTAATATATATACTATCTATATATACTTAGCAATTTAGAGCAAAACTACATTGTTCTCTTTTTGGGACATTACAAATACACATTGATAATTCCTGACTTAAGTTTGTTAACAACCTATTCATAAGTAGTTTAACAAATTCAGAATCTTCAATTTTAAAACTTAATGTGATTCATCACATTCCATAATAAAATGGTGTTTTATTAATCTTCTAGGTTGGAGTCATATTGAGTATATTCAATCCATACTCAATTTTCTAACCTTGTTACTTTTTAAGAAAGAAGTTATGGTTATCTTGTATCAAACAAATCAAATATACTTTGATTCTCCTAACTAAACATACCATCAACTTGTGGTATTCATTAGAATTAATATTGTAAGACAATCTAACAATATATAAGATAAACATATTCCTTTTGGCTTACCTATTTACCAACTAAGTAAAACTTAATAGTATAATAGACTTTCCAAGCCAATTACATGTTTTATAACACAAGTACCTTTTAACAAAGTTACTTCATATCCATGTCTCAACAAGAAACATAAACTGTTATAATCCCATTATACGTTATAAATCATTGATCAATTCAATGACTTCTTGTATATGTCTTAATTAAAAAACATAACAAGTTAACGTCTTACTTTATTATAAGTCTTAAAAGACTTTATGTTTATGTCTTTACAATGAATCATAAACATGTTTAACTAAAGTAATTATGAACACAACTCTTGGTTTCAATAGTAATTTCAAGTTAATTTATTTACTTCACAATAATGTAGGACTACATTAATTTTCATTTATGTCATTCCAAAATACATAAATAAACAAATTGAAGTAGTATTAGATTACTTCATTTATGTCATTCTAATAATACATAAATATTTAACTTGAAGTAATCTTATATATCATTTTGACACAAATTCTAAATACTTGTCTAATTAAGAAACTGCAAATATGTCCATGCAAGATCTCACTTTACATAGAGATTTACTTTGTTGTTACAATCTCGCCAAGTTCTCACATGACGTAAATTGCAACACCAAGTGTTTCTTGAATTAGATATGTACAAGTTATATTAGAACGTTAGTCTCTTACCTTGCAATCAAGAGAATCCTTTAAATCATATACCTATATGTTGTACCTTGCACACAATATAGATTTCTCCCACTTGTGCATGGAACAACATCATGTAGCAGATAAACAACACGACATATGTTTGTTTATATGACTAATATGATTGTGTCATTGATATTAGCATAACTAGTAGATGTAGAACCACTTCATTGTCTAATAAGGAAACGTACATGACTATCCTTGAAAACATAAGTGACTACAAGTGGAAAGTAATTATCTTAAGACATTCTAGAGATAATATGGGTTACTACCAATATGACAAAGCTTGTAATTCCCACTGAATAAGAGATCATTACATTAATTCCTTATTCAGTAATAAGAACACAACACTCCCACTGAATTTGACAACATTGTAAGTGTTGCTTTAACCAGTGAAAGAAAATAGTGTTCTATTTACTTCCCCACACTTTTGATAAAGTCCATACATAACAATTACTTATGTACTAAAAAGAATGTATTCTACTATGTAGATGATGAATTTATCCATCATTGCTATTAACTTGAAAAATTGGGCATGCAATTTCTTTCTTAATAGTTCTACTGCTCCAACAATTGTAAGTAGTACTTTTAAATGGTCAAAACAAAATAACTAGATAAAATATACTAGTTTGTCTTTTACCAATTTTTGATAAATTAGTCTAGCTTCTAATTTAATAACTTAGAAAATATGCAATTTTCTTAACTATTAAAAATGCTTACGAGTTATGAATTTAGAATTTAGACAATTCTAACTGTCCTATCATACCTTTCTTCATTCATGAAAAGGAATAGGATTGAATCTCACTCTTTCTTATATAAAGAGGACTAGGTTTATTCTTTTAGCAAAGTTGACTCTACCAAAAACCCTTACAGGTGTAGATCAATTTACCAATACAGGAATAACATTCGTTTACGGTTTAATGTTGCATTAATACATTTAAAGAATTAGCAAAATTCAATTTTTAGTATTTTCGATAATTAAACTTTTCAAGAAAATAAAATACCCAAGGTAATATTCATATAACCATAGAATTTTCTCGAAAACTAGGATCCAAATTATCGTAGTTCCATTACATCAGTTGATCTGCTAGTAACGAAAGCACATAATAGGGTAATCTGTCGAACAATAATTGGCAAACATTTTCCAACTCCTAGATCATTATGGGATTTATATTTTCCAACGCTATTGCAAATATAAACATGTTTCATCCCATCTTATGCCTTGAGTCCAGGTCTCACTTCCTACTCAACTTAAGTGTCTAACTTAAAGAACTGCAAATATGTCCATGTAAGGTCTGACTTTACATAGAGATTTACCTCTCCAATACAATCTAGCCAAGTACTTGTCATGGACGTAAATTGCAACTTCAAGTGTCCCTTTAATTAGATGGCATATAACTTAATTTTAAAAGGGTACTAGTTTTGATTTTATGTGGTCAAATCAAATATGTACAAAGATGTCATGCATTCATCTTGTAGCATAATTTTAATAAAAAAAACTTTTTATTATCAATTCATAAAGATCAAATTATCAAAGTTTTGATTGAGGTATTGGGTTCACCAATCAAGGAATTTAGCGTTAATTATCGCCCATTATACCGTACTTTTGCATAAGTGTAAACACTTAGTGTTTCGGGTAATTACCACCGAAGTGGCGCATGGAATTAAAACTAATTCACCCTTAAGATGAGCTTGTACATTTTATGGCTTACTAAGTAGCTCCATTCGAACTTACAGAGGGGAGAGGACGGGTAAGCGCAAAAGCATAACCTTAGACATCCTTTCAGTGTGACTGTGCGCACTTCTTAAATAACCCCTTTATAGTTCATTCGAATGGGTGAGCCGTTCGGTCATTGTACCAAAGTCACCAATCAATTAAACTATTGAAAACTTAACTCTTCCAAAACAAATCAAATTTCACCATTGTTTAGTCCGTATTATTTTTCTATTCAAAATTACCCTTTGCTTAAAACTGGCGCACATAATAAACAAACAAGTAATACCAATAAAAAATAAACTACTAAAAACAATGCGCACATAATAAACAATTTATACGTGTAAACAAGTAGCCACATGCAACTTATTCGATAAAACCCTATTAATAATCAATGTCTAGGTTAAATTAATGTATATATTAATTAGGGCTTTCACTTCAGCGATAGAAAGTGAGCCACATACATCGACGAATCGATTTCGTAAACCCATAATTAATGATATACCAAATTGCACATAATTGATTCATTAATGTATATAATTGGAGTTTTCCCCAATTCAAGATTTATCATAAATATACATGTGTATAAAACTTAACAATTAATTTAGCATAATCAATCTTAACAATTAAATATTCAAAGCAACTTATCCATGACTAACAAGCATGTATAATCATGGATACATCATAACAATTATACAAATAGTCACAAGATCGCATACAATTCCATGTCACATAACACTTTATTCATGAATTTATCACGTAACAAATATATTAAATCTAGGTTTCGATATAGATAACATAACAATTAATATAAACCCTAAAAAATTTAAGAAAATCGATTAAAAAAAATTTAGGGTTTCCACCCATAAAAAATTTCGATCCATAAAAGATTTTTAAAACCAAATTAGGGCAAAAGCCCTAACCCTAAAATTAGGGTTTATATAATCATAACCAAAACCCTAGAATAATCATATCTAACAACATACAATATTTGTTATTTACGCGTTTAGTAATTAATTACTCATTAAACCAATGACTCGTGATGCCACTTTGTTGGAATTATATAACATGACTAATCATAAATATAAACAATAAACATCAAAGTAAGTGCGAGGCGTATAGAAACATATAATGAATAATTAATTAACTAAAGAATAAAGTATGCGTACCTTACTTGATTCTAGCCGAACAAGAATCAAATCCACAAACTAGCAATTAGGGTGAACCCTAATTAGGGTTTAAAGGATTATAAGAATTGCCCCTTACCGTTTTGTAATTTAATCCAAGAATACTAACAATAATGTGTTAGTACCACTTTCTTGTACACACGTACTAATACCAAGTAAAAGATTATGCTAGTAATAAAAACACAAAACGATTTTCTTGACACTCAAAGAATTCGATCATAATGAAAAGAGAAAACAATATATTGCATGTAATTGGTATCATCATGCATACATAATACATGCATGATATATAGTAGTACCATGCAAAGTCATTATTCCATGGAACAATCAATAGCCAATCGTACATCAGTGATAAATGTTTGGTTTTTGTTTTCTGCGTGAGTCCATCAACAAGACAAGAAGGAAAGGTTTGTTTATATAATAACCAAACTTTTTCTCCAAGGTATTGCCTCTCACCTCCTTTAGTTACTAAAGTTGACAACCAACCCCCCTCCTAGACCTTTCATACAATCGGTCACAAAGAGATAAGGACGAGGGTTTCAAACTTTGACACTTTAATCCTTCTTTTATATTTAAACGATCATTAGTCAATTATCCGATAATTACTAACGTTAGTCGGGCGTTTTGTGTATATAATAATTAAATATAACATTTTATAAATAATTATTAATCATTTACTCTTCATACGCAAAGTGTGCAATCCCGTGGTCTCGAGTTCGATCCTAACTCACGACTACTAATTTATATCCATAAAACTAACACGTACATCCCCATTACCCTCCAAACATAAGACAACTATAACTATGGTATCCTTAATATCCCGATCAACCCTAATGCCAGTCAAAGCTCTACCATAATTCAAGCGTCCCCTTGACTGCATACATATGTCGCTAGCATAAGAGTCGAGCATAATATGATTACCAAGTCTAGTGGCCATTGCACTCAATCCGTCTTCAGTAAAAGCAACAATAGGAATGTCATGAATGTTTACCCAAACTGTAATCGAGCACGAATCCTCTTTCAACATACTAGCATTCGGAGCCCATTTCTTAAAGATGATAGGATTGGAACGAATGAACCAAGGTCCGTTTTCCAGAACACCGTTCATTCCATCAACAAAAGAAAACTTGAAGAAAAATAGGCCTTTTGCGTTCATCATGGCACACATAATAATACCATATTTCTTCCATGCATTTCGAACATAATTGTCAACAAATGGAAAAGCAACTTTCTTGCCCACGAAATACCCATATAAACTATATTCAAAACTCGTGTGAACTTCCAAAACCGAGGATAATGGAATCTCTACGTCAATCAATTCATTACTCGGTTTACCTGTGTCAAACAATCTAAAACCACTTGTTTTTTCACTTGTTTAATCGAATATAGTGGTCGAATAGTCCGAATTTGTGGCGTGATAAGATCATTCCGAAAAAAGTCTCGATCTTTGAGAAGAATTTTGTTTCTCAAATGGCTTGATCATATAGGTATTGATCGCTCAACTCTTTGTCCACATTTTGGAGATGAGGAACAACGATCCTTCATTTGCTTTTTCAGTTGCTCTAAGGTTTTGGACAGATGGCGAAAGGTATAACTTAGTGTTGTCTTTCGTAGCTTGTGGGTGTCAAATAGAGCCAAGGAGGCCATTTCCTCTTGGAATGATTGGTGTTTGTATCCAAGTGGTGCTTGCAAATTGTAATTTTTGGGCTACTGTGGTCAAGTGTTTTTTTATTGTATAGTTTTGGTTAGGTGTTTACATCCTTAGTTTGTGATGTTTGTGGGCTGCTTTCTCGACCTACCTGCTGCATCTCGTATATTCTTCGGTCTACGTCTTATAGATATATATATGGGAGGGGCAGACTTGGGTTTTGGATGTTGTTAGGCCACTGTAACCTCTCTAGTTTTGTTTTGGATCATTTGTAAGTAGTAACCATCCTTTTTGTTCCTATCTATTCTAATTTTGACACTTTTGGGTAGCTACGTGAGATTTACAAATTTTAAACCATTAAAAGATGATAAGATACGATGTAGGAATCTTTCAGAAACAATACACACTTATTTGGAATTTGTATTTTTATTATTCATCACAATAATACAATCCTAGTCACATTATGACATGGTTTAAAGCACACGAGAAAGGTGAGGAGCCTTCCTAAACAAATCGATTCTTCAACATAAAACAACACTCAAATCCAAAAGGAAAACACACCAAAATAAAAGAAAGATAATGAAACAAACTATTAACAAAGGTATACAATCAAAGATCTCTATGCGCATTGGAAGCCCTTTGGGACCTTCTTTCCACAGTAGTTAAGCAACAAGCTCAAATCAACCGGCACATTGAGGTTAATACCCAAAACCTTAGCTTTAATAGCGGTGCAAAGGCAAACTGCGGCCTCAAGGTCGACAAGGTCTTTGAGGAGGCTGCAACAAGGAGTCTTTGCTGGTGTGCCGACAACTAGGTGAACCAAGTCGTTGAGCAGGTTAGCACAAACACCTAACTTAAGGGTGTCTTTAGGGCAAGTGGCTTTGTGGTGATGATGTTTGTGTGGCTTAGGGATCTTTGGTGGTGGTGGGCAAGAAGTTGAAGTTACAAGAGTGAAGAAGAGAAGGTTGAGAGTGAGGAGGAAAGCAGTTGTTGCCAATGCCCTTGAACCGGCCATTTTTTTGGTGCAAAAGGGTGAAAATGCTTTTAGGAGAAACTAGCTCAAGAAATGTTTGCTAGCGTTAAGTTGGGTGTGGAAGTATTGAAGTGTTACAAGGTATTTATAGATGAAATTTATCAATAATGTATCATGTCTATGCCCATGAATAAATTATATAAATTATACAATTATCTTAAATTATTTAAAAAACTCCATGTTACGTTTTTGGAAATTCTTTCACGTCAATTTTATAAGTGATCTGTTACAATTTACAACTAGGTTGTGATTAGTCTTCGCTATTTTTCATTCTGTTCATAACATCTTCATTTTCATAAGTAGCTAGCTAGGGACTTACGTTCTGCACCGTTATAAGGGGATCATAGTTCTCATGTTTTACATCTTACTTACTGTCGATTGATTGGTAGTTCACCAAATACGTTCTCTGGACATTTTTGAGCTTATGACCAAACCAGCTACATATTAATTAATGTCGATGGATAGAGAAACTTTCAACTTAAGACTCATGAACGATGAAACTTGTCCCGGTATCATGAAGCAGCTATGTTGGAAACTGTTGACCTCGTTTAAACACTTCGGATATACGAATTGAGAGATGGAAGTTGTGTATTATCAAACACCTAAGTATATAACTTGATCACTATAAGACAAAATCTCACATATGGAATTATCCCAATTTAATTAAGCCATTATTTATCAAAAACTCAAATCTTCATTCGCTACAATGAATAAGATTTAGTGCTTTGGGCGTTGTTATTGATTTAGTGGTTTACTTTTAGTTGTTGCTTGTTGGTGTTTGCTAGGTATTCTCCTTGCGGAAGCCTTTCAAGTGTCGTTTTGGTGTTTGTATTTCTTGCGTCTTGCTAGTTTTTTATTTATTTATTTATTTATTTTTAAATATATATGCCATTCCAAAAAAACATTTAGTATACGTAGTGGCTTTGTCTCTTCCTGACTCTGCATCATAGGGCTTTCTGTGTACTGCAGAATTTGGTCCATTGTTTGCATTCTCAGTTGGATGGAAATGTAGTCAGGATATTGTATATCGGTGGACGGCTCTTAGGATGCTTGCATTGTATGTTTTTTATAGCAGCTTCATTGGTAGCTTTGTTTGGTAGTAGTAGTTTGAATGTTTCTTTTGATTTTACTTGTTGCATTCATTGATGCTTTGGAAATGTCCTTACATCTTATTATCTTAATGCTAACATGTGTACTATGTGTTTAACATTTAAAAAAGAGAAGGGAATGAGTTTAATATATATTCACCTTTCAACTAAAAATGAGAAAGGAAAAAAATTGTTTTTTTTAACATTTAGTGAAACAAAAATGTGTCACTATTTTTAGGTATATGTGAGTAAAAAAATTTAATATTAGAATTTATTGAAACTTTTATCAACAAATTGTGTTTGAAAAGGTAAAAATTATATATTGTATTCGCAGACCTTTTTGTGTAATTTGTAATTGTTGTTAGTGACACTATTTTACTTTCATTGACTCTTTCCAACCTTTAGTGACATAAATTTTAATGACATCTTTTATGTGCCACAAAACAAAAATTTCTTTTATACATCCCTCTTTTTTATCAATTAAACAAAGAAAAATAGAATTCAACGTGAAAATTTTCATATGATGTCCATAAGAGCTACCGGATATATGTTGTCTCTAAGAGCCCTCGGTACCATGACCTCCCCCTTGCGCAATTCCTACGTGGCTAGTCCTTAACGCGCATTATGCTCCAAGTTATGATACCGAGTTTCCACGTTAAGGACAAGCGTTGCCCTGAATATTATCACGGTAATGTGACGTTATGGTGCAATGATGAATAAACAAAAAAATTACCCAAAAGCCCTCCAAAGTCTATATGTTTGAATTTCAATTTTTTTTTTTTTTTTTTTTTTTTTTTTTTTTTTACATATTTGGCCCATGTCGTTACATAACGGCTATATACATTAAAAAAAATTAAAACCTTTAATAAACCAATATAAATAACCAACTAATACATAACTTTTTTTTCACACTTCCACAACTCAAACTTATATACATATACTTCCTTTCTAACAAAAAAAAAAAAGAACGACGTTGTTCACAATGGATCTAAATCAATTTGCCGAAGAAGATAAAAACTGGTTTGATGTAGATGACGAAACTGACTTTTACTTTATGATGGGCGCGTGCGATTATCAACAACATTCAGAACAAGAAGCAGCTCGACCTCGTGTGAGCCGTAACCATATCTACCTAGCATTGAGATTGCCAGAACGTTTGAGGAACGACTATTTCATTCAAGGTTGTAAGTATTCAAACGCGAATTTTCGAAGAAGATTTTGTATGAGCTGGAAACTATTTCTAGAAATAGTCAAAGGTATTGAATCTAAGACTTCTGATCCTCTTCCAAGTCATTTTGAATTCTTTAGCCAAGCATCCGATGCTGCGGGTTATAAGTGTTCTTATGAAGTGTACTGCCGCCATACGACAATTGGCATACAACAGTATACCCGATGTGCTTGATGAATATTTGCAAATGAGTGAGCATACTTCACGTGATTGTCTTGATAATTTTAACAAGTGTGTTATTGAATTGTTTATGCCAGAGTATTTAAGAAACCCAACACTTGCCGACATTCAAACTACAGTAAAACCTCTATAAATTAATAACCTCGATAAAATTAATAATTTGTCCGGTCCCAACTTGGGACCAATACAAATTTAGACCCCAATCGATAAAATAATAAAATAATAATTTTTTTGAAACCCCAGTGTATATATATTTGTCCCAATGAAACTATAAATTAATAATTACTAAAAATTTCATATATATGTATATATATATGTGTGTGTGTGTTTCAGAGATAGATACACTCAAAATCCTAAGATTGTTTAGTAAAAAATGAATCCATAGTCACTTGTTTTTTTTTGTTGAACTTCAAATATATATTAAGTTTATCTTACAATCTCCTTATTGCACTAAAGAGTTGGTGCGTTGTCTTCTCGTATTGCAACAGAAAGTGTTAATTTTATTTTCATAGAGTGTGAATGTTAATTCATAAAATATTAATTGAAACTTGATTTTCAAATTTATTTTGTCTCTAATGAGTATACATTGTAACTAGCTAGTATATTAGACTTGAAAATTTAATGATCATACGTAAAACCTTTTTAAATTAACAAATTATTAATTTATTGATATAATAATATCTCGTTAAATTAATAAAATATCTCGGTTCCAACACTATTAATTTATAGAGGTTTTACTGTATTTATGAAAGGCATGAGCAAAAAAATGGTTTTTCGGGAATGCTTAGTAGCATTGATTGCATGCATTGAGAGTGGAGAAATTTTTCGGTGGGTTGGCAAGGGCAATATGGTAGGGGTGATAAAAAATTCCCAACAATAATGCTTGAAGTTGTTGCTTCGCAAAATTTATGGATTTGGCATGCATTTTTGGGGTAGCGGGGGCGAATAACGATCTTAACGTTTTAGATAACTCACCGTTATTCGACGACATTCTTAATGACGTCACCCATGTAGCACCATATATGGTAAATGGAATAATGTATGAAAAGGGATATTACTTAGCTGACGGAATTTACCCATAGTGGGCAACTTTCATCAAATCGTTCTCCGCAACAACTGACGATATACATGGTTATTTTAAAAGGAAACAAGAAAGTGCATGAAAGGATGTCGAACGTGCTTTTGGTGTGCTCCAATGACGTTTAGGTATACTACAACAACCGGCATGTCCATACGAGTTTACCAGGATAAGTAAAATCAGGTATTCTTGCATTATTTTGCATAACATGATTTTAAAAGATAAAAATTTTGTACCACGTGAGTATGACGAAATGTGGGTGAATCCGGTACCACATATGAGGAAAGATACGTGGCTCAACAGGTTTGATGTCAATCGTCGAAAGGCAAAAGAAATACGTGACATACAAACGCATACTAGTCTCCAACAAGACCTTATGGAACATGTTTGACAAAAACATCTTGAACGACAACAAGAACAAGAGCAAGAAGATTTCAAAGACGATGAATAAGTATTTGTAATTTGTATGTTTTTCGTATGTTTTTAATTTCGTATGTTTTAAATTCCGTATGTTTTAAATTTCGTATGTTTTTAAATTTCGTATGTTATATTTGTAATAAACTTTAATGAATGAATTATTATTTATGCGGTGATGTTCTTAATGAAAATATTAGTTAAAGGGTTGAATTTGTAAATTTTATTTTTTAAAGAAAAGTGGGGCCCAAAATGTTGAGTTATGATAAAGGGTAATTTTTGTGAGTTAAGGTTAAAATGTTAAAACTGATGTGGCGCTGACGTGGCATTGGATTATGGGATAACTAGAGTTATGACACCAAGGGCTCTAAGATCTAACGGTAAGGTTGAGAAAAATATGCATACCTGCGTAACTCGACCCATACAAGCTTATTCAAATCGGGTTAAATGGGTTAAAAATTCTTATCGAGTTATTGGGGTTAATCCGGTCTCCTATTTGGGTTGGTTAATAGATCCAACTAACAAAGGCTTTTTTTCAATGTTTTGAAGTTTAGATATATTCTCTTTTGCTATTTAAAAATATCATTCTATGTAGATTTGAAAAAATTGGAAAATACCCGAGATTGAAGATTGAAGGATAGAAGATCATGATCTGATATATACCCGAGATTTTAAAAATATCCCTTTTTTTTTCATTTCATTTCTTTTTTTTTATAAAAATTATACTACTGTACTACTCATATTTCAACACACACAGAAACTAAAACCCTAAAATATATGTGTTTGGGTAAAAGTCAAAAATGATAAACATGCTTTCTCAAATGTACCAATATAATAAACATAGTTTTTTATGTATCAATATGCTAAACCAAAGATCAAATATGTGCAATAATGGGTACTTCTTCACATCTTCATCTCTTATATTTGCATCGTTAGTCCATTTATACTTACATTTGGATTAGTAAATAACTTAAAACTTGGTTTTCTTACGTTTTCGTCCGATTTTTACGCGTTTTAGATGCGTATTTTTCACGCTTTCGTCAGGTTTTTTACGTTTTTCGATTTTTTACGTTTTTCCGTTTTTACGTTTTCCTCAGTTCTTACGTTTCGTGCCCGATTTACAGCCGCGTTTTAATCCGACGTTTTAGCTCTTTACGTTTCATCCCATTTTTCCGCGTTTTAGTCAATTTTTTTCGTTTTCGTCCGATTTTTTCGTTTTCGTTCGATTTTTTACGTTGTTCGATTTTTTACGTTTTTATGCGTTTTTACAGTGTTGTTAAACGTTTTGCCCGATTTTTACGGTATTGTCCAAAACGAAAATGGATTGTCGAAATAAAATATAAAAATGGCGAAACATAAAAGCGGACGGAAGAAAGCGTAAAAAATCGGACGAAAACGTAAAAAATCGGACGAAAAACATAAAAAAGGCGAAAAACAATCGGACGAAAAACGGGAAAATCGGATAAAAACGTGTATCGAAAACGTGAAAATCGGACGAAAAAGTAAAAGTCCGGAAACGTGAAAAAAGGAAAAAATCGAACGAAAACGCAAACGATCTAAAACGAAAAACGGAAAACGTAAAAAACTGGACGAAAACGTAAAAAATCGGAAGCAAACGTAAAAAATAGGACGCAAACGTAAAAATACAGACAAAAACGTTAAAAATCGGACGAAAACGTAAGAAAACAAAGTTTTAAGTTATATACTAATGGCCGTTAGTATAAAAGGATTAACGATGCAAATATAAGAGATGAAGATGTGAAGATGTGAAGAAGTACCAATTATTGCACATATTTGATCTTTGGTTTAGCATATTGATACATAAATGACTATGTTTATCATATTGGTACATTTGAGAAAGCATGTTTATCATTTTTTACTTTTACCCTATGTGTTTTTGACTTGTTGTTCGTGTGTTTATATATATGTGTGTATGCATAGAAACTTGAGATAACATCGTTAGGCTTACAATAACAAAATAGTTAAAGAAAATTAGACCGTTTTTTTTTTCTTCATAAAACGAGTTTGTCGGTACGAATAGGACAAGCTCAATATCAGTGGTTAAAAACTCAAATAACCGAAAAATCAAATTGAAACCGATAAAAATGGAAAGAATTGAACCGAAAAAACCTATTGGTTTCAGTTTTGAGTCTTGTAAAAACCGAATTTTTCTGTTCGATTTTGATTTTAGCCAAAAACTGACCTAAATCGAGTGCTCACTCTAATAAAATTAAAGAAACAAACATTGATTAACTTGAGAGACCAAATGAAGAAATCTTAGAGATACATGTGGGTTTCATGGGTTCATATGGTTTTGCATCTTGTTTCGTTTTCATTATGCTACTATACAGGGCCGTCTTTAAGGGTGTGAAAGGTAAGCGACTGCTCAGGGCCCCCGAATTTTTAAGGCCTCAACATTTGTCCCGTTAATAATTATATGCATGTATAGACATATTTTTCACGAAGAAAAAAGTATTTAGATGGGAAAATATCTTAAATGAGTAATATGTTAGAACGTTTAGATAACTAATTGCATTATATCCTATAAACGGTGACACTTTGTATATAAAATTGTTTAACGAAAGACCTCAGTATATAATTTGGTACATGGCCCTAAAAAATTTCGCCGATTCATGAGACGGCCCTGCTACTATACAATAATGAAAGAGGAGTCTTTGAAGCAAACTATTCTACGGGTCTACATTTATTTATTCTTTATGAAATCCAAAATCGATATATACTATTATTGGGGTAATAATTTTAAAAATCATTATACTTTCTAAAAATACCTTTTTAGGTATCGAATAAATTTTTTTGCTTATACGTGTACTGAACTTTCAATTTTAGACTTTTTGAGGTACTAAACTTTCAATTTCGGACTTTTTGAAGAACTTTTGTGATATTTTTGCCCTTAGATTTTAATAATTTGAAGGACAAAAATGTCATAAATTACCTCAGAAAGCCCGAAATTAAAAGTTCAGTACCCATATAAGCAAAAAAGTTTGTTCAATACCCAATAGAGTATTTTTAAACAAATATGATGTTATTTATTGTTATTATATATCCCACTATTATTTGTATATAGTGTTTTATTAAAAAGAACGTACAATAATGATTAGCTATGCAACAAGTTTTTGGCTAATTACTTTGTAATGCCAGCTAAATTTTTTGTAAGCATTTAAGTTTGGTTCATTTCTGGTTACACGCAATAATATCAACAGGATCAAACGATCGAATAAACAATCACATAAAAAGACCAGAATTTGAGGTGTTTTGGCTGATAGTTTCTTTATCCATCATTTGCTATAGAGACATGCATGAGTTTAGTCTTAGTAAAGATGTATTATCGGGAGAAATTTAAACATTAGTGTGAGTGGATCAGTAAGGCTTCTTCATATTTGATATGGAAAGAAATTAACTAATAATTTCCATCGATCGTTAACATGTGTATTGTTTTTCTTAAAGTTTTAATTTCGTAGATCTTTTATCCATCTTGTAAGCCTGTCATAAACTATATCATCTGTATTACATGATGACTGTACCATGCACAACTGATGCATGGTGTACTATTATTCGTTAGCAATATGCTCTTATAAACGATGAACTCCTTCGGAGATCCAACTTGCTGGTTCTTGTGAGATACAAATTATAGTTCAAACTTCACCGCGAGGTGATGAAAAGATGCCACAAAGAGACAGTCTTTTGGTCTTTGTTTGCGGAGCTGTGCTATTTTAGCTGATTCATATGCATCTTTCTGCATTGACCTCAGTTTGTTCATATAACATTTCGACTCTTAATATATCTTTAACCCCGTTTTGCTCATATAACATTTCCACTCGTAATACCTCTTTAAACCACATTTTGCTCATATAAATTTAAACTCTTATTATCTCTTTAACCATATTTTGCTGATTTGCTCACATGTCGGATTGTTCGTAAGCAAATGTGCTTATAAATATATGACGAACTCTTCTCAGGATTTATCATGCTCCTCCTCATGAGTCATGACAGACTATTGTTCAAACCTTAACCAGATGACCAAAAGCTGCCGAGCATATGCTAGACAGCTAAGAAGGCTAATGGTTAATTAATGGAATTGTTACCCAATCATGTCTATATCATTTACCCAATTGCTAGAAAAGAATCATTCAAGTTATTTTCCCATTCTAAAAAGACTACATTTGAACCATGTAAGTCATGTATCTTAATTTTACATATCCCGATCGGATATTATATACCCGTTAGTTTTGCATAAACATATTTAGCTTTTAGTTCATGAATGTTAGAATTCCTGGTACGTAACTGAATACCATACCAAAGGATGTAAAAAAATGGTCCTTTGAGATATTACTGTTAGTGTTGCACCAATGAAACAAGTTGTGACTTTTTCTTGGTTCTTTTTTAGGCTCTGTCTATGAGGAACAGCACAAGAAGGGGAAGAAAACAAAAACCACACCAATTAATACACATATTAAACAAAAAACATTGCATATATATAATTAAGGATGTAACCCAGCAACCCTTTGAACAATGGAGACCCTTCAAAACTCGATCTGCAAAACACCCTACACGACTTCATTGATTCGAGAAAGAGAACATCCTGAATGCTTAACACGAACAAATACGAAGTTGGTTAAAACTAACACATACATTAGCTTTGGGAGCAAAATTCAGTAATAAGTTCACTACCATACAAATACAATAATTAGATAAATAAAAAAGCTTATAGCGTAACAATAACGACTAAATAGTAGTCTAGAGATGGTAAAGTGATGTTTCAAAGGAACTTGACGGGGCACGTTATGAGGATTCTTGCGAAAAGTAAGCATGAGGACTCCGTCTTTCAGTTCAGACTGGTACGTGGTCTTGTACAAATCGTGGTTACCTAAATTAATCCTTCTTTGGATTGATTTGAAAATACGAGGGGAGGGGCATTCGGGGGAGTGCTTAGGTTCGAAACGGGCTTTGATAAAGACCGCATTGAGTTCCCTATCCCACTCGGGCCAACACGAACCTGATTTATAATCCTTTGTTTCAAAGTCGTCAAGTATTATGGTTAGAGTTTCATCAGTCTCGATCCTATTCTCTTTTCCGGGGATACTTAAGGACACGTCTTCGAGTTTTTCACCGTTCTTCAACTTGTATAGCGTATAAGGAAACCTCCATAATAGCAGTTCTTCTACTTTCGACACCACGGATCCTGTGTTTGTTAATTAAATACGAAGAGTAAATAATCATTAATATTTATTTAGAATATAGGGATCATGAATGAACTAAAGAGTATGTAACGACTTACCAAAAAGATCTTCTTTCTTATCATAAAAGCTCGTTACGTTTGTAAATAATATCTAACACTTTTTGCTTACATATAAGCCCTTAAACTATGCAAAATATATTTAAAGAAAAATATGCATCACTTAAAAGCTCGACATTAACTCGAGTCAAGCATATAAAAGCTTGAGATCCACTTGATACATTTTTTGGCTCACGATCGGACGAGCTCGAATCGAGTTCAAGCTCGAGATGCTCGACAAAGATCAACTCAATTATCCCACTACTTAAACCTAATATACTTAGTCAAAAGATATAGATCCGGAGAAACAAAAAGTGGTTAAAACAATGAAGTAAATCCAAATGAAAAAGAGTTTCATCGTGTCACAAAACCTTTAATTTTTAAATCTTCGCTGCAACGCGCGAGTTTGATACAACGCATCGGCAAACATTTATATATCAAAATATATATTATGCATGCATTATATTAATATTGAATTTTTCGAAAGAACAACGAAAACCAAACACAATACAAAAACCCAACATGGGACAATCCTCTACACGAGACTATGCACTTCTTGTATACGATAGTTACGTCGTTTTCTTTTGATGAGCTACGAGCATGTTCTAATATTATTTATAATACTATAAATAAAGAAAGGAGAGATTAGGAGTTGATAAGTGAAAAGGGGGCATATAGTGTAAAATTATTTTGAAAAATTAACTAGCGATGAATGGTTAATAAGGATGTCCCATGGAATGTCTAATGGCAACATTAGTTTGATATTCTATTTACCACCTATGTTTCTCATTGTGCCTTGCATAAAACCAAGGTTTTTGTTAAATTGAGTAATACCTTTAACTTGGAAATACTACAAGGAATGATATTGCCTCTTTCTTATTTTCAGTTGTATGGCTTTGAGAAGTTTTGGTTGTAGATGGCAAGGTTCATGAAGTTCAGGGTCTATTGGTGTCAAGTCTTGAAAGTTTATTGAATGGCAGTATATAAGCTGGGTGATTTTCCCCAGCCTTTCGTAGCACTCACCCGTTTTCTTTCTCTTCTCTCTCAAAGCTTATACAAACACTAATATTTTACTTTTTCGAACTTGCTTTGATTTGTTGATTTTTTTTAGTTTATAGTGTTGTAATAGAACTATTATACTTTAGATAACAGATCTACACCTTTACATGAGTGGTGGATTTGGTTTGATTTGGTGTTTCTTATTAAGATCAGAACTTGTGATCTTGTTACTTTTGAGTTGTTGTTGATCTTGAATTAAGATTCAATATCTGATTGTTTTGTTTTATAAAATTATACATGGTATCATAGCCAGGTTCACTAAAGCCTGCTCTATATCGTTGATTAAATTTTAGGGTTTTTTTTGAAATTGATAAGTTTTCTGTCAACTAACTTTTGTTAGTTGATAGAACTTGGCTTTAATCGTTCAGATTTAAAAGGTTTTTGAAAATGCCTAATTTTTTTGAAAAAAAAATTAGGCTTTGGGTAATTTCGTGGCTTTTACAATTAAAGGCTTACGTGTATCGATTAAGTGGTCTTAATCGATAGATCTGGTATTGTTTGTAATTCTTAAAGAGGTTTTGAGATAAATCCTTAATTTTGAAAAAAATAAGGTTTTGTGGTTCTTCGACACGGTTAAATGGTTTTGTGGTTGTTATTGTATTCCTTGAATAAGTGAATCAAGGATAAAGTAAGGTTGCTTCAGCTATTGTTGTTGTTTGTGTGCTCTGTAACACCTCTCACGCTCTTAATTACTTTATTGTCTTTATTTTATTGCAATAGACTGCTGGAGGATAGGTTGGGACACTATTGAGATGTTGTGGTATTGATTTTGATGGATTATCTGTGTTTGTGGTGATGAGGTTTTTTTGTTATTGATTATTGTTGTTCAAGTCATCTCTGTTCTCGATCTGCTACTTTAGTGGTGTGAATTCCTGAGAATTAAATTGAGTTGTTTTGTTCTTGTTTTTTATTGTTGTTTGTTTGCTTAATTCTGTTCATTATGGAGTATGATTTTGGAAATGGTTATGAGTATATGTATCATGATTATGATGAAGAAGATTAGAATTAGTAGACTTGATGTGACTCATCATTTACATTTACATCCTAATGACTCTTCTTCTCTTAGAGGGTAAAAATAAATCTGGTTTTATTGATGGCACTTGTTTGAGATTTAACACTGATGAAGTTTTGGGTAAACAATGGGATAGGGTTAATGTTGTTGTCCTGGGATAGATTCTAAACTGGATATCCGAGGAACTTTTTCTGGGTCATATTTTTTCCAAAAGGGCTTCTAATGACTGGAATGTGTTAAAAGAAACTTTTGGATAGGGTTGATGGGTTTGTTACTTTTAACTTGCACCACAAAATTAACTCTTTGTTATAAAATGGTACATCTATTGCTGATTATTTCAATAAGTTGAGTACTTTATGGAAAAAGTTTGATGCTCTTGTTCAGTTACCTAGATGCACTTGTCATGCTGCTGAGGATTTTAAAAAGCATAATCAACTTATGAAATTAATGCAACTTTTAATAGGTCAGGACGATACTTATATGCAAATAAGAAGTAGCATCTTGTCTAGAGATCCATTACTTGATGTTAAAGGTGCTCATGATACCTTGTCTAATAAGGAGTCTCACAAAGTTGTTACTGGTTTTGTTTCTGATAATGTTTTAAAATGTACCTTTTTGAGAGGTCGTTTAAGCCCTTATTTGATCACTTTTGTATCCGTTATTACTTAATATCGTTCCTTTTCACTTTTTAGGTATCTTGAAGGCAAAATGCTGGAATGACACTTCTTCGGACGAAAATGCGCGAATATACGAAGAAAATGGCCAAAGTCAAGAATCGAGACTTTTGTGACGGCTCAGAAGCCAAATTTCTCATTTACAAGTGACGGCTTCAGGTTTTAAAAGAGTAGGGTGTCGCAACTCAGATGGCCTAGATTTGATCCGACGCCGTCGAGGACTGAAAGGGACGGCGTCCACAAGCATAAGGTGATGCCGTCGCAAGACTAACGTGGCCAAGACGAAACCCTAATGACGGCGACCCGACGGCGTCACAAATCAAAGGGACACGCCGCGTGCATGTGTAATCTTATATATATAATCCGAATTTTTTAGTTTTCGTGTGTAGTTTTGGAGTAAAACCTAAACCGAACCAAGGAAACGTTGTACAGTATTTTAGGGTTCCATACCCTATCTTACATCAAGATAAGTGTTTTACTTCATTAATTCAATTATTTCTTCAATTAATTGTGTGTATGCTTGCATGTTTCCCATGTCCGGTTAATTTACTTGTGTGTTTGCGTAGGGAATATGAAACTTAATTATTGAATATTGATTGGTTGTCTCTTATCTTAATTATTAATGATCTAGTATTGCGAAAGGTCATCCGTTGTGTAGTTAATGCTTGATTAATCTTTATGAACCTTAGCTTATAGTACCTACAGTCATTGTAGGCTAAACCATCCGAAGAGTATCTTAGCGTTTAGTTTATAAATCCTAGAGATTTTGTAGGCATTAACCTTTGGTAGTTTCAAAGAGTTAGGGATAAACGCATACCCTACGACCTTAGACACACAACGCGATTAAGAATAAGGACGTGACAATTCAACAATCAATAGGAGATAATTAAGGAGTAATAAAACCTAAGTAAACACATCTTTAAATCATCATACGAGCACACAATAACTAGACATAGACTACATACACCACTAGATTAGATAATTAGATAAGTAGAGTAATCGGTTGAAATACCAAAACCCCAATCCAAACCCGAGATTCGTACCTTTCCATTTCCTAAAACATAAAAAGGAAAAAAATAATCTTCCTCAACCCCAACCTTAGCGTAGTAACTTCTCACTAGCATTCCTATTCCCCTAGAGAACGATATCAATTTCCGTGGCTTACCCTAATACTACACTACAACGATTAGGTTCATTGCCTAGGGTTTTGAAAAACTTGCTTTCGACGAAAGGAAGTTCCTTTGACCCAACGACGCGTGTAGCGTTATCAAGTTTTTGGCCATTGCTGAATAGAATAGCTAGTTAGGAGTCCACCTCGTTTAGGTTTCCTTGCTTGATTCCTATCAAGTAAGCTTTTTCCCATTTTTAGCTTCCTCGTAGTCTATCCCCCTTCTTCGTGACCCTTGTTAGTAACCCCATCACTTTTCATCATGGAAGGTGATGACCAACCACCATTCATCAACCTACCACCAAATGACGCCAAGAGGCGTACTCTTGATGAATACTGAGACCAAGCCACCTAGGCTATAGGAACACCATTGAGCTTCCCGACCAAGCCCAAACTACGACCCTGCGATCCGACACCATCCGGTTAGTGCAAAACGGATGTGCATTCCATGGACTTCATTCCGAAGATCCTAATCAGCATCTTAAGGAGTTCCTTAAAATTGTCGATTCCATCGACCTCGATGCTACTACTCGGGAGACCACGTGTCATCGTCTCTTCCAATTCTCTCTACGGGACCAAGCTAGTAATTGGCTTGAGCGACTTCCCGCCGGCTCCATCTCAAGTTGGGATGATCTCACCTCTCGCTTCCTTGCTCAATTTTTCCCACTGGGGAGAACCATTAAACTAAGACGAGACATCTTGACGTTTCAACAACTTCAAGGCGAATCTCTCTAAAAAGCCTGGACTCGATTCAAGGAATTACTCCATAAAGTCCCTCATCATGGTATTGATCTTTGGCTTCAAATTCAAATCTTCTATGACCATACCGATTTCATCACAAGGCGATCCATTGATCAAGCCGCCGGTGGAAGGCTTAGCGACCTTAACACAGAGGAATCTTGGGATATTATAGAAGAGCTTGCCGATCAAAGCTACGAAGATTGGAATGAATCCCCTGAAACCCCCGTTAAAGTAGTTAATGCCATATCAACTCCTATTGAATCTTCCGCGTCACAGAAGAGCAAATGAGTGCTCTTGAGAGAAGGATTGATTATCTGATAGAAAGGCATAAGAGAGCTCCCATACAAATCCCTCGGAAATAGTCAATCCGAATTCCACCAACCACCCAACACCTTTCTCCGAATCCCCAAGTCCACGAGCAAAATCTTAATTCGAGCGGCGCTTAGTTCTAGTTCCCCAATACCACTCTCACCAAGCTTTAAGGAACAAATGAGGGAGTACATGGCAACTCATACGGAGAGATTAGCAAAATTTGAAGAGGAGGTTTATAGGCAAAGAGAGGAAATGCAGGCAAAGATGACGGAAATGCTGAACCTTGTAAAAGAATATACTAAGACAAAAGTTCCCGAAAAGGTACTAGTAAGAAGCAGTGATTATCCCCCCACTTCGTTTGTTAACGCCATTTCCATTTTTCCTGAAGATGGAATGGTTGAGGAGAAGAAAACGGAAAAGCAAGAGGAGGAGGTGAACCTAATAATGAGCCCGAGACCATTGAGTACTACCTTAAGCACGAAATTAACAAAAAACCCATTGTTAACCAAGTGAACAACTTTTGGTACAACGAGGTTCTTAGGGAAGCCCTTGAAGGCAAAATAACAGAAGAAGAGTATGACACCATGCCTATGGGACCTCTGTTTGAGCTGGTTCTAAAAAACCGGTAACTAAAACTGAGACACCACAGGGAACTTCGTGATACCATGAAGCACAGGTGACATTGATAATATAAATGCCTTAGCTGATCAAGGGTCTGATGTAAACATAATGCCATTATCAATCTATAATAAGTTGACTAGGGAAAAGCCAGCCAAGACCGATCTTAGACTTTCCTTAGCAAATCACACCTATGTCTACCCCATAGGGATTGCAGTAGATGTTTTAATAGAGGTGGCTAATATCGTCTATCCGGTGGATTTCGTGATCATAGACATTGAGGAAGATAGAAACATGCCACTCATTCTTGGGACACCTTTTCTGGCCACCGCCAAAGCAACCATCAAATGCGGGGAGGGCATCATGATACTTAAAAGTGCAAAGGGTACGCTAGGATACCCATTGTTCCAAGGTATCCTCTTAAGATCATGGAGAAGATTATGGATGAGGATCCACAAGTCCCTAACAATGTGGTTAAGAAGAAAATGAACGATTGGGAAAAAGGGCTTAGAGATTTCATGGTTCAAGGATTACATGCAACATTGTGGAAGCGCGATAAAAAGTTAGGAAATAATCCCACTTCAATTCCACAAACACCAAAGAACCCTAAGGAATTTTTAAAGGGAGAGAAAGTACTCTTATACAAATCATGAATAAGAGCATTACGAGGTAGAAACAAACCAAGATGGTTTGGGCCCTATATGGTGAAGGAAACTAATCTAAAGGATAAAACCGTTACCATAATAGACGACGTGGGCAAGGAATCCACGGTGAGCATACAATGACTACGCCCTTTTGATGAAGGACGAGCGAAGGAAGAAGGTGGCGGTAATGAAGTCACGTAGGGGCACGACTTCGAGTATAGCTACAAGACTCATAAATAAATAAAAGCGCTTCGTAGAAGGCAACCCATGCTTAATTGATTGCTTGTTTGTGTCGTGTATATTTTATTGATTGTTTATTCTCATGTTTAAATTTGTAAAAATGCTTTATTTTGTCTTTAACCTCGTCTTAATTGCATATAAAGGTATTTTACATAAGGGATAAGTGTAGGGAGGATTACACACGTTTTCAAAAAAAACGTAAACATGAGAATTTCAATTAATTAAAAGATATACACGTGTGTTTGTTCGAGTCAAATGCTTGTATCGAGTCATAATGGATGTTTTGCGAGGAAATTTTTCCGTGAGTTCTAAAGATGTAAATTTTCGAGAATTTTTTTCCAGAAAATCGCAAAACCAATTTTGTTAGGATAACTGACGGCGAGGAAGGAGCGAAAACAACCGATTACTTTTTCTCGTTTCTGAGCTACTTATAAATTTTTGGAATTTTCCAGGTCTTAATTTTCCAGAAATTATGTAAACATCCATTCCACAAGCATTATATCCTAGTTTAGTAGAGTCCTATATATATTATTACCGCCGATTTTACGCGAAGGTTTCGTTTGTTTTCTTCAAGTGTGCATGTTTAATTTACCAAGAAGAAGATACATAAGATGAGAAGGAGCTTTTCACGCAAACGTTCTTTTTGAAGAAAGATGTAACCACCACTTTACACGGATCCTACCGAGCTAATCAGGGGAGTATTAGCTTCTTTCGTTTTTAATTACCTTCCATTATCATAACTTTGATACTTTCGGGAACATTGGGGACAATGTTCAGTTTAAAGTGTAGGGAGGAAAAATAAAACGGGAACTTTGAAACTATGCTTATCCTTGAATATTTGCTTTGTCCAATTGCATTTGTGTAATAAACTATGAGAAAATGTCGGTTAGGGTAATTTTGGCACAAAATTTAAAATTTTTCATGACATATAGGAGTGGGCCATTAGTCTTAATAAAGCGTCTCATGGATAGGAAATTATATGACTAGCACAAAAACCCTTTACCACTTAAATTTCACCCAAAATGTGAGGATCGCCTTAGATTAGTAGGAATTAAAGCATTCATCTTTAATGCTTAGAGTGTGAACCGGTAGTATAATAGATTCTAGAACTTGTTTTGTGACGCATTCCGAGATCGCTAGTAAGACTACACTTGTGTAGTTAGGAATAACTAAATGATAAGAGGCATTAGGATAACCCTTGTTTGATACCCGTAATATAATTACTTCTTCCACATCGGTTGAGCAATTCCCCCACACCCTTGCGTTGTACTCATCTTTAGTATACGATAACCTTAGTTAACCCCTCAGAGCCTATCCTTTTCGCGGTTCTCGTGATGTTTTGGTTTTCCGGAATATCAATGAAGAGCATTGTTTACAATCCACCCCCAAATGTACACCCAAATCGCCTTAGCCTACCTTGTATGCACTCACTTTTAGTGCATTATTGTTATCACATTAAACCCTTAGTTCAATTATCTAGTTGCTTGCATAAGTTGCTAAGTCGAGTCATATCCTTTGTACACAGTTTTGGGACGATTGGGACTCACGGGAAAAGTTAAACTTTATGAAATGATGGGAAGGGAACGTTAAATTCAAATTCCCTTTATTTGCGTAATAATGTACTCCAAGTGTTTTTATCTTTTCAATTTGGGTCAAATTAGTGTTAGAATAATAAAAACTCAAGTGTAGGGATGTGCCTATAAATCCCTATCATTTTAATGTTATCGTAGAGGATGGTAGAGTAAAAGTGTATGAAAAAAAAATACGGGCTACCATCCTACATCTATCTTTAAATTTTTGTTTGTTTCTTGTTATTTAGAGTTTAGAGTGTCGAGTCTTGGCTTAGCAACGCTATTCTTTGCATGCTTGTAACATAAAGATTTTTGACTTGCCACCACTAAATAGCCTATCCCACCAAACCCTTTGTTTCCCTACCATAAGCTTATCATTACAACCCTTTAAAAGACCTCTTGGATAGTCTTTCCTAGGTGCTTACCAGGATGGAGGTTTGATCTAGTCTCAAGCCTATGGTAATCTATGTACTAGGACCGGTTAATGAGTGTTTATCTTCCATTTCCAACTTGTTATATTTCATATACACCCGAGAGAT
Organism: Chrysanthemum makinoi; assembly: GCA_910596185.1. NCBI lineage: Eukaryota > Viridiplantae > Streptophyta > Magnoliopsida > Asterales > Asteraceae > Chrysanthemum > Chrysanthemum makinoi. The sequence continues at coordinate 133,997,257 of OU343224.1, read as the reverse complement.
GTGAGTATCTAAACACCCCTTGTGAGGTGCTAGTATGTAATTTCCGTGCTTGTTATGACTTTTGTGGGGCTTATATGTGTTGTGAATTGTTCTAAACCAATGCTTCATAACCCCTAACTTATAAATTAATTGGCTAAAAGCACATTTGCTTGAGGACAAGAAAATACCAAGTGTAGGGATATTTGATAAGGTTTTAAAATGTACCTTTTTGAGGGGTCGTTTAAGCTCTTATTTGATCACTTTTGTATCCGTTATTACTTAATATCGTTCTTTTCACTTTTTAGGTATCTTGAAGGCAAAATGCTGGAATGACACTTATTCGACAAAAACGAATATACGAAGAAAATGGCCAAAGTCAAGAATCGAGACACCTGCCGAATCTGAAGGGGACGGCCACAAATAGTGACGCCTCGGACAACTTTTTGACGGCCAAGCCAAATTTCACTTAAACTGACGGCTTCGGTTTTAAAAGAGTAGGGCGTCGCAACTCATACGGCCTAGATTTGATCCGCACGAGTTAGAGACTGGGGGGACGACGCCACAAGCATAAGGTGACGCCGTCGCAAGACTAACGTGGCCAAGACGAAAACCCTAATGACGGCGCCCACGTGTCACAAATCAAAGGGTGACGCCGTCGCATTTGTAATCTTATATATAGAATCCGAATTTTTAGTTTTCAGTGTGTAGTTTTTGGAGTAAAAACCTAAACCGAACCAAGGTTGTCTTGTACAGTATTTTAGGGTTCCATACCCTATCTTACATCAAGATAAGTGTTTTACTTCATTAATTCAATTGTGTCTTTAATTAATTGTGTGTATGCTTGCATGTTTCCCATGTCCGGCTAATTTACTTGTGTGTTTGCTTAGGAAATATGAAACTTAATTATTGAATATTGATTGGTTGTCTCTTATCTAAATTGTTAATGATCTAGTATTGCGATAGGTCACCCGTTGTGTAGTTAATGCTTGATTAATCTTTGTGAACCTTAGCTTATAGTACCTAGAGTCATTGTAGGCTAAACCATCCGAATAGTACCTTAGCGTTAAGTTTATAAATCCTAGAGATTTTGTAGGCATTAACCTTTGGTAGTTTCAAAGAGTTAGGGATAAACGCATACCCTACGACCTTAGACACACAACGCGATTAAGAATAAGGACGTGACAATTCAACCATCAATAGGAGATAATTAAGGAGTAATAAAACCTAAGTAAACACATCTTTAAATCATCATACGAGCACACAATAATTAGACATAGACTACATACACCACTAGATTAGATAATTAGATAAGTAGAGTAATCGGTAGAAATACCAAAACCCCCAAATCCAAACCCCGAGATTCGTACCTTTCCATTTCCTAAAAAACATAGAAAGGAAAAAAAAATAATCTTCCTCAACCCCAACCTTAGCGTAGTAACTTCTCACTAGCATTCCTATTCCCCTAGAGAACGATATCAATTCCCGTGGCTTACCCTAATACTACACTACAACGATTAGGTTCACTGCCTAGGGTGTTGAAAAACTTGCTCGATGAAAAGGAAGTTCCTGTGACCCCGAACGACGCGTGTAGCGTTATCAGTTTCTGGTACCTACCAGAGGTCTTAGTCTTCTGTGTTTAATTTTAATGTGGATAATAAAGGTAATGCTCAGAGGACCCAAAACTATGACAATGCCTCTAGTCCTCATAATGTGACTAGACCTAATAACAATGGAAATAGAAGACCTTTTGGTGGTCCTTTTTTGGTGTGTGACCATTGTAGTTTTAATTGTCACACTATTGACAGATGTTTTAAATTGATTATATACCCTTCAGATTTTGGAAAAAAAATAATTCTAACAATAAAAATCAGGGTGTTCGAAATTTTAACAAGAGGTTTATAAACAATAATAAGTTTGTTGGCTCTAGTTCCACCTCTATTTTCTTTGATGAATAGATTTCAAAGTTGATTTCTCTATTTAAGGAAAAATTTTAAACACTGATAATAAAGGTGTACATGCCAATATGCTAGGCATTTTTTTAAACAACAAGTTATTTATTCAAACTTTTGATAAGTTTTTTTGTTCCAACAATCAACTTCATTATGCATTTGTTGCAGTTGGGCTGATTGTTGACTCTGGTGCTAATCAACATCTTTTTTTTTTTGGGTAAAGGGGAGTATGTGCTAATCAACATCTTACATACACTAATAAATATTTAGTTAATGTAATTGATATTTCTAAGCTTAAGATTAAATTTCTCATCCCAATATTACTAAGGTTGGAAAAACTGTCTTAACTAAACATTTAACTTTATATGATGTGCTTGTAGTTCCATAGTATTGTATCAGTTTAATGTTTGTTCATAAGGTGGCTAGAGACAACAAGTATGTCATCGCTTTTGATGAGTCAAAATGCTATGTTTTACCGTAGGATTTGAAGGAAATGAAATTTCTGGGGATTGGTAATAAAAAAGGATGGGTTATATTACTTTGATGGAAATCAAGGTACTGACTTAGGATTTGAGAATGCTAAGTCTGTGTCTACTGGATATTTGGTATTACAGACTTGGTCATCCTTCTGACCAAGTTTTATCTGTTTTTGAAGCTGAAATTCATTTTGAAAATAACAATGAAAAGGCTAAGCAAACCAGATAACCTTTTCTACTAAGTGAGCACAAGTCTTTTATACTTGGTGAATTGGTTCACCTTGATCTTTGGGGTCCATATAAAGTTACCAATTAAGAAGAATATGAATTTTTTTTAACTATTGTTGATGATTTCACCAGGGTTGTATGGGTTTATATGCTTAAATCTAAACATGATGTGTTTGATTGTATTGTTGTTTTTTATAACCTGGTTAAAAATAAGTTTGGTAAAAGTGTCAAAACTTTAAGAAGTGATAATGGCACAGAGTTTATAAATAACCAATTTTCTAAATTTTGTGAGGAAAAAGGTATTATACATCAAACCATTTAGTGCATATACTCTTCAACAAAATGGTATTGTTGAGGGGAAACATAGGCGAATTCTCAATGTTGCTAGATCTCTTATGTTTCAAGGGGATTGTGTTTATATTTGTGGTCTGAATGTGTTCCAATTGCTACATATTTGACTAACAAATTTCTTTCCTCAGTGTTGAACTAAAAGTCTCCATGCAATCATGTTTTCAATAAAAAAATCCTCTTTTTCTCATCTCAACTTAGGTGTTTATGTTTTGCTACTATACTTACCAGTCATGATAAGTTTAGTAGTAGAGTAGAGAGATGTGTTCTTGTTGGATATTCTAATTTTAAAAAAAGGGTACAATACTTTTAGTCTTGAAAGGAAATAGTTTATTTTTAATAAAGATGTCAACTTTTTTTTTAAATTTCTTTCCCTTTAAGATGAAATATTATGTTGCTGTTAGTGACTCTAATCAGGATCTAAAGCATACTGACTTCTTTGATGAAGTTGTATATGAAGATCTTGGTGTACCCTATGATGATAAGACTCAAAATGTTACTCCTCTGAGTGATGGCAATTACTCTCCTCATTTAGGCAGTCTAACTATTGACCATTATGAGAATGATTTAGGGCATTCTCTTGGTTCTAATGGGTCTGTTGGTGAGCATGAGATTGCTGCAACACTTGAGGATGAATTCATTAATTCTTATGGTATTGAAGAAAATATTGATGACTCAGTTGCAGAACAAAGTTATAAAAATAATAACCTCCTCTTAGAAGGTTTGAGAGGTTTCTATTTTTCCTAACAAATTGAATTTGTGGTGGATTCTAAAGTTAAGTTTGGACTGGAAAGATTTGTGAGTTATTGAAATTTAAGTTCTGAAAACTTTTGTTTTGTGCCTGAGTTAAACAAAGCCGTTGAACCGAAAACTTATTGGCAAGCCTGTAAGGATCAACACTGGGTTGATGCAATGAATAAGGAAATGGATGCTTTGTATGGTAATGACACTTTTTATTACCCGAGGGTTGAGGGTAGAAAGGCTATAAGGAGCAAGTGGGTTTTTAAAATTAAATATAAGTCCACTAGTGAAATAGAGAGGTATAAAGCAAAATTAGTTGCTAAGGTTTTTAACAAAAAAAGGAATTGACTTTGATGAAACCTTTTCACCCGTAGTTAAGATTGTTACTGTTAGATGTTTGATTATTTTGTATGTTCAAAAAAATTGGCCTTTATATGAGCTAAACATTAATAATGCTTTTCTATATGGTGATCCTGATGAAGCTGTTTATATGTCTTTGCCTGATGGTTACTTTGATGCTAATGAAAAAAGAGTTTGCGGACTTAAAAAATCTTTATATAGGTTGAGACAAGCAACCATACAATGGAATGCAAAATTGACCCATGCTTTGCTTGAACATGGGTTTGTGCAGAGTAAAAGTGATTATTCACTGTTTACTAAGTCTAATGCAGGTAGTTTTGTTGCCTTACTTGTTTATGTAGATGATATCATTATCACAGGTAACGATCAAAATGTGTTGAAAAGTTCAGAAATTTTTTGAAAAGCAAGTTTTTGATAAACGATCTTAGGAAACTTAAATATTTTTTGGGTATTGAAGTTGTTGAAACTAATAAAGATCTTTGTCTTTCACAAAGAAAATATTGTCTTGATCTTTTTATCAGAGTTTGGCTTACTAGCTTGTAAACCATCTGCAATTCCTTTGGAACAAAACTTGAGTATTTCTAATGAACCTACTGTTACTGATCTAGTTTTCGATAATATCGCTGAGTATCAAAAACTTATTGGGAAAATGATTTATTTAACACACACTAGCCATGATATTTCTTATATTGGGCACTGTTTAAGTCAATTTATGCACAAACTTCTTACGTCTCATCTTAAAATTGCTCTTAAGATTTTGAGATACTTAAAAGGGTTATCTGGAAAGGGTATTTATATTTTTAAGGGTCCTTTAGTCTCTCTTGAGACTTTTGTGGATGCTGATTGGGCCAAGTGTGTTGTTACTAGAAAGTCAGTAACTAGGTTTTGTCTTTTCTTGAATGGTTCATTAGTTTCTTGGAAAAGCAAAAAGCAAAAAGCAAAACACCATTTCTAAGTCTAGTACAACAGCTGAATACAGAGTCATGGCTTCTGCAACATCAAAATTTGTTTGGGTTCTAAAAATCTTAAAAGACCTAAACTGAGAAAAACTTTTTCCTGTTAAGTTGTTTTGTGATAGTCAAGCTGCAATTAAAATTACGACCAATCCTGTTTTTCTTAAAAGAAATAAGTATTTAGAAATTGATCTTCATTTTGTTAGAGATAAGATTTTATCAGGTGTAACCAAAACTGAAAAAGTGTTGTCTGCTGATCAAACTGCAGATGTTTTTACAAAATGGCCTGATAAGTTGCAACATGAAAAACTTGTTTCTAAACATGATTTTTCCAGGCTAATGTTAAAGGGGGATGCTGAATTATATAACCTATAGCATAGAAATACTACAAGAACTGATATTACCTCTCTCTAATTTTTAGTTATATGGCTTTGAGAAGTTTTGGTTATAGATGGAAAGGTTCAGGAAGTTCAGGCTTTATTGGTGTCATGTCTTGAAATTTTATTGAAGGGCAGTATATAAGCTGGGTTATTTTCCCAAGCCTCTCAAAACACTCACCCGTTTTCTCTGTCTTCTCTCTCAAAGCTTATACAAACCCTAATATCTTACTTTTTCGATCTTGTTTTGATATGTAGATGGCAAGATTCAGGAAGTTTTGGGTCTATTGATGTCAAGTCTTGAATGTTGATTGAGGGCACTATATAAGCTGGATTATTTGCCCTAGCCGCTCATAAAATTCGCAAGTTTTCTCTCTTTTGTCTCTCAAAGCTTATACAAATCTTGATATCCTACTTTCTCGATCTTGTTTTGATCTGTTGATTCTTTCAGTTGTTAGTGTTGTAATAGAACTATTATCATTTAGATAATAGATCAACACCTGTATGGAAGTGGTGGATTTGGTTTGATTTGGTGTTTCTGATTAAGATCAGAACTTGTGATCTTGTTACCTTTGAGTTGTTGTTGATCTTGAACTAAGATTCAAGATCTGATTATTTTGGCTTATAAATTTTTTACTGTTTTCAATAGATAATGAATCAATATTTGCTTCAAATAGTCTTGACCAAAGTTGCCAAGATCGCGTATAAACTCGTAGGATCATACGCGTTTACGTGCTCACTAGCTAAAACCGTGTAGGATCGTCATAGGATCGCATCTGAGGTAGGATCACAAGTGAGATCGTAGGATCGAACGTAAGATCGTAAGATCGCGTGTCGATCCAATTTTACCTAGGCCCAAATCCATTCTATTTTTTTCTAATCATTTAGGCTTTTAGCCCAAAGAAAATAGACAAGTAGCAATAAGTCAATAACTTGTGACGTCTCATTTACCCCTTATGAAATTCTAAGAGATAACTATTGAATTCTTCTTTTCATCTCATCAATTGATTGAAGATCTTGTATTTTAACAGCCAACAGGTAATTTCGTAATTATTTTTGGTTCTTGATTTTTATGTATACCTTTTTATTAGTTAAAGTTTACACTTGCCATTTAATAGTTAATTTAAATTAAATGTAAGCAATCTTTCTTTTTTATTATGATATTTATAATATGGGGTGCACGACTTTCATATTGGATATATAATGCTCATTTACATCATTTTCAAGAGGATTTTGTGGAAAACTAGAAGGGGGGTTGAATAGTTTTACCAATTAAAACTTCGTTTCAAAATATTTAGAACGACTTATGTCAATCTATTTAAATGTTTATGTTGGATGTTGATAGATAGATATGGAAATGTGTAATGCAAAGGTAAAGAGTAAGAAACACAAAACCACGACACGAGTGTTTATTGTGGTTGGCTACGGACACCTTCCTTCCTTTGCCTTACTCCCTCTCCCGAGTCACTACTCGAGAGTTCATAAGCACTACCGACACCAACTCTTATAGGCGAGGAGAAGCCTTCAACGCCGCCTACTCTTTTTCGGTACTGGCTGGAGCACGGGTTCTTCCACAAGGTAGAACCAAACCTATCACAGCGTCGCCTACCCTTTTCTCCAGGTACTAGGCTAGATACCGAGTTCCATTACAATGGATGAACTACTACACTACACAACTCCTATCCCAAAGGAGACCCACTCCTTATTACAACATCATCAAGGATATCAATATCCTTGGATACACCCTATCTCTATTTGTACTTCGATACACCTTATCGATTGTACACCCTTGGCATTCTTCACTAATGCCTTTGACACGGACGTTTGACACCTTTCACTAATGTCTTCGTCTTGACTCTTAGGCACCTTTCACTAATGCCTTTGAAACGGATCTTCGACACCTTTCACTAATGCCTTCAACTTGATCCTTGAGACATCTTTCACATATGTCTTCTATACGAACCTTTGACACCATTCACTAATGTCTTTGATTCGAACCTTGGGCACCTTTCACTAATGCCATCAACACAACACTTCTATGGAGAAGGAAGAACTATCAACATGAGAATCTCGGTAGTCCTGATGATGATGAAGTATGGCAACTCATGGACTTGAGCTTGCTAGACTTCAAGAGGTGGTGATCTCACATTTAAGAGGAACCTAGAGAATCACAAAAAGCTCTTGCTAACAGGGTAGAGGTGGCAGAACTGAGGATGTTAAGATGGACTTGTGGTAAAACCTTGCTTGACATGATCCCGAACGGAGTTTTCAGAGCTAAACTGGAAGTCAGAAATATTATTGCGAAGATGAGAGAAGGAAGGTTGAGGTGGTTCTGTCATGTTAGGAGGAGGCCTCAAATAGCGCCGGTTAGAAGGGTCGAGGCAGTACAGTAGTGGATGGCGTGAGAAGAAGAGGCAGACCAAACTCAGTGGGAGGATAGACTTAAGCTTGACATGTCGGAGCTTCGCTTGTCGGAGGACATGACCTCAGATAGAAGAGGGTGGAAAGATAGAATTAGGATCTGCGGTTAGTCTTGGCTTGGGTCTTGGTGGGTTTAGATGGGTTGGGTGGGATAGACTCTAGGCGTCTGTTGTTGCCTTGCCCTCGGGGTTTTGGTTTTGGTGCCTCCTTTTCTTGCTTTGCTGTAGTTTTAGGCCCCGTGCGCTGCTTTGTATTGTTGGGGATCCGTGGGGATGTATTCCTGGGGATCCGTGGGACGCTCCTCTTTGCCCATGGGTTTTGGGTCATGGGTCATGGATTATGGGTCATGGGTCCTAGACTTTGGACCATGGCTATCCAAGTAGATACAATGTATCTAATAGGTGCAATGCATCTAGTCCATGGGTCTTGGGTTAAATCCATGGATCATGGATAATATCCATTCATGACTTATGCATGATGTCATGCAATGAGTTATGGGTTTAGCTCCATGGGTATGGGTTATGGACTTTGGTTTATACCCAACTACATTCAATGTATTTGGTCAATGGGTCAAATACTTAAACTTCTACCCATTATATTACCCATTATAATACATACTAGTTATGTATATATCTACCGGATATGTAAACACTAGTTGTTGTACATATGTATAATAAAATCACGATTACTTGTTTTAGTGTTTTATGTGAAAACGTAAGTGTGTTAGTAAACTATTGGCCCAAACCATTTTCGTATTTTATTAGTTTCGTTAAAATGATTTTGCGTTTGTTATCGACAAAACATTAGAAGATCGTAAAATATAAATAAGCGTTTTAACGGCTTATTTGTATTAACAGATTTTATATGAATTTATCTTTGGCGTCGAGTAAAAATATAAAACAGTTAGACTCGTTTATCCTTTGTTTACATAATATGACAAATTGGTAGGATCATAGAATCTCGATCCGACTTAAGATCTTGATCTTGCAAAAACAAAAATGATCTTAAGTGGAATCACGATCTTGACATCCTTGGTCTTGACAAACTCTCTAATTAAACATGGTTTCCATTCAAGGTTGTTGGTTTTATGGACAATAAATTAATAGACGTGTGTTAGGATCGAACTCGAGATTATGAGATTGCACACTGCATTATGAGAATTTTAAAGTTAATAATTAAATATAAACGTTATATTTATTTATTTATTAAACGAAATAACTAACGGGCGTTAAGTAATTAATGTAATGGGATTAGCGGTGGGTTAAATGTTATGGAAAAGGACTAAATTACAAAAGTTGGGAAGGTTCCGAATTCCTTTGGGGACTCCTATACCGACGGGCCAAGGGACATAACAAGGAAAGAAAAACCCAACTTGTTCACCAAGTTTGCTTGTGTATATATACAAGGCTAGGGGTTTTATTTTTCCATCTCTTGTGCTCATAAGCTAAACCCTAAAAACGTTTTGTGTGTGTTTTGTCCTCAAACCGACGGCCAAACACCATAGGGTGTCGATCTACTCTTTTCCTATAAACCAAGTTATTTGTTTGATAAAACTAGCATTACTTTAATTCGGTTTAGTACGTGTGTACAAGAACATAGTAATAACACACTATTGTTATTATCTTGGATTGAATTACAAAACTGTAAGGGGTAATTCACATAATCCTATAAACCCTAATTAGGGTTCATCCTAATTGCTAGTTTGTGGATTTGATTCTTGTGCGGCTAGAATCAAGAAGGTAAGGCATACTTTATTCTTTAGTTAATTAATTATTCATTATATGTTCCTATACGCTTTCGCACTTACTTTGATGTTTATTGTTTATATTTATGATTAGTCATGTTATATAATTCCAACAGTGGCATCACGAGTCATTGGTTTTAATCAGTAATTAATTACTAAACACGTAAAAAAACGGATATTGTATTGTGTTTGATATGATTTATTCTAGGGTTTCGGTTATGATTATATAAACCCTAATTTTAGGCTTTTGCCCTAATTTGTTTTAAAAAATCTATTATGGATCGAAAATTTTATGGGTGGAAACCCTAAATTTTTTAATCGATTTCTTAAATTTTTTAGGGTTTATATTAATTGTTTGTTATCTATATCGAAACCTAGATTTAATATATTTGTTACGTGATAAATTCATGAATAAAGTGTTATGTGACATGGAATTGTATGCGATCTTGTGACTATTTGTATAATTGTTATGATGTATCCATGATTATACATGCATGTTAGTCATGGATAAGTTGCTTGAATATTTAATTGTTAAGATTGGTTATGCTTGTATTAATTGTTAAGTTTTATACACATGTATATTTATGATAAATCTTGAATTGGGGAAAACTCCAATTATATACATTAATGAATCAATTGTGTGCAATTTGGTATATCATTAATTATGGGTTTACGCAATCGATTCGTCGATGTATGTGGCTCACTTTCAATTGAGAGAGTGAAAGCCCTAATTAATATATACGTTAATTTAATCTAGACATTGATTATTAATAGGGTTTTATCGAATAAGTTGCATGTGGCTACTTGTTTACACGTATAAATTGTTTATTATGTGCGCATTGTTTTTTAGTAGTTTATTTTTTATTGGTATTATTTGTTTGTTTATTATGTAGACAGCTTTTAAGCAAAGGGTAATTTTGAATAGAAAAATAATACGGACTAAACAATGGCGAAATTTGATTTGTTTGGAAGAGTTAAGTTTTCAATAGTTTAATTGATTGGTGACTTTGGTACAATGATTGAACGGCTCACCCATTCGAATGAACTATAAAGGGGTTATTTAAGAAGCGCGCATCACACTGAAGGATGTCTAAGGTTATGCTTTGCGCCCGTCCCTTCCCTGTAAGTTCGAATGGAGCTACTTAGTAAGCCATATAATGTACAAGCTCATCTTAAGGGCGAATTAGTTTTAATTCCATGCCACTTGTGGTAATTATCCGAAACACTAAGTGTTTACACTTATGCAAAAGTACGGTATAATGGATGATAATTAACACTAAATTCCTTGATTGGTGAACCCAATACCTCAATCAAAACTTTGATAATTTGATCTTTATGAATTGGTAATAAAAAGTTTTTATTAAATTTATGCTACAAGATGAATGCATGACAACTTTGTACATATTTGATTTGACCACATAAAATCAAAACTAGTACCCTTTTAAATTAAGTTATATGCCATCTAATTAAAAGGAACACTTGAAGTTGCAATTTATGTCATGAGAGTACTTGGCTAGATTGTAATGGAGAGGTAAATCTCTATGTAAAGTGAGACCTTACATGGACATATTTGCAGTTCTTTAAGTTAGACACTTAAGTTGAGTAGGAAGTGAGACTTGGACTCAATGGCATAAGATGGGATGAAACATGTTTATATTTGCAATAGCGTTGGAAAATATAAATCCCATAATGATCTAGGAATTGGAAATTGTTTGCCAATTATTGTTCGACAGATTACCCTATTATGTGCTTTCGTTACTAGCAGATCAACTGATGTAATGGAACTACGATAATTTGGATCCTAGTTTTCGAGAAAATTCTATGGTTATATGAATATTACCTTGGGTATTTTATTTTCTTGAAAAGTTTAATTATCGAAATACTAAAATTGAATTTTGCTAATTCTTTAAATGTATTAATGCAACATTAAACCCACAAAGGTTATTCCTGTATTGGTAAATTGATCTACACCTGTAAGGGTTTTTGGTAGAGTCAACTTTGCTAAAAGGATAAACCTAGTCCTCTTTATATAAGAAAGAGTGAGATTCAATCCTATTCCTTTTCATGAATGAAGAAAGGTATGATAGGACAATTAGAATTGTCTAAATTCTAAATACATAACTCGTAAGCATATTTTAATAGTTAAGAAAATTGCATATGTTCTGAGTTATTAAATTAGAAGCTAGACTAATTACTGTATAATTGGTAAAAGACAAACTAGCATATTTTATCTAGTTGTTTTGTTTTGACCATTTAAAAGTACTACTTACAATTGTTGGAATAGTAGAACTATTAAGAAAGAAATTGCATGCCCAATTTTTCAAGTTAATAGCAATGATGGATGAATTCATCATCTACATAGTAGAATACATTCTTTTAAGTACATAAGTAATTGTTATGTATGGACTTTCTCAAAGGTGTAGGAAGTAAATAGAACGCTATTTTCTTTCACTGGTTAATGAAACACTTACAATGTTTTCAAATCCAGTGGGAGTATTGTTCTTATTACTGGATAAGGAATTAATGTAATGATCTCTAATTCAGTGGGAGTTACAAGCTTTGTCATATTGGTAGTAACCCATATTATCTCTAGAATGTCTTAAGATAATTACTTTCCACTTGTAGACACTTATGTTTTCAAGGATAGTCATGTACGTTTCCTTATTAGACAATGAAGTGGTTCTACATCTACTAGTTATGCTAATATCAATGAAACAATCATATTAGTCACATAAACAAACATATGTCGTGTTGTTTATCCGCTACATGATGTTGTTCCATGCACAAGTGGGAGAAATCTATATTGTGTGCAAGGTACAACATATAGGTATATGATTTAAAGGATTCTCTTGACTGCAAGGTAAGAGACTAACGTTCTAATATAACTTGTACATATCTAATTCAAGAAACACTTGGTGTTACAATTTACGTCATGTGAGAACTTGGCAAGATTGCAACAACAAAGTAAATCTCTATGTAAAGTGAGATCTTGCATGGACATATTTGCAGTTTCTAAATTAGACAAGTATTTAGAACATGTGTCAAAATGATATATAAGATTACTTCAAATTAAATATTTATGTATTATTAGAATAACATAAATGAAGTAATCTAATACTACTTCAATTTGTTTATTTATGTATTTTGGAATGACATAAATGAAAAATAATGTAGTCCTACATTATTGTGAAGTAAATAAATTAACTTGAAATTACTATTGAAACCAAGAGTTGTGTTCATAATTACTTTAGTTAAACATGTTTATGATTCATTGTAAAGACATAAACATAAAGTCCTTTTAAGACTTAATGACTTTTAATTACATATAAACAATTTATCAATGATATGAGATGATATGACTACAATTACAATGATTATAGCAATTGGTATGTTGGCTTAGTTGGTAGGTAAGCCAAAAGGAATATATTTATATATTGTTTGATACAATGATAACCATAACTTTTCTGAGAATCAGTAATAATGTTTTCAAGAATATTGAGTATGGATTGAATATACTCAATATGACTCCAACCTAGAAGATTAATAAAACACCATTTCATTATGGAATGTGATGAATCACATTAAGTTTTAAAGTTGAAGATTCTGAATTTGTTAAACTACTTATGAATAGGTTATTAACAAACTAATGTCAAGAATTATCAATGTGTATTTGTAATGTCCCAAAAAGAGAACAATGTAGTTTTGCTCTAACTGCTAAGTATATATAGATAGTCTATATATTACAAAAAGCAAGTGGGAGTTTTTGAAAGATAAAATTACAAGATACATAATCTTCTAAAACACACTAGTAAATATCATGATGAGGTTAGACATGTATATGATAGACCTCATGATGATGGAATTTTCATTCATAGATCTGCAAGGATATTAGAGATATTTGATTTATATGTGAGAAGAAATATGAGTTACGGATTATAGTAACCTGATAATCATTATGATGGATTACCAAATATTGAATTGGGTAAATTACTCATACTATGAATGTTAAAGATGCTATCCATAAAGATAATCAATTTTGGAAATTTGGTTTATCTTAATAGTTAGACTAGAGAATGGAAATGAGTTTCTTCAAAGAGATGAAAAACCCTAGTGGTTTGAATTTCTATGTAGAAATCATATGGACAATATCGTACACTTATTTAATGCATGTTTATGACAAGATTATTAATCATATTTAAGCAATTAATTGTGATTGAATATTCTTTTCTAAACACATTAAATATATAAAGATGATAATGGTCATACTTGTTTTCATTAATATGAAATATGACAATGGAATATCAAAACTCTTTCTTGAGAAATTACTTGAGCGAGGACGGTAAGTAATTGAAAGGTTTTTTTTGAATTCATATAATCTTTGGAAGTGTACGAAGTGAAATAATTCATGAATGGATAAATGCATGCATCTATGAAATTATTCTTATGTTTAATTATTAAATCTCATTTTCGATTTATAATTAAAATAAGATAAATTTTAAGTATTCCTGAAAGCTAGTGGGAGTATTATGTTAAGGTTTTAAATCTTATATGTTGTATAACATATAAGAAGTAAATTCCTTGTAAGCTAAATGTTAAGTCTTAGATTGGAATGAAACTTCACTTGTAAGATTTAAGAATTAAAACATATAACCTTGAAATATATGTTTATTGTTAATAAACATGTGCAGTAAAATAAATGATTCTAATAAAACATGATATATCATTTGGGAAATTGATAAATATCTTTTGACAAGATAGAACGTGAATGAATTCTAAGGTTGACCTGTAGATTCATCATGTACATCATGTAGTGTATTTAAATTGTTGTATCATTCTTGAATGATAGATGATTTGACAACATTGATATCTAACTAAAAGTTATTAGATAACTTGTGTAATGAATATTCTGAAAGAATTACATCCTCAGCCTGGAATTGCTCCTAGATTCTATGGATGAACAATATGTCAAATGTTGTGCAAATTGTCATCAGCTTTAAACTTGAAAGTTAGGAAAGCATCAAACATTACACAATAAGATATTAAAGTTTACGGAGTTTTAATGAGCACATTGTTGTTTGTATACAATGATGCTGGTTTAATTGAGATGACACTCAATACTAGTCATGGTAGGATTTCATCCTTGTTAATGGCCATGTGAACTAGTTGTGCTACTTAGAGCGCAGTTGCATTATACATTAAAATAATAAGAATACTTTAAACTTTAAAATGTTTGAAAGTTTAAATTGTCATAAATTGGTGATAGAGGATGTCACATACTTTATGAATTATTATGTGGATTGGTGAATGCACATATACAAGGACTTCATTAATTGAATTCTTGAAATAAGTATTCTCAAAATTATGATAGATCAAGTTGGTTGATTTATGCCTTGTCAACAAGTATGATTGTCATTACTTGAGGCATAATTCATCAACTGGAATTTTCATGCATTGATCTATTTGGTATTTGGATAAGGGATGTTAAACAATTGTTATAATAAATCAAATACTTGGTATGTTTGATTTTATAATATATTGTATCCTATATTTGCATGTTTAATCCGTGAATAAATTTATTTATTCTAAATCGTCCGTTGTCAATTAATGATATGGGAGTATCATTAAACTAAGACAAATATGAGAGATATGGTAGAATATACTTGAAAGTATATTGATGAGAATGCATACCAATTTCAAATGATATTCAATGAATTGAATATAGGACTTATCCCAACTACATAATTTACTTTGTGGATATTGTTATAAGTAAATTATGAATAGTTATCTTCAGACTTGAGATACCGTGAAGTGTCATGAATGTAGTGCACTGTGGAACAACTTAACGCTATATCGAACTGGTAGTCATAAGGGTTGTTTCCTGAAGTGTTGCAAAGTTTGTGGGTTATTCTCGTAGTCAAGATAGAATTTGTTCCTTCAAATTTATTTGGAGTTTAATACTGCTGGGCCCTCGTAGGGTTGACAAGATGTTTGTGTGGCCACACCCAAAATCTCCCCTAAATATGTTTAGAAGATTTGGTAATCTTGTTCAATCACTTATAACGAGAAACAGAATGGTTGAATAAAGAATGACTTAATTCCATATCTTTATTTAACATGGTATTAGAAACAAAGGATAATAATAATGAGAAATCATTAAAAGGTTTTCCAAGAGCCTTGCTCGAGTTGTACTAGAGGCATCGAAGTGTTGCTAGACGCTAACCGATGTGATCACTCTATTAAGATATGTCCAAGTGGGAGCTGTTGGTTTTATGGACAATAAATTAATAGACGTGTGTTAGGATCGAACTCGAGACTATGGGATTGCACACTTTACGTATGAGAATTTAAAGTTAATAATTAAATATAAACGTTATATTTATTTATTTATTAAACGAAATAACTAACGGACGTTAAGTAATTAATGTAATGGACTAACGGTCGTTAAATGTTTATGGAAAAGGACTAAATTGCAAAAGTTGGGAAGGTTCCGAATTCCTTGGGGACTCTATACCGATCGGCCAAGGGACATAACAAGGAAAGAAAACCCAACTTGTTCACCAAGTTTGCTGTGTATATATACAAGGCTAGGGTTTTATTTTCCATCTCTGTGCTCATAAGCTAAACCCTAAAAACGTTGTGTGTGTGTTTTTCTTTGTCCAAACCGATCGCCAAACACCATAGGGTGTCGATCTACTTTTTCCATAAACCAAGTTATTTGTTTTATAAAAACTAGCATTACTTTAATTCTGTTTAGTACGTGTGTACAAGAACATAGTAATAACACACTATTGTTATTATCTTGGATTGAATTACAAAACGGTAAGGGGTAATTCACATAATCCTATAAACCCTAATTAGGGTTCATCCTAATTGCTAGTTTGTGGATTTGATTCTTGTTCGGCTAGAATCAAGTAAGGTACGCATACTTTATTCTTTAGTTAATTAATTATTCATTATATGTTCCTATACGCTTCCGCACTTACTTTGATGTTTATTGTTTATATTTATGATTAGTCATGTTATATAATTCCAACAAAGGTTTCAGAAACGGAAACGGCAAATCACTATTTGCTTTTTTTTCCATGCTAATATGTATTTGTTCATAGCTATTGTTGTCAATTTTTAAAGATGGATAAACAACCTGCATCAAACCTGTGTCTTATAATGGTGGTGGTGGGCAAGAAGTTGAAGTTACAAGAGTGAAGAAGAGTAAAAAAGAGAAAGGAAAAAAAATAAAAATAAATAACATTTAGTTAAACAAAAATGTGTCACTAATTTTAGGTATATGTGAGTAAATTTTTTTAATAATTGTGTTTGAAAAAGTAAAAGTTATATATATGTATTCCCAGACCTTTTCGTGTAATTTGTAATTGTTTTTAGTGACACTGTTTTACTTTAATTGAGTCTTTCCAACCATTTAGTGACATGCATTTTAATGACATCTTTTATGTGCCACAAAACGAAAATTTCTTTTATACACCCCTCTTTTTTATCAATTAAACAAAGAAAAATAGAATTCAGCGTGATAAATTTCATTTGATGTCCATAAGAACTACCGGATACATGTTGTCTCTAAGATCTAACAGTAAGGTTGAGAAAAATATGCGTACCTGCGTAACTCGACCCACACAAGCTTATTCAAATCGGGTTAAATGGCTTAAAAATTCTTATCGAGTTATTCAGGTTAATCCGATCTCCCATTTGGGTTGGGCAACAGATCCAACTAAAAAAGTTTTTTTTAATGTGTTTAAGTTTAGATATATTCTCTCTTGCTATTTAAAAATATCATTCTATGTAGATTTGATAAAATTGGAAAATACACAAGATTAGAGATTAAAGGATAGAAGATTATGATCTACTGATATAGTTTCTATAGTTTATTTTGCTACTTTTTTTTTTTTTTTTTTTTGCTAGTTATTGTCAAAAGATAAATTTAAAAAAAAAAAAGTGGAATCACTACACTCTTCGACCAATCAAATAACATATATGCCCACTAAAATCTTTTTTGATTGGTTCAAATGAGGACGTGACAATTATTTTAAAACATAACAAAATGGAAATGTGAACAATAATTTTGAGACGGCAGGAGTAATTGTCAACTTACTTCATAAGACCATGTCACTTTTGCTAATTGCTACTATCAAAGTTGGCTAGTTTAAAAATCTCATTTTGCTATTAACTGAGAACTGCTTGACAGACAAATATTTTATGTCACTATGAAGTAGTTTTTTTTGTCTATGTGTGCTTAATGTGTATATTTGTTTACTTGACAGTATATTAATACATATTCGATAATGATTATAGTATGTGTGTTTGACTTGTTGTTTGTGTGTTTTATCTATATGTGTGTATGTGTTAAAATGGTACAGAACAATATCAATAATCACCCAACCAACCACCCCTTGGTGATAATCTCTTATTATAACGATAAACACAGTAGATTAGTCTCCAACACGGATGCTAACCAATACAGATACAAAGAAAGATTGTTGTCCCTCTAATAGGTGCAACAATGAAATACACAACACTCACACACTAAAACCAAACCAAAGATCAAGATGATCTACAATACGCTACAAATAAAGAACAACCCGATGATAACAACAGACTTGTATGTGAACCCTTGAGAGAATATTGAGAGAGAGTTATCAAACCCTAGCTGAGAAGAATCAATATATAGCCAAAGATATTACACATTCAACCCTGCACAAATAGAACTTAACAAACAACATCCAAAGTATTAGAGTTAGAAATATTAATATAGAAATGTTACATAAAATACCCCTGGTTCAACTGCTTGATAAAGATATTTCTATACTTTCAACACCCCTCTCAAACCGATGAACCTGCAAAACGATTAATCATACCAAGATTTCTAACCATAACACCATGTGAATGTAACCCAAGAGCTTTAGTTAAAACATCATCGCAGCTTTGACTTTTAGAGTCAACTTTACAGCTTTAATCAAACCAGATGCAACCTTTTCTCTAACTAAATGCACATCAATATCAAAGTGCTTAGTTTTTTCATGCATCACAGATTAGCAAAGAATTTGCATAGCAAGCTTTGTTATCACAAACAACTCAACTGGCAACAATTGTTCAAGAACACCCAAGTCCTTTAATACTTTAAGAACCACATAACCTCACATGTAGTAGAGCCATACATCTATACTTACCAGCTGAAGACTTGGACAAAGTAGCTTGTTTCTTACTCTTCCAAGAAACCAAGTTACCATTTACAAAAACACAATATCCTACACGATTCTTTCAATAGGACATTTAGCCCAATCAATCGAAAAATGAACTTTAAGACTTTGATTATTCTTACTAAAATGCGACCATTACCATGCAAGCTTAAGATACTTTAACAGTCTTAAGCCAATATCAAAATGAGATTTTAAAGGAGAATGCATATATTATTCTAGCTAAGGTAATAAGATAAGAAATATCAAAGTCTAGTCATAGTAAGATATATCAACTTCCCAACAAGTTTCTGATAACTAGTAATATTTTTCAACTTTTTATCATCACTAGTTTCTTTATGATTCAAAACAATATTTTCAGGCAAAGGAGTTAACACAGGTCTACAACCAAGTAAACCATAATCATTTAACAACTCAAGACAATATTTCCTTTGATTTAAACACAAACCTTTATCAGTTTTTAAAACTTCAATTCCAAGAAAATATTTTAGTTCTCCTAAGTCTTTGATTTTAAACTTATTTTTCAGAAAAGTTTTAAAATTCTCAATCTCATTTTCATTATTACCAGTGATCACCAGATCATCAACATAAACAAGTAAGTACGAATAGAATTCCCTTAGTTTTAACAAACAAGGAATGATCATTTTAGATCAACAAATCCAGCTTCAAACAAGGCTTCAGACAACTTAAGATTCCATTGTCTTGGAGCCTGTTTTAGACCATAAAGAGACTTTTTTAACCTGCAAACTTCATTATTGTTTTCTGAAACAAACCGTGGAGGCAACATATAAATCTCTTCATTTAAGTCACCATATAGAAAAGCATTGTTAATATCCATTTGAAATATTTTCCAATCATTTTGAACATCAATGCTCAATAAACACCTAACAGTACCCATTTTAACCACAGGACTAAAAGTCTCATCATAATCAAAGCCATATTTTTGACTGTAACCCTTAGCCACAACTCTAGCTTTATATCTTTCAATCTCTCCATTAGATTTCAATTTAAGTTTCCAAACCCATTTAGACCCAATAGGAATTCTTCCTTCAAAGATCAACTCTTCCCAAGTATCATTTCATATAAAGCAACTAACTCATCATTCATAGCATTTTTTCCAATTTATGTCCTGTGAAGCCTCATAAGAAGAAGGTCACATGACTTATTCATGTTAGCAACAAAACAACAATTATTCAGACTTAACCAAGTATGGTTAGCATACTTATTTAGACCATACTTAATTTTAGAATCAAGCACATAATCATTCAATTTAGTAGGCAACTTAGAAGATCTACTAGACCTTCTATAACTAGTAGTTCCTTCATCAGTTTGACTTTGAACAACATTTTGAAAACTAGGCACATCTGTTTCTGAGATAACATTTCCCTCGAATTATTATTATCATCTACAGAGTTGCAAAACTAGGCATATCTGATTGCCGTGGTGGATCAATTAAGAATCGTTCTAAAACAATATCCTGATCAACATCCACTACCCTACCAGATTCACCTAGATTACCTTCTCTACCTACAGATGTTACATCAATATCCTCTCGTTTCATCATGGAGAGGGACTAGGAGTTCGGTTTTTGACCAAAATTATCAAAAATTTAAAGTGTTAACATCAAGTGGATCATTTGAAGAACCGATCTGTTTCATTTTATATGGAAAAATAGTCTCATAAAACTTAACATCTCTTGAGTATAAAATGATCTATCGTACTTAACAATTTGTAAGCTTTTTTTTTCACTTGCATAACCAAGCAAAACACATTTTCGATTTTTGAGAAAACTTATCGCACTCTTTTAAAATAGTAGCATAACAAAGACACCCAAAACTCCTAAGATGTGCCAAACTAGGTTCTCTTCCATAAACCAAAGAAAAAGGAGATTTTCCATTCAAAACAGATGAAGGCAACCTGTTAATCAAATAAGTAGCAGCTTTAAAACAATCGCACCAAAACACAAGAGGAATCCCCTACCAAAACATAAGACTTCTAGCTACATTAAGCGATGCCTATGTTTCCTTTCAAAGAATACCATTCGTTGAGGGGTATATGCTACACTAGTTTGATGAATAATATCCATTGTATCAAAAAATTCACCCATTTTATTATTAACAAATTCAGACCATTATCGATCTCGACAATTTTAATTTTCTTATTAAACTGAGTCGTGACCATCTTAAAGAAACTTTGAAACATCTCAAAACCTCATGTTTTCCTTAGCATATACACCCAAACATCATCAGAGTCATCAACAATAGTCAAAAATATCTGAAACCTTCCCTGCTAACCACCTTATAAGGCCCCCATACATCAAGATGTATAAGGTCACCAAAAATGATGTTTTATGTTCACTTAGAGGAAATGGATCCCTTGTTTGTTTAGCCTTATGACAAACATCACAAGGTGCTCCATGATCAATATTAGTTAATTTTAAAGAACGTTTTAAAAGTTTCAAAACAAGTTAGCAGGATGTCCCAATCTACTATGCCAAACATCTTTAGAAACAAAACAACTAAAACACTCACTATTAGACACAAAAGCAGAAGAAACTTCAGACTTATCAAACAAATAAATACAAACCAACTCACTAATACTACCCCAGATCCTCTCGCTGATTCAAATCCTAATATAGCATTTAGTCTCATCAAAACCAACTCTCAACTTACTATCTTTAATCAACTTATTAACGCATAATACTAACACAATATTCAGAACAACAAGCACATCAAACAAACCCATTATCATTAAGTTTTAAATTACCAACATGAGTAACTTTAGCAAGAGTACCATTAGGATGTCCCACAGAATTTTCAAATCGATATATCAACCAAATTATGCATATTAAGAGGACTATTAGTTAAATGCTGATTAGCCCCAGAATCAATTATCCATCCAAGTTGGTAATTAACCCCATTCAACTTAATATTAGCACCAAAAAATCTATAAAAATGCTGATTAAAGAAAACACTGCAGTTAAAAAAAGAACAAGAATCCCTACCTGCCATGTTAGCATGAGCAGAGGATCCTGGTTTATCATTCAACAAGCTTAAGAACTTCATAACCGTTCATTACGAGACATACTTCCAACAAATTTGAGCCATTATTAACAACAGAGGCACTTCTAATATCATTGTTTCTATTAAAGTTATTAGCAAGTTTCAGATTAGGATTCTTTTAAAACCAGAGGATAACCAATAACTTCAAAACATCTATCAATAGTAGACCTTCAAACCACAATGAGTACAAAGTAAACTATCATAATTTCCCCTGTTATTAGACCCAGAATTGTTATTATTACTGTTTTTTCACCAACTAGTATTCTTATTATCATAAGTCTTAGAAACAAAAGCAGTAAACCTCGAGCCTTCTCGTTTTAACAGTTGTGCTTGGAACCCCTCCATGGGATTCTTCCCTTGATACAATGACAAAAGCATCTTTGACTTCAGGAAGGATTTCCCTAGTCAAAAGAGTACTTCTTATGGGTTGATAAATGTCATCAAGACCCATAAGGAACTGCATCAATTTTAACAACTTCCCATGATCAACAAGTTCTTGTCTAGCCTCACAAACACAATCAGGCAACTTAGTAAGAATATCAAACTCTCCCAAGAATTCAACTTATGATAATATTCGATACAGGTAAACCACCCTGTTTAACACTATTAATCTTTAAACAGATTAAAAACCACGTAAACCATCAAGTCTATCATATGTATCTTTTAAATCTCTCCAAACAAATGAAGCATAATCAGAAAAAACATGTCCAAGATACACATCTTGAGTTAAAGAACTCAAGATCCAATTATGCACCACTGCATTACATCGGTCCCATGGGCTTCCAGCAAGGGACTTGCAAAGCATAAGCGTTCTAAGACAAGTACCATCAAGAAACCCCATCTTATTTTTAATTTGCATAGCAAGTTTTATAGCACTAGCCCAAACTCTATAGTTCTCTACACCAGCAAATTTAATACTAACAACAGATGCACAATTAGAATCATTAGGATGCAAATGCAGAGATTACTCGATCAAGACTACTAATCATGATAGCCATTATGACGAAAAGAGAAACAACACAAACTAAAACAACCAATCAAAACAGATATACTAAGAAACAACAAAAACTACCAATCATAAACTAAACCAAGAACACACACCCATGACTAACTTAGCCTGCCGTAAGCTGTGATTGACCGTGAAAGGTGTATTCACACCTCTCAGGCATCACATATTTCAACCACAAGCACGCCACTAAACCTCGAACTAGTCAATCCTAAAGGAAAGAAAATAAGCCTTACAAAGAGCGTAAAAGATGAACCAAAGAAGTGGAAAAGTAACAATCAATAGCCCAAGAACCACAAGATTCCCAGAATACAAGAAACCTCCAAATTAAAAAATTAGGTTTCTTCCAATCGTACCAAGAAACCAACAATCCAACTTCCCAAACCACCAAAAACACCTTCAATCCAAGCAAGAACCTCAAGAACCAAAACCCCCAAAAATGGGTTTCAAGAAAAACCTAAAACCAATCGAACTCACAACTCTTCAATTAGTCCAAGAATCACCAAGAGATCAAGCAAACTATCAACTGCCTGATACCATGTTAAAATGGTACAGAACAATATCAATAATCACCCAACCAACCACCCCTTGGTGATAATCTTTTTATTATAACGATAAACAATGATTAGTCTCCAACACGGATGCTAACCAATACAGATACAAAGAAAGATTGTTGTCCCTCTAATAGGTGCACCAATGAAATACAACTACTCACACACTAAACTAAAACCAAAGATCAAGATGATCTACAATACGTTTACAACAAAGAAACAACCCGTAAAACCAAAGAAACCAGATGAATAACAAACCAACTTGTATGTGAACCCTTGAGAGAATATTGAGAGAGAGTTATCAAACCCTAGCTGAGAAGAATCAATATATAGCCAAAGATTACATTCAACCCTCAAATAGAACTTAACAAACAAAGATCCAAAGTATTAGAGTTAGAAATATTAATATAGAAATGTTACATAAAATACCCCTGAAGGTTCAACTGTTTGATAAAGACATTTCTATACTTTCAACAAAGATGCGTAGAAACTTGGGATAACATGTTAGGCTTACAAAGGAGTTAAAGAAAAATATACTGTTTTCCTACATAAAACGAGTTTGTTGGTACGAATTGGCCAAGCTCAAATATTTTCTGGTGCGGTTTTGGTTTTGACCAAAAACCTGCTCACCCCTAAGAAATCATAGAAACAAACATTGATTAACTCGAGAGACCAAATGAAGAAATCATAGAGATACATGTGGGCGTCACGGGTTCATATGGTTTTGCATCTTGTTTTGTTTACATTATGCTATTATACAATTATGAAAGAGGTGTCTTTGAAGCAAACTATTCTACGGGTCTACATTTATTTATTCTTTATCAAATCCAAAATCGATACTATTATTTGTATATGTATGTAGTGTATAAATAAAAAGAGCGTACAATAATGATTAGCTATGCAACAAATTTTTGGCTAATTAGTTTGTATGCAGCTAAATTTTTGCAAGTACTTAAGCTTGGCCGTTCATTTAATATCAACAGGAAACGATCGAATAAACAATCATATAAAAAGACAGGAATTTGAGGTGGTTTAGCTGATAGTTTCTTTTGCTATTGGGCCTTCAGTTCCAGTAGGCCTGAAGAAGGCCCATTCAATCATCAACCGACATTCTGAGAATCTGAGTTTGTGAACTTGAGAAACATTAGGCCGGGCACAATCGAAGCTTGAACATCGGTCGGTCACCAAGAAAATGCTTCGACGACCGACTTTGAAGTCGGTCAAGTCGATTGTGAATATTCGGTCATCAAATCGGTCGACAAGGAATAATTTTGGTATCGGTTGAAATTTCAACCGATATTCAAACACACCCATATACCATTTAAAAAAAAAAATTAAAACTTTACCACTTTTCACATCTTATAAATACCAGCCTCAAACACACTTTCAATCACACAATTTCAAACGCAATTCAAAAAAAAAAAAGTCGTTCATCGACCGTGAGCAACTTGTCGGGTTCTGGGTCTTTGGAGAGAAAGTTCGACTGACGCTGGTGACTGGTCAATGATCTGGCCAAAATTTTATCCATTCATCATTTGCTAAGCATGGGATTTCATTGGTAAAACTAGTTGTAAGTTATATGATGTAAGCTGTAAATATGAACTACGAGTTGTATCTTTTTTTATAATAAAACTATTTGGTAATTAACTGTTAAATATAATTATAAGATGTAAAATTACATAAAATGACATATCTATAATTGTTAGTGTTGCAACAAAAAAAAAACATGTAAGGCCGATTAATCATTGCCTAGGCGCCATTAAGCCACCAACCTTATCCGATTTGTGTAACTGTGATTATAAACTATAAAAAGACATAAAAAAGACATATGGCGTAATTAGAACCATATATAAATTATAAAAAAATATATGAAAAGAAAACTCGTTACACAAATAAAAACCTTAACGTTTTAAGTTTGTACGATCATAATAATCACTGACGTTGTTGACATAGCGGTATAATTACGAGTTCGCCCCTTAGGCAAGAATTGAGACCGATAATAACTTGTATTGAAATATGAATCTTAAGTTACACAACAATAGTCAAGAATCAATTATCATCTTCAAAATATGTTGTAATGGAACTTTGTAAAGCTAACGGACGAATTACATGTGGAAATCCAAGAAAAGACAAATTAATTGAACGAATGTATAAGTTGATAGAAACAATCAATGGTGTTGAAGATTAGCTAATTAGAAATAACTAAATATATGGTTGATTAGACTAGTTATAATACTCGTGTATATACGAGGTTTTGACAGAAATTTTAATTATAATGTTTTTTTCTTTAAGTAAGTAACAATTACTAATTGTTAATTTAAAGTAAATATGCTAAAACCCCAACCTTTATATAAGTTTAAACAAATACTCATTTCGTCTCATTTTTATTGTTCATTTTGACTTTAACCAGTCTTTTTTGTTCAACTTTGACTATTAATATATTTATTTGTGTTATATAATATTTGATGAAAATTATACCAATGAAAATACATTTAAAACCCAATACATTCAAATATTTTTCATCAAGTATTATATAACACAAACAAAAATAATTATGGTCAAAATTGAAGAAAAAGACTAAAAAATTCAATAGGAGACAATAATTTTAAGACGGAGAGAGTACTTTATTAGTGTTTTTTCACATAATAATATTTTTATTTTATTATTTATTTTTTGTCTAAGAAACTTAAAATAAACTATTATAGTAAAGGAATGTAACCAAATAAGTTAAGAAAAAAAGTCATTGCAAAAAGTGACCGAAGAGAACATACATATCTCAAATAGTGAAGTACCCTAGTCATAGATGCCCAATGTGCATAGCTTGGGTTACTAGTATACCTACTTAGCCTGCTAACATCATATGCTAAGTCAGGTCAGGTACCTGTCATTAAGTACATTAACATGCCAATAACTCTTGAATACTCTAATTGGGCAACACCTAAGCCTCTAGTTTTAGATAGATGCTTACCTGTGTCAATGGAGTTCTAGCTAGGCCCGAATCCCCCGCATTATGAGTATTAAGAATTTTGTCCACATAATGTGCTTGACTTAACACAAGTCCATTTTGAGTTCGTATGATCTTTATTCCAAGGATCACATCAGCCAAAACCCATATCCTTCATGTCAAACTTTGATTTCAACATGTCTTTAGTAGATTTAATCATCTTGTCGTTATCACAAACCATAAGCATATCATCAACATGTAGACACAAGATTACATATCCACTATTTGTGTCTTTGACATAAACACATTTATCGCATTCATTAATTTTGAATCCACTCTCTAGCATGATGCGGGTCAAATTTTTGATGCCATTGTTTGGGAGCTTGCTTTAAGCCATATAATGACTTAACAAGCCTACAAACTTTGTTCTCTTTTCTAGGAGCCATGAAACCCCTCGTGTTGGTTCATGTAGATTTCTTCTAAATCGCTAGAAATGCCGCCACATCCATTTGGTGAACTTCCAAATTTCTAAAGCGCAATAGCAAGTATCATCCTAATCGAGGTTATTCGCGTAAAGCATATGTATCAAAGTAATCAAGACCTTCACGTTGTCTAAATCCTTTGATTACTAATCTTGCTTTATACTTGTCAATGGTGCCATCGACTTTCATCTTCTTCTTGAAGATCCATTTATAGCCTAGTGGTTTACAACCCGGAGGTAAATCCACTAGCCCTAAGTATGATTTAGTAAAATAGAATCTATTTCACTTTTAATGGCTTCTTTCCATTGAGGCCCTTCGAGAAGTAACCGCTTCTCGGATGAAGTAGGTTCGTTCAACCATAAAGAAACAAAATCGGTCCAAACGATTTCTGGGTTCTTGCCCTTTTGCTTCTTCTAGGTTCAACCTCTTCTTCCTCAGTTTGATCTTGTTTCTCATCTTGGAGATCATTATCATCTCGTTGTCTCTTATCTTGGACAACTTCTTCATCTACTCTAGATGAACTTCCGCTTCCTTCGTTAAACAAGGAAATATATTTTCAAAGAATGAAGCATTCCTTGATTCCATTAAAGTCCCCTTTTGTATATCCGTGTTTTCGAATCATGTATGATGAAGTTTATAGCACCGCTATTCTTAGCATATCCGAAAAATATATAAACTAATGATTTAGGTCCAATCTTTTGGGCCTTGGGAGTCGGTATAGCTACCTATGCTAGACACCCCCACACACTCGTAGTAAATGATATGATGGTTTTCTTCCCATCCATAATTCATAAGGGGTCTCTTCTTTGTCCTTACGAGGTATCTTATTTAAAAGATAAGTAGCCGTTAGAATGGCTTCCCCCCACATGTCCTGGCTTAGACCAGAACTTATCAACATGGCATTAAACATTTCTTTCAAGGTACGGTTTTTTACGTTTTTGTCCGTTTTTATCCGTTTTCGTTCGTTTTTATCCGTGAAAAACTTGAAGACGTGTCCTTAAGTATCCCCGGAAAAGAGAAAAGGATCGAGACGGATGAAACTCTAACCATAATACTTGACGACTTTGAAACAAAGGATTATAAATCAGGTTCGTGTCGTCCCGAGTGGGATAGGGAACTCAATGCGGTCTTTATCTCAGCCCTTTTCGAACCTAAGCACTCCCCCGAATACCCCTCCCCTCGTATTTTCAAATCAATCCACAGCATGATTAATTTAGGTAACCACGATTTTTACAAGACCACGTACGAGTCTGAACTGAAAGATGGAGTCCTCATGCTTACTTTTCGCAAGAATCCTCAGAACGTGCCCCGTCAAGTTTCTTTGAAACATCACTTTACCATCTCTAGACCACTATTTAGTCGTTATTGTTACGCTATAAGCTTTTTCATTTATCTAATTGTATTTGTATGGTACTGAACTTATTACTGAATTTAACTTGCTCCCAAATATAATGCATGGTGTTAGTTTTAACCAACTTCGTATTTGTATGTGTTAAGCGTTCAAGGATGTTCTCTTTCTCGAATCAATGAAGTCGTGTAGGATGTTTTGCAGATCGAGTTTCGAATCCATTATATTGTTCAAAGAGTTACTTCCTTAATTATACGCAATGTTTTTTGTTTCCTATGTGTATTAATTGGTGTGGTTTTTGTTTTCTTCCCCTTCTTGTGCCGTTCCTCATAGACACAGCCTAAAAAAGAATCAAGAAAAAGTCACTACTTGTTTCATTGGTGCAACACTAATATAATATCTCAAAAGAACCTTTTTTTTTTTTTTTCTTTTTCTTTTCTTTTTTTTTTCTTCTCTTTTTTTACATCCTTTGGTATGGTATTCGGTTACATACCAGGAATTCTAACATTCATGAACTAAAAGCTTTTTTTTTTCCGAACGGCAATTATATAAAAAACACACTAGCAAGGAGTTAGGCGGAGGGGAACATAATTACATAGGAATAGAAAGAGCGATCTGAGGGTTGCTAAACCACTCGATCCAATTACAAAAAACCTTCTACTAGATATCCAAGTGAAAGAGTATAGCTTAATGTCATTTAGAATAAGCCCTTTCTTTGGCCTTTTTGAACCGAATGTAGAATCATTTCTAAATCGCCAAAGAACCCAAATAGTAGTTTGGACTACGGCATCAAGGAGGGGAGTGTAGTGAGCCGACAGGTTTGAGTGATCCGCAAGGTTGACCACGTCGGCAATGCAAGAGAAATGCCTATCAGTAAGTTTCCACCACTTGAAAATACCATTCCAAGTATCAATCGCCACTTTGCATTGGCCGAAAAGGTGAAACTCCGTCTCTATTCCATCATCACAAATGGGACATCTAACCGTGTGGAGATCAATACCTCTCATATCAAGATTGTATCTAGTCAGAAGTCGCTCATTTAGGACTCTCCAAGACGATATGTTTATCTTACTTGGGATTAAACAGTTCCATCTAGTAACCATTAGCCTTCGTAGCTTTCTAGCATATGCTTGGCAGCTTTTGGTCATCTGGTTAAGGTTTGAACAATAGTTTGTCATGACTCGTGAGTCATGAGGACGAGCACGATGAACGCCTAGAAGAGTTCATCATATATTTATAAGCTCATTTGCTTACGAACAATCCAACATATGATATTAAATAAAAATGGCACGAACAAAATCATACAGTAACTATTAACCGAGTTTAAGCTAATGGGCTAGGCCTATAAGGATTAGTGTAAAATTATATTTTTATCAATTAAAACATGCATCAACTACGCATACCATAATTTTATGTGGGAAACGATGTACACTTTATTTATGAAAACAGATTACAATCATAATAAATAAATTAACAGAAACAAAATAACAGTAAATTAAATAACAGACAGAATGGTGTAGAAGCAGAAGACAGACACTATAGATGTATAGTAAATGAAAGCAGTAAAGACACTTGCACGAGGCTCGTATTGAATACCATTCCCTTAAAACATTCGCCGTCTGCTTCCTGTGGTACAACGTACACAGTGTTGTGTACCGACTAGACCACTTGCCTGAAAGATCACGGAATCCTGAGCGTTTCTGATCGAAAAGATTGCTGAAACGTTTCTGTAATGGAGTTAAGCTTTCTCAGTAGATCTTTAAAACCGAATGAGATGTGTTTAATATATAGGCTAAACCTATCTTGGTCACCAAGAAAAGATATTCGCCAGATATACAATGTATAGGCAAATCTGTTAACTATTAAACACGGTTTCAATATCTTTTATTTATTTAAAACCGATTATGTCTAACTTGTTTACAAAGTTTAAATCCGCCCAAAAATAAATAGACACAAATCTGGAAATAATGATACCAAATCTGCAGCAAAAAGATAACGCTTGTATGCGAGATTTCGAGTCATTCGTGTCCAAGAGGTCGCGGCTCGCATGAGTTCAGAAGCTTCAACTCATTTTGGCCGAAAATCCCGAAACCGACTTGCGCTGCTACAAGCGTAGGTAGGTGTTGGAGTAAAACCAACAAATCATTTTGAATATATAGGCTAAACCTATTTGGTCACCAAGAAAAGATATTCGCCTGTATATACACAGATACGCAAATCTGTTAACTATTAAACATGGTTTCAATATCTTCTATTTATTTAAAACCGACCGCTCAACTTGTTTACAAAGTTTAAATCAGTTCCAAAATAAATAGACACAACTGAAATAATGATACCGAAATCTGCAGAAAAAAGATACGGTATGCGAGATTTCGGAGCTGCATTCGTGTCCGCAGGTCGCGCGGGCTCGCATGAGTTCAGAAGCTTCGAACTCATTTTAGCCCAGAAATCCTGAAATCTGCACGCCCCTTGCGCGCGCGCACGTAGGTGTTGGAGTAAAACCAACAAATCATTTTGAATATATAGGCTAAACCTATTTGGTCACCAAGAAAAGATATTCGCCTATATACAACAGATACGCAAATCTGTTAACTATTAAACATGGTTTCAATATCTTCTATTTATTTAAAACCGATTCTGTCTAACTTGTTTACAAAGTTTAAACAGTTCCAAAAATAAATAGACACAAATCGAAATAATGATACCGAATCTGCAGCAAAAAGATACGCAGTATGCGAGATTTCGAGTCGTATTCGTGAACCCAGGTCGCTACGGGCTCGCATGAGTTCGAAGCTTCGAACTCATTTTAGCCAGAAATCCCGAATCTGACGCCCCTTGCTGCACGTAGGTGTTGGAGTAAAACCAACAAATCATTTTGAAAGTTCATTTCAAGATTTCTATATAAACAAGGTTTCACTTCTTGTTTTGGGCGATGTGGGATACTCCCACTTTTCCAAATTTTGTGTTTCAAGTGCCTCACTTTGAGACACGATATCTCATTCATTTCAACTCCATTCTGGACACGCTTTAGCTCGCTAAGCTCTCGTCAAGGAGAACGCAAAGCTACCAAGAAATATAAATACATATAACATATACATATATTAAATAGTGTCCAAAATTTGCAAAACTCATTTTGCAAAACTATTTTTCCAACATTTTATCCATTTTGTAGTGGAAAAAAGCAAACCATCTTCCACAAACACCTCTTAATATACATGAGTCTCTTTATTTTGCTTACCTATAAATCTATACTTATCAAGGGACAAATCCCCACCATCCATCTAGTTTGATCTAATGATGAAGATTAACCTGAGATTTATTAGATAAACTTAAGTCCATGTTTTTTTTTCTTGTCTTTCTTTTTTATTCACATTTTTTTTGTTCTTTTTTTTTCTTACTCACATTTTTTTGTTTAAATTAACGTTTTTTTTTTTTTTTTTTTTTAAATTTGCATTTTTTTAAATTCGCGTATTTTTAATTCGTGTTTTTTTCTTCGATTTTTTACGTTTTCAACTGTTTTCATACGTTCTTATACGTGTTACTTTTTTAAATTCGCGTTTTTACATGTTACTTTTTTTTATAAAAAAATATGTGATCTTGCAAATCACAATGTGAGTTGCGAAATAACACGTGGTTTTTAAAATTACAAATCACATGTAATTTTTCTGAGCGAGAATTTCAACACTAAAAAATAACGTTTGAAAGAAAAAAATCTTCGAAAGTATATATTGAATTACCTGTCTAACAAAGATAAAAATATATGTATATATATGATCTTAAATATCACACGTGATTTGTGAAATCACACTTAATTTTGAAAATAACAAATTACACGTGATTTTTCTGGGCGAAAATTTCAACATTAAAAAATAAAGTTCGAGGGAAAAAATCGTTGAAAGTATATCTAAGTGCCCATCTATTAAAAAATAAAAAAGTTCACGTCGTGATGGTGTATTTTACGTAGCTTGAAAATTTACCGTTTACAAGATATTTTATTTAAAAAACATATGATTTTTGTTTTGATGAAAAAAATGAATGGCCAAGAACCACCATCTTCCCATTTGATCTTTAAAAAAATTGTGATCTATGTTGATCTCCCCTCTTAATATTATACTACCTCCGTCCCATTTTTTTGTCCCCTTTGACTTTGACCAGTCTTTGTTGTTCAACTTTGACCATTAATATATTTATTTGTATTATATAATACTTGATGAAAATTATACCAAATAAAAATACATTTAAAACCTAATATATTCATATATTTTTCATCAAGTATTATGTAACACAAACAAAAATAATTATGGTCAAAGTTGGAGAATAAAGACTAAAAACGTCAATATGGGACAATAATTTTGGAACGGAGGGAGTAATACTTTTGATATTTAATTATTAATAAAACTCGCAAGATATACTCTTTTTTAGATGTATTGATAAATTCTATTCATTATTTATAAGCACATTTTCTTAGGAACAACCAGACATATGAGCAAAATATGGTCATAAAGATAATAAGAGTTTAAAGTTTATATGTGCAAAATATGGTTTAAAGAGGTACTACGAGTGGAAATGTTATATGAGCAAAATGAGGTTAAAGATATATCAAGACTAGAAATGTTATATGAACAAAGCTGAGTTCAATGCAGAAAGGTGCAAATGAATAAGCTAAAATTGCACAGCTCCACACACAAAGACCAAAACATCGTCTCTTCGTGTCATCTTTTCATCACCTCGATGAAGTTTGAACTATAATTTGCATTTCACAAGGACCAGCAAGTTGGATCTTCGAAGGAGTTCAACAATTATAAGAGCATATTGCTCACGAATAATAGTACAACAAATGAGCAATATGGGCTAAAGATTAACAAACTAGAATATGATATGACAACTCATAAGTGATTGTTTGACAAGTCAGCATAAATTATTTTTTTTATAATGACTTATAAAGGTATCTTACTTATCATCTTATCTTTTTATATGTATTGAATAACTTTTTTTGCAACTGGATGTAACAAACTTGCATTTTGCGTGGTGTATTTTATGACTTTTTTGCCGTTCAAAACATACAATACATATAAAAGGATAGAGTGACAAGATACAATTATGGGCCATATCTCATTTTTTTTTTCTTATCATGGAATGTAGTATGTTGATATCTTTTCTATGATGTTTCTTCAGTCCTTTTATTGGTTATTTATGCAATACTACGTTATTTACCATGTACGTTATACAACAGGATTAGAACTCAATAAAAGAAAATAATGTTAACATTATTCACCGATCTTAATTATAATCATAACAATCTATACTGGGATTGATATTTTCTTATGTTTGAATTCTTAGTCTTAATTTTATTTTTTTTCAAAGCTTTCCTTGTGATCGAACATTAGTAGGTTTTAATTAGCCGCGCGCCTAAAGTCGTGGCTAAAAGTCCAACGTAAACCGAGCCACCAGTTGCCCCACTTTGTCACTCTGCAATAGTTCCATTGCAATATACGGAACAAACTTCGTGACAATCTCCTCCTTATCATGGTTGCTACTCACCAAATCCTGGCAAAGCTGGGCTTCGACCTCTACAAGCCTAGTTTTCACCCTCGAGGCGGCAATCTTTGATTCCAGAGCTGTAAGTTTCTTTGATATCCAACCCACTTCTGGATTTCCTGTAGCATCTTATCGAGGCTCTCCTTATGCTTCATGACCTCGCCCAGCAATGATGTTATCTTCTCACGAAGAACGAAAAGGGCAAGATTCTTATCAAAATCAGTCATGGCAGCTTCACATTTGGCCTCCAGCTCAACATACTTCTCTTCCCTAACCTTTTCTCTTTCCTTCATAACCTCACATTCACCCTTGACCTGCTCTACAGTTTTCAGAAGCTCGCGAGCCCTCTGATTAACTACATTATAAAACACTGCCTGCCTTGAGTAGCAACGATCATGAAGATCAAAAAGCTCCTTGGCAGACTGACTGTCCAAGAAGCCCGTTCAAGATGAGCAATGTTGGAAATTAGTCGATGGCACTCATTGGGAGTAGGAGTGGGGGCCCAGTTAGTTTCTCGGCTCCCCACTAATTTCTTGTAATTTCCTATGCTTTTCTAATGAAGTGATGTTTTTAATAAAAAAAAAATAATAAAAAAATAATAATAATTATTATTATTATTATTATAATAATAATAATAATAATAATAATAATAATAAAACACACATCAGAATGCGTACGATCGGCCATCAAACAAATCAGGGTAAGAAAGTTTACCTTCGTCATCATCAGAGATGGCCAGGTAGGGTCCTCCGAGGGCTTTAGCAGCAGATTTTTGACAGGTAAATCGACGCAGAGGACTGGAAGCTGAGAGCTTGCGATTCGCAACGGCGTTGGTAGAACTTTTTGTCCTAGATTTGGGACTCTTCATTCTCTCGGCCACACTTCCACTGGCCACAACATTCGGTTGCTCGCGATCCGAAGACCCCTTCAAATACGCTATTATCTCTGTCGTTTGCTCAGGATTGAAATAATCTAAAGGCTGGAGGCTGAAGGCGAACCATCTCCATTGTCCAATGAGGGTTCAGAGGGTAGAAAACTCATTTCATCATCATCTGCTATAACCATGAAGTTTCTGAAGGCCATTTCTGCAAGAAAAAGACGTTAATACATTATCAACGGTAAAGAAATTTGGTATAGGAAAAAAAGAGATATAAATACCCTTTCCACAGCTCCAAATGGCAGGACATTTTGGGCTATGCTCCCACGAGTTTTTCAGACCAGTAAGGTAGAGAATAGGATCCGGGAAGGTTCGAACATAAGCAGGGTATCTGGTAAGACGTTTGTAAAATAGGGTTTTGCGAACTTCATACGGGATTTTGTCTTTGAAAGACATTTTAGCTAGCCTATTAGCCTTTGATAAAAGCTCAAGGTATTGTTTGGGCACGATAGATTCTTGGATATAGAAGAATTGGCCTTTCCAATCATCAAGATGGGTGATAGGTTTCAAAAGAATGGCAGGTACATCATACTTTGGTCTCTTGGCAAAAGTCAACCAGTCTCCACCAGGGTACAAATTAAAGAAACCCCTAAACAAATCAACAAATGGTTCATCACCATAGGCTTTGCACATCACATCAAATGTGGTAAGTTTGGCAAGACCATAGGGGTTCAACCTAGATAGATGGACTCAAAAATGGTGTAAACAAACTCTGGAAGCGGGATTCTTAAGTTAGAAAGTTTAAAGGAGTCCTCGTATAGAGCAACAAAGCCATCGGGAGCATCGAATACAGTTTGATGTTTTTCAGGGAGCAAGACTTAGAGATCGGTGGGAATATCATAATCAACTATGAGTGACGTTAAGTCATCCAGGGTCATAGTGCAGTTTTGGGAACGAATAATAAACTTGGCACTCATGATTATACAAAATAACAAGATGGAAATATTTAACTATTGAAGAAGATGATGTTATGCAGGAAAAGATCTAAGCTGAGAGGGGGTAAAAAGGTTTAGGGTTTAGACGAATAATGAGGATATTTATAGTCGAATAGGTATGCACCTAAACGTACAAGTGTATGGTTAAAAACACAACTGGATTTCAAATGGGTATTTTTCTGTGATAAGACAGTTACGAAAACCAAGCTGCGGCTCTTGGTGGATAATCATAATAAGTTTAACTAACTCCCGAACCAAGTTGGATTACCATTTAATGTGGGTATTTAGATATCATTCCGGTGGGGCTTTTGATGTTAGGGTTTTGAGGCAATATTTTGAAGTCGCATGCAATACATTCATACATGTATATATCACTTTCGACTGGGGAGCTTGATGACGTACCTTCCGAGTTGGCTAGGAGGCCACCCCTCCGAGTTCACTGGGATCCACTCCCACTAAACATCTAAGCACCTTCGAATAGGTTCTCATGGCATAAAACTATCTTCATGATGGTTACTGGAATGAGAATTTGCCAACCGAAGCACAACACCCCTCGGGGTGTGTCCTTCGATAAGACTAGGCTCAGAGGATAACTCTGACCAAGTCAAACACACGTTCTAATTCTCTGTCAAAGCTTTTCCACCAAGATAGGGATCGTGGTACACAACCCCCTGTAATCCCCTAAAAGCGTGGGACTCCCCCACGTGCGCCGGTTCAAGTGAGAAACGTGTGTATGCCCACTTTATCACCTATATATAGACGGGCAGAGCACTCAAGTATGATCATGCTTTTCGCACCTACATTACGCACTTACTATTATCTCAATTACACATATTTACTCTCACGCCGGAGGTGATTTGCAGGGCCAAACCCATGCGCTTCACTTAACGTAGTGTTTTCATTTGTGTTGACATAGGTTACTTACAGCTTGACAACTCATCCCTCACCAACATCCTCTTCGACCACCATCGAATCCTGGTAGTGCCTATTATTGCACGATCAATAGTCATTATCCTTCCTTTATGGGACCTCCCCTTTATGATTTTAAAAAAGAATTCAGTATTCCTTTCCCCTTCTCTCAACCAGTCAACCATAGCTTTTTGCATCAAAAGTTTCTCTTCATCCTTAATAGGTTCATTATGATCTTGTAAACCTATGAAACTTGGTTTCTTGATTTCTCCATTAAATGGATTCTTGTCAACTTCAGCTTGAATCATTTTGACTTTATCTCCAAGTTTGTTTACAAGTAAATGTTTAGTTTGGTTTCTAGATATACCTTTATTTGTGATTTTGCATCTCTAGTTCGGATATTTCCTCATGTGCGGGTTGAGGCATTCAAGAATTTCAAGCAATGTTTCTCGCGCTATTTAGCCCTTAATTTGCGAAATTAAGATGTCGTGTTTGACTATTGCCCCTTCCTTTGGTATTGGTCTTAGCCGGGTGCTAGGCGTCGAATGAATTTGATTTTCAAGTCGTCTCAAAACAATTTGGAAACTCTTTAGAAAGGCAACCCAAATATGTTGCAAAAAGATTATGATAGGAGGTCGAATTTTTGGAGTTGTACACTGATATTTCAACTTAGCAATTTCAAAAGGGGCACTAGTATATGGTCGCATTAGCAATTGAAGTTGTAGATATTAATAATAAGTCTTAAAAGCATGTTTATTTGTTGATATAAGTTAATAGAAGAAATTTGCAATCAAGGCTTACGCAAAAAAATAAATAAATAAATAAAATAAGGTGTTATATCTTGTCATTTGAGTATGGCTTGCAAAAAGGAACGGCAGTTTTTTGTTTAACGATAGAAGAAATTTATCTATTTTTAGTTTTAGTGAACATTTTTTTAATATTATATTGTACTATAAGACGAGATTAAAAAGGGGAAAGTGAAAAGGGGTAAAACAAGGAGGATTAGGGGTAAAAAAGTAAAAAGGATGGGATTGTTACAAAAATTTAAAAAGGGGTAAGAATGTCTTAAGTTAACTTAACGGTCGGTTTGTTACAAAACAGATCATTATTTCCAGACATAATGCAACAATCTTGTATCATAAATAGGGAAGCTTAGGTTAACTAATTTCACCGTCAAAAGAATAAAAATTACCACCACAACTACAAATTTCAAGAATTCTTAGTGACCGTTGCAAAAATTCAAATCTCAAGAATTCTAATGACGATTGGGAAGGTGTTTCGTAAGCTTCTTGGTAGGGAAGATGTTAATTTGGGTGATTGTACTTCTGTGTATGATGGTGTGATTCGTGTTTCAACTGATGGTGGTGGGGATGATGTTCATGTTGGGAATGAATACATTGTTTGTGAAGATGGTTTTATTATTGATGATCAAATTCAAGAAACTGCTAATGTTGATATTCAAGAAGGGGCATAGATCTGGTGGTACTGGTATGGATGAGATCCTTTGTTGAAAATCAAGAACAACAACAACAACAACATAATGGTGATGGAGAATTTGTTGATGATCAAATTCAAGAAACATCTGCACTCTGCTAGTGTTGATATTCAAGAAACGGGGCATAGATATGTTGGTGGTATGGATGAGATCACTGTTGAAAATCAAGAACAACAACAACAACAAGAAGAACAAGTTGTTGCTTCTTCTTCTTTGCTAATGCTAATCATGGAATTTGTTGGATTGTGGGAGTTTAAAATACACGTAAGCGACTAGAAGTGTGGAGCCGATGGGGGCAACACGATAAACACTGAGATGCGTGTGAGCGATATATTTATACTTGAATATATACCCGTTTTATGCATGCATGCAACCCGATCCATTTAAACGACCCATTGGATAATTTCTATTTTCACTTGGGTCGGTTTGGTAAGCCTTGGGCCTGAACCATGGATCGATCGTTTGGGTTTATGGGTTTGTGACTTGTTGATCAAGTTTGATGACAAGAAGGATTATGTTTTTAATCCTATAAAAACAAACTTTACATGCATTAAATATAGAGAATTCTCTATCCCTAAAATTCACGCATATCTGCGACACTAAGACTTCTTGAAAGTGAATTCGTTATTCAACCTTTTGACTTCATCGGAATTATCATATATTCCACTAAAGGTTATATGTTTTGGTTTTAAACTCTAACTTGCATTGATTATTTTATTCAAGTAGTTTAGAGTTTTGAGGTATTAATATTCTTGTTATAAAAGTTCCTAGTTGAATTGTTTTAATAGCAAGAATTGGTGTTTATTGTTCGTAGTATATCTCGGACAAAGGGGTATAATTAATCGGACACGTTTGTCTGATATCGGGTAATTTATGGAGCAGTTCTCGGACAGTTCTAGTGGTTATCAACCAGAACAAAGAGAAGGTGTTCTTGGTTTTATTTGTTCGTGCTATTCAAGTTATCAAGGGGTTGATTGTTTATACGTTCTCGACTAGCTTATTATCGAACGTACTTGGTTTAAGTGTTTGTGTGTGATACTCTTCGAGGTATCTATTTTAGATACTTAAGGTTTCGTTTTGGTTTCTTGTTCCGTTACTAGAGATCAATTGCCAAGCAATGTTAGCTTTTCTATATCCCTTTTAATTAATTAATATTGTATTAATTATGTGTTTATTAATTACGTGTTAACATAATTGTATTAACTAGATCCAATATCCATTTTAGCATTTTCGTAGAGGTTCTTGGTTAACTAGATCTAAAATCCCAACAGTGGTATCGAGGGTTGTTTTGCGATTATGGGTTACCGGCGTTTAATAAACATGTTTTTTTAAAGGGCTGCATGAAACCTAGTTTAGTTATTTTGTTTTATTTTAATTTTGACAACTAAATGCAATACTTGTCAATTTTTAATAAATAATAACTTGTCACACATAAATTAAAATTATATTGATAATTAGAATTAATTTGTTAATTAGAATTTAATTTACATGTCAATTAAAATTACTTAGTTAATTGAAATTAAATTGAAAAAAAAAAAAGGTGTTATATCTTGTCATTTGAGTATGGCTTGCAAAAAGGAACGGCAGTTTGTTTTAACGATAGAAGAAATTTATCTTTTTAGTTTTAGTGAACACTTTTTAATATTATATTGTACTATAAGGCGAGATTTAAAAAGGGGAAAGTGAAAAGGGGTAAAACAAGGAGGATTAGGGGTAAAAAAGTAAAAAGGATGGGATTGTTACAAAAATTTAAAAAGGGGTAAGAATGTCTTAAGTTAACTTAACGATCGGTTTTGTTAAAAAGCAGATCATTATTTCGAGACATAATGCAACAATCTTGTATCATAAATAGGGAAGCTTAGGTTAACTAATTTCACCATCAAAAGAATAAAAATTACCACCACAACTACAAATTTCAAGAATTCTTAGTGACCGTTGCAAAAATTCAAATCTCAAGAATTCTAATGACGATTGGGAAGGTGTTTAGTAAGCTTCTTAGTAGGAAGATGTTAATTTGGGTGATTGTACTTCTGGGTATGATGGTGTGATTCGTGTTTCAACTGATGGTGGTGGGGATGATGTTCATGTTGGGAATGAATACATTGTTTGTGAAGATGGTTTTATTATTGATGATCAAATTCAAGAAACTGCTAATGTTGATATTCAAGAAGGGGCATAGATCTCTTGTGATGTACGGTATGGATGAGATCATTTGAAAATCAAGAACAACAACAACAACAACATAATGGTGATGGAGAATTTGTTGATGATCAAATTCAAGAAACATCTGGCTCTGC
The DNA here is from genome assembly GCA_910596185.1 of Chrysanthemum makinoi. Lineage (NCBI taxonomy): Eukaryota > Viridiplantae > Streptophyta > Magnoliopsida > Asterales > Asteraceae > Chrysanthemum > Chrysanthemum makinoi. The sequence goes on along the minus strand of OU343224.1, from coordinate 133,956,971 downwards.
TAGTGTTGATATTCAAGAAACGGGGAATAGATATGTTGGTGGTATGGATGAGATTACTGTTGAAAATCAAGAACAACAACAACAACAACAAGAACAAGTTGTTGCTTCTTCTTTTGCTAATGCTAATCATGGAATTTGTTGGATTGTGGGAGTTTAAAATACACGTAAACGACTAGAAGTGTGTGAGCCGATGAGGGGCACACCGATAAACACGAGAGTGCGTGTCGAACATATATTTATACTTGAATATATACCCGTTTTATGTATGCATGTGCAACCCGATCCATTTAAACGACCCATTGGATAATTTCTATTTTCACTTGGGTCGGTTTGGTACGCCTTGGGCCTAGACCACATGGATCTGATCGTTTGGGTTTATGGGTTTGTGACTTGTTGATCAAGTTTGATGACAAGAAGGATTATGTTTTTAATCCTATAAAAACAAACTTTACATGCATTAAATATAGAGAATTCTCTATCCCTAAAATTCACGCATATCTTACGACACTAAGACTTCTTGAAAGTCGAATTCCTATTCAACCTTTTGACTTCATCAGAATTATCATATATTCCACTAAAGGTTATATGTTTGGTTGTTCTAAACTCTAACTTGCATTGATTATTTTATTCAAGTAGTTTAGAGTTTTGAGGTATTAATATTCTTGTTATAAAAGTTCCTAGTTGAATTGTTTTAATAGCAAGAATTGGTGTTTATTGTTCGTAGTATATCTCGGACAAAGGGGTATAATTAATCGGACACGTTTATGCGATATCGGGTAATTATGGAGCAGGTTCGGGCAGGTTCTAGTGGTTATCAACGAACAAAGAAGGTGTTCTTGGTTTTATTTGTTCGTGCTATTCAAGTTATCAAGGGGTTGATTGTTTATACGTTCTCGACTAGCTTATTATCGAACGTACTTGGTTTAAGTGTTTGTGTGTGATACTCTTTGAGGTATCTATTTTAGATACTTAAGGTTTCGTTTTGGTTTCTTGTTCCGTTACTAGAGATCAATTGCCAAGCAAGGTTAGCTTTTCTATATCCCTTTTAATTAATTAATATTGTATTAATTATGTGTTTATTAATTACGTGTTAACATAATTGCATTAACTAGATCCAATATCCGATGCGTCTTTCGTAGAGGTTCTTTGGTTAACTAGATCTAAAATCCCAACGGTGGTATCGAGCCGAGGTTGTTTTTGCGATTATGGGTTTACGTTTACGATATTAATAAACATGTTTTTTTTAAAGGGCTGCATGAAACCTAGTTTAGTTATTTTGTTTTATTTTAATTTTGACAACTACATGCAATACTTGTCAATTTTTAATAAATAATAACTTGTCACACATAAATTAAAATTATATTGATAATTAGAATTAATTTGTTAATTAGAATTTAATTTACATGTCAATTAAAATTACTTAGTTAATTGAAATTAAATTGAAAAAAAAAAAAGGTGTTATATCTTGTCATTTGAGTATGGCTTGCAAAAAGGAACGGCAGTTTTTGTTTAACGATAGAAGAAATTTATCTATTTTTAGTTTTAGTGAACATTTTTTTAATATTATATTGTACTATAAGAGATTAAAAAGGGGAAAGTGAAAAGGGGTAAAACAAGGAGGATTAGGGGTAAAAAAGTAAAAAGGATGGGATTGTTACAAAAATTTAAAAAGGGGTAAGAATGTCTTAAGTTAACTTAACGGTCGGTTTGTTACAAAACAAATCATTATTTCGGACATAATGCAACAATCTTGTATCATAAATAGGGAAGCTTAGGTTAACTAATTTCACCGAGTCAAAAGAATAAAATTACCACCACAACTACAAATTTCAAGAATTCTTAGTGACCGTTGCAAAAATTCAAATCTCAAGAATTCTAATGACGATTGGGAAGGTGTTTAAGTAAGCTTCTTGGTAGGGAAGATGTTAATTTGGGTGATTGTACTTACGGGTATGATGGTGTGATTCGTGTTTCAACTGATGGTGGTGGGGATGATGTTCATGTTGGGAATGAATACATTGTTTGTGAAGATGGTTTTATTATTGATGATCAAATTCAAAAACGCTAATGTTGATATTCAAGCGGGGCATAGATCTACTTGGTGGTACTGGGTATGGATGAGATCACTGTTGAAAATCAAGAACAACAACAACAACAACATAATGGTGATGGAGAATTTGTTGATGATCAAATTCAAGAAACATATCTGCTCCTGCTACTTTTCATGGTAAAACGTAGCGGGGAATTTTTCCGGTGTTGTTATTAAACGTAAGCGAAATTTTGACCGAATATTTCATGGTAAAGCGTGGCGAATTTTTCCCTTAATTTTCCCGGCGACGTAATGCGTAGGGATTCATTGTTTATTTAAAATCGTAATTAGTGTTAATCTATCTTAACGTGAGCGTGGACAATAGTTTCCCAGTGACATGTCGCCGGGTTCTCTCTTTGACCGTTGACTTAATGTTTCCCCATGGCTAATGCGTAGGGATTCTCTTTGACCGTTGACTTTAACAAAAACATGGCCAAGAATTCCCACCAAAACTTGGAAGCTTACAAAAAATTTGCCAGGATCGTTTTTATATATCACAAAATCTACGGATCTTATCCTCAAAACCACTCAACATTGAGATCTTATCCCACCAAAATCTAATAGATCTTATCCTCAAAACCACTCAACCTCACAACCTCTTATCTTCACACAAATTGCAAAACACGGATGGATCAATTTAATCCTTTTATGTGTTCTTGTGGAGCAGGAAATATAAAATTAAGAACATCACATAGAGAATATTCATCTGGACGACTATATTATTCATGTCCTCTGTCAAAGGTGAACAATCATACATTTCTTATTTATGTAAATATACAAATAATTGGGTTGTAAGCTCTTGTAATTTTCTTATTATGTAACACCCGGAAGAAAAGATAATGGATGCGGATATTTTTATACGGAAGGACGTATTTGACGAGTACTTAAGAACAATCGCACCAACAGAGTGCTCCATTTTGCCATGAAAAGATCTTAGGATAAGTTCTTTGGAAACACAAAAACATGTGCTAGAGACAAAGTAAGGTTCTTGGAGGCCAAACTTGAAATAACGCGATTCCTACTGACCAGCATGTCATCGGATGATGAATTAATTTGTTATGTGACATGGAAAATCTTCGTATGTAGTAGTAGTAGTAGTAGTAGTAGTAGTAGTTATTGTTGTTTTGTTGTTTATTTGTTCTTGTTGTTCTTGTTCTTGTTGTTGCTGATCAAAGTAGTAGTTGTTCTTGTAGTTGTTGTTGTTGATGTTGTAACCATAAAATACCGACTCATCCGTTGAACGTTTAATGTGTAACCATAACATACCGACTCATCCATTGAACGTCTAATGTGTAACCATAACATACCGACTCATCCGTTGAACGTCTAATGTGTAACCATAACATACCGACTCATCCGTTGAACGTCTAATGTGTAACCATAACATACCGACTCATCCGTTGAACGTCTAATGTGTAACCATAACATACCGACTCATCCGTTGAATGTCTAATGTGTAACCATAACATACCAACTCATCCGTTGAACGTCTAATGTGTAACCATAACATACCGACTCATCCGTTGAACGTCTAATGTGTAACCATAACATACCGACTCATCCGTTGAACGTTTAATGTGTAACCATAACATACCGACTCATCCGTTGAACGTCTAATGTGTAACCATAACATACCGACTCATCCGTTGAATGTCTAATGTGTAACCATAACATACCGACTCATCCGTTGAACGTCTACTGTGTAACCCTAACATCTTACGACTCATCCGTTGAACGTCTAATGTGTAACCATAACATACCGACTCATCCGTTGAACGTATAATGTGTAACCATAACATACCGACTCATCCGTTGAACGTCTAATGTGTAACCATAACATACCGACTCATTCGTTGAACGTCTAATGTGTAACCATAACATACCCACTCATCCGTTGAACGTCTAATGTGTAACCATAACATACCGACTCATCCGTTGAACGTCTAATGTGTAACCATAACATACCGACTCATCCGTTGAACGTCTAATGTGTAACCATAATATACCGACTCATCCGTTGAACGTCTAATGTGTAACCATATCATACCGACTCATTCGTGAGCGTTTAATGTGTAACCATAACATACCGAATCATCCGTTGAACGTCTAATGTGTAACCATAACATACCGACTCATTCGTTGAAAGTCTAATGTGTAACCATAACATACCGACTCATTCGTTGAACGTCTAATGTGTAACCATAACATACCGACTCATCCGTTGAACGTTTAAATGTACGAAAAAAGGGAAACCATTCAAAATTACGGTAGAAGCGGGGTGGTGGTTTTGTAGTGTGCAAGTTGTTATGTGCAAGAGGAAGAGGATTGATATCCGGTGTGGGCGCTAGTGTGTAATGTGAAACGTGACAACCCTAATATAAAGGAGCAAAGGTTTCGTTAAACAATTTCTTAGCAACATATATTTCTTGAAGCATTGATTTTTTTTAAGCTAAACATCAAGTTTCGTTGAGTAAATAAATATATATTCTAGGTTTCCCGACGTATGCATTTGGGGATTATATTGACCGTTGACTTTAACGTAACTACATAATGTAATTAATTTGAACGAAAAAAAAATTAAATTGATTTTCCCGGACATGTCGTAGAAGATACTACATAAAATTTTCGTTATCGCCAATTCGCTAAGCGACAAAAATATCTTTCGGCGACATGTAGGAAAAACTTTATCATAAAGTAGATCCGGATATCTTCTTCCTTTGAAAACGAAAAAAAAACCTTATCCTCCTTTGGCGATTTTGCGACAATTGAGCATCCACCATCACACGACCGCATCCACCATCACCACCACCGCATCCACCATCACCACCACCGCATCCACGATCACCACCACCACACGTTAGACGGTTTGTTTTACAAATTTTAAATGTTATTCAAGTATATTAGTTAATTATAATATGATTTTTGCAGATTATTATTGTTGTAAGTTGTTGTTAATTAGAAAAGTTAAGTTATATTTTTTTTTGGTTTTGGCGTTAGGGACGAGGAGCAAGAAGGAGAACGAGCCAGGTATGTAATAATTTTTTTCTCTTTTGGTATCCCGGTGACATGTCGCGGGAATGTTTATGTTTAAATTTTGTTAGTTTATAGTTATTATTAGTTGAATTGCCTTGAAATGTGCTCGTTTATAATTATAATAATTAGTTGTTTAAATTTTGTTAGTTTATAGTTATTATTTGTTGATATGAGCCGTTTGAACCCTTTAAGAATGTTTTAGGATTTTAGTGATTAATTTTGGAAAATCCCCGTCTAAAATTAATCATCCTATAGAAAACCGTCCAGAAATTAATGTATTAGAAATTAATTCGGAAAGTCGTTGGGACTTGCTTTTTGAATGTTTTGTCTCATTTAGGATATGAATGCATATAATTGGTTTACTATTTGAGATGATTTCGACATTGTTTCTCCTTTACTCCTATGAATATGTCTTTTTTTTTGGTAAAGGGAGTAATCCACGCACCACAGTAAATATATTAACCAAATAAACGTTTAAGTACAATGGATATGAGTGAAATCCCATATCTCGGCCCGTTACATAGGCATAAAGCTTACATAACAAGATACTTCCCTTCAAACAAGAAAACAAACCACTACTCAAATGATAGCATATGACACAACAAAATAAAATTACTTCCTAGGACCTTTAAACTTTGTGCCATACATGGCATTAAAAGAATCCAAATTCCCAGGAAGATCACGAACCCTTTCAGCATAGTCATCGAGTCATAGTCATCATACTCATCTTCAAACTCTTGGCCACCACCAAAATATTATTAGACTCATCAAATGGGTTAGCAACAACCTCATCTTCAGAATCGACACACCTCAATCTCTCCCTTTAGAAAAGGGTTAACTCTCTTAGTAGAAGGGTAGGCGGAATAGGTTGACCATCATCATCCACAAGAGTAGCTTTCCATCAATAATTAGCTTTTCAAGCACCAATTTTCTGATAGGAGTAGAACCAACATCCATTGTTCCCATTGAATCACTCACAAGCTTGGCGGCGAATAAGTCATCTCCTGAGGCTTAGGCGCCTCACCAATATCAATACGAGTCCGTCCCCGGGATCCATCAATACCGCTTCCTTAGTAGTACCGAAGACTTCCCGGTCTTGACCTTGTTAGTAGTAGAAGAATCAGCCACAGTACTTGGGATGCCCAAATCATCATCCACCTCAAGAGTTCCAAAAGAGTTAGACGTAGTAATCGGTGTATCTTTAGCATTACCACTAGCAGTTGCGGTGTCTTCGTCTTTGCAACATATACCTGCTTCCTAGGTGCAAATCTAGGACCCTTACCCATATTAATACCACTAGTCATCTTCGTACCTTTAGGTTTGGATTTCCGATTCTGCACCACCAAACCCATCATCATTTTCGTCCACATTTGAGCCGGGAGGAACATCATTATGCTCCTAATACTCTTAGGACAACAAGCGTTATCATGCCCAAACACTTTACATTCCACTTAGGTGTGGCTTCCATTCATATTCCACCTTTATACTTGCCGTAGTAAAACCACTATCAGATGATAATTCCACAAGAGCACGTGCAAAACTAATGCGACCCCGTGAATCAACACACATGGAGCTAGTAAAAGCATCTAACATAATCGGCTTACCACTTTGGTAGCAATTAAGCTCAACCCATCTTCCGAGTATGCAAGTAATGGCACATTATGCAATTTGATCCAAACGGGAACTCTAGTTACCTCACTTTTAGACAATAGCACATCAGGAGTCCATTTAGTGAGAATGAGAGGAGAATTGCGAATAATCCATGGGCCCCGTTGAAGAACACTCTCAACACCCTCTTTAGAATCGAATTTGAAGAGGAAAACACCATCATCATTCTTCATTAGTTTCTTAAAACCAAACTTACCTCACGTATTGGATACGTTAGTTGAGACCAAATGAAAAGCAACATTCTTGCCAACAAAGAAGCCAACAAGTGTATTTTCACAACGGTTGAATACACCTCCATGCAGCCTTTGGAAGCACGTATCATGATTTTCAATTAGCGTCTCATTCACCAACACGAAAATTCACTTTCCTAGAACCGTTCGGATTTAATACATTAGCAAATGACCTCACTTCGTTAGTTTCAACGTTAGGACCTGAAGTAGAAGCATTCACAATGTTAGGACGAGGAGTCAACACATCGGTGACATAAGGCGAAGAAACTTTAGTGCTCGAATCCAACCACCCACAGGCGTGGTACTATAACTTGTATTTTCCAGATTAGTATTACCCCAAATTGAATCCGAATGAACATCATGCGTGCTAGGGTTAAGACCAACCCTAGCGCTTTACGCTACCAGCGTGTCACCCTCATACCACGTTCACCTTGGAGACGTTGTAACCTAGCTTCCAACTCCACGAATATCAACCCTTTGATACGGGTTCGGTGTCAGTGTTTACACCAACTTGATCGGCAAGTTGGTGGGCGTTTTTTGAAGCCTTCACCGAAGAACCAACTTTATCAAGAACCCCTTTTCCATCTCTACACCCACAAACAATTCCAACAGAATCGATAACCCTGACTCTTTGAAAGAACAATCGACTTACCAATCAAACCCTAACTAAAAGTTAGGGTTTAAACACACCGATCAATAACTAAACTGCTCCCATGGTTAAAAGACCAGCAAGGAATGAAAGAATCAGTCCAAATAAAAGCACGCAATCCAAATCAGGTTATGAACAAAACGATTTACCAAAACCCTAAAAAAATATTGAATCGCCAAAAAACAGAGACCCAACAAGAAAACGTTGCTCAAAACCAATCACGAATTAAATAACAAAGATGTTAGTTAATAACGAAATCAGTTAGAAGCAAAGAATCCCAAGCTAGGTTCGATTTGGAAAAAAACGATTAGGGTTGTTAGGGTTGTGTAAATCGCCAGAGAGAAAGTCGACTAGGGTTTTTTTTTAATACAAAGTTTTACCTATGAATATGTCTTTAAACACATATTTGGGGAGTTGAGGGGAAATGCTGCCGAAATTTTCTTAAATAGTAAATCTTTATCGCATTCATATATGAGACAAATCATTCAAAGAGTGGGTTAGGATTGCCTTCCATAGTTGCACTAGGTGAACAAAACATCTGGTATTCCTCGTTTGAATGTGTTTAATTAAGTTGCATATAATAACTAAATGTATCGTTAAAACGCAGTTATGGTATTCGATGAGAAGACTTGGACAGTTTTCTGACGTCATGAACCATTATTTATTCTCGGTCGTGAAAAATTCGTCAATCATTGCAAGTCGTTAGTGACTATCTTAGGAGAATAAGATGTCCATGCAAGTCTTGTCGAAATATATTATGGGTACACATCAAAAACCTTTCAAACCACATTATGAGAGAAGGGTGGGACCCACGTTATAAAATATGGGTGGAACACTGTGAACCGGCTCCACCATGCCCGCTTGATAATAGATAACACAAGACAACCTCTGATGAGTGACATGACAGCGTTAATTAATGATCTTAGCTATATTCCTCTGAATAATGAACACAATGAACCAACTCAAGGAGATATTGGTGAGACAAGTAATGAACCGACTCAAGCTACAAATACGAGTTTGAAGAGTTATATGCCGATGCCACGAGGATACCCGGTTGTGACTATGTGACTCGATTAGACGTTATGGCAAAGTTTACCTATTTTAAGGCTAAAGGTAGATTAGTGATTCTATATTTAATGAAATGTTAGAGTTTTTACAAAATGTATTTCCCATCAGTAAAGGATTCAAGCTCCCACCATCATACTATTCAATAAAGAAGACATTTAAAATGATTGGGTTAGGGTACGAGTCGATACATGCTTGTGAACCGCGATTCTTTGCTTATTCGGGGACAAGAACAAAGATTTGGATTTTTGTGATTACATATCTGAGTAGATGGAAGAGATAACAATAGGGAAGAAAGTTCCTAAGAAGGTGTTCGTTACTTTCCGATCATTCTAGACTACAACGTTTGTACAAGTCTAGTCCACTTGCAAAGGATATGATTTGGCATGCTACTTGGAAGGTGTCTGAGCGGAGGTAAGATGCAACACGGTTGATGGTGGAGCATGGAAGAAATTTGACACAAAGTATCCAGATTTTGCAAAAGAACCAAGAAATGTTCGACTAGGGTTGGTCTGCGATGGTTTCAATCCGTTTGGGAACCTTAGTGGGGCCTCTGACATGTGGCCGGTGATATTGACAACATCTGATCCTCAGGTGGTTTATATGAAGAGAGTTCTTTTATGCTAACGTTGTTAATTCCTGGTCCTAAATCCCCGGGCAAGGACATTGATGTTTACTTGAGGCCTTTGATTGAGGACCTGAAGGATTTATGGGACAAGAAATGTATCGAGACTATAGACGTTGCCTCGGGCGGAAGTTCAATATGAGGCGATGGTTTTATGGACCATCAATGATTTTCCCTTTCGAAGTAGTTTGTGGGTGGAGTGGGCAAGGTTACAAGGCATGCCCTATATGTAATAAAGACACTCCATCTGTTCGTGTGTTAAGCAAAACAGACTTATTTTGGCTCTGATTCTTAACGAAGCCCATAAATGGAGACGCTCACTTGAATTCAATGGCCAAACCGATAACATATATCCTCACGAAGAATTTGGCGGGATGTAATCACGGCTCAACTTGATAGATTGCCAAGCGGCGTGTGAAGGGGTAAACATCCGAGGTTATGGAGGTGTGAAGATAAAAGCATAATATTCATGTCGAGCTTAACTGGACTAAACGGTCTATTTTTTACGAGCTTGAGTATTGGTCTTTTCTTTCACTAAGACACAATTTAGACATCATGCATATCGAAAAAAATGTGTTGGAGGCCATCTTGAACACTTTGTTAATGAATGATAAATCTAAAGACACCATCAAGGCAAGACAAGACTTGCAAATGTTGGGCATTCAAAGTGGCTTGTGGCTCGGAAACCAAAAGCGGGAAGTGCTTGAAGCCTCGGGTTGCGTATTCTTTCACACCGAGAACCGAAAAAGTTTTGTCGATACATCAAAGGAGTTAAACTACCGGATGGGTTGGATCATGCTTCAAACGAGTGGTAGATAATGATACCAATATAACGGGCCTGAAGTCTCATGACTGTCATATAATGATGCAACGTTTACTTCCTTACGGACTTCAAAATTACTTGCCCGATAAGATTGCAAAACCATTAATTTAGCTTGTGTTCCTTTTTAAGCAAATATGCTCGCAACTTTGATGGAGGATGACATGTTGAAAGCTCGGATCAAGGTGGTGATATTCGTGACTTGAGCTCATATATCCTCCTGCTTTCTTTGACATTATGGTTCACTTGGTTATCCATTTACATATAGAGGCTCTTGAAGGCGGGCCTATTACCCCGATGGATGTATCCATTTGAAAGATACATGAAGAAGCTAAAGGTTATGTTCGCATAAAGCTAAGCCGGAAGGTTCGATTGCGGAGGGTTATGTTCTTGAGAAGAAGCATTGACATTCAGTTCTCATTATTTTCGGGATGTTACCACGAAATTTAATTGTCCCGACCGTAATGGGACCCCTCCCCAACGTGTCGGTTCAGGTGTTTGATCGGTATGTAAACCGATTGGTTTACGGTCATTTATTAGGTTTAAAGACAAAGAGTTGAAAAAACTGAAATGGTATGTACTTCACTACAGTCTGAGATCGAAACACGTGCGTATCCCAGTTCAAGAGGTGCAGCGTTTTTATTTTGAAACTTCTTTTCTTAACTTATCATTTCGGCGACTTATTCTAATACCATGAACGTTTTAGGTTTATTTCCTAGCAAAGAATGCAAGAAGAATTCCACTTGGTTTGGGTGTGAGGTAAACTTAAGACTTATTTTGTCTACTTAACTGAAAAAATAACAATATCATATTTTGTGTTCTCTATCTAGCTAATCCTGTCTTCTTCATAGATCCGTCAACTTCACATAGACAATGACCAAGACTCGAGAGGTTAGCACAACGCGGAGTTATTAGCTTTGGCTAATGGACCATCATGGACTCCAATCTCGGTAAACTCTTGCGTAGTGTGATTGTGAGGTATGTATGTGCCAACCGTGATGAACGTCGCCAACTCAAAACGGCATTTGTTCGCTTTGGCCGGTGAGGAGAAATGTATTATGGTCAGCTTCAAGAAATCCTCGATTTTAAGTATTTGTTGTTCAAAGTTGCGTTGTTCCGAGTTAAGTGGTTCGACACTAGCAACAAAGGACGTAAAGTTAAAAAACTTGTCTTTAGAAACAACATGACACAAATCATTATTGCGGGCTGAGGCATTTAAAGATGACCAATACATTCTCTCAACACAAGTCAAACAAGTCTTCTACCTTGAAGATAAGACCAAACCCCACCGGAAGGTCGTAGAACATGTTAATCATAAAAAGTTTTCCGGCGGGGTGTCATCGCGTGGTAGAGATGATCCCGATATTATACATTTCGACAACTCATCGATCTCCTACTAGTTTGAATGACTTGGATAATGCGACCTTGCATATAGATGGTCAATCAACATTGTTGTACCGCCAGGATATCATTGATGTTCCCGGCGAAGACGATGATATATTGCGATGAAGACGCCCTTCCTCATGATTTAGCGATTCGATGTTGAAGCCCTCATCAATGTTGATGATGATGGTGTTGAGAAAGTTTATTCTAGTGAAGAAGAAGATTGATCTTGAGTTGTAACTTGCAAAATACACTTATATATTTGAATGAATGAATGAAATTGTTGTGGATTGTTTAAATGTGTATTTATTTGGATGTGTATGTATTTGGATGTGTGCATGCTTATATTATTTTGTTCATGAATTCTATATCTTATGCTAATTGTACTTGTACGGATGTCGCCGCCAGATGTTGCCGCGGTCCCGGCGGTGGCGATTGGCGGTGGATCGTCCCCCTCCGACAGCGTACCCAGGTTCTTTGGGCAGGGGCACATTAACCGGTAAGAATTTCGGATTATTGTAATACAATCATAAATTTGATACATATATTGAACTTGCTTGCCTTGAATTTTTATGACTTTAACACTAACTTGATTTTGCGGTAAGGTAAACAGCCCAATTTGGGTGAGGATGGCGGTGAATACATGACAAGACCAGAACCTTTGTGAACTGTCCATGAGGAAGAAAAGGTCCGTCTCGATCAATTTTGATGTGGGTGACAAACAAACCCTAAACCCTCTCGGCCCCCATGCAGCTCCTGGTCCTATACATCGGGAGATCGTTAGGGTGTGTGCTTTTACTACCCTTCTTGGGAGAAGGTCCCGAAGGAGAAAGAGGCGGCAATCATTTTAGATATTGGGTGGTTATCCTTTATGTTTATTTCATTATCGTGTTCATTTATTTAATTGTGTATATTTATCTAAATTCGCTTATTTATTTATATCATATAAATAAATAAAAAAATTTAAATAAATATATAAATTATATCTCTAACTCTGTTTTCGTTTTGTTGTATATGATTGCAGATCCTGTTTGACCTCAGGCCGCACATGGAATCCTCCATTTGGACCGAGATCTACGAAGGCATAAACTCGCACTTGCAAAAAGCCTACAATACAAACAAGGCTTCTTTCAAGGCCAAGCATTGGAAGGTAGACCCCACCAAAATTACGATGTGGGGAGATCAGCGGTGAGCGTCGGGAGATATGTTGATTGGGATGAGTACATTAAGTTTTGGAATGATCCCAAGAACCTTGCTCGAGCAGCTACAAATCGGCTAAACCGACAAAAGAGCAAGGTCATATCTCGATGAGGATCCGGTGTCGCTTCTTGAGATGATATGGTAATAAACATTATAATTATTTTACATATATACATATATATATATATATATATATATATATATATATATATATATATATATATATATATATATCTGATTATACGCTTTGGTGTGTTGTGATTTGTCGTTTTAAAAATTATTCATCTTATATGCGTGTGTATGTACGAGGCGAGGCCTCGGTTCACTGAGGTACCCGTCACTCATCGACACTTTTTGGCGAACACATATTGTTGATGGGGTATTCCCTAACGATGAGGACCGCCGGATATATGTTAGTTTTGTTTCAAAACACACTTTAATGAATTATCGAGAAATAATGTAAACGCCGACTAATATATTTACTATCTTGTGTTATTGTCACTACATAGGACGAGATGAAAAGGCTTGAGGCTACGGGTCAAGTACCCGGAGGATCAAATCAATGCGTTGGCAAGAGGGGTAAGCCGTTGGGCATATTCGGTGTGGGTGAGGTATTGCCATCACGGGCATCAGAGCCAAGTATGCCGCCCGACAAGTCGCTCACCAAAGATGTAGGCTTTATCATGGAGTCTCCTCGAGAAGCTGACGACATCTGTGGATATGTTTAGGGAGTATGAGTCGGTGGTGCTAGCGGGAGTGGTGGGTGTGGTGATGGCGAGAGAATGGCGGTGATGAGGATAACTTGGACGAGAGGTAGTTGTGTTATATATTATTAGTATGTTACATTGGTACTAGCTTTAGGTGGTTGTGTTATATATTATTAGTATGCTACATTGGTACTTTAGGTAGTTGTGTTATATATTATTAGGTTCATCTTGGCGCCATTTAAACACTTGTTTCCCTATCTATCAATGCACATATTGACTTTTGAATCGTGTTTATGTAAAAGTTGTGATCTATTTGTATTGCGTTGATCCGTTATATGGTATTTGTGTTTTGGTACAAGTTGTGGTGAGTCTATACAGGTTTTGGTACAGGTTTATTTGGTATATTTTTTTCGGAAAAATCGGAAATGCATACTGTGCGAGTGCATTAAAAATGCAGAACTTTCCCGTGACAGTCGTAAATGCTACTAAACGTTGACAAGTCAACGAGGAACCATGATTTCCCCGGCGACATGTCGCCGGGGATAGTATGCTTACTCGTTGACATGTCAACAAATAATTCTATAGTATCCCCAATGACATGTGCTGGATAATAAATATTATCGATTATCGTTAATTAGGTCTTAATCATTTAGCTTAATTCGATGATTCCCAGCGACATGTCATTTGGGATATCTCTACCGTGGCACTTCTTTGACGAAATTGAGTGGGACCCATTAAATCGCCGGGATTGTTCTTTGGGATACAATCCCACGAGACTTCCCGGCGATTACCAGTGACATGTCAGGAAGACACTGGACAGGCGGGAAGACCCAAATCATTGGGGTAGCCGCTCAATGTTGTAGTGAATGGGATATTTATATGAATAGGTATGCACCTAAGCACGTAAAGTGTATGGTTAAAACACAACTGGTTTCAAATGGGTATTTTTGTGATAAGACAGATTCACGAAACCAATTGCTGCTCTTGGTGGATAATCATAATAAGTTCTAACTCCGAACCAAGTTGGATTACCATTTAATGCGGGTATTTAGATATCATTCCGGTGGGGCTTTTGATGTTAGGGTTTTGAGGCAATATTTTGAAGTCGCATGCAATACATTCATACATGTATATATCACTTTCAACTAGGGAGCTTGATGCGTATCTTCCGAGTTGGCTAGAGGCCACCCTCCGAGTTCAACTTTGGATCCCTCAACAACATCTAAGCGCGAATAGGTTCTCATGGCATAAAACTATCTTCATGTGGTTCTTTGGAATGAGAATTTGCCATGAAGCACAACACCCCTCGGGGTGTGTCCTTCGATAAGACTAGGCTCAGAGGATAACTTCGACCAAGTCAACGATACGTTCTAATTCTCGTCAAAGCTTTTCCACCAAGATAGGGATCGTTGGTACACAACCCCACTGTAATCCCAAAGCGTGGGACTCCCCACGTGTAGCCGGTTCAAGTGAAGCGTTGTTGTGCCCACTTTATCACCTATAAATAGACGGTGAGCACTCAAGTATGATCATGCTTTTCACACCTACATTACGCACTTACTATTATCTCAATTACGTATTTTCTGGGAGGTGATTTGCGGCCCAAACCCATGCTTCACTTAACGTAGTGTTTTCATTTGTGTTGACATAGGTTACTTACGACGACAACTCATCCCTCACCAACATCCTCTTCGACCACCATCAAATCCTGGTAGTGCCTATTATTGCACGATCAATAGTCATTATCCTTCCTTTATGGGACCTCCCCTTTATGATTTTAAAAAACAATTCAGTATTCCTTTCCCCTTCTCTCAACCAGTCAACCATAGCTTTTTGCATCAAAAGTTTCTCTTCATCCTTAATAGGTTCATTATGATCTTGTAAACCTATGAAACTTGGTTTCTTGATTTCTCCATTAAATGGATTCTTGTCAACTTCAGCTTGAATCATTTTGACTTTATCTCCAAGTTTGTTTACAAGTAAATGTTTAGTTTGGTTTCTAGATATACCTTTATTTGTGATTTTGCATCTCTAGTTCGGATATTTCCTCATGTGCGGGTTGAGGCATTCAAGAATTTCAAGCAATGCTCGTCAAGCTATTTAGCCCTTAATTTCTTGAAATTAAGATGTCGTGTTTTGACTACCCTTCCTTTGGTATTGGTCTTAGCCGGGGGCTAGGCGTCGAAGATTTGATTTTCAAGTCGCTCTCAAACAATTTGGAAACTCTTTAGAAAGGCCCCAAATATGTTGCAAAGATTATGATAGGAGGTCGAATTTTTGGAGTTGTACACTGATATTTCAACTTAGCAATTTCAAAAGGGGCACTAGTATATGGTCGCATTAGCAATTGAAGTTGTAGATATTAATAATAAGTCTTAAAAGCATGTTTATTTGTTGATATGAGTTAATAGAAGAAATTTGCAATCAAGGCTTATGCAAAAAAATAAATAAATAAATAAAATAAGGTGTTATATCTTGTCATTTGAGTATGGCTTGCAAAAAGAGCGGCAGTTTTTGTTTTACGATAGAAGAAATTTATCTATTTTTAGTTTTAGTGAACATTTTTTTAATATTATATTGTACTATAAGGCGAGATTAAAAAAGGGGAAAGTGAAAAGGGGTAAAACAAGGAGGATTAGGGGTAAAAAAGTAAAAAGGATGGGATTGTTACAAAAATTTAAAAAGGGGTAAGAATGTCTTAAGTTAACTTAACGGTCGGTTTGTTACAAAACAGATCATTATTTCCAGACATAATGCAACAATCTTGTATCATAAATAGGGAAGCTTAGGTTAACTAATTTCACCGTCAAAAGAATAAAAATTACCACCACAACTACAAATTTCAAGAATTCTTAGTAGTAGTTGCAAAATTCAAATCTCAGAATTCTAATGACGATTGGGAAGGTGTTTCGTAGCTTCTTGTAGGGAAGATGTTAATTTGGGTGATTGTACTTACGGGTATGATGGTGTGATTCTTGTTTCAACCGGTGGTGGTGGGATGATGATGTTCATGTTGGGAATGAATACATTTTTTGTGAAGATGGTTTTATTATTGATGATCAAATTCAAGCTAATGTTGATATTCAAGAAACGGGCATAGATCTCCGGTGGTACTGGTATGGATGAGATCACTGTTGAAAATCAAGAACAACAACAACAACAACATAATGGTGATGGAGAATTTGTTGATGATCAAATTCAAGAAACATCTGATTCTTTCCGCTAGTGATATTCAAGAAACGGGGCATAGATATGTTGGTGGTATGGATGAGATCAGCGTTGAAAATCAAGAACAACAACAACAACAACAAGAACAAGTTGTTGCTTCTTCTTCTGCTGCTAATGCTAATCATGGAATTTGTTGGATTATGGGAGTTTAAAATACCGTGCTTGACTAGAAGTGTGTGAGCCGATGGGGCACACGATAAACACGAAATCGTGTCGAGACGTATATTTATACTTGAATATATACCCGTTTTATGCATGCATGCAACCCGATCCATTTAAACGACCCATTGGATAATTTCTATTTTCACTTGGGTCGGTTTGATGCATGGGCCTAACCACATGGATCTGTATTTGGGTTTATGGGTTTTGTGACTTGTTGATCAAGTTTGATGACAAGAAGGATTATGTTTTTAATCCTATAAAAACAAACTTTACATGCATTAAATATAGAGAATTTTCTATCCCTAAAATTCCATATCACGACACTAAGACTTCTTGAAAGTCGAATTCCTATTCAACCTTTTGACTTCATCAGAATTATCATATATTCCACTAAAGGTTATATGTTTGGTTGTTCTAAACTCTAACTTGCATTGATTATTTTATTCAAGTAGTTTAGAGTTTTGAGGTATTAATATTCTTGTTATAAAAGTTCCTAATTGAATTGTTTTAATAGCAAGAATTGGTGTTTATTGTTCGTAGTATATCTCGGACAAAGGGGTATAATTAGTCGGACACGTTTATGCGATATCGGTAATATGGAGCGGTTCTCGGGCAGTTCTAGTGGTTATCAAGAGAGAGAAGGTGTTCTTGGTTTTATTGTTCGGTGCTATTCAAGTTATCAAGGGGTTGATTGTTTATCGTTCTCGACTAGCTTATTATCGAGCGTACTTGGTTTAAGTGTTTGTGTGTGATACTCTTGAGGTATCTATTTAGATACTGGGTTTCGTTTGGTTTCTTGTTGGTTCTTGAGAGATCAATTGCCAAGCAAGGTTAGCTTTTCTATATCCCTTTTAATTAATTACTATTGTATTAATTATGTGTTTATTAATTACGTGTTAACATAATTGCATTAACTATATCAATATCCGCTAGCGTACTCGTAGAGGTTCTTGGTTAACTAGATCTAAAATCCCAACAGTGGTATCAGTGAGGTTGTTTTGCGATTATGGGTTACGTTTGATATTAATAAACATGTTTTTTAAAAGTATGAAACCTAGTTTAGTTATTTTGTTTTATTTTAATTTTGACAACTACATGCAATACTTGTCAATTTTTAATAAATAATAACTTGTCACACATAAATTAAAATTATATTGATAATTAGAATTAATTTGTTAATTAGAATTTAATTTACATGTCAATTAAAATTACTTAGTTAATTGAAATTAAATTGTTAATTAGAATTACATGTTAAATTAAAATTACTTGATAATTAGAATTAAGAGTTAATTTGAATTTATTAATTGTTAATTAAAATTATTATGATAATTAGAATTACATATTGGTTTATAAATACATAAAATTTAAATAATTACTTGTTAATTGAGATTGCCATGCTTTTTATGTATTTTCCGGCCACAAGACCCACTCAATTGCTTTCTAGAAGTGATGTATGGGGCGTCTAGTCTTGCATCTAGTGACAGGCTTTATGTGGTTGCCAGTTTTGGGGAAGACTCGCAAGAAGGACTCAGGAACAATATGTGGTTATTTATATTAATGTTTATGCTTGTATGCTTTTGATTCCTATATGTGCATTATTACTTGCTTTGACACCTAATTGTATGCAACATGGAATAATACATATAAGTAACCATAATAATATTTGGTCTTTATTTACACGCCAAAATACCATGCTCATTGTGACCTGCTATTTGATTCATTGGAAAATTGTTTTGTTAAAATAAAGTGACCTAATATATGAAACACGTTTTTCAAGAATTTAAAAACTAGACGCTATGGACACTTGGGATGTACGGCTCACCACTAGAAGAATTCAAGACAACCTATAACGAAAACCCTAATTCATTAGGAGTTTGAGATTTACCATTGAAACCAATTGAATCCCTAAATCCTTTTGGATTTTTGATTTTTCTACACTTCCTAGCTTGAAGATTTTAGTTTTGGTGTTCTTCCTAGCTTGACGAAACACAAAACTATTGCTAGAAATTTTGGTTAAAGAGTGATACTAAATTAGAGTTTTTCTATAAACCCTAATTTGAGTTGTTGAAAGGAATTCTATAATGTCTTGATTTAAGTTCTGAATTTGTTAAAATCTTATGAAGCATTTTATTAACAAATCTTGTGATGAGAACTTAAAATGTATTTTGTGGTTCTCAATAAAGAACAATTTATTGTTGCTTAAATACTTAGTATTTAGAGAATTGTCTCTACTTATAAAAGTGAGTGGGAGTATATACATATCTCAAAGTTTTTGAGAACAAAATAACGAACCTTCTAATATCCACTTATTAATGTCATACTAAGGTTAAACATGAAAATGTCGACCGAAGTATAATGATTACTCTCATTCATAAATCCGCAAGGATGCCTCATCACTTGAAGTGATATATTTTATTATCAATGCTGAGGGATATAAGTTAGGAGATTATTGTAAATCAGCTAACTACTAAAATATATTATCATATCTTGAATCTGATAAATGTTTTAGTACTATGAATGATAAGATGCAGTCCTTAAAAGGCAAATTGAGTTTTGAGCTTGATTGTTATTTCGCCTAACAGTGAACCTATGAGGTTGGAATGAGTTTCTTTTGAAGAAAGACTCACAAGGACAAAATTGTATACATATTAATGTATGGCATTTTATAAGAAGTTTTTAATCATACTTAAGCAATTGGCTGTGAAATTTTCTTATATAATACATGCATTAATTATATAAAGATATTTAATTGTCATACATGTGGTTTGTATATTGAATATGACAATTAGATTTTGTAACTCTTTCTTTATGATTACCTTTAGCGAGGACGGTGTGTAATCAAAAGGGTTATGAATCTACATAATCTTTATGTAATATACAAATTTAAGCAATCCATGTTTTGGATTGAATCATGCATCTAAGAGCGGAGATCTTGAATTTAATTACAATATGATTCTGATTGAATTAAGATATCTCTTGAGTATATCTGACATTGAATGGGAGCATTGCGTTTTTCCTTAAAATTTACATGTTGAAGATATCATTCTATTTAAGCTAGATATTGATCCTTAAGCTTGGAATGAAACTTCACTTGAAATTTAAGGAATAAAACAAACAACCATGGAATAGATGTTTATATGGAATAAACAAATACGGAAAATAAAGTCTAACACAAATGCAATATATTATTCAAGCAAGTCTTCAATGATATATTTCACTTGGAATAATTTACATGGATGGAAACCTTGTGTTTTTAAACTAAGGATTCGTCATGTATATATTATATTGTGTATAAGACTAGTTGTTGCTTTTGTACAAGAACAAAATGAGCTGACAACAACAATATCTAATCGAGAGTGTTTAGATTATTGTTTTTATAAATGTTTACGAATTATAAAGCATGGTGTTGTATAAGTACAAATGATGCTAGAGGATTATTTATACTAGTTGTAGTAGGAGTTTATCATTTATGATAAATCTGCTAACTAGCTATGCTCAACATAGAGCATTGTTGCATTACACATTAATGAATGAGAATACTTTGCACTTTTAGAAATTAAAGATGACTGTCAAGTATGTCGTTGATTTCTAATACCTCATGCAAGGTAGGGCGACATCTCCATACTATAATTTTTGCAATAGTATGAGCATATGAGATAAGACACTCATCTTATATTTCAAATATCTCACTATAAGTGATATTTTGAAATAAGTATTCGGAAAGTTTATTCAGATGACTATTTAGTTTTTCTTTTAAAGAAAGATTGAAATTGTTGGAAACATTAGGCTTCAACTTACTAAATGAATTTCATGCATATCTGTTATAGTATTTGGAAAATTGGGATTGAAAAACAATTTTTACTTTATGATGAATAAAGATACTTGGTATTTGTTATTCATTCATATAATAATTGTTATCCTATATTTGCATGTTTAATCCTTGAATGATTTTATTATTCTAAATATGTCCATTGTCGGTTAACAATATGGGAATATTGTTATGATAAGGCAAATGTGAGTGTTGGTTATAATTCTAACGAGAATTCGAATTGTTCCCGCCAAACTCATATGTATTCACTAGAGATGCATATTGATTCCCCAACTTTCAAACATTTACTTTTGGATCCTTGTCATAAGTAAAATATTTAAAATGGTTTGTTATCTTCATCCTTAGACTTGAGATACAAGCAAGTTCTGTTATGTGTGGATATCATTTTTTGTAAGTATACGCAAAACGCTATCTAAACAAGGTAGTTATAAAAGCTATATTTCGGAGTGATGTGAAGCAGCATCCACAACACTTGTAGTCAATATAGGATTTGTTACTCTACTTGTTATGTGCAGAAAGATACCATGCGCTCTCCGAATTAATAAGATAATTGTTCTACCAACCCAAAGGGTAATGCAAGATGATACTTGATTTCATTTGGTATATCTAATTAAATTCTATAACGAGATTCTAAATGGTTAAACTATATTGAATGATTTGAGATCCATAATCCATGGTTTAATGGTATCTATAACAAAGGATGATTAGAGCAAGACATTGAATGACCATGCTAATGAGAAACTTTTACGAAACTATTCTCTCAGACACTTTTAGTTAAAAAGCGAGTGAGCGTTTGCTAGGCGTTTCCGTCGTTAGTTTTGTGTGCCATTCGACACACCAACTCCCAAGTGGGAGCTGTTGGACTGTGGGAGTTTAAAACACACGTAAACGACTAGAAGTGTGTGAGCCGATGGGGGCACACACGATAAACACGAGAGTACGTGTCGAACGTATATTTATACTTGAATATATACCCGTTTTATGCATGCATGCAACCCGATCCATTTAAACGACCCATTGGATAATTTC
Source organism: Chrysanthemum makinoi (assembly GCA_910596185.1). Classification (NCBI taxonomy): domain Eukaryota; kingdom Viridiplantae; phylum Streptophyta; class Magnoliopsida; order Asterales; family Asteraceae; genus Chrysanthemum; species Chrysanthemum makinoi. The sequence continues at coordinate 133,935,254 of OU343224.1, read as the reverse complement.
TATTTTCACTTGGGTCGGTTTGGTACGCCTTGGGCCTAGACCACATGGATCTGATCGTTTGGGTTCATGGGTTTGTGACTTGTTGATCAAGTTTGATGACAAGAAGGATTATGTTTTTAATCCTATAAAAACAAACTTTACATGCATTAAATATAGAGAATTCTCTATCCCTAAAATTCACGCATATACTGACACTAAGACTTCTTGAAAGTCGAATTCCTATTCAACCTTTTGACTTCATGAATTATCATATATTCCACTAAAGGTTATATGTTTGGTTGTTCTAAACTCTAACTTGCATTGATTATTTTATTCAAGTAGTTTAGAGTTTTGAGGTATTAATATTCTTGTTATAAAAGTTCCTATTTGAATTGTTTTAATAGCAAGAATTGGTGTTTATTGTTCGTAGTATATCTCGGACAAAGGGGTATAATTAATCGGACACGCTTGTCCTGATATCGGGTAATTTATGGAGCAGCTTCTGACGTTCTAGTGGTTATCAAGCAGAACAAAGAGAAGGTGTTCTTGGTTTTATTTGTTCGTGCTATTTAAGTTATCAAGGGGTTGATTGTTTATACATTCTCGACTAGCTTATTATCGAACGTACTTGGTTTAAGTGTTTGTGTGTGATACTCTTCGAGGTATCTATTTTAGATACTTAAGGTTTCGTTTTGGTTTCTTGTTCCGTTACTAGAGATCAATTGCCAAGCAAGGTTAGCTTTTCTATATCCCTTTTAATTAATTACTATTGTATTAATTATGTGTTTATTAATTACGTGTTAACATAATTGCATTAACTAGATCCAATATCCGCTGCGTACTCGTAGAGGTTACTGGTTAACTAGATCTAAAATCCCAACATAATTGTCGACTTTTCTAAGGCGTTTTCAGTTGCGTTCAATGTCATCAGGCAGAAATTATGGGACTTGTTAGCCGGAAAAGTATCCCCCTCTGACTTTGCATCATTCTGCAATGCCATAGTTGGTAATGCTCTGCTTTCTTATTAGTATCTGCTTTGCTTTAGTTTTAGTCAAACACATACGAGTATTTCTTTTCTTTCTTTCTTTCTTTAGTACTAATAAAAGTCAAACTTAAAATCTACTTTTAGATATCATGTTGTTCTTTTGCATTTTTTTATCTTCTTTCCTAGTTTTTGTTGAAAAGTACTCCTACTAAAAGACTTCATAAGTCTTATAAAAACATGATTTATTAATAAATTATGTTTTGGTTGTTTTTCTGTTAATGATGTTGGATAAAATCTGTTTCTGTTTTATAGTTGTATAATAATCATATCTGGTCCTGTGTTACTTTAGTACTTTACACTATTACTATGATCATATGATGTCTTTCTTCTTCAATGTTAATAATAATGTCTTTCCTTTTTCATATTTTTTTCAGCTTTTATCCGTATGCTTGAGGCTGTCCTACCTTACGCTCTCGCACTTTTCTGCAAGCTCATCAGTTTCTTCTCTTCCAAACAGAAGCTCAACACAAACAATCGAACTTCTCATCTTTACTCAACACCAAGTATGGTCAAAGTCGCATTCCTTCTTGAAGGTGTCACAAACACAGAGCTCGTTAGCTTCTATTTTCACGACAACACAAGACTAATCATCAAAAGTTTTGCCCAAAAACCTTGGGGATTAGATGCGGTTGAGGACTTTGCTGACTTGCCCCCCCACGATTATTCTTCGGCCAACACGGAAACCAGCTTCGACAGCGAAACCCGCATCTTCCTTATCACCATCACAGGATTTCACTAGCACTCTTAAAAATGATGATGTGGACGTATGGTCCGACTGGGCCAGAATGGGTCGCCCGAAGATGCGCCGACTCTACGATCTAAACCCTAATCCATGCCTATATATACACACGCAGGTTATCTCTAACCCTAAGATATATTGGCTACATCATGCCGATACTAACTTGACCGTCGGAGGTGGACCCCCGGGGCTACGGCCTGGGTCCACTCCTAACGGTTCTCTTTGTTGAGGTCTACTAGGGCTCGAAGACGACTAACGCCGCTTAGAGTCGTTGAATGCAGCCCGCCAGATTATGCTTTCTTCTTCGGGGTTTGATTATAGTATTCTTTTCATTCTTACTACCATGTTATGTACTTTGTTTAGATTATGATGATTGCTTCGATCATCATCTCGCGGTTACGTACAATACATACATTGGTTCGATTATAGTATTCTTTTCATTCTTACTACCATGTTATATACTTTGTTTAGATTATGATGATTGCTTCGATCATCATCTGCGGGTTACGTACAATACATACATTGGTTACGAAATACATTAGTTTCATTTTTCTTCACATCATGCTTATCTTGTTGCAATTATGTCTATTGGTCGCAAATGTCTTTTGTTTAATTAGGAAAACATAAATTTGTTGCCCTGAGAAAAACTCACTGTATATACAAACTAATTAAACAGCAACAAGTCTCCAAACCTGAGACATAACTGGGATTGTTTTTTGGGTTATAATAGTCTATTCATCTTACTAAACCGGAAACTATAGCAGCAGCTACATTATTGGGATGGGAGTCACGCGACAACGTTCTTAGGTCTAAATAACGATATAGCGGCCTTGCAATGCATTAGGACACATAATCTGTATTGTTGCTTTTGTGGGGCCGCTCAACTAATAAGTCGTTTTATATAAGCTGGTAAAATTTTGTTGCTTCAAAAAGCAATAAGCAAATAATCAAGCAGTTTTATATAAGCTCCAAACACACTTTTGGAGTTGGCATGATATTGGTTCCTACGCAATCGGGAGGAACATATCAATCTTATTTAGAGGTGAAAACTGGGTGTGTGGCAATTTCAATAAAGTCGCAATTTCAATCGCTACTAGTGTCGCAATTTAGGCCATTCTTGTGTTGCTGCTCATCAGCGATATAAATATACGATCTATCAATATTATAACAACACTACAAGAATAACACTCGCTTGACGAACGATCTAAACGTCTTTATAGTAAAAACATAACAAGAACGTCCAAGTGACGATAACTTTCGTAAGGAGAAAACAAAAGAAAAAAAAAACGACTAACACCGTCATCAGAGCTTGATTGTGGAGTTATACACATATAAAATCCTACAATCTCTTGCCCAATCAACAAAATCTTTGAAGGTTTGGTCTGATTCGGAATTGTATCAACACCACATAGCATTTATTTGCTGGCCCTTGAAAATAAATATCTAGACGGGTCAAAAGTGACTTGCTGTTAAAAAAATCTATCAAGTCTAGCACCAAAAACAAGCGGTAACAAAATGGTCATAACGGGTTAGCCATACTGACCTTGCCAACCAGATATGTGCTATATAAGGACCTGCAACCCAAACCCATTTTGAGAAATGACAATATAGAATACGAATTGAGACGATTTATAAACATTATTCGTTCACATATTCACCTTGGCATGAAGAATCTAAATGCAACCAGAATTAGGCCTACAAGAAATTTATAAGCATTAGTCGTTCAATAGTGACTCGCTTTCTTAAAATCTATAAACAATTAAAAAAAAAAAAAGTGGTAAACACTGACCGCTGGTAGGCCTAAAAGGAATTTGATTTACGTGAGAAGGAGGTTCGGCTAACAGAAATAAAACTTGTAGCTCTTCAATAAATGTAAGCTAAATTATAACAGTAGGAACCAATCTAGAATGTAATGTAGCACTGACCTTAGCAGAGTCGCGTGCATTAGATTGCAACAAAGAAAACGATGCAAAATGTCTTTTGCTTCTACCGTATTAGCACATTAGTTTTTACATTTTTCCGGTTCTACAGAGCATAAAAAGGTAATTAACGTAATAAGCCTCTTTTAACAGAATCAGTTTCTGGATATACCTCAACAGAATCAGGTTCTGTGGTCCACGGTCTTCTCCTTCCAGTCGAGGCCGTTGATATGAATCATTGTACTAATAGAAGAATCTCGCGTGAATAGTAGTATTTCACCAACAGCTCTACCAAACTGATCCAATCCATTGACATATCAACCTTCAAGGCTCCAATACTATCCTAGCAAAAGTAACAAACTAGCCAAAGTTATATATATGGTGCTGTTTTTGGTACCGGGGCCTTGGGGTTATAAACAAGTACTGTCATTTCAACCAATGTGGTGTTCATTGTTTACTAGTTACTGACATAAATTGACACCTCTACTTTAACAAGTATAATTAGTGAAATACATCTAAAATGCTTTTACATAGTTACACAAATGTTTCTTGGAATTTGACCGTCATTATGCAATTACGGAGTTCACTAGTAAGTATCATGTAATCTTTAAAATTACTTTATTATAAAAAAAGCATAAACATTTTTTGCTATTTACAGGAATATCTTGTACTAAATATCACAAAGTATTTACTATTTTTTCTACATGATTAATAGATTTGGACTGTGGTCTTATCATTTGACTTGTAGCATAACTAATAAGATAGATGTGCATATTCTATGTCACCGAGAACCACATAATGAAGGATTACACTTCATATTTTTCAGGAACCTGTCTAATGTATGATCACTATCTACATTTTCACTACCGGCCATCAACATCCAACTCTATATTACATCTTTACTATGTATATACATAAACCTCTACATGGACAACAACTATGTTCATATCTATACAACTACAAAGACTTGTAAAAAGGTTCTGTAACAAGCAGATTAATGAGCTCATTTTCACAAAAGAATTATTATTCATTACTCATTACTAGATGAATCAATAGCATAAAACTTTTTATTTTTATTTTTTGGGTATATATCACATTCACCAAAAGAAATGCAAATCGATGAAAAGATTACCATGGGGACATATCAAATAATTCCAAGCGAAAGGGACAGTTGACAAAGCTCCAATTATGCCTCCATAAACCATAATCTTGGCAGCTTCATGAGTCGTTAGCTAAAGATAGAAAACACGGTTTTTTAGAATATACACAGAAGTACAATAATCATCAACACTCGGATTACACCCTTTGAGCAGCCCTATAGTGGTATGGTGCTATGATCGAAGATTTTGTAAAGTTACAATTCAATCAATTTAAGAGAAAATTTGTCCCTTAGTAAGATTCGTAATAATCGGATGGAAGACAATGGGACGCTCACACGGTCAGCGAACGGCATATTTAGCTTAGCAACCTATTTCCACAATTCTAATAAACTGCACTAGGTAAACGGTGAGGCTATTACATATCATCATATATCATAAAAACACATAAAGAACTCGGGGAGGCATTTCGTCCAACAATTCATAAAATTGCTCTTAAATATTCAGTTTCAGTTTCAGATGGTGATTTCCTCTTATTCCAAACCAAATCCTCAATATCAAAAGCTTAAAAGTAATCTGCATTATATCGAACATTTAGTGTGCATGTCGAAAACGGAAGTTTCTAACACTCTATTTTGCATCAAAATTTCACATTCAACAATAAGTTTCTAAACTATAACATATCGACAACTAAGATCGATAGAAGATATCAAATACTTGCATAAAACACTAGTCAACACATTAAAGCAATGTAAGCAATTGTACCAACCACCGGAAAAACCTGAGTACAATCAGAAGGGATTGAGGGTTGTTTCATTTTCCCGCCAATCGCTCTTATTGATGGGCTCGCTCATGAGATAATTGAAAAATAAATAAGCTTGGCTTATGTCCATATCCACTAAGCAAGCTTACAAGTTTATAAAGTAAGCCCAATAATAGAAAACTTACCAGAGCTTATCAATAAGCCTATTTTTCAATTAAATGAGCTTAAACAAGCGTTAGGATGTTTTTGTCCCCTATATTTTAAGCTAAAAGAACCGTGAAGAGAGGTAAATTAAATAGATAATTAATTGTACAAATAAATATATTATAATTAACCAAATAATCAGATAACTAAAATATAACATGAAGTAAAGTCAACAGATATTGTTGTTATGTTGTTGAGCATTCATATAGTAGTTTAATCAAAAAGTTTATAAAATGATAAATAGCTCTAGGCACTTGTAAACCATAGTGAAGATATGTTTATAAATAAATCTAGGATGAATAGGTCTAAAATATCAAATCTCTTTATAATTAAATACATTTAGAATTTATGTATGATATTTATAAAACTTTATGAAGTTTATACATAGTGAAAATAAGTTTGGCCGTCAGTTTGTTTTGTTATTTTTTTTCCTCACGCTTTTTTGTTTCTTACTAACGTTTGTTTTGTTGTCGATTTTTATTTGTGTTGTTTCTTATGAGGTATTGTAGCGAATGTCCCATAAAAGAGTTGTTTTGGAAACTACAAAAATATTGATTCAATTCCAATGCCAACATGATTTTATACAGTTTACAAAATACAATTTCACTTATTCAATTTTTCAGATGATATCATTGTACTACAAAATTTGTCTTTCAAGCTCAAATACATGCATGCACATCTTTAAACTTGCAATAAAAGAGCTGACATGTTTCAAAATGTGAACCTCAGGGAAGGCATAATCATTGATGTTTATAATCTATCAAACATGTCTTATTAAGAATACTTTTTAGAGTTAGAATAGAATAAGAAGAAAATTTAAAATGAGAAACATTTGAACTATTACCATAAAAATTGGGGGAAAAAGTTAATGATAGTCCGCCTACTTGGCGACATTCTTTTATCTCATGTTTTGCATTTAGTCGTAGCTTCAGCGACATATGCCTTCTCGCTACATTTGTGTTACCTATCACCTTCGCAACTTGAGATCTACATGTTGTACAAAGTTTGTCAAGTAGCTTATGCTACATGTTTATGTACCTACAAACACGCATACCCAAATATTATATAAATTCAAGAAACATATAAAGTCATGGCTACCCAGCTACTAATTACACTTTTGCAGAAAGGAAAAAAACAGTTTCATAGCATGATTTAGCATCTATCTGTTTTAGTTAGGTTATTACTTTTACACCTATTACACTTAAATTAGTAGCTCAAAGTCAGACTCTACTTCATATCACATTTACTAAACTGTCCAATTTTCGGTATTAATATTCTCGAATTTTGGCACCTACATACTGAGGCATGCTACACAGAACAATTACAACATTATAAGAGAAACCTACCAGTCAATAACGCAGTGTAATGTGTTGTAGTATCTTGAATACGGATCATTTTACCGCGCAATGGAAAGCAACAATGCCATATATAAGGCCAAGAACCATCGTAATGATTGAATAATTAATTGCTAATTCATAAAAAAAGAGCTTTACTGACCTCTTTGAAATTTGTTTTGGTCCGGCAATCGAAATAAATAAAGCCCACCCTCGCCATTGATTATAATGATTTCAGGTTAATTTCCATCTGATTGCACCAAAGACATCATTTATTCTTCGCCTATACATAATCACAAAATATAAGCAACCCCGACGAAAAATCAGAACCAAAATCGCAAACGGCGTATGTAAATCGAAAAAACATAACCATAACCTGAAAAATAAGTCCTAGGTTTACAAATTCAAGTGGGACTAAGTACTCGTCATCTCTCGCAATCACACTCTCTCGTGAGTGACCGACCAAGATATAGGCATGTGTAAAGCACGTACATTAAACATAGAATTATCATGAACGGGTGTTGCGTCTTTTGCACAAAGAATCCACCACAACTCACATCAGACCATGTTGCCTCTAACAACATACACATGCACAAATTTTAGTTGAGTCAAGTGCGATCCTAGACATGGTTATGCACATTTGGGGTTGACAAAATTGTAAACAAATATGAAGCTATCGCAGACATCAATCATTAGTAAACTACTAATAATGACAGTCACAAATAAACCATAATATATTGAATACATACCTGCAAGCTCTGGTCAAGAATATGTTTTTGGACATCGTGGTAAACATAACAACCTCAAGAAGCTATTCGTAAAGCAGACGCTTACTTCACCGCAGTGCCATCGGTTATCTTTAAAGGTTGCTCACACCGGTAATTATAAGGATTAGCTCTAGCACAACCTGTATATACATATTTTTGTACTAATGCAGTTTTTGTAGTTGTATTTAGTGCATTGACTATTTATTAAGTCAAAGAATGATAATGAAAAAACACGACTTCATTAAAAGAAACAGAAAAATAAATTTTAGCAATTGCAGAGACCAATTTTCAGTAAGAAGAAATTATGTTTTGAGTCAGTTAATGTTTCTAGTCCACCCAAACCGTCGTTCCAAAGGTGAAACATCCAATAAGGAAATTAGACAGTACAATATACCTGGCTAGAAGTGGATGAGAGGTGTTTTTAGGACCTGCCGAGCTCCTCCTTAGATATCATTCTTCTCATCTTTTGTGCCTGCGTTTCAAACTTTCAATTAAATCACAGCTACAACTAACACATATTAACCGACTTAGTTGCCTCTCATTATAACGTTTTAATCAACCGCTAACCCCATCAAGATAGCTATTTCTGTTACCCAATAAATTTTTTTGTTATTCTTCCCCACTGCATTAGTACAAAAACTATGTATGTCCACCTTCACATCAAACCAACATTGTTCAGCAATTTCCACAATTCACTTGCCAAGATTGTGCACCAACATTGTGTATTGATTGATCGAATGGAAAACCTCAATAACAGCACATTCTAGGTAGGCTATGGGGTATACAATCTTGGTAGGTTATGGGTACACAATCTTTTTGACTCTTATTACTTTTCTATGCCCAATACTTAAAAAAAAAACAAGACATACACCTAATGTGGGTGTTTGGGTATGATTTTTAAAAGTGACTACTGAGACTTACCGTAAGAATGTATAGACAGATCAAAAAATGTATAATGTACATGTGGTATGTAGAGACCACGACGCAAATTAGAGAAACAACCATCACACAAAAGTGTGACAGGTGCAAATGCTTTTACGACTTGAACATATTTGGTTTTATGTTGAACTCCTCTTATAGTTCTGCTTTCAAAAAGGATGTTACAAAGCAGGTTGCTCTAGTTTTACATCGAAAACAAAATAAACTTTGTTAGTACAAAGAAAACAATATGTTTTGAACAATCGTGTAGCACCTTCATGAAATGCAGTCTAGTACTAACTCCTGGGTAGAGTAGCGCCGCTTCCTCTCAGTATAAAATTTCCATTGTGAAAGCTTCGACCCGACACATTCAATGAAATTTCTCAAATGGATATGATACTTTTTGGTGCTCTTCCTTCCTTGAAAAGAGCATATCCAAGTATCCTCCCCATTTATTTCCTCCGAAAATTGCATCCCAATAAATTTTCAAAACCAAATTCAAGAGTTTAATACAAAAAGTAATGCTAATTACTTAGTAACCTACTTTTTAAAAAAATGACATTTTGTAAT
>OU343224.1:133827284-133925819 GCA_910596185.1 Chrysanthemum makinoi | reverse complement strand
ACTTACTCAATATCTTGCCCTCAACCGCTTTTGCCAACGAAATTCCTTATACACGACTGTTTGGCCAAAACCCGGATTATAGTCTTATACGCACATTTGGTTGCTTATGTTACCCCCACTTATATCCTAATCACAAACTTGAACCACGCGCCACACCCTCCATCTATTTAGGTCAAGCTTCAAATCATCGTGGGTATCGTTGCCTCGAATTACACACCGATAAAATCATTATTTCTCGTCATGTAACCTTTGATGAAACTGTTTTTCCATATGGCACTTCTAAACCAACATCGGCACCTAAATACAATTTCTTGGATGACTCACCCGATATAAATCCTCCACTCATTCCATCCGCCCCCCTCGTGCAACCCACTGTCACTCAACCCACAAATGAGCCAACTACACCAATTCCCACCAATCCCAATACATCCCAACATGACGCAGCCCATGACCCATCACCATCCCCAACACCACCTGCCGCCCAACAACATACACCAAATCCATCACCACCCGCAAACCAACACCAACACATTATCCCGGACCCTCCTCACAACCCTAACCCTGTATCGATTCATCCTATGGTCACACGATTTCGTGTCGGGACTAATCGTCCTACTGAGCGTCTCAATATGCATGTGTCTTCTGTTTCACCATTACCAAAAAACCATCGTGATGCATTTACTGATCCAAATTGGCAAAATGCTATGCGTGATGAATACACTGCACTTATTAAGAACAAAACTTGGACTCTAGTTCCTAGGCCCACTGACACCAACATTATTCGCTCTATGTGGCTTTTTCGCCATAAGTATTTGGCTGATGGCACTCTTAGTCGGTACAAGGCTCGTCTTGTGGCGAATGGTAGTAATCAATTAGAGGGAGTTGATGTAGATGAGACATTTAGTCCCGTGGTTAAACCGGGCACTATTCGGACTGTTCTGAGTTTAGCTACTTCTAGACATTGGCCGATTCATCAGCTTGATGTCAAGAATGCTTTCTTACATGGTGACTTATCTGAGATAATTTATATGCATCAGCCTCCGGGGTTTCGAGATTACGAGCATCCCGATTATGTGTGTTTATTGGCGGTCTCTGTATGGATTGAAGCGGGCCCCTAGAGCTTGGTTTCGCGATTTGCATCTTATATCACTCGAGTTGGGTTTTCTCGAGTCATTGTGACTCATCATTATTTATATCTGACGCAGGGGACGGATCGCTTTTGTTATTATATGTTGATGATATTGTTCTCACCGCTTCTTCTGAGAGTTTGTTGCAGCAGATTATTGGATCCTTACATCATGAGTTTGCTATGACAGATCTGGATCCACTTAATTATTTTTGGGTATCTACACGTGATCCTTCGGGTTGTTTTATCTCGAAGAAATATGCTATTGAGGTTTTGGAGAGAGCACATATGGTTAATTGTAATCCCGGTCGGACTCTGTTGACACGAGTCTAAAGCGGGGATGATGGTGATCCGGTCTCGATCCTACTTTATATCGGAGTCTTGCGGGCTCTCTTCATTATCTCACCTTTACTCGCCCGGATATATCTTATGCGTTCGGCAAGTTTGTCTTCATATGCATGACCCTCGAGAACCCCATTTTTCGGCTCTCAAACGAATTTTGCGGTATGTTCAGGGTACCTTAGACTATGGGCTTCGATTGTTTGCCTCATCTACTACATCCTTGGTTGCTTATTCAGATGCAGATTGGGCTGGTTGTCCTACCACTAGGAGATCGACTTCAGGATCATGTATTTCTTGGCAACAACCTATTGTCATGGTCCTCTAAGCGTCAACCGACCCTTTCTCGTTCTAGTGCAGGCGAGTATCGTGGTGTTGCCAATGCTTTATTCTTGAGACTTGTTGGTTACGGAATTTGCTCCATGAGTTGCATACACCGTTGTCTTAGCTACGCTTGTTTCTTGTGATAATGTTAGTGCCGTTTATTTATCTTGCAATCTGTTCAACATCGTTCCAAGCACATTGAGATTGATATTCATTTTGTTCGAGACTTGGTTGCTACTGGTCAGGTTCGAGTTCTTCACGTTCCTTCTCGCTATCAGTATGCAGACATTTTCACTAAAGGATTGCCTTCTGCATTGTTTGAGGAGTTCCGTACCAGTTTGAGCGTTATCCCGCTCCAACTGCGGGGGAGTGTTAGCCCGTAATATTAACTATGTTTTTGTATTGGGCTCTCGGCCCATATCTAGAATCATCTATGTATTCATATTTAATGTACCGTATTATGAGATGAATGGCAGAGAGACTTTCACACTCTTACAAGTTCTTTTTATTAAAACACTATATACAAATAATTGTATCGATTTTGGATTTGATAAAGAATAAATAAATGTAGACCCGTAGAATGGTTTGCTTCAAAGACACCTCTTTTATAAATTATAATCGTATAGTAGCATAACTAGTTATAATGCCCGTGCACGCACGGGTTTTTATTTAAAAATTTTCAATGCTGTATTTTTATGTATTAAAAAATAAATAGGTTATTTTCAATAATGTAAATTTTGTGAGAATAAAGAGACTGAATAGTTAAAGCTAGAATAAAGAGACTGAATAGTTGGAGCTCATAGTGAATGTTATGCCTGCAAATTGAGTAATGCACCTTTTCTGTCCTTCAAATCACGTTAAAAAAATACACGTAACCTTGTAGACTTATCGTGTATCTGTCTTGTGTTTGTCCAGCTATATCGTGATGACTTTTGGTGACATGGTTGGGGTAGCGGAAAAATGTAAATAACATTTACCAATTTTAGTTGTCAATACTTAACTCGTGTTTTTTTTAACCAATAATGTAACACAAACAAACACTGCAAATTATAATAGTGTAACACAACCCAAACACAACAAAGAACATGTAGGGCTATCTAACCATCCAGTACTATCAAAGCAACCAGGGATTGTTCTCTTTGAATGCACAAAACCACAAATACCCGAAAGTTACTTGACCTCGTGTCAAATCGTACCACCATCTTCATCACCATGGTCAACGTTTTCTTATTTTTCCTTCCGTTCTTCTTCGTCATCTTGTGGCACCGCAAGAGCACTTTAAACATCGTATCAACATTGAATATCAATATTAATACCAACATCAACCTCAACATATACATAAACATTACATCATATATCTTCTCAAGTTCTTCAAGCCTATCTAGTTCATACCAATGAATAACAAACTCCTCGCTCTCCTACAGCTCCTCATAAGCAATATTAATTCCTTGTGGGAGTCCTTCATCAAACATGTCACTTCCTTCTTAGTTAGACATAGACATTTCACTGCATCAAAAAATTTCCCTTTGGTATCAACTATCTAGTTTTTATAATAAAAAATAGCTAGAATATGTGCTAGACAGCTATTCATTGCTTGTCAACAATTTAATTATAAGCTATATTCAATGATGTAGTTCTTCATAATAATAATAATACTAAAAGCTACCATCTTTCTTACCCGGTTTTGACCCATGACCCACTTTTCCTACAAATAACTGGAAACATCCTAAAAGGACTCAAAATATGCAGATAAAAGTGCGTATTTGGCAGCAAGATAAGCATATGAAAACAATTCAAATAGTAATAAAGGTTACTGATTTTTAAAAGAAAAATAAAATATGCATTCCTAAACAATGATAAACGGCCCAAAAGAAACACAAATACAAACGCTTTAACCAGCCATGAAGCTATGTGCCCTGAACCACCGTAATATGTAATATTTTGAGTGATTTCAATTATATATACGACTACTAATTTATATCCATAAAACCAACATGACCCTCCAAAAGTTATGTTCAAGTTTATGCCTATTGAGAAATTAAGGTTGTTCAAGTTTAAAATTTGTATGAAGGTATCTCATAATAACCTTCATGTATGGGACAATATTATCAGCTTTTAACAACAACCAAAACCTTTAATGGCACACATGACAACACAAACTTCGAACATCAGCAACCACATTAATCGTTTCCCCACAAACGACGATGCTTGTGAAAGAGTCTAGCACACAAAGAACTTCACTTTAGACGTTCGTTCAAAAAAGAAAAAACTTGAACACGCGACATGAAAATCAAACTCATTCAGCCTCTTGCTGATTCCCCATCTAGCATCCGACTAAGACCAACAAACAACTAGATATGAGTGAAGGAAGGGGAAACGGTTAAAGATGATATATTTGTTCACGAAATGTGACAAACGTTGCTCGAAATATCTGATTTTGCTAATCTATAATCTATATCTATACTACTTATAATGGAGGGAAGACCCTCTCTCCTATCTATGAGTTTAAGATTTCCTAAATTAGAATTTAAGCAAATACTACTTATAAAACATAATGTAAAGCTATGTAAAGCAAAATCGATTTTAAACAAATACTATTTCTTACATACATACAATTAATACACCCCATCACAAATATATACAACTACCTAAGCACAATGTAAAAATACAAATAAAACTAAAAACACACTATTCAATACATACAATGATACAATTAATACACAATTTAATTCACCATTTCACCAAAATATACAACTCTTTGACCACAATGTACAGCTTACAACTTACGGTTTACAGCTTCCAGCATACAACTTACAGTTAGTTTTGCCAAACATACCCTAAGGGGGCGTTTGGTTGGGGATTTTGAAATTCCGGAATTTTAAATTCTAGAAATTTAAATTCTTGAGAATTTAAAATTCCGGAATTTAAAATACCTTCGCACGTTTGGTTCACAGAAATTTATAAATATTTTTTATTTTTTTAATGTAAATTTCATAAATATTCTATTTAAAAGTTTATAAAATTTTTTTTTTAAAAAGTTTAGAAAAAATTTATAAAAATTTTTATAAAAAATTTATAAAAAAATTATAAAATATTTCTAAAAAATTTATAAAAAAAGAGTTTATAAAAAAAATTATAAAAAATTTATAAAAAATTATAAATAAAATTTATATTTATAAAAAGTTTATAAAAAAAATTTATAAAAAATTTATAAAAAAAAGTTTATAAAAAAATTATAAAAAAAGTTTATTAAAAATTTATGAAAAAAGTTTATAAAAAATTAATAATAAAAAAAAATCTTAAATATTCTATTTAAAAGTTTATAAAAAAACAATAAGAAAAAAGTTTATAAAAAAACTTCAAAGTAAATTAAAATTCTTCACTTTTTGGAGGCATTCTAATTATCTCCATTTTGACAATTCATGAAATTGTAAATTACTTCATTTTGAGTTACCAAACAGGATATTTGAAGGCAATTAAAATGCAAATGCCCCCAATATACCCCAATATACTCCAACCAAACGGCCCCTAAGTGTATAATGTTTATCAATATAAATAGAGTAAATTGCAAAAATCGTCCCTAAATTATGGCCAAATTGCACGTTTCGTCCCAAAACTTTGGAAAGTGCAAATATCGTTCCTGTGGGGAAACTTTAGGCGAAATCGTCCCGGCCTAGATCAAATGACTAAAATACCCTTCTCTCATTATTACTTTTAGGTTTCTTGCATAAATGGTCCCTGTGTTTCGCAAGATTTTGCAAATTAGTCATTTTTTTTTTTTTTTAAATTAACTATTAATATTAGTATTAATTTTTTAACGTTTTCGTCGTTTTTTCGTTTTAAATCCGTTTTTTACGCCGTTTTAGTCAGATTTTTTGCGTTTTAGTCCGTTTTTAACTTTTGTCCGATTTTTACGTTTTCGCGGTTTTCACGTTTTCGTCAGATTTTCGTTTTCGTAGATTTTATCGTTTTCGTCGATTTTTAGGTTTTCGTCCGATTTTTTACGTTTTTGTCTCTTTTTTTACGTTTTCGTCCGTTTTTTACGTTTTCGTCCGTTTTTTTCCGTTTTCGTCCGATTTTTTTACGTTTTTGTCTCTTTTTTTACGTTTTCGTCCGTTTTGTTTACGTTTTTGTCATTTTCATCCGTTTTTTACGTTTTCGTCTGTTCTTTTTACGTTTTTGTCTCTTTTTTTACGTTTTCGTCCGTTTTTTACGTTTTCCTCCGTTTTTTTACGTTTTCGTCCGTAAAAAAAAACGTAAAAACGCATTTGACGAAAACGTAAAAATCGAGCAACGTAAAAAATCGGGCACGTAAAAAACGGCAACGTAAAAACGGATGAAAACGAAAAAAACGTAAAAATCGGACGAAAACGTAAAAATGGGACAGCGTAAAAACGGACAGCGTAAAAAGAGACAAAAACGTAAAAAGAGCGAAAGCGTAAAAACGGACGAAAGCGTAAAAAGACAAAACGTAAAAATCGGACTAAAATGTAAAAAAGCGGACGAAACCTAAAATCTGACGAAAACGATAAAATCGAAAACGAAAAATCGGACGCACGTAAAAAACTGGCGAAAACGTGCAACGTAAAAATCGGCAACGTAAAAAGCGACGGCGTAAAAAACGTAGCGTAAAAACGGGGCTAAAACGTAAAAATCGGGCGAAAACGTAAAACATCGGACGAAAGCGTAAAAAATCGGACGGAAAAACGTAAAAGCGGGGCCAAAACGTAAAAATCTGACGAAAACGTAAAAAAAATAATACTAATATTAATAGTTAATTAAAAAAAAAAAAAAGGACTAAATTTGCAAAATCTTGCGAAACACAGGGACCATTTGCGCAAGAAACTGAAAAGTAATATAGATAGAAGGGTATTTTAGTCATTTGATCTAGGCCAGGGACGATTTCTGCCCCAAAGTTTCCCCACAGGGACGATATTTGCACTTTCTAAAGTTTTGGGACGAAACGTGCAATTTGGCCATAGTTTAGGGACGGTTTTTGCAATTTACTGTAAATATTTGGAAGAAAGTTTGAAGCGTGGTATCTTTTATTGTGGTGTAAATTGTACTAATAAGTTAAATTTTTTGAATATTAAATATGTATTCTATGTATATATTCTTTTATGAATTTTTCATATATTTATCGTACGTCACGCAAATTAAGAATTGGCAAGCTGACTTGCTAATAGATAATTTTTTCGGTAATAATGTTTACGATTTTTAAATATATTATAATTATTTTCAAGTAGTTATATAGTAACTATTAAGAGTGATAGGTATGACAAGGTTTTATAACATCTTATAGTACTGTTACGTCGTATTTTATCCTATAACAAAATCGTATAACTATTAAGAGTGATTGGTATGGCAAGATTTTTAGATTTTAAAGTTTACAAAAATTATTTCACAATAAATTCCAGTTGCGATACATACGAAATCAAAAGCATCAAATTGAGAAATAAAAAGGCAGACAATAGTACAAGAATGTGTAAAAGTTTTGTTATATGTGAGGAGAGTAATTTTGAAATATTAAAAAAAAAAAAAAATCACATTTTAATAATATGCCACAAAATTGAGTTAAACTGAAAGTAAGTGTCATCTTGAGTTATAATTTTGCAAATTTCCTTAATCTTATTAAATATATGTGTTACGGTGATAATATGAAGAATGAAAAATAACATAGTTAGATGAAATGCATAATAAAAACCGTTTATTTAGGATTTCATTTGAATTTATGCTCTTCATGTGTGAAAATTTACAATATTATGGGTATGTTTGGCAAAATTAGCTGTAAGTTGTATATTCTAAGCTGTAAACTGTAAGCTATAAGCTGTAAACTGCAAAGCTGTTAACATGAGCTATAAGCTGTATTTTTTTTTTTTTTTCTTTTCTAAGTGTTTGATAAGTTAGCTGTTAAATGTAATTATAAGATATAAAATGACATAAAAAGACATATATATAATTGTAAATAAATGTTTGGAGGGTATATCAGTAATTTAAAGTTTTAACAGCTCCAAAATATTTAAAAAGCTTCATGAATAAGCTTTTCATTTAGGAGCTATTTGTTTGAAATAAAAGCTTGAAGTTAATATATCCAAACGGAGCTACTTATTTTAAAGGAGATTATTTTTATAATAAAAAGCAAACAGCTCTCCAAAAAGCTCTTGACAAACATGCCCTATATATTTAGGGTGCGTTTGGTTTGAGCCTATGGGAATGAAGGAATGACTATGAAAATGATATATGTTGTTTGTTTTATGATAATTGGTATGGTGAAATTCATATATTCTCTATACGTCAAAGGAGGCAAAGGAGCATGGTATGAGTCTATCATAGTTGAGGGCCCCACCATTACTATCAAACCCATACCAATTGTGATTTCTATCATCAAACCAAACGACCCCTTATTTGTTTGATACTTATCTTTTGGTTTGGACACGTGATAAGCAAGATTACAATTGGTGTTGCTCAAGGAACAATTAAAGATTATCAAGGAACAATTAAAGATTAGGCCAAATTATATATAAGTAACTAATAGCATCTAGTATGTTTAACCTGTATTTTATTATGACATTAATTTGTAAACTTTTTTGTTTAATAAACTTATTATATATATATACTATTTGTGGTTGGAGGGGGTATAAGAATACATGGTATAAATGGTGTGTTGTCAAGATTTCATTGGTCCTATACATGGTTTGATACGCATAAAAAACATTGTGGCATCACCCCATTGGCTGGAGTGTGTTTGCACCTTTACTGTTCACGTTTTATACACACTACATACGCAAGATGTATATACTTAATTGTACTAACGCACTCCTCACTTGACACATGTGCACTTCCAGCATCTTCCACAACCGCCTTTCATCATAAAAACACACGACCATATTCTACCATAGAAATCCTAAGCGAATATAAAACTCCTAATCCCTAAAATCATTTTAAAGGTATGAATTACTTCAATTTAAAGTCACCGGATTGGTTATTGCTTGATGATTTTCGATTATGATTCGCCTCTTTATTATGAACAACAAGTGGGTTTTCATCAGGAACAAAAGATTAGTATCTGCATCCGAGATTAAAGGTAT
The DNA here is from genome assembly GCA_910596185.1 of Chrysanthemum makinoi. NCBI lineage: Eukaryota > Viridiplantae > Streptophyta > Magnoliopsida > Asterales > Asteraceae > Chrysanthemum > Chrysanthemum makinoi. The sequence continues at coordinate 133,916,942 of OU343224.1, read as the reverse complement.
GAGTTGTTATAAATTAGTTTGCGATTATTGTTTTTCAATTTGTGGGTTAGGGTTTCATTAAAGTGGTGGTGTGTGAAGCGGCGGAGATGGTGTTTGACCTTTGTGGACTGTGGTTACTGAGATGAAGGTATCTCATGGGTGTGAAGTTCAGCAGATATAGGGGGAACCATATCAGTTTGTTTGAATTTTCAGTTTTTAGTTGTAAAGCGTATCTTTTTAATGTTTAAAATAAGCACTTATAAGATGTTTTGAAGTAATCAATCTAAGAAATAGTTAATGAATAAGCTTATTTTGTAAGAAAAATGCAACAATAAACTTCATTTATGTGATATTTTATTTGTCGGCTTATGGCCTTTTCTGGCATTGCGTAACCGAGGTATGTGGCAGTTTGTAAAAATTCACCGGATTGGTTGACATTGATTTAAGAGGTTTTTTCAGAGTTTTTTTTAATTAAAGATTTATTTATTTATTTATTTATTTATTTATTCATGTGTTTGTCTAAAGTGTCCTCCTTTATGGATTCAAGTATCGTTCTCACCATGTTTACGCAAATTGGAATATTGAATTCTTATGAAAAAATCATGTTAGGATACCGAAACGCTAGCATAAGTTGTATTGTTATAATGTTATTTCTAATTACTTCTCTCATCTTTACAGGCAAAAGATTATGCTGCAAGAAAGAAAGCCAAACAACATAGAGAATATTGGAAGCCTAGGATACCATATTACGATTCGCCATAGGTGATAGAATTAACAGTTCTCTATTTATTACTAGCACTAGAATCAACAGTTTATGTAATAGGTATGCTTACCTATAAAAAGTCCATTTCTGTATTTACTACTAGCACTAAAAAGTTCATTATTGTTGCTACTCTTGACGAGGAGGAGGCGGACGAGGGTTTTAACACAATGATGACGAACTAATTTCCAAGTACTAAGGAAGATGTCAACAAGACTATTGATTGGGAGAAGACAACACAAAGCAAGTGGAGATTCCATTCAAGTCGGCCCGTGTACTACTAGAGGTACATGCTTCACTTTATTTGAGCATGTTAGCTTTTCATCCTGTATTATTTGGCGCTAAAAAAACCAGAGGCATATTAGGATTCAGAACCTTCTTTTGGGACTGGGCTGTGAATAGATGAACGAAGGAACGCGACGACCCTGTGTACCAATGTGCTAGAAGGAGTGTCGAGGTACTGATAAACTATTAATTTTTGATGAAGCGTTTATGTAATTTTTATTCAAATGTGTAAGAAAGATATCCTCATTGTGCAGAATCCAATTGCTTGGTGACATATATGTAAAGGTTCAATAAATAGCGTTGCATTTTCAAACAAAGGGGATTATCGTGACTGTTGGACAAGATTATATACAATGATAGTTATTACTTCTTTTTTTTTTTTTTTTTTTTTGGATTTTCGCTGCTAATTTTTCTAAACGTCTATATATTTCTGATTCATTGCAGGTTATCTTCGAGTAGACTTTAAAAGTGAACAACAAATGTGGAGGAAGGCAAGATTTTGAACTTATTGACTCTAAGCAGGTAAAGTATTTTACTTTTAAAAGAACGGTTCATTTTTAAGTAATTGGTTTGTGGGTCACTTTTACTGGTGTTCATTAGGCAAAATGGGCGGATAAGTTAACGTGTAAAAATGCATCATTTTTGTACAGTTTACTCATTTGTTAACTGATTACAAAATGTCATTTTTTTAAAAGTAAGGTTACTAAGTAATTAGCATTACTTTTTGTATTAAACTCTTGAATTTGGTTTTGAAAATTTGTTATTGGGATGCGATTTTCGGAGGAAATAAATGGTCAGAGGATACTTGGATATGCTCTTTTCAAGGAAGGAAAGAGCACCAAAAGTATCATATCCATTTGAGAAATTTCATTCAGATGTGTCGGGTCGAAGCTTTCACAATGGAAATTTTATACAGAGGAAGCGAGAAAAAACTGCTACTCTACCCAAGTTAGTACTAGACGCCTGCATTTCATGAAGGTGCTACACAGTGTTTTCAAAACATATTGTTTTCTTTGTACTAACAAAGTTTATTTTGTTTTCAGTGTAAAACTAGAGCAACACACTGTAACATCCCTTTTTGAAAACGAAGGAACTATAAGAGGAGCTCAACATAAAACCAAATATGTTCAAGTCGTAAAAGCATTTGCACCTGTCACACTTTTGTGTGATGGTTGTTTCTCTAATTTGCGTCGTGGTCTCTACATACCACATGTACATTATACATTTTTTGATCTGTCTATACATTCTTACGGTAAGTCTCAGTAGTCACTTTTAAAAATCATACCCAAACACCCACATTAGGTGTATGCTGAGTGTTTTTTTTTTAAGTATTGGGCATAGAAAAGTAATAAGAGTCAAAAAGATTGTGTACCCATAACCTACCAAGATTGTATACCCCATAGCCTACCTAGAATGTGCTGTTATTGAGGTTTTCCATTCGATCAATCAATACACAATGTTGGTGCACAATCTTGGCAAGTGAATTGTGGAAATTGCTGAACAATGTTGGTTTGATGTGAAGGTGGACATACATAGTTTTTGTACTAATGCAGTGGGGAAGAATAACAAAAAAATTTATTGGGTAACAGAAATAGCTATCTTGATGGGGTTAGCGGTTGATTAAAACGTTATAATGAGAGGCAACTAAGTGCAGTTAATATGTGTTAGTTGTAGCTGCTGATCAGTTTAATTGAAAGTTTGAAACGCAGGCACAAAAGATGAGAAGAATGATATCTAAGGAGGAGCTCGGCAGGTCCTAAAAACACCTCTCATCCACTTCTAGCCAGGTATATTGTACTGTCTAATTTCCTTATTGGATGTTTCACCTTTGGAACGACGGTTTGGGTGGACTAGAAACATTAACAGCTCAAAACATAATTTCTTCTTACTGAAAATTGGTCTCTGCAATTGCTAAAATTTATTTTTCTGTTTCTTTTAATGAAGTCGTGTTTTTTCATTATCATTCTTTGACTTAATAAATAGTCAATGCACTAAATACAACTACAAAAACTGCATTAGTACAAAAAATATGTATATACAGTTTGTGCTAGAGCTAATCCTTATAATTACCCAGTGGCCAAGCAACCTTTAAAGATAACCGATGGCGACTTGCGGTGAAGTAGCAGCGTCTGCTGCAAACGCAACTGCTGAGGTTGTTATGTTTACCACGATGTCCAAAAACATGTTCTTGACCAGCTTGCAGGTATGTATTCAATATATTATGGTTTATTTGTGACTGTCATTATTAGTAGTTTACTAATGATTGATGTCTGCGATAGCTTCATATTTGTTTACAATTTTGTCAACCCCAAATGTGCATAACCATGTCTAGGATCGCACTTCAGCTCAACTAAAATTTGTGCATGTGTATGTTGTTAGAGGCAACATGGTCTGATGTGAGTTGTGGTGGATTCTTTGTGCAAAAGACGCAACACCCGTTCATGATAATTCTATGTTTAATGTACGTGCTTTACACATGCCTATATCTTGGCTGGTCACTCACACCGAGAGTGTGATTGCAGAGATGACGAGTACTTAGTCCCACTCTGAATTTGTAAACCTAGGACTTATTTTTACAGTTATGGTTATGTTTTTTCGATTTACATACGCCGTTTGCGATTTTGGTTACGATTTTTCGTCCAGGGTTGCTTATATTTTGTGATTATGTATAGACTGAAGAATAAATGATGTCTGTTTGGTGCAATCAGATGGAAATTAACCTGGAAATCATTATAATCAATGAGCAGGGTGGGCTTTATTTATTTCGATTGCCAGACCAAAAACAAATTTCAAAGAGGTTAGTAAAGCTCTTTTTTTTATGAATTAGCAATTAATTATTCAATCATTACGATGGTTCTTGGCCTTATATATGGCATTGTTGCTTTCCATTGCGCGGTAAAATGATCCGTATTCAAGATACTACAACACATTCTGGCTACAGCGTATTGACTGTAATTGGTTTCTATCTTATAATGTTGTAATTGTTACTGTGTAGCATGCCTCAGTATGTAGGTGCCAAAATTCGAGAATATTAATACCGAAAATTGGACAGTTTAGTAAATGTGATATGAAGTAGAGTCTGACTTTGAGCTACTAATTTAAGTGTAATAGGTGTAAAAGTAATAACCGAACTAAAACCAGATAGATGCTAAATCATGCTAGACTGAAACTGTTTTTTTTTTTCCTTTGCTGCAAGTGTAATTAGTAGCTGGGGTAGCCCATGACTTTATATGTTTACTGAATTTATATAATATTTGGGTATGCGTGTTTGTAGGTACATAAACATGTAACGCAAGCTACTTGACAAACTTGGTACAACATGTAGATCTCAAGTTGCGAAGGTGATAGGTAACACAAATGTAGCCGAAGGCATATGTCGCTGAAGCTACGACTAAATGTCGCAAAACATGAGATAAAAGCCGAATGTCATACAAGTGAAGCGAAGACTATCATTAACTTTTTCCCCCAATTTTTATGGTAATAGTTCAAATGTTTCTCATTTTAAATTTTCTTCTTATTCTATTCTAACTCTAAAAAGTATTCTTAATAAGACATGTTTGATAGATTATAAACATCAATGATTATGCCTTCCCTGAGGTTCACATTTTGAAACATGTCAGCTCTTTTATTGCAAGTTTAAAGATGTGCATGCATGTATTTGAGCTTGAAAGACAAATTTTGTAGTACAATGATATCATCTGAAAAATTGAATAAGTGAAATTGTATTTTGTAAACTGTATAAAATCATGTTGGCATTGGAATTGAATCAATATTTTTGTAGTTTCCAAAACAACTCTTTTATGGGACATTCGCTACAATACCTCATAAGAAACAACACAAATAAAAATCGACAACAAAACAAACACGTTCGTAAGAAACAAAAAAGGCAGCGGAAAAAAAAATAACAAAACAAACCCGCAGCAACGCGCGGGCTACCCCAGCTAGTTTTCACTATGTATAAACTTCATAAAGTTTTATAAATATCATACATAAATTCTAAATGTATTTAATTATAAAGAGATTTGATATTTTAGACCTATTCATCCTAGATTTATTTATAAACATATCTTCACTATGGTTTACAAGTGCCTAGAGCTATTTATCATTTTATAAACTTTTTGATTAAACTACTATATGAATGCTCAACAACATAACAACAATATATGTTGACTTTACTTCATGTTATATTTTAGTTATCTGATTATTTGGTTAATTATACGTATATTTATTTGTACAATTAATTATCTATTTAATTTACCTCTCTTCACGGGTCTTTTAGCTAGTGCTAAAATATAGGGGGACAAAAACATCCTAACGCTTGTTTAAGCTCATTTAATTGAAAAATAGGCTTATTGATAAGCTCTGGTAAGTTTTCTATTATTGGGCTTACTTTATAAACTTGTAAGCTTGCTTAGTGGATATGGACATAAGCCAAGCTTATTTATTTTTCAATTATCTCATGAGCGAGCCCATCAATAAGAGCGATTGGCGGGAAAATGAAACAACCCTCAATCCCTTCTGATTGTACTCAGGTTTTTCCGGTGGTTGGTACAATTGCTTACATTGCTTTAATGTGTTGACTAGTGTTTTATGCAAGTATTTGATATCTTCTATCGATCTTAGTTATCGATTTAGAAACTTATTGTTGAATGTGAAATTTTGATGCAAAATACCGTTTTTGACATGCACACTAAATGTTCGATATAATGCAGATTACTTTTAAGCTTTTGATATTGAGGATTTGGTTTGGAATAAGAGGAAATCACCATCTGAAACTGAAACTGAATATTTAAGAGCAATTTTATGAATTGTTGGACGAAATGCCTCCCCGAGTTCTTTATGTGTTTTTATGATATATGATGATATGTAATAGCCTCACCGTTTACCTAGTGCAGTTTATTAGAATTGTGGAAATAGGTTGCTAAGCTAAATATGCCGTTCGCGGACCGTGTGAGCGTCCCATTGTCTTCCATCCCATTATTACGAATCTTACTAAGGGACAAATTTTCTCTTAAATTGATTGAATTGTAACTTTACAAAATCTTCGATCATAGCACCATACCACTATAGGGCTGCTCAAAGGGTGTAATCCGAGTGTTGATGATTATTGTACTTCTGTGTATATTCTAAAAAACCGTGTTTTCTATCTTTAGCTAACGACTCATGAAGCTGCCAAGATTATGGTTTATGGAGGCATAATTGGAGCTTTGTCAACTGTCCCTTTCGCTTGGAATTATTTGATATGTCCCCATGGTAATCTTTTCATCGATTTGCATTTCTTTTGGTGAATGTGATATATACCCAAAAAATAAAAATAAAAAGTTTTATGCTATTGATTCATCTAGTAATGAGTAATGAATAATAATTCTTTTGTGAAAATGAGCTCATTAATCTGCTTGTTACAGAACCTTTTTACATGTCTTTGTAGTTGTATAAATATGAACATAGTTGTTGTCCATGTAGAGGTTTATATATATACATAGTAAAGATGCAATATAGAGTTGGATGTTGATGGCCGGTAGTGAAAATGTAGATAGTGATCATACATTAGACGGGTTCCTAAAATACATGAAGTATAATCCTTCATTATGTGGTTCTCGGTGACATAGAATATGCACATCTATCTTATTAGTTATGCTACAAGTCAAATGATAAGACCACAGTCCAAATCTATTAATCATGTAGAAAAAATAGTAAATACTTTGTGATATTTAGTACAAGATATTCCTGTAAATAGCAAAAAATGTTTATGCTTTTTTTAAGTAATTTTAAAGATTACATGATACTTACTAGTGAACTCCGTAATTGCATAATGACGGTCAAATTCCAAGAAACATTTGTGTAACTATGTAAAAGCATTTTAGATGTATTTCACTAATTATACTTGTTAAAGTAGAGGTGTCAATTTATGTCAGTAACTAGTAAACAATGAACACTACATTGGTTGAAATGACAGTACTTGTTTATAACCCCAAGGCCCCGGTACCAAAAACAGCACCATATATATAACTTTGGCTAGTTTGTTACTTTTGCTAGGATAGTATTGGAGCCTTGAAGGTTGATATGTCAATGGATTGGATCAGTTTGGTAGAGCTGTTGGTGAAATACTACTATTCACGCGAGATTCTTCTATTAGTACAATGATTCATATCAACGGCCTCGACTGGAAGGAGAAGACCGTGGACCACAGAACCTGATTCTGTTGAGGTATATCCAGAAACTGATTCTGTTAAAAGAGGCTTATTACGTTAATTACCTTTTTATGCTCTGTAACACCGGAAAAAAATGTAACGTCTAATGTGCTAATAATACTTTTCTGGTTTTTAGATTTGCAGTAGAAGCGAAAGACATTTAGCATCGTTGTCTTTGTTGCAATCTAATGCACGCGAATCTGCCAAGGTCAGTGCTACATTATATTCTAGATTGGTTCCTATTGTTATAATGTAGCTTACATTTATTGAAGAGCTACAAGTTTTATTTCAGTTAGCCGAACCTCCTTCTCACGTAAATCAAATTTCTTGTAGGCCTACCACGGGTCAGTGTTTACCACTTTTTTTTTTTTTTTTTTAATTGTTTATAGATTTTAAGAAAACGAGTCACTATTGTGAACGACTAATGCTTATAAATTTCTTGTAGGCCTAATTCTGGTTGCATTTAGATTTTTCATGTCAAGGTGAACATGTGAACGACTAATGCTTATAAATCGTCTGAATTCGTATTCTATATTGTCATTTTTCTAAATGGGTTTGGGTTGCAGGTCCTTATATAGCACATATCTGGTTGGCAAGGTCAGTATGGCTAACCCGTTATGACCATTTTGTTACCGCTTGTTTTTGGTGCTAGACTTGATCCATTTTTTTAACAGCAAGTCACTTTTGACCCGTCTAGATATTTATTTTCAAGGGCCAGCAAATAAATGCTATGTGGTGTTGATACAATTCCGAATCAGACCAAACCTTCAAAGATTTTGTTGATTGGGCAAGAGATTGTAGGATTTTATATGTGTATAACTCCACAATCAAGCTCTGATGACGGTGTTAGTCGTTTTTTTTTTCTTTTGTTTTCTCCTTACGAAAGTTATCGTCACTTGGACGTTCTTGTTATGTTTTTACTATAAAGACGTTTAGATCGTTCTGTCAAACGAGTGTTATTCTTGTAGTGTTGTTATAATATTGATAGATCGTATATTTATATCGCTGATGAGCAGCAACACAAGAATGGCCTAAATTGCGACACTAGTAGCGATTGAAATTGCGACTTTATTGAAATTGCCACACACCCAGTTTTCACCTCTAAATAAGATTGATATGTTCCTCCCGATTGCGTAGGAACCAATATCATGCCAACTCCAAAAGTGTGTTTGGAGCTTATATAAAACTGCTTGATTATTTGCTTATTGCTTTTTGAAGCAACAAAATTTTACCAGCTTATATAAAACGACTTATTAGTTGAGCGGCCCCACAAAAGCAACAATACAGATTATGTGTCCTAATGCATTGCAAGGCCGCTATATCGTTATTTAGACCTAAGAACGTTGTCGCGTGACTCCCATCCCAATAATGTAGCTGCTGCTATAGTTTCCGGTTTAGTAAGATGAATAGACTATTATAACCCAAAAAACAATCCCAGTTATGTCTCAGGTTTGGAGACTTGTTGCTGTTTAATTAGTTTGTATATACAGTGAGTTTTTCTCAGGGCAACAAATTTATGTTTTCCTAATTAAACAAAAGACATTTGCGACCAATAGACATAATTGCAACAAGATAAGCATGATGTGAAGAAAAATGAAACTAATGTATTTCGTAACCAATGTATGTATTGTACGTAACCCGCAGATGATGATCGAAGCAATCATCATAATCTAAACAAAGTATATAACATGGTAGTAAGAATGAAAAGAATACTATAATCGAACCAATGTCTGTATTGTACGTAACCCGCAGATGATGATCGAAGCAATCATCATAATCTAAACAAAGTACATAACATGGTAGTAAGAATGAAAAGAATACTATAATCAAACCCGAAGAAGAAAGCATAATCTCGGGCGCGGATTGCATTCACGACTCTCCTTGGCGTTAGTCGTCTTCCGAGCCCTAGTAGACCTGTCAACAAAGAGAACCGTTAGAGTGGACCGGGCGTAGCCCGGGTCCACCTCCGACGGTCAAGTTAGTATCGGCGTGATGTAGCCAATATATCTTAGGGTTAGAGATAACCTGCGTGTGTATATATAGGCATGGATTAGGGTTTAGATCGTAGAGTCGGCCGCATCTTCCGGGCCTGACCCATTCCTGGCCCAGTCCGGACCATACGTCCACATCATCATTTTTAAGAGTGCTAGTGAAATCCTGTGATGGTGATAAGGAAGATGCGGGTTTCGCTGTCGAAGCTGGTTTCCGTGTTGGCCGAAGAATAACTGTGGGGGGGGCAAGTCAGCAAAGTCCTCAACCGCATCTAATCCCCAAGGTTTTTGGGCAAAACTTTTGATGATTAGTCTTGTGTTGTCGTGAAAATAGAAGCTAACGAGCTCTGTGTTTGTGACACCTTCAAGAAGGAATGCGACTTTGACCATACTTGGTGTTGAGTAAAGATGAGAAGTTCGATTGTTTGTGTTGAGCTTCTGTTTGGAAGAGAAGAAACTGATGAGCTTGCAGAAAAGTGCGAGAGCGTAAGGTAGGACAGCCTCAAGCATACGGATAAAAGCTGAAAAAAATATGAAAAAGGAAAGACATTATTATTAACATTGAAGAAGAAAGACATCATATGATCATAGTAATAGTGTAAAGTACTAAAGTAACACAGGACCAGATATGATTATTATACAACTATAAAACAGAAACAGATTTTATCCAACATCATTAACAGAAAAACAACCAAAACATAATTTATTAATAAATCATGTTTTTATAAGACTTATGAAGTCTTTTAGTAGGAGTACTTTTCAACAAAAACTAGGAAAGAAGATAAAAAAATGCAAAAGAACAACATGATATCTAAAAGTAGATTTTAAGTTTGACTTTTATTAGTACTAAAGAAAGAAAGAAAGAAAAGAAATACTCGTATGTGTTTGACTAAAACTAAAGCAAAGCAGATACTAATAAGAAAGCAGAGCATTACCAACTATGGCATTGCAGAATGATGCAAAGTCAGAGGGGGATACTTTTCCGGCTAACAAGTCCCATAATTTCTGCCTGATGACATTGAACGCAACTGAAAACGCCTTAGAAAAGTCGACAATTATGTTGGGATTTTAGATCTAGTTAACCAGTAACCTCTACGAGTACACAGCGGATATTGGATCTAGTTAATGCAATTATGTTAACACGTAATTAATAAACACATAATTAATACAATAGTAATTAATTAAAAGGGATATAGAAAAGCTAACCTTGCTTGACAATTGATCTCAGTAGCGGAACGAAACCAAAACGCCTTAAGTATCTAAAATAGATACCCGAAGAGTATCACACAAACACTTAAACCAAGTACGTTCGATAATAAGCTAGTCGAGAATGTATAAACAATCAACCCCTTGATAACTTGAATAGCACGAACAAATAAAACCAAGAACACCTTCTCTTTGTTCTGCTTTGATAACCACTAGAGCATCCGAGAGCTGCTCCATAAATTACCGATATCGAACAAGCGTGTCCGATTAATTATACCCCTTTGTCCAGTATACTACGAGACAATAAACACCAATTCTTGCTATTAAAACAATTCAAATAGGAACTTTTATAACAAGAATATTAATACCTCAAAACTCTAAACTACTTGAATAAAATAATCAATGCAAGTTAGAGTTTAGAACAATAAACTTATATAACCTTTAGTGGAATATATGATAATTCTGATGAAGTCAAAAGGTTGAATAGGAATTCGACTTTCAAGAAGTCTTAGTGTCAGTATATGCGTGAATTTTAGGGATAGAGAATTCTCTATATTTAATGCATGTAAAGTTTGTTTTTATAGGATTAAAAACATAATCCTTCTTGTCATCAAACTTGATCAACAAGTCACAAACCCATGAACCCAAACGATCAGATCCATGTGGTCTAGGCCCAAGGCTTACCAAACCGACCCAAGTGAAAATAGAAATTATCAATGGGTCGGTTTAAATGGATCGGGTTGCATGCATGCATAAAACGGGTATATATTCAAGTATAAATATACGTTCGACACGTACTCTCGTGTTTATCGTGTGTGCCCCCATCGGCTCACACACTTCTAGTCGTTTACGTGTGTTTTAAACTCCCACAGTCCAACGACTCCCACTTGGGAGTTGGTGTGTCGAATGGCACACAAAACTAAACGAACGCTGCAAAGCGCTCTCACTCGCTTTTTAACTAAAAGTGTCTGAGAGAATAGTTTCGTAAAAGTTTCTCAGTAGCATGGTCATTCAATGTCTTGCTCTAATCATCCTTTGTTATAGATACCATTAAACCATGGATTATGGATCTCAAATCATTCAATATAGTTTAACCATTTAGAATCTCGTTATAGAATTTAATTAGATATACCAAATGAAATCAAGTATCATCTTGCATTACCCTTTGGGTTGGCGAACAATTATCTTATTAATTCGGAGAGGCCATGGTATCTTTCGCACATTTCAAGTGGAGTAACAAATCCTTTATTGACTACAAGTGTTGTGGATGCTGCTTCACATCACTCCGAAATATAGCTTTTATAACTACCTTGTTTAGATAGCGTTTTGCGTATACTTACAAAAAATGATATCCACACATATCAGAACTTGCTTGTATCTCAAGTCTAAGGATGAAGATAACAAACCATTTTTAATATTTTACTTATGACAAGGATCCAAAAGTAAATGTTTGAAAGTTGGGGAATCAATATGCATCTCTAGTGAATACATATGAGTTTGGTAGGGAACAATCAAATTCGTTAGAATTATAACCAACACTCACATTTGCCTTATCATAACAATATTCCCATATTGTTAACCGACAATGGACATATTTAGAATAATAAAATCATTCAAGGATTAAACATGCAAATATAGGATAACAATTATTATATGAATGAATAACAAATACCAAGTATCTTTATTCATCATAAAGTAAAAATTGTTTTTCAATCCCAATTTTCCAAATACTATAACAGATATGCATGAAATTCATTTAGTAAGTTGAAGCCTAATGTTTCCAACAATTTCAATCTTTCTTTAAAAGAAAAACTAAATAGTCATCTGAATAAACTTTTCGAATACTTATTTCAAAATATCACTTATAGTGAGAGATTTGAAATATAAGATGAGTGTCTTATCTCATATGCTCATACTATTGCAAGAATTATAGTATGGAGATGTCGCCCTACCTTGCATGAGGTATTAGAAATCAACGACATATCTTGCAGGTCATCTTTACAGTTTCTAAAAGTGCAAAGTATTCTCATTCATTAATGTGTAATGCAACAATGCTCTATGTTGAGCATAGCTAGTTAGCAAATTTATCATAAATGATAAACTCCTACTACAACTAGTATAAATAATCCTCTAGCATCATTTGTACTTATACAACACCATGCTTTATAATTCGTAAACATTTATAAAAACAATAATCTAAACACTCAATTAGATATTGTTGTTGTCAACTCATTTTGTTCTTGTACAAAAGCAACAACTAGTCTTATACACAATATAATATATACATGACGAATCCTTAGTTTAAAAACACAAGGTTTCCATCCATGTAAATTATTCCAAGTGAAATATATCATTGAAGACTTGCTTGAATAATATATTGCATTTGTGTTAGACTTTATTTTCCGTATTTTTTTATTCCAGATAAACATCTATTCCATGGTTGTTTGTTTTATTCCTTAAATTTCAAGTGAAGTTTCATTCCAAGCTTAAGGATCAATATCTAGCTTAAATAGAATGATATCTTCAACATGTAAATTTTAAGGAAAAACACAATGCTCCCATTCAATGTCAGATATACTCAAGAGATATCTTAATTCAATCAGAATCATATTGTAATTAAATTCAAGATCTCCGCTCTTAGATGCATGATTCAATCCAAAACATGGATTGCTTAAATTTGTATATTACATAAAGATTATGTAGATTCATAACCCTTTTGATTACACACCGTCCTCGCTAAAGGTAATCATAAAGAAAGAGTTACAAAATCTAATTGTCATATTCAATATACAAACCACATGTATGACAATTAAATATCTTTATATAATTAATGCATGTATTATATAAGAAAATTTAATCACAGCCAATTGCTTAAGTATGATTAAAAACTTCTTATAAAAATATTAATATGTATACAATTTTGTCCTTGTGAGTCATTCTTCAAAAGAACTCATTCCAACCTCATAGGTTAACTGTTAGGCGAAATAACAATCAAGCTCAAAACTCAATTTGCCTTTTAAGGACTGCATCTTATCATTCATAGTTCTAAAACATTTATCAGATTCAAGATATGATAATGTATTTTAGTAGTTAGCTGATTTACAATAATCTCCTAACTTATATCCTCAGCATTGATAATAAAATATATCACTTCAAGTGATGAGGCATCCTTGCGGGTTTATGAATGAGAGTAATCATTATACTTCGGTCGACATTTTCATGTTTAACCTTAGTATGACATTAATAAGTGGATATTAGAAGGTTAAGTATTTTGTTCTCAAAACTTTGAGATATGTATATACTCCCACTCACTTTTATAAGTAGAGACAATTCTCTAAATACTAAGTATTTAAGCAACAATAAATTGTTCTTTATTGAGAACCACAAAATACATTTTAAGTTCTCATCACAAGATTTGTTAATAAAATGCTTCATAAGATTTTAACAAATTCAGAACTTAAATCAAGACATTATAGAATTCCTTTCAACAACTCAAATTAGGGTTTATAGAAAAACTCTAATTTAGTATCACTCTTTAACCAAAAATTCTAGCAATAGTTTTGTGTTTCGTCAAGCTAGGAAGAACACCAAAACTAAAATCTTCAAGCTAGGAAGTGTAGAAAAATCAAAAATCCAAAAGGATTTAGGATTCAATTGGTTTGAATGGTAAAACCTCAAATCCCTAATGAATTAGGGTTTTCAGTTATAGGTTGTCTTGAATTCCTTCTAGTGGGTGAGCCGTACATCCCAAGTGTCCATAGCGTCTAGTTTTTAAATTCTTGAAAACGTGTTTCATATATTAGGTCACTTTATTTTACAAAAACAATTTTCCACGAATCAAATAGCAGGTCACAATGAGCATGGTATTTTGGCGTGTAAATAAAGACCAATATTAATATTATGGTTACGATATGTATTATTCCATATTGCATACAATTAGGTGTCAAAGCAAGTAATAATGCACATATAGGAATCACAAACATACAAGCATAAACATTAATATCAATAACCACATATTGTTCCGAGTCCTCTTGCGAGTCTTCCCCAAACGGAGAACCATAAGACCGTCACTAGGATGCAGTACCTAGATCGCCCCATACATCACTTAGAAAAGCAATAGAGTGGGTCTTGTGGCGAGAAAACATAAAGCATGGCAATCTCAATTAACAAGTAATTACGAAATTTTATGTATTTATAAACCAATATGTAATTCTAATTATCATAATAATTCTAATTAACAATTAATAAATTCAAATTAACTCTTAATTCTAATTATCAAGTAATTTTAATTTAACATGTAATTCTAATTAACAATTTAATTTCAATTAACTAAGTAATTTTAATTGACATGTAAATTAAATTCTAATTAACAAATTAATTCTAATTATCAATATAATTTTAATTTATGTGTGACAAGTTATTATTTATTAAAAATTGACAAGTATTGCATGTAGTTGTCAAAATTAAAATAAAACAAAATAACTAAACTAGGTTTCATGCAGCCCTTTTAGAACATGTTTATTAATATCAGAAACGTGTAACCCATAATCCAAAAAAACAACGGCTCACGATACCTTGTTGGGATTTTAGATCTAGTTAACCATAACCTCTACGATACGCGGCGGATATGGATATAGTTAATGCAATTATGTTAACACGTAATTAATAAACACATAATTAATACAATATTAATTAATTAAAAAGGATATCGAAAAGCTAACCTTGCTTGGCAATGATCTCTAGTAGCGAACAAGAAACCAAACGAAACCTTAAGTATCTAAAATAGATACCTCGAAGAGTATCACACACAAACACTTAAACCAAATGCGTTCGATAATAAGCTAGTCGAGAACGTATAAACAATCAACCCCTTGATAACTTGAATAGCACGAACAAATAAAACCAAGAACACCTCTTTGTTACGGTTGATAACCACTAGAACTGTCCGAAGAAGCTCCATAAATTACCCGATATCAGAACAAGCGTGTCCAGATTAATTATACCCCTTTGTCCGAGATATACTACGAACAATAAACACCAATTCTTGCTATTAAAACAATTCAACCAGGAACTTTTATAACAAGAATACCAATACCTCAAAACTCTAAACTACTTGAATAAAATAATCAATGCAAGTTAGAGTTTAGAACAACCAAACATATAACCTTTAGTGGAATATATGATAATTACGATGAAGTCAAAGGTTGAATAGGAATTCGACTTTCAAGAAGTCTTAGTGTCGGTATATCGTGAATTTTAGGGATAGAAAATTCTCTATATTTAATGCATGTAAAGTTTGTTTTTATAGGATTAAAAACATAATCCTTCTTGTCATCAAACTTGATCAACAAGTCACAAACCCATAAACCCAAAATGATCGATCCATGTGTCTAGGCCCATTGCCAAACCGACCAAAGTGAAAATAGAAATTATCCAATGGGTCGGTTTAAATGGATCGGGTTGCATATGCATAAAAGCGGGTATATATTCAAGTATAAATATACGTTCGACACGTACTCTCGTGTTTATCGTGTGTGCCCCCATCGGCTCACACACTTCTAGTCGTTTACGTGTATTTTAAACTCCCACAATCCAACAAATTCCATGATTAGCATTAGCAGCAGAAGAAGAAGCAACAACTTGTTCTTGTTGTTGTTGTTGTTGTTCTTGATTTTCAACAGTGATCTCATCCATACCACCAACATATCTATGCCCCGTTTCTTGAATATCAACACTAGCAGGAGCAGCAGATGTTTCTTGAATTTGATCATCAACAAATTCTCCATCACCATTATGTTGTTGTTGTTGTTGTTCTTGATTTTCAACAGTGATCTCATCCATACCAGTACCACCAGTAGATCTATGCCCCGTTTCTTGAATATCAACATTAGCAGTTTCTTGAATTTGATCATCAATAATAAAACCATCTTCACAAAAAATGTATTCATTCCCAACATGAACATCATCCCCACCACCATCAGTTGAAACAAGAATCACACCATCATACCCAGAAGTACAATCACCCAAATTAACATCTTCCCTACCAAGAAGCTTACGAAACACCTTCCCAATCGTCATTAGAATTCTTGAGATTTGAATTTTTCCGGTCACTAAAATTTGAAATTTGTAGTTGTGGTGGTAATTTTTATTCTTTTGACGGTGAAATTAGTTAACCTAAGCTTCCCTATTTATGATACAAGATTGTTGCATTATGTCTGGAAATAATGATCTGTTTTGTAACAAACCGACCGTTAAGTTAACTTAAGACATTCTTACCTTTTAAATTTTGTAACAATCCCATCCTTTTTACTTTTTACCCTAATCCTCCTTGTTTTACCCTTTTCTTCACTTTTTTTTTTAATCTCGCCTTATAGTACAATATAATATTAAAAAAATGTTCACTAAAACTAAAAATAGATAAATTTCTTCTATCGTTAAACAAAAAACTGCCGTTCCTTTTTGCAAGCCATACTCAAATGACAAGATATAACACCTTATTTTATTTATTTATTTATTTTTTTGCATAAGCCTTGATTGCAAATTTCTTCTATTAACTCATATCAACAAATAAACATGCTTTTAAGACTTATTATTAATATCTACAACTTCAATTGCTAATGCGACCATATACTAGTGCCCCTTTTGAAATTGCTAAGTTGAAATATCAGTGTACAACTCCAAAAATTCGACCTCCTATCATAATCTTTTTGCAACATATTTGGGTTGCCTTTCTAAAGAGTTTCCAAATTGTTTTGAGACGACTTGAAAATCAAATTCATTTGACGCCTAGCACCCGGCTAAGACCAATACCAAAGGAAGGGGCAATAGTCAAACACGACATCTTAATTTCGCAAATTAAGGGCTAAATAGCTTGACGAGCATTGCTTGAAATTCTTGAATGCCTCAACCCGCACATGAGGAAATATCCGAACTAGAGATGCAAAATCACAAATAAAGGTATATCTAGAAACCAAACTAAACATTTACTTGTAAACAAACTTGGAGATAAAGTCAAAATGATTCAAGCTGAAGTTGACAAGAATCCATTTAATGGAGAAATCAAGAAACCAAGTTTCATAGGTTTACAAGATCATAATGAACCTATTAAGGATGAAGAGAAACTTTTGATGCAAAAAGCTATGGTTGGTTGGTTGAGAAGGGAAAGGAATCTGAATTGTTTTTAAAATCATAAAGGAGGTCCCATAAGGAAGGATAATGACTATTGATCGTGCAATAATAGGCACTACCAGGATTCGATGGTGGTCGAAGAGGATGTTGGTGAGGGATGAGTTGTCAAGCATGGTAACCTATGTCAACACAAATGAAAACACTACGTTAAGTGAAGCGCATGGGTTTGGCCCGCCAAATCACCTCGGCGTGAGAGTAAATATGTGTAATTGAGATAATAGTAAGTGCGTAATGTAGGTGTGAAAAGCATGATCATACTTGAGTGCTCTGCCTGTCTATTTATAGGTGATAAAGTGGGCATACACACGTTTCTCACTTGAACCGGCGCACGTGGGGGAGTCCCACGCTTTTAGGGGATTACAGGGGGTTGTGTACCACGATCCCTATCTTGGTGGAAAAGCTTTGACAGAGAATTAGAACGTGCGTTTGACTTGGTCAGAGTTATCCTCTGAGCCTAGTCTTATCGAAGGACACACCCCGAGGGGTGTTGTGCTTCTGTTGGCAAATTCTCATTCCAGTAACCATCATGAAGATAGTTTTATGCCATGAGAACCTATTCGAAGGCGCTTAGATGTTTAGTGGGAGTGGATCCCAGTGAACTCGGAGGGGTGGCCTCCTAGCCAACTCGGAAGGTACGTCATCAAGCTCCCCAGTTGAAAGTGATATATACATGTATGAATGTATTGCATGCGACTTCAAAATATTGCCTCAAAACCCTAACATCAAAAGCCCCACCGGAATGATATCTAAATACCCGCATTAAATGGTAATCCAACTTGGTTGAGGTTAGTTAAACTTATTATGATTATCCACCAAGAGCGCTGACTTGGTTTCGTGGCGTCTTATCACAGAAAAATACCCATTTGAAATCCAGTTGTGTTTTTAACCATACACTTGTACGTTTAGGTGCATACCTATTCGACTATAAATATCCTCATTCACTACAACATTGAGCGGCTACCCCAGCGACATTTGGGTTTTCCCAATGGACATTTGAAATTCCGGCGACATGTGCTGGGTAATCGTCGCGGGAAGTCTCGTAAGGGATTATCCCAGCAACAATCCCCGGCGGCGTGGGTCCCACTCAATTTTCGGTCAAAGAAGCAGTGCCGCGGTGGCATATTATCCCCGACGTGCCATTTGGGAATCATCGAATAAGCTAAATGATTAAGCGCCTAATTAACGATAACGATAATATTTAACCTCCCGGCGACGTAATCATTTGGGGATATATGAAATTTTGTTGACATGTCACGAGTAAGCATTATCGGCGACATGTGTTTGGGGAAACTAACGTTCGTTGACTTGTCAACGTTTAGTGTGTGTTATCGGCTGACACGTCAGCGGGAAAAGTCTACATTTTTTTTGCACGCGCTGCACTGAGGCGATTTCAGATTTTTCGAAAAATCTACCAAATAAACTTGTACCAAAACACGTATAGACTCACCACAACTTGTACCAAAACACCAATACCATATAACGGATCAACGCAATACAAATAGATCACAACTTTTACATAAACACGACTTAAAAGTCAATATGTGCATTGATAGATAGGGAAACAAGTGTTTAAATGGCGCCAAGATGAACCTAATAATATATAACACAACTACCTGAAGTACCAATGTAGCATACTAATAATATATAACACAACTACCTAAAGCTAGTACCAATGTAACATACTAATAATATATAACACAACTACCTCTCCCATTAAAATTATTACATCATCATCGCATTCTCCTCGTCATCACCACACCCACCACTCCCGCTAGCACCACCGACTCATACTCCTAAACATATCCGCGTATCACGTCGTTAAGCCGGGAGACTCATGATAAAGCCTACATCTTTGGTGAGCGACTTGCCGGGGCGGGCATACTTGGCCTGGATGTGGCCCGTGGTAATACCGACCCACCCGAGAATATGCCCACGGCTTACCCCCTTGCTTAGCGCATGATTTGATCCTCCGTGTCTTGGACCCGTAGCCTCAAGCCTTTCATCTCGTCCTATGTAGTGACAAAACACAAGATAGTAAATATATTAGTCGGGTTGCTACATTATTTCTCGATAATTCATTAAAGTGTGTTTTGAAACAAAACTTACATATATCCGGCGGTCCTCATCGTTAGGGAATACCCCATCAACAGTATGTGTTCGCCAAAAAGTGTCGATGAGTGACGGGTACTCCTGAGTGTCTGAGGCCTGCCTACGTACACTACAGCGCATATAAGATGAATAATTTTAAAAACGACAAATCACAACACACCAAAGCGTATAATCAGATATATATATATATATATATATATATATATATATATATATATATATATATATATATATATATGTATATATGCATGTAAAATAATTATAATGTTTATTACCATATCATCTCGAAGCGACAGCGTCCGGGATCCACTGTCGAATATGACCTTGCTCTTTTGTCGGTTTAGCCGATTTGTAGCGGCTCGAGCAAGGTTCTTGGGATCATTCCAAAACTTAATGTACTCATCCCAATCACGGTAGTAATCTCCTCGGGACGCGCCGCGATCTCCTCCACATCGTAATTCCGGTGGTGGGGTCTACCTTCCAATGCTTGGCCTTGAAAGAAGCCTTGTTTGTATTGTAGGCTTTTTACAAGTGCGAGTTTATGCTCGTGATCTCGGTCCAGCGGGAGGATTCCATGTGCGGCGAGGTCAAACAGGGTGCAATCATATACAACAAAAGCAACGAGTTAGAGATATAATTTATATATTTATTTAAATTTTTTTTATTTATTTATATGATATAAATAAATAAGCGAATTTAGATAAATATACACAATTAAATAAATGAACACGATAATGAAAGAAACATAAAAGGATAACCGACCCAATATCTGAAATGATTGCCGCCTTCTTCTCCTTCGGGACCTTCTCCTAAGAAGGGTAGTAAAAGCGGCACACTCTAACGATCTCCCGATGTAGTTAGACCGTGAGGCGCATGGGGGCGAGAGGTTTAGGGTTTGTTTGTCACCCACATCAAAATTGATCGAGACGGACCTTTTTGCGATTGCCTTCAGCGAAAGGTTCGGGTCTTGTCGCGGGTATTCACACGCGCTCCCGCGCCAAATTGGGCTTTCGTTTTGCACGCAAAATCAAGTTAGTGATAAAGTCATAAAAATTCAAGGCAAGCAAGTTCAATATATGTATCAAATTTATGATTGTATTACAATAATCCAGAAATTCTTACCTCGGTTAATGAAGCACCTTGACAACGGTGGGTACGCGGTCCGGAGGGGGACGATCCTCACGCCAATCCCGCCGTGGGACCGCGTGCAACATCTGGCGACGACATCTGTACAAGTACAATTAGCATAAGATATAGAATTCATGAACAAAATAATATAAGCATGCACACATCCAAATACATACACATCCAAATAAATACACATTTAAACAATCCACAACAATTTCATTCATTCATTCAAATATATAAGTGTATTTTGCAAGTTACAACTCAAGATCAATCTTCTTCTTCACTAGAATAAACTTTCTCAACACCATCATCATCAACATTGATGAGGGCTTCAACATCAGAATATGCTAAATCATGAGGCGTCTTCATCAGCAATAATATCATCGTCTTCGCGGGAACATCAATGATATCCGGTGCGTCAACCACGTTGATTGACCATCTATATGCAAGGTCGCATTATCCAAGTCATTCAAACTAGTAGAAAGTGGGAGATCGGATGAGTTGTCGAAATGTATAATATCGGGATCATCCTCTACCCGCGATGACACCGTCGGAAAACTTTTATGATTAACATGTTCTACGACCTTCCGGTGGGGTTTGGTCTTATCTTCAAGGTAGAAGACTTGTTTGACTTGTGTTGAGAGAATGTATTGGTCATCTTTAAATGCCTCGGGCCTGCAGTCGACGATTTGTGTCATGTTGTTTCTAAAGACAAGTTTTTGACTTTACGTCCTTTGTTGCTAGTGTCGAACCACTTAACTCGAACAAGCAACTTTGAACAACAAATAATTAAACTCGAGGATTTCTTGAAGCTGACCATAATACATTTCTCCGTCCGGCAGAGCGAACAAATGCCGCTGTTTTGAGTGTGCGGCGTTCATCACGGTTGTGCCGCGACATACCTCACACCGTTGACTACGCAAGAGTTTCGCGAGATTGGAGTCCATGATGGTCCATTAGCCAAAGCGAATAACTCGCTAGTTGTGCTAACCTCTGAGTCTTGGTCATTGTCTATGTGAAGTTGACGGATCTATGAAGAAGACAGGATTAGCTAGATAGAGAACACAAAATATGATATTGTTATTTTTTCAGTTAAGTAGACAAAATAAGTCTTAAGTTTACCACCCACCCAAACCATTAAATTCTTCTTGCATGTCTTTGCTAGGAAATAAACTGAAAAACGTTCATGGTATTAGAATAAGTCGTCGAAATGATAAGTTAAGAAAAAGAAGTTTCAAAATAAAGCGTTACCTCTTGAACGGGATACGTGCGTGTCGATCTCAGGACTGTTGTGAAGTACAGACCATTTCACTTTTTTCAACTCTTTGTCTTTAAACCTAATAAATGACCGTAAACCAATCGGTTTACATACCGATCGAAACACCGAAACCGACCGTTGGGGAGGGTCCCCATTACGGTCGGGACGATTAAATTTCGTGGTAACATCGAAAATAATGAGAAGCGAATGTCAATGCTTCTTCAGCAACATAACCCTCCGCAATCGAACCTTCCGGCTTAGCTTTATTGCGAACATAACCTGTTAGCTTCTTCATGTATCTTTCAAATGGATACATCCCGGGAATAGGCCCGCCTGAAACCTCTATAGGTAAATGGATAACCAAGTGAACCATAATGTCAAAGAAATCAGGAGGATATATGAGCTCAAGCTCGCACAGAATATCGACCACCTTGATCTGAGCTTTCAACATGTCATCCTCCATCAAAGTTGTAGAGCATATTTGCTTAAAAAAGGAACACAGCTAAATTAATGGTTTTGCAATCTTATCGGGCAAGTAATTTTGAAGTCCGTAAGGAAGTAAACGTTGCATCATTATATGACAGTCATGAGACTTCAGGCCCGTTATATTGGCATCATTATCGGTCACTCGTTGCTTGAAGCATGATCGAACCCATCCGGTAGTTTAACTCCTTTGATGTATCTTGACAAAACTTTTTCGGTTCTCGGTGTGAAAGAATACGCAACTGGGGCTTCAAGCACTTCCCGGTTTGGCGGAGCCACAAGCCACTTCGAATGCCCAACATTTGCAAGTCTTGTCTTGCCTTGACGGTGTCTTTAGATTTATCATTCATTAACAAAGTGTTCAAGATGGCCTCTAACACATTTTTTCGATATGCATGATGTCTAAATTGTGTCTTAGTGAAAGAAAAGACCAATACTCAAGCTCGTAAAAAATAGACCGTTTAGTCCGGTTAAGCTCGACATGAACATTGCGTTTTATCTTCACACCTCCATAACTCGGATGTTTACCCTTCACCGCAGCGTTGGCAATCTATCAAGTTGAGCGAGGATTACATCGGCCAAATTCTTCAGGGAGGATATCGTTATCGGTTTGGCCATTGAATTCAAGTGGCGTCTCCATTTATGGGGCTTCGTTAAGAATCTTACGTAGCCAAAATAAGCTGTTTTGCTTAACACACGAACAGATGGAGTGTCTTTATTACATATAGGGCATGCCTTGTAACCTTGCCCACTCCACCCAGACAAACTACTTCAAGCAGGAAAATCATTGATGGTCCATAAAACCATCGCTCTCATATTGAACCGGCTGAGGCAACGTCTATAGTCTCGATACATTTCTTGTCCCATAAATCCCAGTCCTCAATCAAAGGCCTCAAGTAAACATCAATGTCCTTGCCGGGGATTTAGGACCGAGTGCTAACGTTAGCATAAAAGAACTCTCTTTCATACATAACCACGGAGGCAGATTGTATGTTGTCAATATCACCGGCCACATGCGTAGGCGACTAAGGTTCAAACGGATTGAAACCATCGCACCAACCCTAGTCGAACATTTCTTGGTTCTTTTGCAAAATCTGGATACTTTGTGTCAAATTTCTTCCATGCTCCACCATCAACCGGCTGTTGCATCTTACCGGGCTCCGTACACTTTCCATGGCATGCCAAATCATATCCTTTGGGTGTGACTAGACTTGTACAAACGTTGTAGTCTAGGAATGATCGGAAAGTAACGCAACACCTTCTTAGGAACTTTCTTCCCGGTGTTCTTCGTCTTTCCATCTACTCGTATACGGACGGGACAAAAATCCAAATCTTTGTTCTTGTCTCCCGAAATAGCAGCGATCGTGTTCACAAGCATGTATCGACTCGTACCCTAACCCAATCATTTTAAATGTCTTCTTTATTGCATAGTATGATGGTGGGAGCTTGAATCCTTCTTGCGATGGGAAATACATTTTGTAAAAACTCTAACATTTCATTAAATATAGAATCAGTCAATCTACCTTTAGCCTTAAAATAGGTAAACTTTGCCATAAAGTCTAATCAAGTCACATAGTCACAACCCGGTGCAGCTCCTCGTTGGCAGCGGCATATAACTCTTCAAACTCGTTACATGTAGCTTGAGTCGGTTCGTTACTTGTCTCACCAATATCTCCTTGAGTTGGTTCATTGTGTTCATTATTCAGAGGAATATAGCTAAGATCATTAATTAACGCTGTCATGTCACTCATCAGAGGTTGTCTTGTGTTATCTATTATTGGCGGTGGCATAGGTGGAGCCGGTTCACCGTGTTCCACCCATATTTTATAATGTGGGTCCCACCCTTCTCTCATAATGTGGTTTGAAAGGTTTTTGATGTGTACCCATAATATATTTCGACAAGACTTGCATGGACATCTTATTCTCCTGGCACTAGTCACTAACGACTTGCAATGATTGGCAATTTTTCAAGACGAGAATAAATAATGGTTCATACGTTGTAAAAGCGTCCAAGTCTTATCATCGAATACCATAACTGCGTTTTAACGATACATTTAGTTATTATATGCAACTTAATTAAACACACTCAAACGAGGAATACCGGATGTTTTGTTCACCTAGTGCAACTATGGAAGGCAATCCTAACCCACTCTTTGAATGATTTGTCTCATATATGAATGCGTATAACTGATTTACCATTTAAGAAAATTTCGTGACATTCCCCTCAACTCCCCAAATATGTGTTTAAAGACATATTCATAGGTAAAACTTTGTATTAAAAAAAAACCCTAGTCGACTTTCTCTCTGGCGATTTACACAACCCTAACAACCCTAATCGTTTTTCCAAATCGAACCTAGCTTGGGATTCTTTGCTTCGCGATTTCGTTATTAACTAACATCTTTGTTATTTAATTAGTGATTGGTTTTTGGCGGCGTTCTTCTTGTTGAATTAATTTTTTTAGGGTTTTGGTAAATCGTTTTGTTCATAACCTGATTTGGATTGCGTGCTTTTATTTGGGCCGATTCTTTCATTCCTTGGCGGTCTTTTAACCATGGGAGCAGGTTAGTTATTGATCGTGGTGTGTTTAAACCCTAACTTTTAGTTAGGGTTTGATTGGTAAGTCGATTGTTCTTTCGATAGCTGGGGTTATCGATTGTTGGAATTGTTTGTGGGGTGTAGAGAGATGGAAAAGGGGTTTCTTGATAAAGTTGGTTCTTCGGTGAAGGCTTCAAAAGCAACCACCAACTTGGCCGATCAAGTTGGTGTAAACACGAACCGTATCAAAGGGTTGATATTCGGAGTTGGAAGCTAGGTTACGTCTCCAAGGTGAACGTGGTATAGAGGGTGACCGCTGGCGTGCGTAAAACGCTAGGGTTGGTCTTAACCCTAGCATGATGTTCATTCGTTCAATTTGGGGTAATACTAATGGAAAATACAAGTTATAGTACTACGATGCATTGGGTGGTTTGGATTCGAGCACTAAAGTTTCTTAGCCTTATGCTGGCGATGTGTTGACTCCTCGTCCTAACATGGTGAATGCTTCTACTTCAGGTCCTAACGTTGAAACTAACGAAGTGAGGTCATTTGCTAATGTATTAAATCCGGAACGTGTCTCTAGGAAAGTGAATTTTAGTGCCTTGGTGAATGAGGCGGGTGAAAATCATGATACTGTGCTTCCAAAGGCTGCTATGGAGGGTGTATTCAACCGTTATGAAAATACACTTGTTGGCTTCTTTGTTGGCAAGAATGTTGCTTTTCATTTGGTTGGTAATAATGGGGTAAGTTTGGTTTTAAGAAACTAATGAAGAATGATGATGGTGTTTTCCTCTTCAAATTCGATTCTAAAGAGGGTGTTGAGAGTGTTCTTCAACGGGGCCCATGGATTATTCACAATTCTCCTCTCATTCTAACTAAATGGATGATGCTGTGCGTCTAAAAGTGAGGTAACTAGAGTTCCCGTTTGGATCAAATTGCATAATGTGCCATTACTTGCATACTCGGAAGATGGGTTGAGCTTAATTGCTACGAGGTGGGTAAGCCGGTTAGATGCTTTTACTAGCTCCATGTGTGTTGATTCACGGGGTCGCATTAGTTTTGCACGTGCTCTTGTGGAATTATCATCTGATAGTGGTTTTACTACGGCAAGTATAAAGGTGGAATATGAATGGAAGCCGCCACACTGTGTGGAATGTAAAGTGTTTGGGCATGATCGCTTGTTGTCCTAAGAGTATTAAGGAGCATAATGATGTTCCTCCCAGCTCAAATGTGGTGGCGATGATGGGTTTAAGGTGGTGCAGAATCGGAAAGCCAAACCTAAAGGTATGAAGATGACTGGTGGTATTAATATGGGTAAGGGTCCTAGATTTGCACCTAGGAAGCGGTATATGTTGCAAAGGCGACGGCAGCTAGTGGTAATGCTAAAGATACACCGATTACTACGTCTAACTCTTTTGGAACTCTTGAGGTGGATGATGATTTGGGCATCCCAAGTACCGTGGTGATTCTTCTACTAACAAGGTCAAGGCGGGAAGTCTTACGGTACTACTAAGGAAGCGGTATTGATGGATCCCGGGGGCGGACTCGTATTGATATTGGTGAGGCGTCTAAGCCTCAGGAGGCTGGGACTTATTCTGCTGCAAAGCTTGTGAGTGATTCAATGGGAACAATGGATGTTGGTTCTACTCTATCGTGAAAATTGGTAAGCTTGAAAAGCTAATTATTGATGGGAAAGCTACTCTTGTGGATGATGATGGTCAACCTATTCCGTCTACCTCTTCTACTAAGAGAGTTAACCCTTTTCCTAAAGTGGGAGAGATTGAGGTGTGCGATTAGAAGATGAGGTTGTTGCTAACCCATTTGATGAGTCTGCTAATATTTTCGGTGGTGGCCAAGAGTTTGAAGATGAGTATGATGACTATGACTGATGACTATAGAAGCAGGTTCGTGATCTTCACGAATTTGGATTCTTTTAATGCCATGTATGGCACAAAGTTTAAAGGTCCTAGGAAGTAATTTTATTTTGTTGTGTCATATGCTATCATTTGAGTAATGGTTTGTTTTCTTGTTTAGATAAGTGGAAGTATCTTGTTATGTAAGCTTTATGCCTATGTAACGGGCTGAGATATGGGATTTCACTCATATCCATTGTACTTAAACGTTTATTTGGTTAATATATTTACCAGGGTGCAGGATTACTCCCCTTTACCAAAAAAAAAGACATATTCATAGGAGTAAAGGAGAAACACTGTCGAAATCATCTCAAATAGTAAACCAATTATACGCATTCATATCCTAAATGAGACAAAACATTCAAAAAGCAGTCCCAAACGGGGGACTTTCCGAAATTAATTTCGGACGGGTTTTCTATAGGATGATTAATTTTAGACGGGGATTTTCCAAAATTAATCACTAAAATCCTAAAACATTCTTAAAGGGTTCAAACGGCTCATATCAACAAATAATAACTATAAACTAACAAAATTTAAACAACTAATTATTATAATTATAAACGAGCACATTTCAAGGCAATTCAACTAATAATAACTATAAACTAACAAAAATTAAACAATAAACATTCCCTGACATACATACCGGGATACCAAAAGGGAAAAAAAATTATTACATACCTGCGTGCTCCTGGCTCCTCGTCGCCTACTGCCAAAACCAAAAAAAAATAACTTAACTTTTCTAATTAACAACAACTTACAACAATAATAATCTGCAAAAATCATATTATAATTAACTAATATACTTGAATAACATTTAAAATTTGTAAAACAAACCGTCTAACGTGTGGTGGTGGTGATCGTGGATGCGGTGGTGGTGATGGTGGATGCGGTGGTGGCGATGGTGGATGCGGTCGTGTGATGGTGGATGTGCTCGAATTCTTTAAAAAATGCCAAAGGAGGATAAGGTTTTTTTTTTTTTTTCTAGGTGAAGAAGATATCGGATCTACTTTATGATAAAGTTTTTTCCCGGCGACATGTCATTTGAGGAAAGATATTTTTACGTTGGAATTGGCGATAGCGATAATTTTGGTGGGTAGGTATCATCCCGGCGACGTAAGCGGAAAATCAATTTAATTTTTTCGTTAAAATTAATACATTATGTAGTTACGTTAAAGTCAACGGTCAACATAATCCCCAGCGTGTATGTCGTGGGGAAACCTAGAATATATATTTATTTACTCACTCGAACTTGATGTTTAGCGATTAAAAAAATCAATGCTACAAGAAATATATGTTGCTAAGAAATTGTTTAACGAAACCTTTGCTCCTTTATATTAGGGTTGTCACGTTTAACATTACACACTAGCGCCACACTCGGATATCAATCCTCTTCCTCTTTGCATAACAACTTGCACACTACAAAACCGACCACACTGCTTCTACTTGTAATTTTGAATGGTTTCCTTCTTTTTTCGTACATTTAAGCGTTCAGGATGAGTCGGTATGTTATGGTTACATTAGACGTTCAACGGATGAGTCGGTATGTTATGGTTACACATTAGACTTTCAACGAATGAGTCGGTATGTTATGGTTACACATTAGGCGTTCAACGGATGATTCGGTATGTTATGGTTACACATTAAACGTTCAGCGAATGAGTGGGTATGTTATGGTTACACATTAGACGTTCAAGCGGATGAGTGGGTATATTATGGTTACACATTAGGCGTTCAACGAATGAGTGGTATGTTATGGTTACACATTAGACGTTCAACGAATGAGTCGGTATGTTATGGTTACACATTAGGCGTTCAACGGATGAGTCGGTATGTTATGGTTACACATTAGACGTTCAACGAATGAGTGGTATGTTATTGTTACACATTAGGCGTTCAACGGATGAGTCGGTATGTTATGGTTACACATTAGACGTTCAACGGATGAGTGGGTATGTTATGGTTACACATTAGACGTTCAACGGATGAGTCGGTATGTTATGGTTACACATTTGACGTTCAACGGATGAGTCGGTATGTTATGGTTACACATTAGACATTCAACGGATGAGTCGGTATGTTATGGTTACACATTAGACGTTCAACGGATGAGTCGGTATGTTATGGTTACACATTAGACGTTCAACGGATGAGTCGGTATGTTATGGTTACACATTAGACGTTCAACGGATGAGTGGGTATGTTATGGTTACACATTAGACGTTCAACGGATGAGTCGGTATGTTATGGTTACACATTAGACGTTCAACGGATGAGTCGGTATGTTATGGTTACACATTAGACGTTCAACGGATGAGTCGGTATGTTATGGTTACACATTAGACGTTCAACGGATGAGTCGGTATGTTATGGTTACACATTAGACGTTCAACGGATGAGTGGGTATGTTATGGTTACACATTAGACGTTCAATGGATGAGTCGGTATGTTATGGTTACACATTAAACGTTCAACGGATGAGTCGGTATTTTATGGTTACAACATCAACAACAACAACTACAAGAACAACTACTACTTTGATCAGCAACAACAAGAACAAGAACAACAAGAACAACAACAACAAAAACAACAATAACTACTACTACTACTACTACTACTACATACGAAGATTTTCCATGTCACATAACAGCTCACGAAGTAATTCATCCGACTGACATGCGTGGTCGTTAGGAATCGTTGCCATTTCAAGTTTGGCCTCCAGCAACCTTACTTTTGTCTCTAGCACATGTTTTTGTGTTTCCAGCAACCTTATCCTAAGATCTTTTTCATGGCAGCTCGAGCACTCTGTTGGTGCAGAGATTGTTCTTAAGTACTCGTCAAATACGTCCTTCGGATAAAATATCCGCATCCATTATCTTTTCTGGGCTGTTACATAATAAGAAAATTACAAGAGCTTACAACCCAATTATTTGTATATTTACATAAATAAGAAATGTATGATTGTTCACCTTTGACAGATGACATGAATAATATAGTTAGTCGAGATGAATATTCTCTATGTGATGTTCTTAATTTTATATTTCCTGCTCCACAAGAACACATAAAAGGATTAAATTGCTCCATCTCGGGTTTTGAAATTTGTGTGAAGATAAGAGGTTGTGAGGTTGAGTGGTTTTGAGGATAAGATCTATTAGATTTTGGTGGGATAAGATCTCAATGTTGAGTGGTTTTGAGGATAAGATCGGTAGATTTTGTGATATATAAAACAGTCTGTTAGCTTTTGGTGGGAAGTTTTGGCGCCAAGTTTTGGTGGGAATTCTTGGCCATGTTTTTGTTAAAGTCAACGAAGTCAAAGAGAATCCCGCGACATGTCATTTGGGAAACATTAAGTCAACGGTCAAAGAGAATCCCGGCGACATGTCGCCGGGGAAACTATTGTCACGCGTCACGTTAAGATAGATTAACACTAATTACAATTTTTAAATAAACAAATGAATCCCGGCGACATGTCGTCGTAAGCGGGGAGTGTGAAACTTCCCGCTACGTTTTACCATGAAATATTCGGTCAAAATTCCCGCTACGTTTTACACACACACACAGAAAAATTCCCGCTACGTTTTACCATGAAAAGTAAGCAGGAGCAGCAGATGTTTCTTGAATTTGATCATCAACAAATTCTCCATCACCATTATGTTGTTGTTGTTGTTGTTCTTGATTTTCAACAGTGATCTCATCCATACCAGTACCACCAGTAGATCTATCTATGCCGTTTCTTGAATATCAACATTAGCAGTTTCTTGAATTTGATCATCAATAATAAAACCATCTTCACAAACAATGTATTCATTCCCAACATGAACATCATCCCCACAACCATCAGTTGAAACACGAATCACACCATCATACCCAGAAGTACAATCACCCAAATTAACATCTTCCCTACCAAGAAGCTTACGAAACACCTTCCCAATCGTCATTAGAATTCTTGAGATTTGAATTTTTGCAACGGTCACTAAGAATTCTTGAAATTTGTAGTTGTGGTGGTAATTTTTATTCTTTTGACGGTGAAATTAGTTAACCTAAGCTTCCCTATTTATGATACAAGATTGTTGCATTATGTTCGGAAATAATGATTTGTTTTGTAACAAACCGTGGATTAAGTTAACTTAAGACATTCTTACCCCTTTTTAAATTTTTGTAACAATCCCATCCTTTTTACTTTTTACCCGAATCCTCCTTGTTTTACCCCTTTTCACTTTTCCCTTTTTTTAATCTACAGCCTTATAGTACAATATAATATTAAAAAAATGTTCACTAAAACTAAAAATAGATAAATTTCTTCTATCGTTAAACAAAAGCTAGTTCCTTTTGCAAGCCATACTCAAATGACAAGATATAACACCTTTTTTTTTTTTCAATTTAATTTCAATTAACTAAGTAATTTTAATTGACATGTAAATTAAATTCTAATTAACAAATTAATTCTAATTATCAATATAATTTTAATTTATGTGTGACTAGTTATTATTTATTAAAATTGACAAGTATTGCATGTAGTTGTCAAAATTAAAATAAAACAAAATAATTAAACTAGGTTTCATGCGACCACTTTAAAAACATGTTTATTAATATCGAAGCGATGTGACTTACCCATAATCACAAAAACAACCGGCTCGACCACTTTGTTGGAGATTTTAGATCTAGTTAACCGGTAACCTCCCGAGACGCTGGCCGGATATTGGATCTAGTTAATGCAATTATGTTGTATTAGCTTAAACACATAATTAATACAATATTAATTAATTAAAAGGGATATAGAAAAGCTAACCTTGCTTTGCAATTGATCTCTAGTAACGGAACAAGAAACCAAAACGAAACCTTAAGTATCTAAAATAGATACCTCAAAGAGTATCACACACAAACACTTAAACCAAGTGCGTTCGATAATAAGCTGAGTAGAGCGTATAAACAATCAACCCCTTGATAACTTGAATATACTGCGAACAAATAAAACCAAGAACACCTTCTCTTTGTTGCGGTTGATAACCACTAGAACATAGAAGCGCTCCATAAATTACCGATATCGGACAAGCGTGTCGGTCGAAATTATACCCCTTTGTCCAGAGATATACTACTTAACAATAAACACCAATTCTTGCTATTAAAACAATTCAACTAGGAACTTTTATAACAAGAATATTAATACCTCAAAACTCTAAACTACTTGAATAAAATAATCAATGCAAGTTAGAGTTTAGAACAACCAAACATATAACCTTTAGTGGAATATATGATAATTACGATGAAGTCAAAAGGTTGAATAGGAATTCGACTTTCAAGAAGTCTTAGTGTCGGAGTATATCTCGTGAATTTTAGGGATAGAGAATTCTCTATATTTAATGCATGTAAAGTTTGTTTTTATAGGATTAAAAACATAATCCTTCTTGTCATCAAAATTGATCAACAAGTCACAAACCCATAAACCCAAACGATCAGATCCATGTGGTCTAGGCCCAGGCGTGTACCAAACCGACCCAAGTGAAAATAGAAATTATCCAATGGGTCGTTTAAATGGATCGGGTTGCATGCATGCATAAAACGGGTATATATTCAAGTATAAATATACGTTCATAATGCATTTCGTGTTTATCGTGTGCCCTCCCCAGGCCACACACACTTCTAGTCGCCACGTGTATTTTAAACTCCCACAATCCAACAAATTCCATGATTAGCATTAGCAAAGAAGAAGAAGCAACAACTTGTTCTTCTTTGTTGTTTTGTTGTTCTTGATTTTCAACAAAGGATCTCATCCATACCACCAACATATCTATGCCCCGTTTCTTGAATATCAACACTAGCGAGGCGGCAGATGTTTCTTGAATTTGATCATCAACAAATTCTCCATCACCATTATGTTGTTGTTGTTGTTGTTCTTGATTTTCAACAGATGATCTCATTCATACTACCACCAAGTAGATCTATGCCCGTTTCTTGAATATCAACATTAGCGGCTTGAATTTGATCATCAATAATAAAACCATCTTCACAAACAATGTATTCATTCCCAACATGAACATCATCCCCACCACCATCAGTTGAAACACGAATCACACCATCATACCCAGAAGTACAATCACCCAAATTAACATCTTCCCTACCAAGAAGCTTACGAAACACCTTCCCAATCACATTAGAATTTTGAGATTTGAATTTTGCAACGTCACTAAGAATTCTTGAAATTTGTAGTTGTGGTGGTAATTTTTATTCTTTTGACGGTGAAATTAGTTAACCTAAGCTTCCCTATTTATGATACAAGATTGTTGCATTATGGAAATAATGATACGTTTTGTAACAAACCGACCGTTAAGTTAACTTAAGACATTCTTACCCCTTTTTAAATTTTTGTAACAATCCCATCCTTTTTACTTTTTTACCCCTAATCCTCCTTGTTTTACCCCTTTTCACTTTCCCCTTTTTAATCTCGCTTATAGTACAATATAATATTAAAAAAATGTTCACTAAAACTAAAAATAGATAAATTTCTTCTATCGTTAAACAAAAAACTGCCGTTCCTTTTTGCAAGCCATACTCAAATGACAAGATATAACACCTTTTTTTTTTTTCAATTTAATTTCAATTAACTAAGTAATTTTAATTGACATGTAAATTAAATTCTAATTAACAAATTAATTCTAATTATCAATATAATTTTAATTTATGTGTGACTAGTTATTATTTATTAAAATTGACAAGTATTGCATGTAGTTGTCAAAATTAAAATAAAACAAAATAATTAAACTAGGTTTCATGCGACCCTTTAAAAAAAAAAACATGTTTATTAATATTAGAAACGTGTAACCCATAATCGCAAAAACAACTCGGCTCGATACCCACCGCTTGGGATTTTAGATCTAGTTAACCAAGAACCTCACGAGTACGCAGCCGGATATTGGATCTAGTTAATGCAATTATGTTAACACGTAATTAATAAACACATAATTAATACAATATTAATTAATTAAAGGGATATAGAAAAGCTAACATTGCTTGGCAATTGATCTCTAGTAACGAAACAAGAAACCAAAAGCGAAACCTTAAGTATCTAAAATAGATACCTCGAAGAGTATCACACACAAACACTTAAACCAAGTACGTTCGATAATAAGCTAGTCGAGAACGTATAAACCATCAACCCCTTGATAACGAATAGACGAACAAATAAAACCAAGAACAGCTTCTCTTTGTTACGGTTGATAACCACTAGAACCTGTCAGAAGCTGCTCCATAAATTACCCGATATCGGACAAAGCGTGTCAGATTAATTATACCCCTTTGTCCGAGATATACTACGAACAATAAACACCAATTCTTGCTATTAAAACAATTCAACTAGGAACTTTTATAACAAGAATATTAATACCTCAAAACTCTAAACTACTTGAATAAAATAATCAATGCAAGTTAGAGTTTAGAACAACCAAACATATAACCTTTAGTGGAATATATGATAATTCATGAAGTCAAAAGGTTGAATAGAATTGACTTTCAAGAAGTCTTAGTGTCAGTATATGCGTGAATTTTAGGGATAGAGAATTCTCTATATTTAATGCATGTAAAGTTTGTTTTTATAGGATTAAAAACATAATCCTTCTTGTCATCAAACTTGATCAACAAGTCACAAACCCATAAACCCAAACGATGGATCCATGTGGTCTAGGCCCAAGGCTTACCAAACCGACCCAAGTGAAAATAGAAATTATCCAATGGGTCGTTTAAATGGATCGGGTTGCATGCATGCATAAAACGGGTTTATATTCAAGTATAAATATCGTCACCGCGTACTCTCGTGTTTATCGTGTGTGCCCCCATCGGCTCACACACTTCTAGTCGTTTACGTGTATTTTAAACTCCCACAATCCAACAAATTCCATGATTAGCATTAGCAGCAGAAGAAGAAGCAACAACTTGTTCTTCTTGTTGTTGTTGTTGTTCTTGATTTTCAACGGTTGATCTCATCCATACCACCAACATATCTATGCCGTTTCTTGAATATCAACACTAGCGGGAAGCAGGATGTTTCTTGAATTTGATCATCAACAAATTCTCCATCACCATTATGTTGTTGTTGTTGTTGTTCTTGATTTTCAACAGTGATCTCATCCATACCAGTACCACCAGTAGATCTATGCCCCGTTTCTTGAATATCAACATTAGCAGTTTCTTGAATTTGATCATCAATAATAAAACCATCTTCACAAACAATGTATTCATTCCCAACATGAACATCATCCCCACCACCATCAGTTGAAACACGAATCACACCATCATACCCAGAAGTACAATCACCCAAATTAACATCTTCCCTACCAAGAAGCTTACGAAACACCTTCCCAATCGTCATTAGAATTCTTGAGATTTGAATTTTTGCAACGGTCACTAAGAATTCTTGAAATTTGTAGTTGTGGTGGTAATTTTTATTCTTTTGACGGTGAAATTAGTTAACCTAAGCTTCCCTATTTATGATACAAGATTGTTGCATTATGTCTGCAAATAATGATTTGTTTTGTAACAAACCGACCGTTAAGTTAACTTAAGACATTCTTACCCCTTTTTAAATTTTTGTAACAATCCCATCCTTTTTACTTTTTTACCCCTAATCCTCCTTGTTTTACCCCTTTTCACTTTCCCCTTTTTAATCTCTCTCTGCCTATAGTACAATATAATATTAAAAATGTTCACTAAAACTAAAATAGATAAATTTCTTCTATCGTTAAACAAAAACTGTTCCTTTTTGCAAGCCATACTCAAATGACAAGATATAACACATTTTTTTTTTTTTTTCAATTTATTTTCAATTAACTAAGTAATTTTAATTGACATGTAAATTAAATTCTAATTAACAAATTAATTCTAATTATCAATATAATTTTAATTTATGTGTGACAAGTTATTATTTATTAAAAATTGACAAGTATTGCATGTAGTTGTCAAAATTAAAATAAAACAAAATAACTAAACTAGGTTTCATGCAGCCCTTTAAAAAAAAACATGTTTATTAATATCAGAAACGTGTAACCCATAATCGCAAAAACAACCTGGCTCTGATACCACTGTTGGGATTTTAGATCTAGTTAACCAGTAACCTCCACGAGTACGCAGCGGATATTGGATCTAGTTAATGCAATTATGTTAACACGTAATTAATAAACACATAATTAATACAATATTAATTAATTAAAAGGGATATAGAAAAGCTAACCTTGCTTGGCAATTGATCTCTAGTAACGGAACAAGAAACCAAAACGAAACCTTAAGTATCTAAAATAGATACCTCGAAGAGTATCACACACAAACACTTAAACCAAGTACGTTCGATAATAAGCTAGTCGAGAACGTATAAACAATCAACCCCTTGATAACTTGAATAGCACGAACAAATAAAACCAAGAACACCTTCTCTTGTTCAGTTGATAACCACTTAGAACTGATTGAGAATCGCTCCATAAATTACCGATATCGACAAACGTGTCCGATTAATTATACCCCTTTGTCCGAGATATACTACGAACAATAAACACCAATTCTTGCTATTAAAACAATTCAACTAGGAACTTTTATAACAAGAATATTAATACCTCAAAACTCTAAACTACTTGAATAAAATAATCAATGCAAGTTAGAGTTTAGAACAACCAAACATATAACCTTTAGTGGAATATATGATAATTCATGAAGTCAAAAGGTTGAATAGGAATTCGACTTTCAAGAAGTCTTAGTGTGGTGTATATGCGTGAATTTTAGGGATAGAGAATTCTCTATATTTAATGCATGTAAAGTTTGTTTTTATAGGATTAAAAACATAATCCTTCTTGTCATCAAAATTGATCAACAAGTCACAAACCCATAAACCCAAACGATCAGATCCATGTGGTCTAGGCCCAAATGTACCAAACCGACCCAAGTGAAAATAGAAATTATCCAATGGGTCGTTTAAATGGATCGGGTTGCATGCATGCATAAAACGGGTATATATTCAAGTATAAATATACGTTCGACACGTACTCTCGTGTTTATCGTGTGTGCCCCCATCGGCTCACACACTTCTAGTCGTTTACGTGTATTTTAAACTCCCACAATCCAACAAATTCCATGATTAGCATTAGCAGCAGAAGAAGAAGCAACAACTTGTTCTTCTTGTTGTTGTTGTTGTTCTTGATTTTCAACAGTGATCTCATCCATACCACCAACATATCTATGCCCCGTTTCTTGAATATCAACACTAGCGTGAGGGAGCGGCAGATGTTTCTTGAATTTGATCATCAACAAATTCTCCATCACCATTATGTTGTTGTTGTTGTTGTTCTTGATTTTCAACAGTGATCTCATCCATACGGTACCACCAGGTAGATCTATGCCCCGTGTCTTGAATATCAACATTAGCAGTTTCTTGAATTTGATCATCAATAATAAAACCATCTTCACAAACAATGTATTCATTCCCAACATGAACATCATCCCCACCACCATCAGTTGAAACACGAATCACACCATCTTACCCGAGAGTACAATCACCCAAATTAACATCTTCCCTACCAAGAAGCTTACGAAACACCTTCCCAATCGTCATTAGAATTCTTGAGATTTGAATTTTTGCAACGGTCACTAAGAATTCTTGAAATTTGTAGTTGTGGTGGTAATTTTTATTCTTTTGACGGTGAAATTAGTTAACCTAAGCTTCCCTATTTATGATACAAGATTGTTGCATTATGTCGGAAATAATGATTCTGTTTTGTAACAAACCGACCGTTAAGTTAACTTAAGACATTCTTACCCCTTTTTAAATTTTTGTAACAATCCCATCCTTTTACTTTTTACCCCTAATCCTCCTTGTTTTACCTCTTTCACTTTCCCCTTTTTAATCTCGCCTTATAGTACAATATAATATTAAAAAATGTTCACTAAAACTAAAATAGATAAATTTCTTCTATCGTTAAACAAAAACTGCCGATTCCTTTTGCAAGCCATACTCAAATGACAAGATATAACACCTTTTTTTTTTTTTTCAATTTAATTTCAATTAACTAAGTAATTTTAATTGACATGTAAATTAAATTCTAATTAACAAATTAATTCTAATTATCAATATAATTTTAATTTATGTGTGACAAGTTATTATTTATTAAAAATTGACAAGTATTGCATGTAGTTGTCAAAATTAAAATAAAACAAAATAATTAAACTAGGTTTCATGCACCCTTTAAAAAAACATGTTTATTAATCGAAACGTGTAACCCATAATCGCAAAAACAACTGGCTCGACGGATACCCTTGTTGGGATTTTAGATCTAGTTAACCGAGTAACCTCCAGTGCAATGCGGATATTGGATCTAGTTAATGCAATTATGTTAACACGTAATTAATAAACACATAATTAATACAATATTAATTAATTAAAAGGGATATAGAAAAGCTAACATTGCTTGGCAATTTATCTCTAGTAACGAACAAGAAACCAAAACGAAACCTTAAGTATCTAAAATAGATACCTCGAAGAGTATCACACACAAACACTTAAACCAAGTACGTTCGATAATAAGCTAGTCGAGAATGTATAAACAATCAACCCCTTGATAACTTGAATAGCACGAACAAATAAAACCAAGAACACCTTCTCTTTGTTCTGGTTGATAACCACTAGAACTGTCCGAGAACTGCTCCATAAATTACCCGATCGCATCGGACAAACGTGTCGATTAATTATACCCCTTTGTCCGAGATATACTACGAACAATAAACACCAATTCTTGCTATTAAAACAATTCAACTAGGAACTTTTATAACAAGAATATTAATACCTCAAAACTCTAAACTACTTGAATAAAATAATCAATGCAAGTTAGAGTTTAGAACAACCAAACATATAACCTTTAGTGGAATATATGATAATTCTGATGAAGTCAAAAGGTTGAATAGGAATTCGACTTTCAAGAAGTCTTAGTGTCAGTATATGCGTGAATTTTAGGGATAGAGAATTCTCTATATTTAATGCATGTAAAGTTTGTTTTTATAGGATTAAAAACATAATCCTTCTTGTCATCAAACTTGATCAACAAGTCACAAACCCATAAACCCAAACGATCAGATCCATGTGGTCTAGGCCCAAGGCGTACCAAACCGACCCAAGTGAAAATAGAAATTATCCAATGGGTCGTTTAAATGGATCGGGTTGCATGCATGCATAAAACGGGTATATATTCAAGTATAAATATACGTTCGACACGTACTCTCGTGTTTATCGTGTGTGCCCCCATCGGCTCACACACTTCTAGTCGTTTACGTGTATTTTAAACTCCCACAATCCAACAAATTCCATGATTAGCATTAGCAGCAGAAGAAGAAGCAACAACTTGTTCTTCTTGTTGTTGTTGTTGTTCTTGATTTTCAACAGTGATCTCATCCATACCACCAACATATCTATGCCCCGTTTTTTGAATATCAACACTAGCAGGAGCAGCAGATGTTTCTTGAATTTGATCATCAACAAATTCTCCATCACCATTATGTTGTTGTTGTTGTTGTTCTTGATTTTCAACAGTGATCTCATCCATACCAGTACCACCAGTAGATCTATGCCCCGTGTCTTGAATATCAACATTAGCAGTTTCTTGAATTTGATCATCAATAATAAAACCATCTTCACAAACAATGTATTCATTCCCAACATGAACATCATCCCCACCACCATCAGTTGAAACACGAATCACACCATCATACCCAGAAGTACAATCACCCAAATTAACATCTTCCCTACCAAGAAGCTTACGAAACACCTTCCCAATCGTCATTAGAATTCTTGAGATTTGAATTTTTGCAACGGTCACTAAGAATTCTTGAAATTTGTAGTTGTGGTGGTAATTTTTATTCTTTTGACGGTGAAATTAGTTAACCTAAGCTTCCCTATTTATGATACAAGATTGTTGCATTATGTGCGGAAATAATGATCTGTTTTGTAACAAACAGACGAATCAGTTAAGTTAACTTAAGACATTCTTACCCCTTTTTAAATTTTTGTAACAATCCCATCCTTTTTACTTTTTTACCCCTAATCCTCCTTGTTTTACCCCTTTTCACTTTCCCCTTTTTAATCTAGCCTTATAGTACAATATAATATTAAAAAAATGTTCACTAAAACTAAAAATAGATAAATTTCTTCTATCGTTAAACAAAAACTAGTTCCTTTTGCAAGCCATACTCAAATGACAAGATATAACACCTTTTTTTTTTTTTTTTTCAATTTAATTTCAATTAACTAAGTAATTTTAATTGACATGTAAATTAAATTCTAATTAACAAATTAATTCTAATTATCAATATAATTTTAATTTATGTGTGACTAGTTATTATTTATTAAAATTGACAAGTATTGCATGTAGTTGTCAAAATTAAAATAAAACAAAATAACTAAACTAGGTTTCATGCAGCCCTTTAAAAAAAACATGTTTATTAATATCAGAAACGTGTAACCCATAATCGCAAAAACAACCTGGCTCTGATACCACTGTTGGGATTTTAGATCAAGTTAACCAGTAACCAATACGAGTACGCAGCGGATATAGGATCTAGTTAATGCAATTATGTTAACACGTAATAATAAACAATAATTAATATAACAATTAATTAATAAAAGGGATATAGAAAAGCTAACCTTGCTTGGCAATTGATCTCTAGTAACGGAACAAGAAACCAAAACGAAACCTTAAGTATCTAAAATAGATACCTCGAAGAGTATCACACACAAACACTTAAACCAAGTACGTTCGATAATAAGCTAGTCGAGAACGTATAAACAATCAACCCCTTGATAACTTGAATAGCACGAACAAATAAAACCAAGAACACCTTCTCTTTGTTCTGGTTGATAACCACTAGAACTGTCCGAGAACTGCTCCATAAATTACCCGATATCGGACAAACGTGTCCGATTAATTATACCCCTTTGTCCGAGATATACTACGAACAATAAACACCAATTCTTGCTATTAAAACAATTCAACTAGGAACTTTTATAACAAGAATATTAATACCTCAAAACTCTAAACTACTTGAATAAAATAATCAATGCAAGTTAGAGTTTAGAACAACCAAACATATAACCTTTAGTGGAATATATGATAATTCTGATGAAGTCAAAAGGTTGAATAGGAATTCGACTTTCAAGAAGTCTTAGTGTCAGTATATGCGTGAATTTTAGGGATAGAGAATTCTCTATATTTAATGCATGTAAAGTTTGTTTTTATAGGATTAAAAACATAATCCTTCTTGTCATCAAACTTGATCAACAAGTCACAAACCCATAAACCCAAACGATCAGATCCATGTGGTCTAGGCCCAAGGCGTACCAAACCGACCCAAGTGAAAATAGAAATTATCCAATGGGTCGTTTAAATGGATCGGGTTGCATGCATGCATAAAACGGGTATATATTCAAGTATAAATATACGTTCGACACGCGACTTCTCGTGTTTTATCGTGTGTGCCCCCATCGGCTCACACACTTCTAGTCGTTTACGTGTATTTTAAACTCCCACAATCCAACAAATTCCATGATTAGCATTAGCAGCAGAAGAAGAAGCAACAACTTGTTCTTCTTGTTGTTGTTGTTGTTCTTGATTTTCAACAGTGATCTCATCCATACCACCAACATATCTATGCCCCGTTTCTTGAATATCAACACTAGCAGGAGCAGCAGATGTTTCTTGAATTTGATCATCAACAAATTCTCCATCACCATTATGTTGTTGTTGTTGTTGTTCTTGATTTTCAACGATGATCTCATCCATACCAGTACCACCAAGTAGATCTATGCCCGTTTCTTGAATATCAACATTAGCAGTTTCTTGAATTTGATCATCAATAATAAAACCATCTTCACAAACAATGTATTCATTCCCAACATGAACATCATCCCCACCACCATCAGTTGAAACACGAATCACACCATCATACCCAGAAGTACAATCACACAAATTAACATCTTCCTACAAGAAGCTTACTTAAACACCTTCCCAATCGTCATTAGAATTCTTGAGATTTGAATTTTTGCAACGGTCACTAAGAATTCTTGAAATTTGTAGTTGTGGTGGTAATTTTTATTCTTTTGACGGTGAAATTAGTTAACCTAAGCTTCCCTATTTATGATACAAGATTGTTGCATTATGCGGAAATAATGATCGTTTTGTAACAAACCAACCAGTCAATAAGTTAACTTAAGACATTCTTACCCCTTTTTAAATTTTTGTAACAATCCCATCCTTTTTACTTTTTTACCCCTAATCCTCCTTGTTTTACCCCTTTTCACTTTCCCCTTTTTTAATCTCGCCTTATAGTACAATATAATATTAAAAAAATGTTCACTAAAACTAAAAATAGATAAATTTCTTCTATCGTTAAACAAAAAACTGCCGTTCCTTTTTGCAAGCCATACTCAAATGACAAGATATAACACCTTTTTTTTTTTTCAATTTAATTTCAATTAACTAAGTAATTTTAATTGACATGTAAATTAAATTCTAATTAACAAATTAATTCTAATTATCAATATAATTTTAATTTATGTGTGACTAGTTATTATTTATTAAAATTGACAAGTATTGCATGTAGTTGTCAAAATTAAAATAAAACAAAATAACTAAATTAGGTTTCATGCAGCCTACTTTAAAAAAACATGTTTATTAATATAGAAGCGTGTAACCCATAATCGCAAAACAACCTCGGCTCTGATACCATTGTTGGGATTTTAGATCTAGTTAACAGTAACCTCCACGATGCGCACGCGAAATGATATTGGATCTAGTTAATGCAATTATGTTAACACGTAATTAATAAACACATAATTAATACAATATTAATTAATTAAAAGGGATATAGAAAAGCTAACCTTGCTTGGCAATTGATCTCTAGTAACGGAACAAGAAACCAAAACGAAACCTTAAGTATCTAAAATAGATACCTCGAAGAGTATCATACACAAACACTTAAACAAATGCGTTCGATAATAAGCTAGTCGAGAACGTATAAACAATCAACCCCTTGATAACTTGAATAGCACGAACAAATAAAACCAAGAACACCTTCTCTTTGTTCTGCTTGATAACCACTAGAACCGTCCAGAAAGCTGCTCCATAAATTACCCGATCAGGACAAACGTGTCAGTTAATTATACCCCTTTGTCCGAGATATACTACGAACAATAAACACCAATTCTTGCTATTAAAACAATTCAACTAGGAACTTTTATAACAAGAATATTAATACCTCAAAACTCTAAACTACTTGAATAAAATAATCAATGCAAGTTAGAGTTTAGAACAACCAAACATATAACCTTTAGTGGAATATATGAAATTACGATGAAGTCAAAAGGTTGAATAGGAATTCGACTTTCAAGAAGTCTTAGTGTCAGTATATGCGTGAATTTTAGGGATAGAGAATCTCTCATATTTAATGCATGTAAAGTTTGTTTTTATAGGATTAAAAACATAATCCTTCTTGTCATCAAACTTGATCAACAAGTCACAAACCCATAAACCCAAACGATCAGATCCATGTGGTCTAGGCCCAAGTACTAAAAAACCCACCCAAGTGAAAATAGAAATTATCCAATGGGTCGTTTAAATGGATCGGGTTGCATGCATGCATAAAACGGGTATATATTCAAGTATAAATATACGTTCTAACACGTACTCGTGTTTATCGTGTGTGCCCCCATCGGCTCACACACTTCTAGTCGTTTACGTGTATTTTAAACTCCCACAATCCAACAAATTCCATTATTAGCATTAGCGGCAGAGAAGAAGCAACAACTTGTTCTTCTTGTTGTTGTTGTTGTTCTTGATTTTCAACAGTGATCTCATCCATACCACCAACATATCTATGCCCCGTTTCTTGAATATCAACACTAAGGGAGCAAACAGATGTTTCTTGAATTTGATCATCAACAAATTCTCCATCACCATTATGTTGTTGTTGTTGTTGTTCTTGATTTTCAACAGTGATCTCATTCATACCAGTACCACCCCTAGATCTATGCCCCGTTTCTTGAATATCAACATTAGCAGTTTCTTGAATTTGATCATCAATAATAAAACCATCTTCACAAACAATGTATTCATTCCCAACATGAACATCATCCCCACCACCATCAGTTGAAACACGAATCACACCATCATACCCAGAAGTACAATCACCCAAATTAACATCTTCCCTACCAAGAAGCTTACGAAACACCTTCCCAATCGTCATTAGAATTCTTGAGATTTGAATTTTTGCAACGGTCACTAAGAATTCTT
Organism: Chrysanthemum makinoi; assembly: GCA_910596185.1. Classification (NCBI taxonomy): domain Eukaryota; kingdom Viridiplantae; phylum Streptophyta; class Magnoliopsida; order Asterales; family Asteraceae; genus Chrysanthemum; species Chrysanthemum makinoi. The sequence continues at coordinate 133,872,609 of OU343224.1, read as the reverse complement.
GAAATTTGTAGTTGTGGTGGTAATTTTTATTCTTTTGACGGTGAAATTAGTTAACCTAAGCTTCCCTATTTATGATACAAGATTGTTGCATTATGTGCGAAATAATGATCCTGTCTTTTGTAACAAACCGACCGTTAAGTTAACTTAAGACATTCTTACCCCTTTTTAAATTTTTGTAACAATCCCATCCTTTTTACTTTTTTACCCCTAATCCTCCTTGTTTTACCTTTTCACTTTCCCCTTTTTAATCTCACTTATAGTACAATATAATATTAAAAAAATGTTCACTAAAACTAAAAATAGATAAATTTCTTCTATCGTTAAACAAAAACTCATTGCTCCTTTTTGCAAGCCATACTCAAATGACAAGATATAACACCTTTTTTTTTTTTTTCAATTTAATTTCAATTAACTAAGTAATTTTAATTGACATGTAAATTAAATTCTAATTAACAAATTAATTCTAATTATCAATATAATTTTAATTTATGTGTGACAAGTTATTATTTATTAAAAATTGACAAGTATTGCATGTAGTTGTCAAAATTAAAATAAAACAAAATAACTAAACTAGGTTTCATGCAACCCTTTTAAAACATGTTTATTAATATCAGAAACGTGTAACCCATAATCGAAAACAACCTTCGGCTCGATACCACTGTTGGGATTTTAGATCTAGTTAACCAGTAACCTCCACGAGTACGCAGCGGATATTGGATCTAGTTAATGCAATTATGTTAACACGTAATTAATAAACACATAATTAATACAATATTAATTAATTAAAGGGATATAGAAAAGCTAACATTGCTTGGCAATTGATCTCTAGTAACGGAACAAGAAACCAAAACAAAACCTTAAGTATCTAAAATAGATACCTCTAAGAGTATCACACACAAACACTTAAACCAAGTACGTTCGATAATAAGCTAGTCGAGAACGTATAAACAATCAACCCCTTGATAACTTGAATAGCACGAACAAATAAAACCAAGAACACCTTCTCTTTGTTACGGTTGATAACCACTAGAACTGCCCGAAACGCTCCATAAATTACCCGAGCATCGGACAAACGTGTCCGATTAATTATACCCCTTTGTCGAGATATACTACTTAACAATAAACACCAATTCTTGCTATTAAAACAATTCAACTAGGAACTTTTATAACAAGAATATTAATACCTCAAAACTCTAAACTACTTGAATAAAATAATCAATGCAAGTTAGAGTTTAGAACAACCAAACATATAACCTTTAGTGGAATATATGATAATTTGATGAAGTCAAAGGTTGAATAGGAATTGACTTTCAAGAAGTCTTAGTGTCAAGTATATATCGTGAATTTTAGGGATAGAGAATTCTCTATATTTAATGCATGTAAAGTTTGTTTTTATAGGATTAAAAACATAATCCTTCTTGTCATCAAACTTGATCAACAAGTCACAAACCCATAAACCCAAACGATCAGATCCATGTGGTCTAGGCCCAAGGCGTACTCAAACCCACCCAAGTGAAAATAGAAATTATCCAATGGGTCGTTTAAATGGATCGGGTTGCATGCATGCATAAAACGGGTATATATTCAAGTATAAATATACGTTCGACACGTACTCTCGTGTTTATCGTGTGTGCCCCCATCGGCTCACACACTTCTAGTCGTTCGACCGTGTATTTTAAACTCCCATAATCCAACAAATTCCATGATTAGCATTAGCAGCAGAAGAAGAAGCAACAACTTGTTCTTCTTGTTGTTGTTGTTGTTCTTGATTTTCAACAGTGATCTCATCCATACCACCAACATATCTATGCCCCGTTTCTTGAATAATATCAACACTAGCGAGGAGCAGCAGATGTTTCTTGAATTTGATCATCAACAAATTCTCCATCACCATTATGTTGTTGTTGTTGTTGTTCTTGATTTTCAACAGTGATCTCATCCATACCAGACTACCACGGTAGATCTATGCCCGTTTCTTGAATATCAACATTAGCAGTTTCTTGAATTTGATCATCAATAATAAAACCATCTTCACAAACAATGTATTCATTCCCAACATGAACATCATCCCCACCACCATCAGTTGAAACACGAATCACACCATCATACCCAAAAGTACAATCACCCAAATTAACATCTTCCCTACCAAGAAGCTTACGAAACACCTTCCCAATCGTCATTAGAATTCTTGAGATTTGAATTTTTGCAACGGTCACTAAGAATTCTTGAAATTTGTAGTTGTGGTGGTAATTTTTATTCTTTTGACGGTGAAATTAGTTAACCTAAGCTTCCCTATTTATGATACAAGATTGTTGCATTATGTGCGAAATAATGATCTGTTTTGTAACAAACCGACCGTTAAGTTAACTTAAGACATTCTTACCCCTTTTTAAATTTTTGTAACAATCCCATCCTTTTTACTTTTTTACCCCTAATCCTCCTTGTTTTACCCCTTTTCACTTTCCCCTTTTTTAATCTCGCCTTATAGTACAATATAATATTAAAAAAATGTTCACTAAAACTAAAAATAGATAAATTTCTTCTATCGTTAAACAAAAAACTGCCGTTCCTTTTTGCAAGCCATACTCAAATGACAAGATATAACACCTTTTTTTTTTTTCAATTTAATTTCAATTAACTAAGTAATTTTAATTGACATGTAAATTAAATTCTAATTAACAAATTAATTCTAATTATCAATATAATTTTAATTTATGTGTGACAAGTTATTATTTATTAAAAATTGACAAGTATTGCATGTAGTTGTCAAAATTAAAATAAAACAAAATAACTAAACTAGGTTTCATGCAGCCCTTTTAAAATATGTTTATTAATATCTAAAGCGTGTAACCCATAATCGCAAAAACAACCGGCTCGATACCACCGCTTGTTGGGATTTTAGATCTAGTTAACCAAGAACCTCACGACAGTACGCAATGATATTGGATCTAGTTAATGCAATTATGTTAACACGTAATTAATAAACACATAATTAATACAATATTAATTAATTAAAAGGGATATAGAAAAGCTAACATTGCTTGGCAATTTATCTCTAGTAACGAACAAGAAACCAAAACGAAACCTTAAGTATCTAAAATAGATACCTCGAAGAGTATCACACACAAACACTTAAACCAAGTACGTTCGATAATAAGCTAGTCGAGAACGTATAAACAATCAACCCCTTGATAACTTGAATAGCACGAACAAATAAAACCAAGAACACCTTCTCTTTGTTCTGCTTGATAACCACTAGAACCGCCTAAGAATTGCTCATAAATTACCCGATATCAGACAAACGTGTCAGATTAATTATACCCCTTTGTCCGAGATATACTACGAACAATAAACACCAATTCTTGCTATTAAAACAATTCAACTAGGAACTTTTATAACAAGAATATTAATACCTCAAAACTCTAAACTACTTGAATAAAATAATCAATGCAAGTTAGAGTTTAGAACAACCAAACATATAACCTTTAGTGGGATATGTGATAATTCTGATCAAGTCAAAAAGGTTGAATGGGAATTGACTTTCCAGAAGTCATAGTATTAGTTTTGTCGTGAATTTTAGGGATAGAGAATTCTCTATATTTAATGCATGTAAAGTTTGTTTTTATAGGATTAAAAACATAATCCTTCTTGTCATCAAACTTGATCAACAAGTCACAAACCCATAAACCCAAACGATCAGATCCATGTGGTCTAGGCCCAAGGCGTACCAAACCGACCCAAGTGAAAATAGAAATTATCCAATGGGTCGTTTAAATGGATCGGGTTGCATGCATGCATAAAACGGGTATATATTCAAGTATAAATATACGTTAAACACGCATACTCTCGTGTTTATCGTGTGTGCCCCATCGGCTCACACACTTCTAGTCGTTACGATGTATTTTAAACTCCCACAATCCAACAAATTCCATTATTAGCATTAGCGCAGCAAGAAGAAGAAGCAACAACTTGTTCTTCTTGTTGTTGTTGTTGTTCTTGATTTTCAACTTGATCTCATCCATACCACCAACATATCTATGCCCGTTTCTTGAATATCAACACTAGCGAGCGCTAGCAGATGTTTCTTGAATTTGATCATCAACAAATTCTCCATCACCATTATGTTGTTGTTGTTGTTGTTCTTGATTTTCAACAGTGATCTCATCCATACCAGTACCACCAGTAGATCTATGCCCCGTTTCTTGAATATCAACATTAGCAGTTTCTTGAATTTGATCATCAATAATAAAACCATCTTCACAAACAATGTATTCATTCCCAACATGAACATCATCCCCACCACCATCAGTTGAAACACGAATCACACCATCATACCCAGAAGTACAATCACCCAAATTAACATCTTCCCTACCAAGAAGCTTACGAAACACCTTCCCAATCGTCATTAGAATTCTTGAGATTTGAATTTTTGCAACGGTCACTAAGAATTCTTGAAATTTGTAGTTGTGGTGGTAATTTTTATTCTTTTGACGGTGAAATTAGTTAACCTAAGCTTCCCTATTTATGATACAAGATTGTTGCATTATGTCTGGAAATAATGATCTGTTTTGTAACAAACCGACCGTTAAGTTAACTTAAGACATTCTTACCCCTTTTTAAATTTTTGTAACAATCCCATCCTTTTTACTTTTTTACCCCTAATCCTCCTTGTTTTACCCCTTTTCACTTTCCCCTTTTTTAATCTCGCCTTATAGTACAATATAATATTAAAAAAATGTTCACTAAAACTAAAAATAGATAAATTTCTTCTATCGTTAAACAAAAAACTGCCGTTCCTTTTTGCAAGCCATACTCAAATGACAAGATATAACACCTTTTTTTTTTTTTTTTTTTCAATTTAATTTCAATTAACTAAGTAATTTTAATTGACATGTAAATTAAATTCTAATTAACAAATTAATTCTAATTATCAATATAATTTTAATTTATGTGTGACAAGTTATTATTTATTAAAAATTGACAAGTATTGCATGTAGTTGTCAAAATTAAAATAAAACAAAATAACTAAACTAGGTTTCATGCAGCCCTTTAAAAAAAAACATGTTTATTAATATCAGAAACGTGTAACCCATAATCGCAAAAACAACCTGGCTCTGATACCACTGTTGGGATTTTAGATCTAGTTAACCAGTAACCTCCACGAGTACGCAGCGGATATTGGATCTAGTTAATGCAATTATGTTAACACGTAATTAATAAACACATAATTAATACAATATTAATTAATTAAAAGGGATATAGAAAAGCTAACCTTGCTTGGCAATTGATCTCTAGTAACGGAACAAGAAACCAAAACGAAACCTTAAGTATCTAAAATAGATACCTCGAAGAGTATCACACACAAACACTTAAACCAAGTACGTTCGATAATAAGCTAGTCGAGAACGTATAAACAATCAACCCCTTGATAACTTGAATAGCACGAACAAATAAAACCAAGAACACCTTCTCTTTGTTCTGGTTGATAACCACTAGAACTGTCCGAGAACTGCTCCATAAATTACCCGATATCAGACAAACGTGTCCGATTAATTATACCCCTTTGTCCGAGATATACTACGAACAATAAACACCAATTCTTGCTATTAAAACAATTCAACTAGGAACTTTTATAACAAGAATATTAATACCTCAAAACTCTAAACTACTTGAATAAAATAATCAATGCAAGTTAGAGTTTAGAACAACCAAACATATAACCTTTAGTGGAATATATGATAATTCTGATGAAGTCAAAAGGTTGAATAGGAATTCGACTTTCAAGAAGTCTTAGTGTCGATATGCGTGAATTTTAGGGATAGAGAATTCTCTATATTTAATGCATGTAAAGTTTGTTTTTATAGGATTAAAAACATAATCCTTCTTGTCATCAAACTTGATCAACAAGTCACAAACCCATAAACCCAAACGATCGTGATCCATGTGGTCTAGGCCCAAGCACTAAACCGACCCAAGTGAAAATAGAAATTATCCAATGGGTCGTTTAAATGGATCGGGTTGCATGCATGCATAAAACGGGTATATATTCAAGTATAAATATACGTTCGACGTACGCATTCTCGTGTTTATCGTGTGTCCCCCATCGGCTCCTCACACTTCTAGTCGCTTACGTGTATTTTAAACTCCCATAATCCAACAAATTCCATGATTAGCATTAGCAGCAGAAGAAGAAGCAACAACTTGTTCTTCTTGTTGTTGTTGTTGTTCTTGATTTTCAACAGTGATCTCATCCATACCACCAACATATCTATGCCCCGTTTCTTGAATATCAACACTAAGTGAGCAACGTGATGTTTCTTGAATTTGATCATCAACAAATTCTCCATCACCATTATGTTGTTGTTGTTGTTGTTCTTGATTTTCAACAGTGATCTCATCCATACCAGTACCACCAGTAGATCTATGCCCCGTTTCTTGAATATCAACATTAGCAGTTTCTTGAATTTGATCATCAATAATAAAACCATCTTCACAAACAATGTATTCATTCCCAACATGAACATCATCCCCACCACCATCAGTTGAAACACGAATCACACCATCATACCCAGAAGTACAATCACCCAAATTAACATCTTCCCTACCAAGAAGCTTACGAAACACCTTCCCAATCGTCATTAGAATTCTTGAGATTTGAATTTTTGCAACCGGCACTAAGAATTCTTGAAATTTGTAGTTGTGGTGGTAATTTTTATTCTTTTGACGGTGAAATTAGTTAACCTAAGCTTCCCTATTTATGATACAAGATTGTTGCATTATGTCTGGAAATAATGATCTGTTTTGTAACAAACCGACCGTTAAGTTAACTTAAGACATTCTTACCCCTTTTTAAATTTTTGTAACAATCCCATCCTTTTTACTTTTTTACCCCTAATCCTCCTTGTTTTACCCCTTTTCACTTTCCCTTTTTAATCTAGCCTTATAGTACAATATAATATTAAAAAAATGTTCACTAAAACTAAAAATAGATAAATTTCTTCTATCGTTAAACAAAAAACTGCCGTTCCTTTTTGCAAGCCATACTCAAATGACAAGATATAACACCTTTTTTTTTTTTTTTCAATTTAATTTCAATTAACTAAGTAATTTTAATTGACATGTAAATTAAATTCTAATTAACAAATTAATTCTAATTATCAATATAATTTTAATTTATGTGTGACAAGTTATTATTTATTAAAAATTGACAAGTATTGCATGTAGTTGTCAAAATTAAAATAAAACAAAATAATTAAACTAGGTTTCATGCACTCTTTAAAAAACATGTTTATTAATATCGAAGCGTGTAACCCATAATCGCAAAAACAACTCGGCTCGATACCACTGTTGGGATTTTAGATCTAGTTAACCAGTAACCTCACGAAAGTGCACGCAAATGGATATTGGATCTAGTTAATGCAATTATGTTAACACGTAATTAATAAACACATAATTAATACAATATTAATTAATTAAAAGGGATATAGAAAAGCTAACCTTGCTTGGCAATTGATCTCTAGTAACGGAACAAGAAACCAAAACGAAACCTTAAGTATCTAAAATAGATACCTCGAAGAGTATCACATACAAACACTTAAACCAAATGCGTTCGATAATAAGCTAGTCGAGAACGTATAAACAATCAACCCCTTGATACCTTGAATAGCACGAACAAATAAAACCAAGAACACCTTCTCTTTGTTCTGGTTGATAACCACTAGAACTGTCCGAGAATTGCTCCATAAATTACCCGATATCAGACAAACGTGTCCGATTAATTATACCCCTTTGTCCGAGATATACTACGAACAATAAACACCAATTCTTGCTATTAAAACAATTCAACTAGGAACTTTTATAACAAGAATATTAATACCTCAAAACTCTAAACTACTTGAATAAAATAATCAATGCAAGTTAGAGTTTAGAACAACCAAACATATAACCTTTAGTGGAATATATGATAATTCTGATGAAGTCAAAAGGTTGAATAGGAATTCGACTTTCAAGAAGTCTTAGTGTCAGTATATGCGTGAATTTTAGGGATAGAGAATTCTCTATATTTAATGCATGTAAAGTTTGTTTTTATAGGATTAAAAACATAATCCTTCTTGTCATCAAACTTGATCAACAAGTCACAAACCCATAAACCCAAACGATCAGATCCATGTGGTCTAGGCCCAAAGTAAACCGACCCAAGTGAAAATAGAAATTATCAAATGGGTGTTTAAATGGATCGGGTTGCATGCATGCATAAAGCGGGTATATATTCAAGTATAAATATCGTTCGACCGTATCAGTGTTTATCGTGTGTGCCCCATCGGCTCACACACTTCTAATCGCTACGTGTATTTTAAACTCCCCAATCCAACAAATTCCATGATTAGCATTAGCGGAGAAGAAGAAGCAACAACTTGTTCTTCTTTGTTGTTTATTGTTGTTCTTGATTTTCAACGTTGATCTCATCCATACCACCAACATATCTATGCCCCGTTTCTTGAATATCAACACTAGCGGGGAAGCGTGAGATGTTTCTTGAATTTGATCATCAACAAATTCTCCATCACCATTATGTTGTTGTTGTTGTTGTTCTTGATTTTCAAGCATTGATCTCATCCATACCAGTTACCACGGTAGATCTATGCCCGTTTCTTGAATATCAACATTAGCAGTTTCTTGAATTTGATCATCAATAATAAAACCATCTTCACAAACAATGTATTCATTCCCAACATGAACATCATCCCACCCCATCGGTTGAAACCACGAATCACACCATCATACCAGAAGTACAATCACCCAAATTAACATCTTCCACCGAAGCTTACGAAACACCTTCCAAGTCATTAGAATTCTTGAGATTTGAATTTTTGCAACGGTCACTAAGAATTCTTGAAATTTGTAGTTGTGGTGGTAATTTTATTCTTTTGGCGGTGAAATTAGTTAACCTAAGCTTCCCTTTATTTATGATACAAGATTGTTGCATTATGTGGAAATAATGATCGTTTTGTAACAAACCGGCCGTTAAGTTAACTTAAGACATTCTTACCCCTTTTTAAATTTTGTAACAATCATCATTTTTACTTTTTACCCCTAATCCTCCTTGTTTTACCCTTTTCACTTTCCCTTTTTAAATCTCGCCTTATAGTACAATATAATATTAAAAAAATGTTCACTAAAACTAAAAATAGATAAATTTCTTCTATCGTTAAACAAAAAACTGCCGTTCCTTTTTGCAAGCCATACTCAAATGACAAGATATAACACCTTTTTTTTTTTTTTTTTCAATTTAATTTCAATTAACTAAGTAATTTTAATTGACATGTAAATTAAATTCTAATTAACAAATTAATTCTAATTATCAATATAATTTTAATTTATGTGTGACAAGTTATTATTTATTAAAAATTGACAAGTATTGCATTTAGTTGTCAAAATTAAAATAAAACAAAATAACTAAACTAGGTTTCATGCAGCCCTTTTAAAACATGTTTATTAATATAGAAATGTAACCCATAATCAAAAAACAATGCATTACCACTGTTGGGATTTTAGATCTAGTTAACCAGATTAACCTCGAGTACTGGCCGGATATTGGATCTAGTTAATGCAATTATGTTAACACGTAATTAATAAACACATAATTAATACAATATTAATTAATTAAAAGGGATATAGAAAAGCTAACCTTGCTTGGCAATTGATCTCTAGTAACGGAACAAGAAACCAAAACGAAACCTTAAGTATCTAAAATAGATACCTCGAAGAGTATCACATACAAACACTTAAACCAATGCGTTCGATAATAAGCTAGTCGAGCGTGTATAAACAATCAACCCCTTGATAACTTGAATAGCACGAACAAATAAAACCAAGAACACCTTCTCTTTGTTCTGGTTGATAACCACTAGAACTGTCAGAAGCTGCTCCATAAATTACGATATCGGACAAACGTGTCCGATTAATTATACCCCTTTGTCCGAGATATACTACGAACAGTAAACACCAATTCTTGCTATTAAAACAATTCAACCAGGAACTTTTATAACAAGAATACCAATACCTCAAAACTCTAAAACTACTTGGATCAAATAATCAATGCAAGTTAGAGTTTAGAAAAACCAAACATATAACCTTTAGTGGAATATATGATAATTCTGATGAAGTCAAAAGGTTGAATAGAATTCGACTTTCAAGAAGTCTTAGTGTAATGTATATGCGTGAATTTTAGGGATAGAGAATTCTCTATATTTAATGCATGTAAAGTTTGTTTTTATAGGATTAAAAACATAATCCTTCTTGTCATCAAACTTGATCAACAAGTCACAAACCCATAAACCCAAACGATGGGATCCATGTGGTCTAGGCCCAAGGCGTACCAAACCGACCCAAGTGAAAATAGAAATTATCCAATGGGTCGTTTAAATGGATCGGGTTGCATGCATGCATAAAACGGGTATATATTCAAGTATAAATATACGTTCGACACGTACTCTCGTGTTTATCGTGTGTCCCCCCATCGGCTCACACACTTCTAGTCGTTTACGTGTATTTTAAACTCCCACAATCCAACAAATTCCATGATTAGCATTAGCAGCAGAAGAAGAAGCAACAACTTGTTCTTCTTGTTGTTGTTGTTGTTCTTGATTTTCAACAGTGATCTCATCCATACCACCAACATATCTATGCCCCGTTTCTTGAATATCAACACTAGCAGGAGCAGCAGATGTTTCTTGAATTTGATCATCAACAAATTCTCCATCACCATTATGTTGTTGTTGTTGTTGTTCTTGATTTTCAACAGTGATCTCATCCATACCAGTACCACCAGTAGATCTATGCCCCGTTTCTTGAATATCAACATTAGCAGTTTCTTGAATTTGATCATCAATAATAAAACCATCTTCACAAACAATGTATTCATTCCCAACATGAACATCATCCCCACCACCATCAGTTGAAACACGAATCACACCATCATACCCAGAAGTACAATCACACAAATTAACATCTTCCCTACCAAGAAGCTTACGAAACACCTTCCCAATCGTCATTAGAATTCTTGAGATTTGAATTTTTGCAACGGTCACTAAGAATTCTTGAAATTTGTAGTTGTGGTGGTAATTTTTATTCTTTTGACGGTGAAATTAGTTAACCTAAGCTTCCCTATTTATGATACAAGATTGTTGCATTATGTCTGGAAATAATGATCTGTTTTGTAACAAACCGACCGTTAAGTTAACTTAAGACATTCTTACCCCTTTTTAAATTTTTGTAACAATCCCATCCTTTTTACTTTTTTACCCCTAATCCTCCTTGTTTTACCCCTTTTCACTTTCCCCTTTTTTAATCTCGCCTTATAGTACAATATAATATTAAAAAAATGTTCACTAAAACTAAAAATAGATAAATTTCTTCTATCGTTAAACAAAAAACTAGTTCCTTTTTGCAAGCCATACTCAAATGACAAGATATAACACCTTTTTTTTTTTTTTTCAATTTAATTTCAATTAACTAAGTAATTTTAATTGACATGTAAATTAAATTCTAATTAACAAATTAATTCTAATTATCAATATAATTTTAATTTATGTGTGACAAGTTATTATTTATTAAAAATTGACAAGTATTGCATGTAGTTGTCAAAATTAAAATAAAACAAAATAACTAAACTAGGTTTCATGCAGCCCTTTAAAAAAAAAACATGTTTATTAATATCAGAAACGTGTAACCCATAATCGCAAAAACAACCGGCTCGATACCCTTGTTGGGATTTTAGATCTAGTTAACCAGTAACCTCTACGAGTACGCAGCGGATATTGGATCTAGTTAATGCAATTATGTTAACACGTAATTAATAAACACATAATTAATACAATATTAATTAATTAAAAGGGATATAGAAAAGCTAACCTTGCTTGGCAATTGATCTCTAGTAACGGAACAAGAAACCAAAACGAAACCTTAAGTATCTAAAATAGATACCTCGAAGAGTATCACACACAAACACTTAAACCAAGTACGTTCGATAATAAGCTAGTCGAGAACGTATAAACAATCAACCCCTTGATACCTTGAATAGCACGAACAAATAAAACCAAGAACACCTTCTCTTTGTTCTGGTTGATAACCACTAGAACTGTCCGAGAACTGCTCCATAAATTACCCGATATCAGACAAACGTGTCCGATTAATTATACCCCTTTGTCCGAGATATACTACGAACAATAAACACCAATTCTTGCTATTAAAACAATTCAACTAGGAACTTTTATAACAAGAATATTAATACCTCAAAACTCTAAACTACTTGAATAAAATAATCAATGCAAGTTAGAGTTTAGAACAACCAAACATATAACCTTTAGTGGAATATATGATAATTCTGATGAAGTCAAAAGGTTGAATAGGAATTCGACTTTCAAGAAGTCTTAGTGTCAGTATATGCGTGAATTTTAGGGATAGAGAATTCTCTATATTTAATGCATGTAAAGTTTGTTTTTATAGGATTAAAAACATAATCCTTCTTGTCATCAAACTTGATCAACAAGTCACAAACCCATAAACCCAAACGATCAGATCCATGTGGTCTAGGCCCGAAGTACCAAACCGACCCAAGTGAAAATAGAAATTATCCAATGGGTCGTTTAAATGGATCGGGTTGCATGCATGCATAAAACGGGTATATATTCAAGTATAAATATACGTTCGACACGTACTCTCGTGTTTATCGTGTGTGCCCCATCGGCTCACACACTTCTAGTCGATTTCGTGTATTTTAAACTCCACAATCCAACAAATTCCATGATTAGCATTAGCAGCAGAAGAAGAAGCAACAACTTGTTCTTCTTGTTGTTGTTGTTGTTCTTGATTTTCAACAGTGATCTCATCCATACCACCAACATATCTATGCCCCGTTTCTTGAATATCAACACTAGCAGGAGCAGCAGATGTTTCTTGAATTTGATCATCAACAAATTCTCCATCACCATTATGTTGTTGTTGTTGTTGTTCTTGATTTTCAACAGTGATCTCATCCATACGGTACCACAGGTAGATCTATGCGTTTCTTGAATATCAACATTAGCAGTTTCTTGAATTTGATCATCAATAATAAAACCATCTTCACAAACAATGTATTCATTCCCAACATGAACATCATCCCCACCACCATCAGTTGAAACACGAATCACACCATCATACCCAGAAGTACAATCACCCAAATTAACATCTTCCCTACCAAGAAGCTTACGAAACACCTTCCCAATCGTCATTAGAATTCTTGAGATTTGAATTTTTGCAACGGTCACTAAGAATTCTTGAAATTTGTAGTTGTGGTGGTAATTTTTATTCTTTTGACGGTGAAATTAGTTAACCTAAGCTTCCCTATTTATGATACAAGATTGTTGCATTATGTGGAAATAATGATGCGTTTTGTAACAAACCTGAGCCGTTAAGTTAACTTAAGACATTCTTACCCTTTTAAATTTTGTAACAATCCCATCCTTTTTACTTTTTTTACCCCTAATCCTCCTTGTTTTACCTTTTCACTTTCCCCTTTTTAATCTAAGCCTTATAGTACAATATAATATTAAAAAATGTTCACAAAACTAAAATAGATAAATTTCTTCTATCGTTAAACAAAAAGCGCGTTCCTTTTTGCAAGCCATACTCAAATGACAAGATATAACACCTTTTTTTTTTTTTTTTTCAATTTAATTTCAATTAACTAAGTAATTTTAATTGACATGTAAATTAAATTCTAATTAACAAATTAATTCTAATTATCAATATAATTTTAATTTATGTGTGACAAGTTATTATTTATTAAAAATTGACAAGTATTGTGTAGAAAACTAGAAGGGGGGTTGAATAGTTTACCGATTAAAAAACTTTGTTTTGAAACTTATTGAAAGATCAATTGATATTGATCTTGAGTATGTTAATGAAATATGCAAGCAATATGTAATGAGTAAATAAGGAAAGAAATGATCAAACCACAACAAGTTGTTTATAGTGGTTCGGCCTACAAGGACTCTTTTTCCTTGCCCTACTCCACTCCCCGAGTCTCACACTCGAGAGTTTAACTTCACTAGTCAACAAGCTCCTTTCACCGGCGGAGAAAACCTTTACACTTCGCTTACACTATTTCCGACACTAAGCTAGATGTCGAGTTCTTTCCAAGGGTACAACTACTCCCACACACAATGTATTTTGAGGACTAAAATACTAACCACTCACACTCACAAGATTATGATGGTTTGATACAACAATGAAGTATGAATCAACACTAGATCATACAACACTAAACAAACAAGACTTCCAACTTCTCGTTGAAGCTTGAATATGACTTGATCTTCTTTGCTACAATAGAGATCACTAATATGATATGAAACTGAGTTAGAAGGGTTAGAGAGATATGTATAGTATGTTAGAAAGGGATGAGAAACTACTTGGCTTGGCATTGCTATTTATAGCCAATTGGACAGAGAGCGTCCGCGGACCGCGGACCCCTTAAAAGGGTTCCGCCCGTGTACCAAATGGTACCGCCATCGGTCGAAGATCAAGATATCAAATCTTGTCTAAAGTCAACTCTATCTAAGTAAGATTGTGCAAGATATGAAGAGTACAAATCTTCACAAAATATCTAATGGAATCTTCCAATGATTTCCATGATGTAATACATGATGTCAAATGTTGTATTACTATTAATAGAAATATGCAAATGCTTAAGTAGTGTTTGGTTTTAAGAACCTAACACATTCTACAAACTATTATCATACATAATGATTAGAGTCATATCAAGATGTTACTAATCATAAATGTAAATGCTTGAATGATGAATATATTGTTTAAGAAAGCTTGTTTTAATATCTAATAAACTTGACAAGCTTTAAGCTTTTATAAATTAAATTTACTTTTGTCGTTAACAAAACTTAGGCAAAGATCAAAAATATAAATAACGTTTAATGGCGATATTTGTATTAACAATCTCCCCCTTTTGTTGAGGACAAAATATAAATTTTATTTTTATAAAAGAAACAAAGTTTGTACAAGAGTTATAAAAATATTAGTTTTAGAACTTGAAAAAGAAATGATAATGCAAGTGTATGAAATTTGACTTTTTATGAAAGTCAAAGAATTCACTAGTTGATTCATGATGTTGACTTTTGAGAGAAAGTCAAAGTATGCTTGATTTTGACTTTTAGAGAAAAGTCAAATATAAATAATTTCAAGTTCTATATTTTCTCCCCTTTTGTCTCAACAAAAGAAGAGGCTATCTTGAATGTAATGAGCGAGCTATTATCTCCCCTTGTTCAGCTCCCCTAAATTGGGTGCTTTTGTGGGAAGATACATGGATTGTGAAAATAAAGCAAAAAATTGTTAGTAATAATGATCATTCACAAGCATTTCCAAACACTATGTAATGACACCAACAATATAATAAACAACATTCATTAGTTAAAATTTTTCATGAGTAAAGATCATGAAAAGAGAACACAATGATGTGTTTCTAGTACAAAAAAATGAAAATTATCCTAAAAGAGCAAATAAAAGAAAGACTATTTTAAAACCATCCTAAAGTGATGGTGGATGGGAAAAGCGTTGAGACGCTCAAGAATGTGGTTGAGGATGAACCTCATTTCTTCGTGGAAGTCATGGACCATAATCCGGGTCCGATCCACGGTTTGACCCGTTTGCTCACAAGTGGAGCAACCATGCCTTGGAGGGTAGAAAGTTTGGGGAGGTTGTGGTGGTGGAATGGTGGATGTGTTGGTGGTGTTGGGGATGTTTGGAGTGGTCATGATGGATGCAAGCAAAGCACTTTGCATTTGCATTGTCTCACTTAAGTGAGAATCCACCATGCCTTTGAATTGGTGGAGGTTGTGGAGTTCGGCTTGAATCTCCTCTCTAGTGGGATTGTCATCCCACATGCTCTTCGGAATGTCCTCAATATGAGGGGACATTGATGATGGAAGTGGATGATCCCATATAAGGACCATGAATGTCCTTGTGAATGGGGTGGAAAGGAGAGGTCTTGGCCCTAATGGGGCGTTTGGGTCAATGGATGACCGAGGTGATTCATGAGCGATTCGCTCAATGGTGCCAAAGGATGGCAATGGTGGTGGATGACTTGGCCTAGGAGGCAAGTCTTCCAAGTCCTCTAGGAAAGGATTTGGTGATGTTGGTGGAGTTGAAAATAACTCCATGGGGGTGAGAGTGGGAGACCTTGGTGAAGGTGGTGAGGGTGTTTTGGATGTTTGGATGGGTGCCGGTGGAGGTGAAGTAGGTGGTTTTATTGGTGGTGGAGTGGTGATCACAATGTGTGATGAAGTAGGTGTAGCTAAGGTAAGGTGTGTATCATCTCTAATGGGAGATGAGATTGTGAGTGGTGAAGATTTGGATGATGAGCTAAGATTGACAAAACAACAAGGCCTTACGCTCATTCTAGCGGTTTTCTTGCAAGGTTTTGGTGATGATTTAGTCATTTTAACTTGGGTTTTGATTTGCTAGATAGTAATGAGAATGAAGAAGGTGTGAGGATGATCATGGTAAAACCTTTCAATTTATAGAGGTAAGAAATTGTTGAGAAATGGTTTGATTTGATGTTGAACCATTGAAGAGATGAGGTTCCTAATGATTTGGAAGTGGGTTGAATGCTAGTCATATCACCCAAGTCAATCCATACAAAGAAGATGGAGTGAAGAAGAAAAGATATGCAATAAATGTGTTCTAGTGAGTGGAATTTCCTAATATTTAGATTACCCACGGATTTGAAGGTACCAAAAATTTGGTTCCTTCCTTTATGCCAAAGGGCTCCTTGGGTGGATTTTTCAAATTTTTGAATTTTGGTGGGAAATGGATTTCTTACATCCTTAGTGAATAATACTAGTTCTAATAACAGTATAAACTAGTTAAGGTTGATATTTAAGTGATGGAAGATAATTTGGAATCACGAAAGAGTCGAAATTCAGAAAATTACCTGGAGGATCCACGGCACCAAAATCATACACGGACGGAACCCAAAAGGGTCGTCTGGTCCGCATCTGAATATGGTGTACCAAATTACATAAAGGACGGTACCAAGATATGGTGCCGTCGATCCGTGGAGTCTTTGAAATTTGGACGAGAATGTTTTTAAAACTCGAAATTTTCGAAACACGAAATTTTTCTCAAAACTGTTATACTAAACATTTCTAGTTAGGAAAAGTAAATAACACATATGTAAACATAGTGGAGCATAGATTTTGAGCAAGGCTTATTGATTTTCACAATATAGTGAAAATGGGTAAAATTTGATAGCGTACTTGTGCTATCCCCACATGAGTTTGTTAGCATACACCATTGTTTTAAGTTATATTATCATCCTACATAATAAAACAACTAAATAGTATCAAACATTAATGATAATGCATTGTTCCAAACACTCCTTAAAGTACCCTTATTTGTCCAATTTCTTGTAAATCTTGTTCATCATCCTACCAAGGCACTTGAACATTCCCTTAGTTTGCTTGAATTCTGCCGATTCATTCTCAATCTCGGGAAGAGATGCATAATACTCATGAGGTGGAAGATGAGAGCTTGGAAGACCATCCTCGGAGCTATTTGATGATGATGATGAAGGAGTTGGAGGTTTAGCTCTCTTGCCTTTAGTCTTAGCAACTCGAGCATCACTCAAAGGTACAAAGATGTGAGGGATGAGTTCATAGTGAAGGTGCATCCCTTTTGGGGTTGGTGGAATTGGAGCGAAGTTTCTATAGAGACGGGTGAGAAGCATTCCGTATGGAAGAGCAACGGATCCTTGAGTTGGAATATCAATCATTCTCCTAGCTATGTAGTAGGCTAAGTTGAATGGTTGTCGGGTGGACAAGTTGTAAAGCATGTGACAAAGACAAGCGTTTATGTGATCCCTATTCCCTATGGTGCTAATGACGTTTGCTCTAAGTAACTCCTCCCATTTCTTAAATTCGGGCTTAAGTTCATTTAGCTCCATTCCATATGGATCTCGGTCTACCTCTTTTCCCTTTCGGGTTACTCGGGTTGTATCCGTTTTTGGGTTAAAAAGGTGTTCACGGATGACATCCTTATCGGCTAAACGGGTTATGTAGGGAAGAGAGCGGTCATTGATTGCATCAAAGGCGGTGAGTGACCACTTATCCGTGTAGACACAAGTTCCTCGGTTGGGAATTCCTAGTACTCTAGCAAATTCACTTAAAGTGATGGTGTAGTCATTTTGGTTGATTCTAAAGCTAAGACAAAATTCATCATCGTCTTCATCACTAAACCGGTCACACTAGCATAGAATTCTAACACGAACCTAGGACAAATTGGTTCATCAATGTCAAGAAGACAATCGAATTGAATGGCGGCTAGTTCTTCACGAAGATTGGTATGCTCAAGGAAGGATGGGTGAATGGTTCTACCCTCATGGAAATACCTTGATTCTAGACCCCTAAATATTTCTACTTGTTCCTTGGTGAGTCCTTTGGTTTTGTGGTGTTTGGGAATGTAGTTAAGAGTGTCTTTGTGATCATAGAATCTTGCGGCTACCATGGTTATTCCTAAGGACAAGAGTTAATATGTTAAAAAAAAATTAAGATAAATTTTACGCGTTTTTGATTCTAGTGTGTGCCTATATGAAAACAATTTGGAGTTGCGGTTATCTCGACTCATTTTATGCACAAAATGGTTTTAGTGGAGTGTTTGGCAAATACCATGAGATAACCCAAATGCTCCTAATTCAATGTGGCTATATTTGAATATACCCAGGAGTGCATATTAGTTATGCAATACCTTTAGTATTCAAGAGCATGCAAGTGATGAAAATTCTAACGTTTCTATTTGTATTAGCAATGAAAAAATGTTTTCCTATAAGTGAGAAGCTTTTCAAAACTTTTGACATGGGGTGTTTGGTTGTTTGAATAAGGCCTTATATTTATTATCTATCAATTAGTGGGAAACATGATTTGTTTATGCAATATGATAATGTAGTACCTAATTTGAATGACTAGTTATGCAATTTGCCAATTGAATTCATATTTGGTATTAAAGCATACATAAAACCCCATGTAATGATTTGTGATAGTTTTGTGCATAAATAAGAATCCTAGACTCAGAATTAAGAGATGAAATGTAGTTAGGATACTTACAATGATGTTATCTTTAGTGATTAGTGAGTGGGAAGATGACAATAATGAGCTTGGTTTAAGTTTTGCACGTTTTGGTAAAGTGGGTTGTGAGGAAGAAGATGTTATGTATAAAGCGTTTTGCTTGTAGACACCACGGACCAGACGGCACCAAATTTTTGGTTCGTCCGTGTTGTCGTTGGTGCCGTGGCTACTGATGCAGAAACAAGACAAAATTGTTTTGGTTTGACTATTCTAATGTTTTAGGCTATGTTTATCCTACATGTTTGGTTCCATTAACCCTAAACCAAGTCTAAGAAGATTAAAAGGTTCTCGTTTAAGAGGTTTAGTAAAGATGTCGGCAATGTTGTCTTAGGAGGATACTTTCTCGATTGAAATGTTTCCTTTTTGAACATTGTCGCGAAGAAAGTGATGACGGATTTCAATGTGCTTTGTACGAGCATGTTGAACGGGATTCTTTCTGAGATCGATGGCTCCTTTGTTGTCGCAAAGTATCACAATGTCGTTGAGATGAATTCCGTAGTCTACGCGAGCTTGCTTCATCCAAAGAGCTTGTTGACATGCTTTTCCGGTTGAGACGTATTCGGCTTCAGTAGTAGAGATGGCTAAAGCCGTTTGCTTCTTTGCAAACCATGAGGTGAGACAATGTCCAACAAAAGTGCAAATACCACTTGTACTTTTTCTATCGACATAATCACCGGCATGATTCGAGTCGGCATACACTATGGTTTCTATACCCGTTCCTTTGGGATACCATAATCCTAAACACGTTGTTCCGTTAATATATCTAAAATCCTTTTTAATGCTTCTAAGTGTGATGCCTTTGGGTTTTCTTGAAAGCGAGCACATAGACAAACACTAAACATAATGTCGGGTCTACTAGCCGTAAGATAGAGTAGGCTACCAATCATTCCTCTATATTTAGTGTTATCTACGGATTCACCTTCTTCGTCCTTGGTGAGTTTAGTGTCAGAGGACATGGGTGTTTTAGTTGGTTTGGAATCTTCAAGACCAAATTTCTTAAGCATGTCTTTTATATATTTAGATTGGTTAAAGAAAATACCATCTTCTAGTTGTTTAATTTGAAGTCCTAGAAAGAAGTTTAACTCACCCATCATACTCATTTCAAACTCGTCATGCATGATTTTAGAGAAATCATTACATAGTTCTTGACAAGTTGATTCGAATATAATGTCATCAACGTATATTTGAACAATAATAATTTGTGATTCCTTTTTCTTAGTAAAAAGAGTATTATCTACTAATCCCATAGTATATTTGTTATCAATAAGAAAAGTCTTAAGGCGGTCGTACCAAGCTTTAGGTGCTTGTTTAAGGCATATAATGCTTTCTTGAGTTTGAAGACATGATGTGGTTTCTCAAAGTCGGTAAAACCGGAGGTTGAGCAACATACACTTCTTCGTTAATAAACCCATTAAGGAAAGCACTTTTAACATCCATTTGAAATAATTTAAAATCATAAGCACATGCATAAGCAAGTAATATTCTAATAGATTCAAGTCTAGCTAACGGTGCATAAGTTTCATCATAGTCAATTCCTTCTTGTTGATTATAACCTTGTGCAACAAGCCTAGCTTTGTTTCTAGATACTACACCATTTTCGTCCATTTTGTTTTGAAAGACCCATTTTGTTCCAATTATAGTTTGATCTTTGGGTTTTGGAACTAGTTTCCAAACATCATTTCTAACGAATTGGTTTAATTCTTCTTGCATGGCAATTACCCATGATTCATCTTTTATTGCTTCATTTATGGGTTTTGGTTCAATGGTGGATACAAAACAAAAATGATTACTTTGATTTTGAGCTTGTGATCTTAAGGTTCTTTGATTAAGTTGTCCTATGACCTTTTCTAATGGATGACTTTTAGATTCTTTGATGTTGACAATTTCCTTATTTAATGGTTCATCTTCCTTGTTATTATTAATTTGACTTTCAATTATTTGACTTTCAACTAAGTCATCATCTACCAAAGGTGATGTCTTAGAGGGAGGTGGACTTTCGTCAAATGTTATGTTCAACGATTCCTCGACTATCATTGTTTCTTTATTTAGGACAATGTAAGCTTTACTAGTTTGAGAGTAACCAAGAAATACACCTTCATAAGACTTTGGGTCAAACTTGGTGAGATAATCCTTAGTATTAAGAATAAAGCATTTACAACCAAAGACTTTAAAATATCCTAATGTTGGCTTTTTACCTTTATAAAGTTCATATGGTGTTTTGTTTAAGAAAGGACGTATTAGGACTCTATTTAAAATATATGTAGAAGTGTCAACGGCGTTACACCAAAACTTTTGAGGAATGTTTTGTTCATTAAGCATTGTTCTACTCATTTCTTGAATTGTTCTATTTTTACGTTCTACTACTCCATTTGATTGAGGTGTTCGTGGATCCGAAAAGTTATGTGTTATACCATTTGTATCACAAAAGTTTCCAAATTGAGTTTCGTTGTCAAATTCACGACCATGATCCGTTCGGATCGACACGAATTTGACACCTAGAAGATTTTGAATTTTCTTGCTAAGTATTTCAAATTTATCAAAAGCTTCATTTTTGGTTTTCAAAAATAATGTCCAAGTAAACCTTGAGTAATCATCTACTATGACCAAAGTGTATAAGTTGCCTCCATAGCTTCTTATAGCGGATGGTCCAAACAAGTCCATATGTAATAATTCTAGACACTTAGATGTGGACACCATATTTTTAGATTTGTGACTACTATGTGTTTGTTTACCAATTTTGCAAGCGTCAAAAGTGTTGGTCATATTTAAGTTTTGGTAAATTCTAACCAACTCTTTTGAAGATAGGTTTTGTATAAGTCTCATATTAGCGTGACCAAGCGTCTATGCCAAAGAGATGAGCTATCGTCTAATGTTGTTAGGCAAAGTTTGTCATTATATGTTTTATCTATTTTCATGACGTATATGTTATTTTTCCTAACTCCTTTAGCTATGGTGATACCATCTTTTAGTATTTTACTACCATTTTCATCAAATAGTACTTTATACTTTTTATCACATAGTTGGCTAATACTAAGTAGATTAAATCCTAACCTATCCACATGAGCAACATTTTCAATAGTTAGAGAGTTATGAGCAATCGTACCTTTGCCAATGATTTTGCTTTTGAGATTGCTACCAAAGGTGACATTACCTCCGTCATACTCTTGGTATGATGAGAAGAGACTTTGTTGCCCGTCATGTGTCGTGAGCATCCACTATCTTTTATCCATTCATCGGGTTCCAATCCAACTTTCAAGCATACCTAAGAAGCAAATAACTCAAACATTTGGTCCCCAATATCTCATGGGTCCGTTTGGGTTAAACATACCATTTATTTGATTCATGTATGGAAATGATGGGTAAGGGTTCCATGGCATGTAATCTGGGGTTTGATATGGTCTAGGAAAGTTTTGATTCCAACCGTTGTGTTGGTAGTTAGGTTGAACGTTGTGGTTGCTCTTAGGAAAGGGGCGTTTGGCAAAAGAAGTTTTATATCGTTGTTGAGTAGTTTTAGATCTAAATTCATTTTTAACAAGTCCTACTCGATATAATGGTGGTTTTAGTTTAACATTATCATTGGTTTTCTTTGTTATTTTAACAAATTGATGCGGTCCGTATGCGAACATTCGTTACTGCTGAAGTACCACGGTACCATTTTGCATAACGGACGGAACCCTTATTTTGGTTCCGTCTTCCGTCTGTCTTTGCGGCAGATTTTGACAGAATGTTGTCTTTTCGGCCGTTTTGTTTTGACTCTTTGGAATTAATACTTCATTAAAACCTAGCCCATTCATGTCTCATGGTGTTTTATGAATTTTAACTATTTCATCGGCAATGGCGATGTTTTTGTTAAACCTTTTAAACTTAGAATTATTTTCTATTAAAACTTCTTGTGTGAGCTTTAGTTTTTCTATTTCAAGATTAAGCTCTTGACATGATTTACAATCATCGTCATTTGCTTTTCCCTTTTCAAGTCGTTTTGCTTTTTCTTTTAACTCATATACCTCATTTTCCAAAAATTCCTTTTTGGTTTTTAAAATTTATTTTTAGTTATGATTTTTAGACTTAGCTCACACAATTGATTATATTGTTTTTGCAAGGTGTCATCATCTATAGAAGAATAAGAAGAGTCGGAAAGTACCTCATTTGACTCATGTGCCATTAGAGCGATCTCTTCCTTGCTTGATTCTTCATCGTCTTCACTATCACTCCAAGCACCACTTACAAAAGCTCGTTGAGTTTTGTTTTTAGGTGGCTTGGGACATTCTCTATGAGATGACTTGCATCACCACATCTAAAACACTTTCTTTCACCTTTAATCTTCTTATCATCCCGATCTTTTCGGAATGGCTTTTTTTCTTCTCGAGGTTGTCTTACAAACTTTCCTCTTCTTCTAAAGAACTTCTTGAAATCTCTAACGGCCATGGCATACTCCTCATCTTCACTATCGTAACAAGATTCACCATCATCGCTTGATTCGCCTTTGCTTTAAGAGCAGCGGTTTGATCTTCTCCTTTCTTCCTTTGATGATCTCGAATCTTTCTCCATTACCATTTCGTGAACTTTGAGGTTGCCAATTAGCTCGTCTAGTGACATTATTGAGAGATCTTTTGATTCTTCAATAGCGGTCACTTTAGCTCTCCATTTGGGATGGAGTGCTCTAAGAAATTTCCCGACAAAGTTCTTACTACGAAAAGATTCATCAAGTGCTTTAAGTGATGTAATGATAGTGTTAAAGCGAGCAAAGCCACAATCAATGGTTTCATCTTCGGGGATAACAAATTGTTCATATTGTTGAACAAGAAGATCAATTTTGTTATCCTTGACTTGTGAATTACCTTGATGTGTAACAATTAAAGATTCCCAAATATCTTTGGCGGTTTCACACATAAAAATTCTTTCATATTCTTTTCTAGGTAAAGCATTATAAAGCATCATTTTAGCTTCATTATTTTTAGCAACTAATTTCTTTTGTTCATCAACGGAAATATCCTTTGTTGTAGAACTAAAATCTCCTTTAACAATAATAAACCAAAGATCTATATCTTTTGATTTTACATATGTTTCAAAGCGGTTTTTCCAATAGATAAATCCATTGGTTTCAAAGAGTGGTGGTCTTTGCATAGATTGCCCTTCTTTAAAGTTTTAGAATCCATGGATCGTTTCAAGTTTATAAAATACAAGTTATTTTAGAAATTCTTGAGCAACGAGGCTCTGGTACCAATTGTAGAAAACTAGAAGGGGGTTGAATAGTTTACCGATTAAAAACTTTGTTTTGAAACTTATTGAAAGATCAATTGATATTGATCTTAAGTATGTTAATGAAATATGCAAGCAATATGTAATGAGTAAATAAGGAAAGAAATGATCAAACCACAACAAGTTGTTTATAGTGGTTCTACAAGGACTCTTTTTCCTTGCCCTACTCCACTCCCGAGTCTCACACTCGAGAGTTTAACTTCACTAGTCAACAAGCTCCTTTCACGGGTGGAGAAAACCTTTACACTTAAACTTACACTATTTCGACACTAAGCTAGATGTCGAGTTCTTTCCAAGGGTACAACTACTCCCACACACCATGTATTTTGAGGACTAAAATACTAACCACTCACACTCACAAGATTATGATGGTTTGATACAACAATGAAGTATGAATCAACACTAGATCATACAACACTAAACAAACAAGACTTCCAACTTCTCGTTGAAGCTTGAATATGACTTGATCTTCTTTGCTACAAAAGATATCACTAATATGATATGGAAACGAGTTAGAAGGGTTAGAGAGAAGATATGTATGAGAGTATGTTAGAAAGGGATGAAAACTACTTGGCTTGGCATTGCTATTTATAGCCAAATTGGACGAGGGCGTCCACGGACGCGGACCCCTTAAAGGGTTCGCCCGTGTACCAAATGGTACCTTGGTCGCAGTCAAGATATCAAATCTTGTCTAAAGTCAACTCTATCTAAGTAAGATTGTGCAAGATATGAAGAGTACAAATCTTCACAAAATATCTAATGGAATCTTCCAATGATTTCCATGATGTAATACATGATGTCAAATGTTGTATTACTATTAATAGAAATATGCAAATGCTTAAGTAGTGTTTGGTTTTAAGAACCTAACACATTCTACAAACTATTATCATACATAATGATTAGAGTCATATCAAGATGTTACTAATCATAAATGTAAATGCTTGAATGATGAATATATTGTTTAAGAAAGCTTGTTTTAATATCTAATAAACTTGACAAGCTTTAAGCTTTTATAAATTAAATTTACTTTTGTCGTTAACAAAACTTAGGCAAAGATCAAAAATATAAATAACGTTTAATGACGATATTTGTATTAACATATTGCATGTAGTTGTCAAAATTAAAATAAAACAAAATAACTAAACTAGGTTTCATGCAGCCCTTTTAAAGCATGTTTATTAATATGCGTGTAACCCATAATGCAAAAACAACTACGGCTCGATACCCTTTGTTGGGATTTTAGATCTAGTTAACAGGTAACTCTCTGATGCACTGGCGGATATTGGATCTAGTTAAATGCAATTATATACGTAATTAATAAACAAATAATTAATACAATATTAATTAAAAGGGATATAGAAAAGCTAACATTGCTTGGCAATTGATCTCTAATAGCGGAACAAAACCAAAAGCGAACCTTAAGTATCTAAAATAGATACCTCGAAGAGTATCACACACAAACACTTAAACCAAATGCGTTCGATAATAAGCTAGTGAGAAGCGTATAAACAATCAACCCTTGATACCTTGAATATATACGAACAAATAAAACCAAGAACACCTTCTCTTTGTTGCGGTTGATAACCACTAAACTGTCAGAAGCTGCTCCATAAATTACCGATATCGGACAAGCGTGTCCGATTAATTATACCCTTTGTCCGGAGATATACTCTCGAACAATAAACACCAATTCTTGCTATTAAAACAATTCAACTAGGAACTTTTATAACAAGAATATTAATACCTCAAAACTCTAAACTACTTGAATAAAATAATCAATGCAAGTTAGAGTTTAGAACAACCAAACATATAACCTTTAGTGGAATATATGATAATTACGATGAAGTCAAAAAGGTTGAATAGGAATTCGACTTTCAAGAAGTCTTGAGTGTCGTATATCGTGAATTTTAGGGATAGAGAATTCTCTATATTTAATGCATGTAAAGTTTGTTTTTATAGGATTAAAAACATAATCCTTCTTGTCATCAAAATTGATCAACAAGTCACAAACCCATAAACCCAACGATGAGATCCATGTGGTCTAGGCCCAAGGTACTAAACCGACCCAAGTGAAAATAGAAATTATCCAATGGGTCGTTTAAATGGATCGGGTTGCATGCATGCATAAAACGGGTTTATATTCAAGTATAAATATCGTTCGACCGTACTCTCGTTGTTTATCGTGTGTGCCCCCATCGGCTCACACACCTAGTCGTTACGTGTATTTTAAACTCCCACAATCCAACAAATTCCATGATTAGCATTAGCAGCAGAAGAAGAAGCAACAACTTGTTCTTCTTGTTGTTGTTGTTGTTCTTGATTTTCAACAGTGATCTCATCCATACCACAACATATCTATGCCCCGTTTCTTGAATATCAACACTACGCGAGGCGTGAGATGTTTCTTGAATTTGATCATCAACAAATTCTCCATCACCATTATGTTGTTGTTGTTGTTGTTCTTGATTTTCAACAGTGATCTCATCCATACCAGTACCACCGGTAGATCTATGCCGTTTCTTGAATATCAACATTAGCAGTTTCTTGAATTTGATCATCAATAATAAAACCATCTTCACAAACAATGTATTCATTCCCAACATGAACATCATCCCCACCACCATCCGGTTGAAACCACGAATCACACCATCATACCCAAAAGTACAATCACCCAAATTAACATCTTCCCTACCAAGAAGCTTACGAAACACCTTCCCAATCGTCATTAGAATTCTTGAGATTTGAATTTTTGCAACGGTCACTAAGAATTCTTGAAATTTGTAGTTGTGGTGGTAATTTTTATTCTTTTGACGGTGAAATTAGTTAACCTAAGCTTCCCTATTTATGATACAAGATTGTTGCATTATGTCTGGAAATAATGATCTGTTTTGTAACAAACCGACCGTTAAGTTAACTTAAGACATTCTTACCCCTTTTTAAATTTTTGTAACAATCCCATCCTTTTTACTTTTTTACCCCTAATCCTCCTTGTTTTACCCCTTTTCACTTTCCCCTTTTTTAATCTCGCCTTATAGTACAATATAATATTAAAAAAATGTTCACTAAAACTAAAAATAGATAAATTTCTTCTATCGTTAAACAAAAAACTGCCGTTCCTTTTTGCAAGCCATACTCAAATGACAAGATATAACACCTTTTTTTTTTTTTTTTCAATTTAATTTCAATTAACTAAGTAATTTTAATTGACATGTAAATTAAATTCTAATTAACAAATTAATTCTAATTATCAATATAATTTTAATTTATGTGTGACAAGTTATTATTTATTAAAAATTGACAAGTATTGCATGTAGTTGTCAAAATTAAAATAAAACAAAATAACTAAACTAGGTTTCATGCAGCCCTTTAAAAAAAAAACATGTTTATTAATATGAGAAACGTGTAACCCATAATCGCATTAGTCCAATGGTTGGAGCATTTGTACACAATTTTTCAAAGTTCAAAGTCAAACATAAATATTACTCGGTTTGTTGACCATTTTTAAGCGACATTTAACCGATTTTATCCTATTAATCGGTTTGTTGACCAATTTTTAAGTGATTTGTTCAGATTTTTAAGTGATTTTGTTGACCAATTTTTATGCGCTTTTGTCCGATTAATCCGATTAGACCGATTTTGTCCGATTAATCGGTTTGTGGACCGATTTTTAAACGATCTTTGACCAAACCTATTAAATAGGCCGATTACGATAAATCAATAAACGCAGTAGACGTCGTGATTATCGTCGTGGATTATCGGCGCTGAGCGATTTTTACAACAGAGCTCCCAAGTTAATCAATGTTTGTTTCTTTGATTTTATTAGGGTGAGCACTGTTCGGTTTCAATCAGTTTTTGGTTAAAATCGAAACCGAGCAACAAAATTAGGTTTTCACAATACTCAAAACCAAAACCAATAGGTTTTTTCAGTTCATTTATTTCCGTTTTTATCGGGTTCGATTTAATTTTTCGTTTATTTGGGATTTTAACCGCTGATAATGGAGCATTAGTCCAATGGTTGGAGCATTTGTGTTTGAGTCAATTGACTCAGGTTCAAGTCCCTGACATTTGCTTCATATAGGTACTCACCTCCGCAAAACCTATGAGCACACTGGAGAGACTTTGTGGAATAAGAGCTTCGGTCCAGATGTCATAGCTCGATACTCACTCGGTTAATTTTACCATGGCCGGGGAGGGGATTCTTTGGAGCCCCATTCCAATGGGGTGGTGGTGAATGTGTGTGGTGCCAAAAAGACACTTTCGGGGGTCAAGGTGTTCCCGCCAATCTACACCTTTTGTGGAATTGAGTTTGGCCAATTCTTACCAACAAACTCGTTTTATGTAAGAAAACTGTCTATTTTTCTTTAACTTTTTTGTTATTGTAAGCCTAACGATGTTATCCCAAGTTTCTACGCATACACATACATAAATAAACACACAAACAACAAGTCAAACACACATTATAATTGTTATCTATGTGTTGATATATTGTCAAGTAAGCAAATATCATTAAGCACACATAGACAAGAAACTACTTCATAGCGACATATAATACTAGCCAGCATAAATAAACACACAAATAACAAGTCAAACACACATTATAATTGTTATCTATGTGTTGATATATTGTCTAGTAAGCAAATATCATTAAGCACACATAGACAAGAAACTACTTCATAGCGACATATAATAGTAGCCAGTCAAACAGCGCTTAGTTATTTGCTTAATGACAACCTTAGGACTGTTGTTAGCAAAACCCTTAATTTTAATATTAAAATTTTTTACAAACATATACCTAAAATTAGCGACACATGTTTGTTTCACTAAATGACTAAATGTTATTTATTATTTTTATTTTTTTTTTACTTTCTCTTTTTTAGATGAAAGGTGAATATATATTCAACTCATTCCTTTCTCTTTTTTAAATGTCAAACACATAGTACACGTGCTAGCATTTAAGATAATACTAGATGTAAGGACATTTCCAAAGCATCAATGAATGCAACAAGTAAAATCAAAAGAAACATTCAAACTACTACTACCAAACAAAGCTACCAATGAAGCTGCTATAAAAAACATACAATGCAAGCATCCTAAGAGCCGTCCACCGATATACAATATCCTGACTACATTTCCATCCAACTGAGTAAAACAATGGACCAAATTCTGCAGTACACAGAAAGCCCTATGATGCAGAGTCAGGAAGAGACAAAGCCACTACGTATACTAAATGTTTTTTTGGAATGGCATATATATTTAAAAATAAATAAATAAATAAATAAAAAACTAGCAAGACGCAAGAAATACAAACACCAAAACGACACTTGAAAGGCTTCCGCAAGGAGAATACCTAGCAAACACCAACAAGCAACAACTAAAAGTAAACCACTAAATCAATAACAACGCCAAAAGCACTAAAAATTATTCGTTGTAGCGAATGAAGATTTGAGTTTTTGATAAATAATGGCTTGATTAAATTGGGATAATTCCATATGTGAGATTTTGTCTTATAGTGATCAAGTTATATACTTAGGTGTTTGATAATACACAACTTCCATCTCTCAATTCGTATATCCGAAGTGTTTAAACGAGGTCAACAGTTTCCAACATAGCTGCTTCATGATACCGGGACAAGTTTCATCGTTCATGAGTCTTAAGTTGAAAGTTTCTCTATCCATCGACATTAATTAATATGTAGCTGGTTTGGTCATAAGCTCAAAAATGTCCAGAAGAATATTTGGTGAAACTACCAATCAAATGGTAGTAAGTAAGATGTAAAACACATGAGAACTATGATCCCTTATAACTTGTTGCAGGCAATAAGTCCCTAGCTAGCTACTTATGAAAATGAAGATGTTATGAACAGAATAAAAAATGGCGAAAACTAATCACAACCTAGTTGTAAATTGTAACAGATCACATAAAAAGTTGACGTGAAACAATTTCCAAAAATGTAACATGGAGTTTTTTAAATAATTTAAGATAATTGTATAATTTATATAATTTATTCATGGGCATAGACATGATACATTATTGATAAATTTCATCTATAAATACCTTGTAACACTTCAATACTTCCCAACAACATAGCAAACATTTCTTGAGCTAGTTTCTCCTAAAAGCATTTTCACCCTTTTGCACCAAAAAAATGGCCGGTTCAGGGCATTGTAACAACTGCTCTCACTCAACCTTCTCTTCTTCCTCTTAACTTCAACTTCTTGCCCACCACCACCAAAGATCCCTAAGCCACACAAACATCATCACCACAAAGCCACTTGCCCCAAAGACACCCTTAAGTTAGGTGTTTGTGCAACATGCTCAGCTTGGTTCACCTAGTTGTCGGCACACACCAAGACTCCTTGTTGCAGCCTCCTCAAAGACCTTGTCGACCTTAGGCCGCAGTTTTGCCTTTTGCACCGCTATTAAAACTAAGGTTTTGGTATTAACCTCAATGTGCCGGTTGATTTGAGCTTGTTGCTTAACTACTGTGGAAGAAGGTCCCAAAAAGGGCTTCAATGCGCATAGAGATCTTTGATTGTATACCTTTGTTAATAGTTTGTTTCATTATCTTTCTTTTATTTTGGTGTGTTTTCCTTTTGGATTTGAGTGTTGTTTTTATGTTGAAGAATCGATTTGTTTAGAGCTCCTCACCTTTCTCGTGCTTTTAAACCATGTCATAATGTGACTAGGATTGTATTATTGTGATGAATAATAAAAATACAAATTCCAAATAAGTGTGTATTGTTTCTGAAAGATTCCTACATCGTATCTTATCATCTTTTAATGGTTTAAAATTTGTAAATCTCACGTAACTACCAAAAGTGTCAAAATTAGAATAGATAGGAACAAAAAGGATGGTTACTACTTACAAATGATCCAAAACAAAACTAGAGAGGTTACAGTGGCCTAACAACATCCAAAACCCAAGTCTGCCCCTCCCATATATATATCTATAAGACGTAGACCGAAGAATATACGAGATGCAGCAGGTAGGTCGAGAAAGCAGCCCACAAACATCACAAACTAAGGATGTAAACACCTAGCAAAACTATACAATAAAAAAACACTTGACCACAGTAGCCCAAAAATTACAATTTGCAAGCACCACTTGGATACAAACACCAATCATTCCAGAGGAAATGCTCCTTGAAACTATTTGACACCACAAACTACGAAAAGACAACACTAAGTATACCTTTCGCCATCCGTCCAACCAAATTTGAAAAAAGCAAAAATGAAGGATCGTTTTCCTCATCTCCAAAATGTGGACAAAGAGTTGAGCGATCAATACCTATATGATCAAGCCATTTGAGAAACAAAATTCTTCTCAAAGATCGAGACTTTTTTCGGAATGATCTTATCCATACAAATTGGACTATTCGACCACTATATTGATTAAACAAGTGAAAAACAGTGGTTTTAGATTGTTTGACACAGGTAAACCGAGTAATGAATTGGTTGACGTAGAGATTCCATTATCCTCGGTTTTGGAAGTTCACACGAGTTTTGAATATAGTTTATATATGATTTCGTGGGCAAGAAAGTTGCTTTTCCATTTGTTGACAATTATGTTCGAAATGCATGGAAGAAATATGGTATTATTATGTGCCATGATGAGCATAAAGGCCTATTTTTCTTCAAGTTTTCTTTGGTTGATGGAATGAACGCTGTTCTGGAAAACGGACCTTGGTTCATTCGTTTCATCTATCATCTTTTGAAATGGGCTCCGATGCTAGTATGTTGAAAGAGGATTTGTGCTCGATTACAGTTTGGGTAAACATTCATGACATTCCTATTGTTGCTTTTACTGAAGGCGGTTGAGTGCAATGGCCTAGACTTGGTAATCATATTGCCGTCTATGCACTTGTATATACTGCACTCAAGGGGCGGAATTTGTGACTTTGACTGGCATTAGGTTGATCGGGATATTAAGGATACCATAGTTATAGTTGTCTTATGTTTGGAGGGTAATGGGGATGTACGTCATATTTTTCATACTGTTAGAGTGGAATATGAATGGAAACCACCTAGGTGTGTAGTTCGTATGGCCAAATGATGAAATGAATTCTCTCCTAAACATGTTATGGCAGATTTGAAGAAACAAATACATTGATAAATGGCGGGTTTAAAAGATTCAAAGGCTATTGTGACCTTTTTATTTAGTATTGGTCCGAAATTCCAATTTAAACCAACGAAACAAGTGTATAAAGTTGTGTCAAAGAAAAATAAGGCTAGTACGTGTGGCACAAAGAAGATTTCAAAAGTGGCTAGTGCAAACGTAGGTACATCGAACCCCTTTGATGTTCTCAACTCGGTTACAAATGATGATGTTTTTGAGGAAAAGGGTTAATGCGACAAAAGATCGTATTGAGGCAAATAAGAGTACAGACGTGGCCCCAAGTTTTGAACATGTGGGTAATAATAAGAATGTTAAAAAGAATGATAAATTGATTGAACGGGATGTCGAAGATAGTGAGAGTGATGTGGAGGATGTGTATGACAAAACTGCAACCTTTATGGCATCACAAGGTTTGAAAAGTGGAAGTGGTGGTGGGAATCCGGGCTGGTATGAATGTTGGAAAGATACTTTTAATGAGACCCATATAGTTATTAGTATGAAGCGTTCAACCTAACTGAAGAACAAAGGGTTTTATGTGATGTGCTTGACATTAAGCTTCATGGTCGAACTAAATGCTGCGTTACATTTGATGTCTTTTGAGTCAATTGTAATCTAGTGGTCATTATATTTTAGAAGTAGTAGTGCCTAGTTATGTTAACTTACTTTGTAAGATGTGAGATCCTCACATCTTTTGTGTTAACTTACGTTTTTGAGTAATATATTCATCGAATGTACTATTTACTATTAAGATTTTACCTCAATAAAACATTCCTTTTTATTAGTAGTTCTTAGCTCTTAGTTTGTGTACATATTTTTAGCTATTCAATCTTTTATAGACGCATTCCTCATCTACTCAGATAAATAATTATTACTTCACAAAATACTCGATTCATTCGAAGGCAATGTTGATGATGAACAAACCACGGATATACAAGAAAAATGGGAATTAGTGATGAGAAGGTAATGGTCGCTAATAGTGGAAAATTCAACACTAAACGGTTAGTCACAAAAAATCAAGGTCGTCACCATAGATCGTCACAAAGTAAAAAAGTGACGGAAATGGGGTTGTGACTATGTTGTTTCAATTGTGCTCGTTCTTGAATTTTGTCACAATATAGTTAAAGTAGATCTTTGAAAAGTTCCACTAACAGGCGTTAACTTCCATTAGTGAGTTTTTGTACTGATGAAAGGCTGAAAAGTTTAAAATAAATTATTTTTTCATCTACTTATGATCAATAAGTAGTCTCAAATATATATCATATATTATATTAAGTAATAATAGATGAGATTAACAAAATGCTTAAATAATACAATGGTCAAGTTATTAATGAAAACTTTTTGTGACTTTCAATCAAAAAGTAAGTGGCAAAATCTCGTGACTAAAACCGTAACAAGAAAAAGTTTGACAAATACTACCAATACTTTACTGACTGGTGGCCAGACTTTCGTCACTAACATGTATCAATCATTAAATTTAATTTAGTGACAGATTACTGACAACTTATTTGCTAAATATAAATATATATACTAGTGACAAAAATATAGTCATGATATTTTAAATCATCATTATATTGTGTTTATAGTGACTAAAAGGAAGCTCATCATTGAGTTCTAGTCACTATAACCTTTTTTTCTTGTAGTGATATACATGTACCATGTTTTTTCTAATATATATGTTTCTTAGAGCATTATAAAATGTTTAGATTTCAGTTCATTTTCAACCTATCACCCTGATGCTAGAAACTCTTTCAAGTCAATCTCAACACTCACGTACTCACACCAAACTCTAATAGCTTAATGAATTAATTGGAGCTTAATAATATCCTCAACATTTACTTTTAATGCATCAACTTATCTTTTAACTTTTTTATTTTTAACTCATGCTTTGAAAATATCTTAGCTTGTTTGGTTCTTATATTATGTATACATATGACAAATCAAGATCACCTTAGCTTCTACTCATCTACGTTGTATACATATGATAGGGAATGTTATTGAGATTTGACCGGTCGGGTTAGTCAACTTCGGGTCAATCATAAAGCTATACCGAACTTCGACCTTGTTTAAAACTCGGGTCAACTTCGGGTCGGGTCAATTCGAGGTTCGGGGTCAACCAGTATTTTTACATTGAAAAAGTGTTGTTGAACCGGGTTAGTCGGGTTGGGGTGGGTCAGGCTAAAAAATATACAGGAACCCGACACGGTTAGAACTTCGGGTCAATTGGTTGACCAGATATATTTTTGAACAGGTGGCAGGAAGAATTGACTTCGGGTCAGGTTGGTCCGGAGCCGAGGTCGGGTTGGTCGGTCAGCCGAATGACACCCATAATGACGAGGGGCCGGATCTAGTTAGCAAAGTAAGAATAGGGGGCAAGTGTCCTCTATACTGAGAAAAAAGTTGAGATTTTTTGTGTAATTTTTTAAAATTTTGACTTTTTGAAAGTGCTTTCTCCACCCAAAACTCAAATTACTTTCACCCACATACTTAAACTGGGTTGCAAAATCGCTAGAGGCATTGAAACGGTAGGGCCGGTACCATGTGATTAATCAGTGGGACTTTTATATATGAAATTATAAATTTGAAATTATATGCCCGATTTGACTAATCTAGCGATTACCGATTTGGCGATTTATGCTTCATTTTTCGGTTCTTTCACGTAACCGATTTGGGTGATTTATTGATTTGGCCGATTTTAGCGATTAATCTAGTTTTGTTGACCGATTTTGACCAAACCGATTAATAAGGCCTATTAGTGTCGAGGTTAATCCCGCCTAGCGATTAATCGATCGCCTAGGCCGATTTTGCAACACGAGGAAAACCCAACATTCAACACTCTAAAGCATTATAAATCATTCATTTCAAAGTAAAAATACTCGATTTATCATTACGATTCTAGTTTTTTAAGCATTTTATTGCTATTTTCAAAAAAAATTGCCCCCACATTCTCTTTTCCTGGTTCCTCCACTGCATATGTGACAATTCAAGTAGGAATTTTAATTCATTAATCCATAAATATAAACACTTTTACACATTCATTTTATATAGCAGAATTTTTGGCTTTGCTTTGAAACGGCCACTAATGTGGATGAAAACAGTATGTCGATTATTAATATATGGGTATTTTTAAGGTATATATTACTTTAAAATAAGTAGCTAACTGATAGTCATCATTAATCATTAATCTATTATTTCATAAGTAAACCCGTGACCCTAAGAACCTTCAATAATGCTAAACATTTTCCTTAAAATTGGACGTGTCGATAGATCAATCGAGTTGTTTGGTAGGATACAGCCATTTGCAGTCGTGGGTTTTCGGTTTCTTCGTTATTATATTAATTTGTTTAAGTTATCTTTACCTACCATATATAATATAAATTTATTCAAATAATATACGTGTAAAGTGACATTTAATGACACAATGAAAATATGTCACTAAAAATATGGCTTTTATTGACATGTTTGAAAAAGTGAGGAAACAATCACAATGTTTATTTGACACTTTAGAAAAATAATGGTGTCTGGACAAATCATGTAAAATTCTCACCTTTGATCACTAATTGTAGGCAGCTTCTACCGATTGAATTGAAGTTTTTGTTGTGCTTTTTAATTTTATGCCCTTTTTTCAACAGATTTTATGCCTAAAGATAAACATATGTATATATTAGAGCTTTAGTTATTCTTTTTAAAGTTCATTATGTCACTAAACGACATTTCTTAAACAACCATGCTCACCTAAAAGGAAAGATCGAGATTGCTCAAGATGCATGAGTCATTCATTACTTCATTTGACTCACTATATACTTCCTCCGTCCCATTTTATAAGTCCATATTTAAAAAGTCAAAGTCTTTTTCCTCAGAATTTGACCGTAATTATTTTTTTTCGTATTATATACTACTTGATGAAAAGTATACCAATGAAAATACATCTAAAGCACAAATCAATTTATATATTTTGTATCAAGTATTATATATAGCGAAAAAAAATAGTACGGTCAAACTATGAAAAAGACGGTATTTTCTCAAATATGAACTTATAAAATAGAACGGAAGGAAGTATCATTATCGACTTATATTTTCATGAAGCGCATTTAATCGTTTTTGAGTAATACTTATTTGTACAAAGCGTTTCACGTTCAAACTAAGCTAAGTATCATTGCATCTTCTAATTTTTTCAAGTGGCGAAATTATATTGTAAATGAACTAGCAAGAAGCGGAAAAAACAAAAGTTACATTTTCATACAAGAAGTAATTGGATTGTATAGCCAATTGATCCATGCAGGATTAATTCTTTTATTCCTATAAAGAGTATACCCAAGAGTGCGTGAGAACTTTGATTTCTTGACAAGTGTGTCTCTCATGGGGTTCTATGTTAAACAGTCGGTTCCGAAATCTCCATACTTAAGTTGCCATGGTTACAATGTCAAAACAAACCTTTACATCGTTGTTGAAATTAATGTTATCGGCCCACATGATAAGGCGAAAAGGATCTTTAGAATTGTTAAAAGTACAAGGACTGAATATGTCAAGTTGAAGTCTTCATTTGCACTAAAAAGTTTGGAGCTATTTTTGATATTGAAGATATCTTGAAGGAAATATGTAACATCACTTATATATGACCCTTCTTCTAGGGTTTCATAACTCATCTTCTTCATCGATTATTCTCTCGTTTACACACATGCGGTATTCTTTTTATTAGTCATATCACTTTGATATCAGTTGTTAGTATTGTTCTAAAGATCAATCACATTTGATATTTGTTGTTTGAGTGGTAGGTGATATTGTAGTAAGGTTGATTGGTGTCTACCTATAGAGATCAATCTTGTCTTTTAATATTGTTTGATAAGCATCCGTTTGGGGACTTATCTTCTTGAATCGTTATAATAAAAATATACACCAAGGGGTGGTTGGCTGGGTGTAAAGAAGTTTGTTGTGTGTTTGTTATCATTTTTACATGGTATGGGAGGCAGTTCGATCTGGTGGTTTTTGAGATTCTAGGGTTTCTAGGGTTTCAAAGGAGATTTTGGGGTTTTACTGGTGTGATTGTTATTGGTTAATTGACATTTTTCTTAACGGCGTTGTTGATTTAGTCTTCAGGCTAGATCGGTGATTCTTGTGGGATTTCTTGATTAGGGTTCTTGAAACCCTAATTTACAGTTTAGGGTTTTGTTCCCTGTGTTCTTGGGCCCATTCTTGTTGTTCTTGCTTTCTATTCAGCACTATAAGTTTCATATCTTCTTTAAGACAACATTAACTGAGTCTAGAAGGTGCAAACGGGGCAGTTAACTCCTTGATCTGCCAACTTGATTGGTACGGATACACTTTCTCAGGTCGTCCCCAGTCTTAATTTTGGTTCTTGGTTGATCTTGGGTGTGAGTTGTGGTAGCTATATTTGTTTTTCTTTATTATTCAGTTTATTGTTGTGTCTAAGTCGAAGGAGGATAGGAATTGGGCAGTCTTGGAAGTTGATTGAGTTGTTTAGTTCTGTTTTTTGTTGGTCTTGTTGGTTACATTTATTGTGGTTATTTACATTATTCTTTCATTTGTTCTTGTTATTTGTTTTTGTTGTTTGTTCTTGTTAACTGGTTATTATGGCTATTGAAGATCAACCTAGTGGTAGTAATACTCAAGTGTTAATTAGTAATCTAGATCTTGGTAATCCTCTTCATATTCAAACTAATGATAATAATTGGAACTGCTTACATTCCATTTAAACTGCTTGGAACTAAAAATTATAGAATCTGGTTTGGTGCTATGAAATTGGCATTGCAAGCTAGGAATAAGTATAGCTTTGTTGATGGTACTTGTCTTAAAGAGTTGTTTACTACTAGTGATGCTTTGTGTGCTCAATGGGATAGATGTAATGCTATAGTCTTGACTTGGATTATGAATTACGTTTTCATGATGTTTATATGGGATTGTTTATTCGAGAATCTGCTGCTTGTTTGGCAAGAGTTAAAAGAAACTTATGATAAAGTTGATGGTTCTGATATTATAATCTGTTTACAAAGATTAATTCTGTTAAACAAGGTGGTAGTTACGTTTCTGATTATTATCATAGGCTCAATTCCTTATGGAGATTTGATTCTCTCCGCTAAATTGCCTAAATGTACTTGTGAGCATAAGTGTACTTGTGATGCTAGTCTGAGTTAGTCTGCATCAACATTAATGAAACGATGCTGATTTCTTATGGGTCTTGATTGGACTGTTATCAACTTGTGAGAACTGCTTTGTTAACTAGAGATCCTCTTCCGAGGTCAAAGATGCATTATCTTTGTTGTATCTGGGAGGAGTCAGGGGATTCTGAGACCTCTAGTGTTTGAGTCTAAACTTAATGCTTCTTCTTTTCTTTGCTAAGTCTTTTAATAACAATAGAAGAGTGTTTAATAATAATAACACTAGGGGCACCAATTCTAATTCTATCTGCTTAAGAGGGTCCTAATCCTATCTGAATTGTAAGAACTGTGGTAAATGGACATACTATTGACAGATGCTATGAGTTGATGGGTTTCCTCTGGTTTTGTTAAAAACAATAATCCTGTTAATAAGCAAAATGTTTTTAAACAAAACTATCTGCTATCTTGATGTTAAACAAATGAGAATAAGTATACTTCTTCATCTGCTGGCAACTCTTACGGTTTTACTTGAACAGGATGAAGAAGTTGTTATCCTTGATTAGTGAAACTCCCTCGGAAGCATACATGCTAATATGGCGGTGAGCTTCTTTCTTTAATGGAAATGTCGGTTTAATGTTAACTTTTCTAGATATTTTATGCTAATTCTAGTCTAAAATTTGTTAGTACTATCTCTTTGGGTTGGATCATTGACTGTGCTAATCACACCTAACTGTTTCTACTATTGGTATGACCAATGTTGTGGATATTACTAGTCTTAAAATTACTGTTGGTCATCCCAATGGGACTCTTGCCACTATTAGTCATGTTGGAAATTTGAAGTTGACTAATAATGTTACTCTCTATGATGTGTTGGTTGTTCCTGGATATTGTGTGAGCCTTTTATCGTTAATAAACATTAGAGATAGTAAGTTGTTTGTTGGTTTTGATGATGATGTGTTATATTCAGGATTGGAAAAGGGATTGTTCTGGGAGTAGATTCGATGGTCTTTACTTGTTTGACATGCAACCTAATTTGTCTTTAGGTCATTGCAATATGGTTATATCTTATAATGTGTCTAAACTTACTTGGCATAATAGATTGGGTCACCCTGCGATCTGTTCTCTGTTCTTCAAGGATCTTGGTATTTCAAGAATTCTACTATCTCTGTTTGTGAAATCGTCATAGGGCAAAACAAACAAGGGACCTTTCCTTGTCTGATCATAAGTCACAGAATATTGGTGATCTTGTTCATCTTGACTTATGGGGTCCTTATAGAGTTACAAGCAGAGAAGGATAAATATTTTTGACTATTGTTGATGATTTTTCTAGAGCTGTATGGGTATACTTAGTCAAAACTAAGGATGAAGTATTTTGTGTTTTCTGTAGTTTCATTCACTTGATTCGAATCAATTTGATTTAAAATAAAAACTGTAGATCGATAATGGAACTGAATTTGTTAATAAGAAAATGAATGATATGTTTTCAGATCTTGGAATTATTCATCAAACTTCATGTGCCTTACACCTCAGTGAGAATGGATTGCTGAAAGGAAACATAGACACTTGCTCAATGTTGCAAGGAGTCTTATGTTTCAAGGGGGAATTCCTTTAAAGTTTTGGTCTGATTGTGTTCTAACTGCTGTATATCTTATAAACGGCTGCCATCATCTGTCTTACATGGTAAATGTCCCTATGAGTTGTTATATAAAAAGAAACCAAATCTTTCCCATTTGAGGTCTTTTGGATGTCTTTGTTTTGCTACTATTTTGAACAATCATGATAAAATGTCTTATAGGTTCGAAAAATGTGTTCTCTTGGGTTTTTCTACTACTAAAAAGGCATATAAACTTTTAAGTTTAGATACCAGAAATGTATTCTTTGCTAGAGATGTGAAATTTTATGAAAACATTTTTCCACTAAAAATGAAAACTGTGATATCACTGATGCAGAGAATGCAAATGAAGTAGATCACTTGAAGTTTTTTGA
This sequence comes from Chrysanthemum makinoi, assembly GCA_910596185.1. Taxonomy (NCBI): domain Eukaryota; kingdom Viridiplantae; phylum Streptophyta; class Magnoliopsida; order Asterales; family Asteraceae; genus Chrysanthemum; species Chrysanthemum makinoi. The sequence goes on along the minus strand of OU343224.1, from coordinate 133,831,963 downwards.
TAGTCTTAAGTCTCAAAGTCCCAATGATGAAGGGAAAGATACATCAGTTGTGGAAGGTAGTTTGCCATCTTCATTTGATGCATGAGACTCGATACTACTCATTTGTATCATGAAGATGAGCATTCAACAACAAGTTGGTGACCAATACTGGTTAGAGGCAGTCCCATTCTGAACATAATTCTGAAAACATAACAACTCAGTCTTTATTTGAAAATGATGATGTGTAGACACCTGTTATAAGAAGGTCGGTAGAGACTAAACTCCTATTAGGTTCAATGATTATGTGATGAGTTCTAAAGTCAAATATGGTATTGAAAAATATGTTTGCTATAGAGGTCTTAATAGTAATAATATGTGCTTTGCTTCTACTCTTAATAAATCTGTTGAACCTAAAACTTATGAGGAAGCTGTCAAAGATTCTAATTGGTCTGAAGCTATGAATAATGAAATTGAGGCTTTAAATAGAAATAATACATGGACTGAATGTACTTTACCTCTTGGTAGACATGCCATTAGGTATAAGTGGATTTGGAAAATAAAATACAAGTCTCGTTGAGATTGATAGATATAAGGCTAGATTAGTTGCAAAAGGTTTTAATCAAAGAGAAGGTTTTGATTATGATGAAACTTTTACCCGGTTGTTAAAATGGTTCTGTGAGATGCTTAATTAGTATTGCTGTTAATATGAATTGGCCATTATATCAACTGGATGTTAACAATGCCTTTCTGTATGGTGATTTAGATGAAGATGTTTATATGGTATTACCAAAGGGTTTTAATGGTGGTGATGATAGTAAAGTTTGCAAACTCAATAAGTCTTTGTATGGTCTAAAACAAGCTCCAAGACAGTGGAATGCTAAACTTACCACTGCCTTGATTGAACATGGGTTTGTTCAAAGCAAATTTGACTATTCTCGTATATTAAAAGCAGAAAGATAACATATTTGTTGCTTTTTGTATGTTGATGATATTGTCATAACGGTAACAATGAAGATGAAATTAAAAGTTTAAACTATTTTGAGTACCAAGTTTATGATTAAAGATTTGGGTGAGTTGAAATATTTTCTTGGAATTGAAGTTTTGAAAAATGAAAGAGGTGTGTGTATGACACAAAGAAAATATTGTATGGAATTGTTATATGAGTATGGGTTGTTAGCTGCTAAACCTGTGGATACTCCTTTGCCTGAGAATTCTGTGTTAAGTTGTATTGAAAGTGATACTGATAAGGTTTTGCACAATGTTACTAACTATCAAAAACTGGTGGGAAAGTTGATTTATCTAACTAATACTAGACCAGATATTAGTTATGCTGTACATTGTCATAGTCAACATATGCATAAGCCTTTTAGTTCATCTTAAGGCTGCTTTAAGAGTTTTGAAATATCTTAAGGGTTCTCCTGGTTCTGGTTTACAATTCAACAAAGTTTCTGATCCTAAACTTAGAGCTTATCTTGACTTTGGGCAAAGTGTCCCATAACTAGAAGATCTGTTACTGGATTCTGTGTTTTTTTGGGTGATTCTCTTATTTCCTGGAAAAGTAAGAAACAGTCCACTTTGTCTAGAAGCTCAGCTGAAGCTGAATATAGAAGCTTAGCTTCTACTACTTGTGAAGTTATTTGGTTGAGCAATTTGTTGAGTAGTCTTGGTATTAAAGGCTTATCGCTGTGGATGTTTTGTGATAATAGTCTGTATACAGATTGCTGCTAATCCAGTTTTCCATGAGAAAACTAAACATTTTGAGTTGGATGTACATTTGGTAAGAGAAAAGGTATCTGCAGGTGTGATTAAGACTGTTAAAATTGATACTAGCATGCAGATGCAGATATTTTTTACCAAGTGTCTTGGTCAAAAGCAACATTGTGTATTGTGCAAAAAACTTGGTTTGCTTGACATGTTTGCAGGTCTCTCAATGGGCAAGCAGGCAAAGGATTGTGATGTTGATAGAAGAGGCAAACAGGCTAAAAATTGTGATGTTGATCAAGGTTGAAGTCTATCAACTTGAGAGGGGATGTTAAAAGTACAAGGACTGAATATGTCAAGTTGAAGTCTTCATTTGCACTAAAGAAAGTTTGGAGTTGTTTTTGATATTGAAGATATCTTGAAGGGCTGATATGTAACATCAGCTTATATATACTCAACCCTCTTCTAGGGTTTCATAACTCATCTTCTTCATCTGATTATTCTCTCTCGTTTACACACACTGTCTGGTATTCTTTTGTTAGTGATATCACTTTGATATCAGTTGTTAGTATTGTTCTAAAGATCAATCACATTTGATCTTTGTTGTTTGAGTGACTAAGTGATATTGTAGTAAGGTTGATTGGTGTCTACCTAGTAGAGATCAATCTTGTCTTTGTATTGTTTGATAAGCATCCGTTTGGGGACTTATCTTCTTGAATCGTTATAATAAAAATATACACCAAGAGGTGGTTGGCTGGGTGTAAAGAAGTTTGTTGTGTGTTTGTTACTATTTTTACAAGAATAATCATCCAAACCCCACCATAACTTAATACTTGTCCAAATGCCATGGCAATGTAGGCAGATCCAGAATACAAGCAAATCTTTGAATTGTTTCTAGGTCTCCACGTACTCTCCGAGCCAAAATCAAACCGGCGGCATCTTATGAATGAATATCAATACTGCGTGCATTATTTTCTCGCTCATCCTACCAACTTCACCATTGTTCAAAACATTACATGTGACCAAAGCATTTTACATTCTAGATAACAACAATATTTGAGTTTACACAGGCCTGGCCACTCGATAACAATTTCATGAATATGGTCAAGCGTCATTTGCGGACATTTATGTTTTATTCTGAAGTAATTAAAGTTCCCTTTGTTCTTATTTCTAGGTATGCAATGGCCGGGAATACAAAACATTGTTTTGGAGGTAGGTTAATCAAGGTTGTCAAGATCGGGATCTTACCCAGGATCGTTTTTGTCTTTGCAAGATCGTGATCGTAAGATCGGATCGGGATCTTAAGATCCTACTCTAATGTTATTTCTTAATAGTTTATGTAATTTTATACGAATCTACAAATTCTAATACATTATAACCACAAAATGCTATGAATGTTTCATATAAATGTTGTCCTAAATTATGATTATAAAATGTTTAAAAAGATTAACATGTTGTTTTTGAATTCTACAAACAAACAACCCATAAATTTGTAGTTTTTTAGTTTGTAATCCGAGAAGAGTTAGATCGGATCGGATTAGATCGTAAAATCGTATGGTCAAGATCGGGATCCTATAAGATCTTAAGATTGCAAAGATCCTATGTAGGATCCGGATCGTTTTCTTTTCTGATATCATTAAAATCGTAAGATCCTAAGATCAGGATCGGGATCCTGACAACCATGGGTTAATCGATAAGCAAAGTTGGTTGATTTTTTACAACGACGCTATACTATACAATTTTGTTTTGTAAACTAATCGCCCTAAAACAGAAATGAGAGACTATTGCCGTTTATAAGAAAAATACTACATAGCATTTGTAATTGTGGTCAAAGGTCGTTTATTCATATCAGTATATGTGTGGTACTGTACTTGTATAAAAAATTATTATAAATATATATGACAATGATCTAGCTAGCTGTAGTGAGGGGTCGAATGAGGACCGTTGTGCAAGCAAGGATAAAGATGTATCGCTGCAAATTGCAAATCATGACTTGGCAAAGGTCACATGCAATTTCGACTCCTATCTTGAATTCTAGTGATAACACAAGAGTGAAAATATTTTATTTTTCTTATGTTAAGTGTACTAATTAAGTTTAGTTGCATCCTTATATACAATCACCTAAGTATATAAGATATGACTAGGTCAAATTGTTAAAAATCACCTAAGTACTTCAAAATAATAATAATCTCCTACTATATATACAATCGTTTTGGTAAGATTATTTAGTAAAAAATTACCGCGATTGTTGTAAAAATATTAAGTAATCTATAATATTATAAAGAGTATAGATTGATATAACAAGGTCCACAAAGCACAAAAAATGCAAGGTGCTATAGAACCCACAAAATCTGTTTTTTCCGGATGAGGGAAATTTTGAAGTGGTCCACAGCAAGTCACAAGGAGGAAATTAGAGCTTATGGTGCATAGCATTTTGGTAGAATGTCGTTGACAGAATCCTGTAAAAATAATGGAAGAGATTATATATAAGGGCAAATGATTGAAAAAAGTATTATATTTCTTGATCATTTTTTAACTTTGTGGGTGCGAACAAATTTTTTAACTTTTTGTGGGTACTCTTCTTTCAAATTTATCCTTTTTAGGGTATTTTGCGAAAATTTTGGATACTTTTTCTGTAGCTAATAGGAAAAAAAAAATAGAAGGCAAAAATGTCACATAATACCCTAAAAAGGATGAATTTGAAAGAAGAGTACCCACAAAAGCAAAAAAATTTGTTCGCTACTCACAAAAAGAAATTGTGACAAGTACATTTGCCCTATATATAAAGCAAATTACCTAAACGATGCATATCAAAACTCATTTTACAAATTTAAACTATTTTTCAACATTTTACAAGAACGAACATAAAAATGTCACATCAACTGTGAGGACCATTTTTTTTTCTTTCTTCAGCCATCTCAAAATCTGTCTTTTTCTTTCTTTTCTTCATCACCTACTCATATCTCAAAGCATTCATCCATCTTCACAAGCCACGAATA
>OU343224.1:133790945-133827184 GCA_910596185.1 Chrysanthemum makinoi | reverse complement strand
TTTTTTCTAGCACAACCATCTTCACCTGCGTGAGCGTCGGTCGGTAAAAATGGGATCATGGTCCGTAGCCATAATGCAGCAGCCACCGGTCTAATATTTGCAGCAACCATCTTCAAAGCATTCAGCCACCATTGCAGCATCCCACGCCCACGCCCAGGCCCTCGCCTAGCAAGCAATCTCGCCCAAGCCCTGGTTGTACCACGCCTAGGCCCTCGCCTAGCAAGCAATCTCGCCCAAGCCCTGGTTGTACCACGCCCAGGCCCTCGCCTGGCAAGCAATCTCACCCAAGCCCTGGCTGTACCACACCCACAACTCGCCCAGAAAATTTTCACTCACCCCGGAAATCGTATAATACACGTGTAGTGTTGGGATTTTATGTTTTAAGAGATCCAACGGATAACATTGGAAAGTTCATTTTAGTAAAATACTGCAAATGCGAGAACACATTTAAACAATTGTATCAATTATAGTTCATTTTTGTAAAAACCTCTTATATACATCATATCAATATATCATCAACCTGTTTAATTAACCTTCGAGGTTAAGTTGTATTATACTCTATTTTATGTTATTACTGTTGGAAATGTATATATTTACAAACATGTGAATGTCCGGATTCGAACTCGTGACCACGGGATTGCACACATTAGCGAATGAGAATTAAAGTTAATAATTAATGTTTATGTTTACGATTAATTATTGCACATTAAGTCCGGTTAACGATCGTTAAGTATTTAACGGAAAAATGACTAATGACCGTTAAATGAAAGAGAAAGGACTAGAAATGGAAAACTTGGAAAAGTTATGGGTTTGGCTTTGGGCTTTCTATTATGGCCGGCCATAGGGCCTCTCCAAGGCCTAATTCTCTAACTTGTTCCCTAAGTTTACCTACTAGTATATAAGGAGGGTTAGGTTCTAGGGTTTCACACACTTGTGCATTGAATTAACCCTAGATCTCTCCTCTCCTCTCTCTTGTCCTATAATCGGCCGAACACCCCATTTGTAAGGGAGTTCGGTTTCGTTTTGCTTAAACGAGGACTTGTGTTAGATCTAGCAATCGCTTGATTCGTTTGGTTAATTCGTGTACAAGAACGTGGTTGTAAAACATTATTCTTACACCAATAAGTACTTCTTTGTTTTGCTTTGCTCGAGGGTTGTTTTACTTTGCTCGAGGTTTGACATTCATGAAGAGATGCGTTACGCATACTTTCAGTTAATTAATTTATTTGTTATGATCTTAAGTCTTCCGTTGTGTACTTTTGATGTCTTTATGTTTTATTGTATTTTATATACATCTTAAACTCAACAGTGGCATCACGAGCCTTGTATAACAAGTAATTAATTTCTGAAACACATAATTAAAATAAACATGAATGTGTTATTATTTGTATGCTTAGATCTAGGGTTTGCAAAACCTAAAACCTAATTTTGAGGGGTTTATTTTGATGCCTAATTAGGGTTTTGTAAACTATTGTTTTAATTGGATTAGAAACCCTAAGATGCATGCAACTTTATGTGTATATGCGTAACTTTGATTAATTGCATTAATTGTTAAGTGTAATTTTATATCCATGATAATTATATGCATGTTTTATCATGGATTTGCTTTATTGTATGTCTTTCATGTTTAAGTGATATACACTAATTTTTGATATATCTAAAATTGGGGAAGACCTCAATAATTATTAATTTAATCAATTATGTGCTATGTGGTATGTAATTTAATTTTGACTTGCTTGATCGATGAATCGATGCATGTGGTTCACCTTGTACATAGATGAAAGCGGGTGAAAGTCTTAATTAAATATATGCATATTGTCAAATCTAGAATTGGTTATTAATAGGATTTATCAAAACCGTTTGCATGTGGCTATTTGATATGCATGACTTTTTATTTGTTATGCATTCATTGTTTACTTGTTTATTTTTACAAATACTTGCTTGTTTGATATGTGTAACAAGGGTATTTTTACAAGAAAAATAAACTGACCTAAACAATGGTGAAACATGTATTTATAAGAATAGTAATCATAATCGTTTAATTGATTGATGACTTTGGTACAAATGGTGCGAAGGCTCACCCATGAGAATGAACTAATAAAGGGGGTTTAAAGAAGTCGCACGGTCACAGATGAAATGATGTCTAAGGTTGTGCTTTAGCGCGTGCACAGGTCCTCGCCCTCTGTAAGTTCGAGTGGAGCTACTTAGTAAGCCATTAAATGTGCAAGCTCATCTTAAGGGCGAATTAGATTTAATTCCATGCGCCCGATTGGTAATTATCGAAACACTAAGTGTTTACACTTATGCAAAAGTACGGTATAATGGATGATAATTAACACTAAATTCCTTGATTGGTGAACCCAATACCTCAATTAAAGTTTGATGATGAAAAGCTTATTCATTAAAACAAGATATAAATGTTTTAATAAAAACTATGCTACAAAGATGAATGCATGACATCTTTGTACATATTTGATTTAACATCAAAACTATTACCCTCTAATTTAAGTTATATGCCATCCAACGAAACGGAAACACCTAAGATTACTTTCTATTTGCGTGAGAACGTGACTTATATCTTAATCGAAGGGTAAAATGTCCACGTGTCGTGAGAGCGGGCATGGGCGATTTTGCAGCAGTTTCTTAAGTTGGACAACTTAATTGAGTTTTGTAGTGAGAGCCGGCAACTCAAGGCATAAGATGGGATAAAACATGTTTACATGGCGATTGATATTGGCTATATGTAAATCCCATAAATCTAGGAATTGCAATTGAAATTGGCAATTGAGCAATAGCTCTACCATTTTGTAGAAGGTTCATTACTAGCGGATCAACGGCGTGATGAAATTATGACAATTTGGATCCTAGTTTTCAATAATAATTAATTGGTTATATGAATATGAACCTTGGGTATTTAATTGTTTATTGAAAAGGTTAATTATCGAAAATACTAAAATTGAATTTTGTAATTCTTTTGAATGTATAAATGCAACATTTAACCGTAAACGTGGTTTAGTCTTTGATTAGTAAATTGATCCATTCTAGCTTTCAAACAAATGTTTTGATCGAGAATAATTCTTGATAAGACAAACAAGTCTCTTTTCCATGAGAGAAGCATGAGACTCAATCCTATTCCTTTTCATGAATGAGAAAGGTATAATAGGAACATTTGAATTGTCTAAATTCTAATGTAACTCTTAGCAATGAATTGCACAACTTATTTTCCATAAAGATTTCATTACCCTCATTTGGTGAATGAATCCTTTGTAACAACATGAATGTTGGTTAACTGGAAAACATGTATATGAGTTACTAGATTAGAAACTAGACTAATTACATAAAAATTGGTAAAAGGCAAACTAGCATATTTTTATCTAGTTGTTTTGCTTTAGCCTTTAAAGGTACTACATACCATTATGGGGATGGTAGGCCTGTTGAGGAAGAAATTGCATACCCAATTTTTTGAGTTAATAACATTGATTGATGATAACCTATCATTCATATAGTAGAATACACCTTTAAGTACCTTAGTAATGATTACGTATGGTTCTGCAAGGTGTAGGAAAGTAAAAAGCAAGCAAGTTGTTTTCACTGGTTATGAAAAACTTACAATGTTGTCGGTCGATTAGGAGCATTTGTGTTGCATTCTTGAATAAGTTGTTTTAATGATTTCTAATTCAGTGGGAGCTACAAGCCTTATTTCTGTGTAGTAACAGTTATCTTCAAAGATAATTACTTTCCAATTGTAGACACTTATGTTTTTAAGGATAGTCGGTGTCACGTTTTCTTACTAAACAATATAGTTCTACATCTACTTGTTATATCTATGACACAAATCATATTAATCAAATAAACGAGCGTGTATCGTGTTGTTTATATGCTACATGATGTTGTTCCATGCACAAGTGGGAGAAATCTTATTGTGTGCAAGGTACAACACATATTAATATGATTTAAAAGAATTCTCTTGACTGTAAAGTAAGAGAATAACGTTCTAATAGGAAGTATACATTTATATATGTATGATTGCCCTATTAAGAACATGTGTCAAAATGATAACAAAGACTACTTTATTTTAAATATTTATGTCATTCAATATTTAAGAAACACTTGTAGTTACAATTTATGTTACGTGAGAAGGTGAACTAGATTGTAGCCCAAGGTAAAATATCCGTGTCGTGAGAAGCGAGCATGGATGATTCTGCAGTTTCTTACATGGAACATTTCATGAAATGACATAATTAAATGAAGTAATCTAATACTACCTTGAATTTGAGTATTAGTTGAATGACTTAAATATATGTAGTAAATATTAACTTGAAATATGAATTGAAACCCAATGTGGTGTTCATAATTACTTTAATTATAAATGTTTATGATTTTGTAAAGTCACAAACATGAAGTCTTTTAATACAAGACTTACAATATAAAGTAAGACGTTAACTTGCTATGTTTTAAGACATATGCATGAAGTCAATGAGTTGATCAATGACTTATAACATATAGTGGGATTATAACTAATATGTCTTTTGACTTGGTCAAAATATTTGTGTTATAATACATGCAATTGACTTGGTAATTCTATTGTACCATTAAGTTTTACTTTGTTGGTAAATAGGTAAGCCAAAAGATTAGATGGTTATCTAAAATATTGTTAGATTTTCTTACAATATTAATTCTAAGGAAATACCATAGTTTTATGGTATGTTCGGTTAGAAGAATCAAAATCTATTGGCATTGTTTGATTCAAGATAACTATAGTTTCTTCCAAAAGTTATCAAGGTTAGTAGATTGAGTATAGATTGAATATACTCAATAAGACTCCACCCTAGAAGATTAATAAGACACCATTTGTTTATGCAATGTGATGAATCACATTAAGTCTTATAAATGAAGTTCCGAATTTGTTAAACTACTTATAGAGTGAGTTGTAACAAACTAATGTTAGGAACTGTCAATGTTTTTGTAATATCCCAAAAGAGAACAATGTATTGTTGCTCTACTTGCTAAACTATTTAAAGATAATCTTTAAATTTTTAAAGGCAAGTGGGAGTTTTGTTTAGATCTTAAAAGATTGAATTACAAAATACATAATCTTCTAAAATGCACTAGCAAATATCATGATGAGGCTAAACATGAAAATGATAGACCTTAATATGATGGAATTGTCATTCATAGATCCGTAAGGATATCTCGGATATTTAATATGCTGAGGAATATGAGTTACTGGGATCATGGTAAGCCTGGTAATCATAATGATAAATTTACCAAATGTTGAATTGTGGAAAATCAATCATACTATGAATGTAGAGATGCTGTCCATAAAGATAATCAACTTTAGATACTTGGTTTATCTTAATAATGAAAATGAGTTTCTTCAAAGGATGGAAACCCTAGTGGTTTAAATCTTTGTGTAGAAATCATATGGACAATATTGTACATGTATTTAATGTATGTCTAGTGATAATAATATCAATCATACTTAAGCAATTAACTATGATTGAATATTCTTTCCTAGATACATTAAATAGAAGTATCAAGATTATAATTGTCATACTTAGTTTCATTGATATGAAACTTTGACAATGAATATCAAAAACAATCTTTGTTGTGAATTACTTTTGCGAGGACGATAAGTAATGCAAAGGAGTTTTATGAATTCAAATAACCTTTGAATATGTACAAGGCGCAAGAATCCATGAATGGATATATGCATGCATCTAGGAGATGATTCTTATGTTTAATATTAAATCCATGTTTGATTTAATGATTAAAATAAGATAAGCTCATAAGTATTCCTGAAAGCTAGTGGGAATATTATTTTCGTAAATCTTATATGTTGTATGGGCAACTACATTCCACCTAAATTAAGTTTTAGTTGGGAATGAAACTTAGTTTGTAAGATTTGGAAATATGACATACAACCTTGGAATATATGTTTATTACTATAAACATATGCGGTAAAATAAATGAGTCTAATAGAACATGATGGATATATAATGAGTTCTTAAAGTCTAACTTGAAGATTCATCATGTACATCATGTTATAAGATTGTTGTGTCATGCTTGATTACAAGATGATTTGACAACATTGAAAGTTGTTAGTGTAATAAATATTTTAAAAGGAATATGTTTGGATTAAGAATCACATTCCACATGCGGAGATGCTCCTAGATTCTATGGATGAAAATATGACAATTGTTTCATAATTGTCATTGCCAACAAACTTGAGTTTTGGTAGGCACCAACATTACATTATAACTGTTCAAAAGTTCTGGATGTTTAAAGAGCATATTGTTGTACACAATGATCTTTGGTATAATTGAGATGACACTCAATTCTAGTCATGGTATCCTTGATGATGACTATGTTGACTAGTTATGCTCAACTAAGAGCATAGTTGCATTATACATTAAAGAATGAAGAATACTTTAAAACTTTAATAGTTTTGAAAGATGATTGTCATATAAAGGTGGTTCAGGTTATCACGCACCTTATGGAATGATATGACCATATCAAGATATGTGTAAACATATACAAGAAATTCACTTATTGAATTCTTGAAATAAGTATTCTCAAAATTCCTATAGATCAAAGTTAGTTGAAATTATGCCTTGTCAACAAGTATGAGTTGCATGACTTGTGGCAAAATTCATTAACTAAGAATTATCATGCATTGATCTATTTAGTATTTTGATAAAGGATGTTAAACAATTATTATTTATAATGAATTAAAGTACGGTATACGTTTAATTTCATTTATAATATTGTGTCCTGTATTTGCATGTTTAAATCCTTGAATAACGTAAGTTATTCTAAATAGTCCGTTGTCGATCAATAACATGGGAATGATATTGAATTAAGACAAATCTGAGTATTAGTTAGAATATACTTGAAAGTATATTGATGCGTAGCATGACTAATTCAGATGATATTCAATGTATTGAGTATAGGACTTATCCCACTCGCATGATAATACTTTATGGATCTTTGTCATTAAGTATATCATGAATATTTATCCTCTGACTTGAGATACAAGAGATATGTCATGGATGTAGTGCATTTTGTGAAGCAATCTAACGCTACACGTAGCGGTAGTTATAAGGGTTGTTTTGAAGTGTTCTTGAAATTTATGAATCACCTTGTAGTCAAAATGGGATTTGTTTCCTTCAAATTTATTTTGAAGTATATACTACTCTTGGGCCCCTCGTAGGATTGTTAAGATGTTTGTATGGCCATACGGTCTTACATTGAAGAATTGGTAATCTTAATAAATCATATAAAGCGAGAAAACAGAATAGTTAATTAAGAAATGAGTAAGATCCATATTCTTATTAACATGGTATTAGAAACAAAAGGATGAATATGATGATGAATCATCAAATTTGGTTTTTCTCCAGAAAACCATACACGAGTTGTACCGGGGGCATTGGCGTGTTGCTAGGCGCTAACCAATGTCATTTCACGTTTTGTAAACATATCCAGTGGGAGCTTTGGAAATGTATATATTTACAAACATGTGAATGTCGGATTGAACTCGACCACGGGATACACACATTAGCGGAGAATTAAAGTTAATAATTAATGTTTATGTTTACGATTAATTATTGCACATTAAGTCCCGATCGTTAAGTATTTAACGGAAAAATGACTAAAGTTAAATGAAAAGAAAAGGACTAGAAATGGAAAACTTGGAAAAGTTATGGGTTTGGCTTTGGGCTTTCTGTTGTGGCCGGCCATAGGGCCTCTCCAAGGCCTAATTCTCTAACTTGTTCCAAAGTTTACCTCTAGTATATATAAGGAGGGTTAGGTTCTAGGGTTTCATACACATTGTGATTGAATTAACAGATCTCTCTTCTCTCTCTTGTCTATAATCGGCGAACACCCCATTTGTAAGGGAGTTTGGTTTTTCGTTAAACAGCGAGGACTTGTGTAGATCTAGCAATGCGTGGTTTGGTTAATTAAATTGTGTCAAGAACGTGGTTGTAAGACATTATTCTTACACCAATAAGTACTTCTTTGTTTTGCTTTGCTCGAGGGTTGTGTACTTTTGAAGTCTTTATGTTTTATTGTATTTTATATACATCTTAAACTCAACAATTACTTGCACGAATTGATTTGTGTTTGACAAGAACGATTACACATCTCTCATTTCGACCCGATGATCAATCATAATGCTAAGAATGATTGAGGCCCCATGCATATCTTATCTAAATTATAATCTTGAAAACAATTTACCCAAATGTCGGACACTAGCTCATGTGCAATACGCGTTAATTATTTTGTTAGGAATAGACCCATGAGTGACATTGTTTTCTTGTGAACTTTTTTTAGCCAAACATTAATTTGGTGAGTAACATCCACTACTTTTGAAGTTTGATCCCAGTCATTCCACTATGTGAACAAAAACAAACACCATCCGAATAAGTCATGAGTAAAATGGAGAGGTCTAACACTCGTGAACTAGCGTTAGACCAGCTAAATTAAAAATTTATTAACCCTGTGCTCGAACAGGCTGCATCAAATACTTCTAAATACAGCTACCTTTGATGCATAGCTTAATTGCTCCACATTAAGAAATCCTTTACAAATAGTACTTTCGCTAACCCAAGTGCGTGCTTAAAAACCAACAGACCAAAATGACATACTTTATTTTCCACCTGTTGAAACTGCAAATGGAAACAAATGAAAAGTAGATTCAGATTTTTGGCCTCTATAACCTAGGGTTCTCAAGCAAATTCACTTGAAGATAACTAGCTAGGCTAATCTATACTACATATAACGCATGCATGTATTTTCTTGAAACTTAAAAAACTTAAAAGTCAGTAATGTTAAATCCCTCAAATACTCTTTCAAACTTAAATTTCCACATAAAAATTCAAACAATGTTTTAAGCCTAAGCTGCTATTTATAAAATAAAGTTGTTATGCTTGGGTATTAGTACAGTACATATAAGCCTTCTACTTAGTTCTAATCTCCTTCATGATATTATTCTTAATACCACTAGATCACTAATAGAAAAAACTTCTGCTAGCTATTGTGCTGATTCAAGATAGCATGGAGCTAGTTATACGCCACTTGCCTCAACGGTAAATTCTTAACTTAACCGGCTAAAAAAGATTCATTTCCAACACATAAAACTGAAACAGATCAATTGACCTTGAAAACATAGTAACGAGATTGGAAGTCACACAGATTCTATGATTCTAATAAACTGTACGTAGGTACCACAAAAGAGTTTTTGATGTAAAGGATCGAAACTTAGTACGTAAAAAGATATACAATAAAGCAGAAATAGTTGGGTCCACTACAGAAAGAATAGTGTGTCGTCAATTAAAAGCCATCATTAGATCAGACAGCAAACCTGAAAAGATAAGACAAGTATGAAATATGAGAGCAAAAGAATGCAAACAAATACAACCTCCAAACGATTAAGATCCACAATTCAAAAGGGCCAATCTTTACGACGAGCTAACGAAGAAGACATGTATAACCATGTGCATGGTCTGCTAAAAAGAGCAGGTACAACATATGCATGTTTGGCATAATAGGAACACAAATCTTTAAGCCTAGCAGAACGTAACACAACAGAATGTCTTCACAAAGTAACTGCACACACACTGATGAAGTGTTGGCTAATATACTAGGGAGTACACAATTATTCATCTGGAAATATAACCAATGACGGAACACTCATGGATTTTTGTATTTAAGTGTTAATTTTGTTAAAAAGCTTGACTTAAATGTATACAGTCTTTAAAATTGTGTTTGTAGAATTGTAGTATTGTTTAATTTATTCTAAGTGGACATGGTCACTTTCTGTGTCCCTAAGTATAACGGTCTTTGTTTGACCACCACTCACCCAGACCCAATGTTTTGAACAAACAAGGAAGTGACTTGACCGGTTTACATTAAGGTGGCATAATAAACGGGTTGGATCAATGGTTAGGTGTTATATTATTTGTGCCATATCACAACAATTTGTACTATTTACTATTAAGATTTTACTTCAATAAAACATTCCTTTTTATTAGTAGTTCTTAGCTCTTCTTAGTTTGTGCGTATTTTCCAACACTGATCCTAAGGGTTTCGTGTATCTATAGTCACATATTACATTTTTATTAAAAAGTACACAATGTGTTTACTAATGGGCTTTGGTCTATGCCATTATGGGCTTTGGTCTATTATCAGATGGGCCTAACGACAGGCCCATGTAATTGAAGATTTATGCTTGCTGTAGTAGGCCTGTTACTAGTAACCCATGACAACATAACTTACCAATATCATTCTCTTAACATAACTTACCAATATCATTATGCTTGCTGTAATGTGAATATGCAAGGTATGACTGGCCCATTTTTCTGGCTTTTGAACTAACCTTCTTTAAGTGAGTTATACTAATGGACTCAAGCGCTCATGTTCAGATCCCTTATATTCTATGCAGCTGATTGAATATTTCAGTCTTTTGTATTGCAGTCATTTAGAGTGATCTAGTTGGTCTTCTCTTCATACTTGAACAAGACACTGCCTACCATATGATGTAGGATTAAATATTAAAAAAGGGTCATATGAGGGCTTGAGGATCTAGTTGTTTAACATGGGCGCAACCAACTAGGATACCGATCAACAATTTCGTGACCTTGGGGTTGGGCATTCTCTGCAAGAATCACAATTCACACCTCTAGCGTGAATGTCCGTTTTGGCCGTTTAGGCTAATCATACTTAAAGTGTGTAATTTATGAAACCTATCTGATATTGTAAATACATAACATACATATAATTCAAAAAGTATGCATCTTTAATAAAATTCATGTTATTAATAGTGTTATAAATTCTTGTGTAGTTCAAATACATAGAAGACCACACATAATACAAAAAATAACGTACGTTGTTTCAATATGTCTGCATACGTACTGTTTGATTTGCATTAAGTAAACATTGCATAAACATAAAATATGGTCGATAGATAATCAAGTTCAAAGACCCAACTGGCTTTGCACCTCCAGAATGGTGTTAGCGATTTTGAAGTTGTTGAGACTCCTCTTCACTAAGATGCAAATTTGTCACTTAACACTCCATTTCTCCCTAGTTGTGTCGGCAAGCTAATAAACACATCACGCCATCAATACCATACAACCCTTTGGCTAACACCGAAACTGGGTGTACCTTGTGTTGGTCTCTTAATATAGTGCGAGCTAAGTTAGCCACCGGGTAACCAATGGCCCATGACGTATAACCCTTCAACCCAATAACCGTTGTAAGCCTTGAACAACTTCTTTGTGGATCTTTTTAGTGTTTGCTTCTCGTAAGCAATTTGTTGCCTCTCTAAGAAGCTAAGTATTGGCACACCACCTACACTTATGCTTGACCATAGTGCGACCGATGAATCTCCATGCTCTCCCATGATATATGCCTTCAACATGCAAATGAAACGTCACATACAAAAACGAGCAAAACAAATTGATCAATATAAAAACTTTCTTTACATATATTTGCTACCAATAAGTCAATTCTGTAAAAGTATTTGCAAAACATAATGTTTCCAGTTAATAATTATATCTAAAATTGGTCATAAATATTTCTACAAGAATATAAAAATGTTTGCATGACTTGTAATACTAACCTGGACATCTTGAGCATTGACATCAAGATGATCAGCAATGAAACTTGAAACCTTGAAGAATCCAAATTGGTACCCGACCCAATAACCCGATTAGCAGGAAGCCCGGATAATTTCCATGCAACATAAGTCAAAACATCCACTGGATTCGACACAATGAGTAAAATAGTCTCAGGTGAAGCAGCTGACAAAGGCGGAATAATCTTGGAAAACAAAGCCAAGTTCCTTTGCACCAAATTAAGCCTAGACTCCCCAGGTATCTGGCGAGCCCCAGCAGTCACAATCACTAGATCAGAACCAGTAGTACTTGAGTAATCAACCGAGGCAGATATTGTGGTACGTGGAAGGAATGCAGCCGCATGCTGGAGGTCAAGCATCTCACCACGGAGCTTGTCTGCATTAACGTCCACAAGTGCAATCTCATCAGCAAGGTCTTGGGTCAGAATGGTCTGAGCAATGGCCATGCCAACGTTTCCAACACCAATGACCGATATTTTTGTGTTGCGGCTTGTGGCTGATGGTGGTGATGCACCATGGATCGGCTTAAAGAAGGATTGAGCTATGTCTAGTCCACCTGGACCAAGAGCTAAAGATGATGCACTTTTCTGCATAATGTAATTTCCTGTAAAAATGTCTACACAAAACAAATGTTAATTTAAAAATATGAAAAGGATTGTGATGGTTTTGATACGAAGAGGTTCGTATTTATAGATGCAAAAGCAACGACCAAAATAAACTAACTTTTTCTTCAAGTTTTGCATTTCAAAGGATATTTTATTCAACTTAAGTACTAATATACTATTTGACTACTTTTTGAGTTTTTAATTTTAAAAGAAGTTTCCTGCTAAGAAAAATTCAGTTTTCAACCGATTGACAAAATATTCAACATCCTTATATTCAATTCAAAACCACGTACCACTCTAGAATGTCTAAAAGATTTATAACAAAGACAAGAGTACGTACATATTGGTGCTAAAAATAGATCAAAAAAGAAAAATAAAAAGTGACTTACACGGACTAGGGTAGGTCTCACGACACCTATGAATTTTTGTGACGTTGAGTTAATTTTTGTAAAAGATCATAATTTTTAAATGCATCCGGTTAAAAGCGTGTTTAAAGTAATGTTCAATTTTTTTTCATAAATATATCGGGTTCAATTTAGTATTGGTTCCGTCTATGCTTACACTATGTTAACACTAACTTTTGACTTTAAAGGGTTTCGAAACCATGTGTGGCTCATTGTAATAAAACGCAATAAGTATGGTGTTTGTAACCAAAAATTGAAAGTTTTGCCGGTCTAGAAGGGTCATGTACGTGTTTGTCCTCCCAAAGGAAACAAAAGTCTTGTTTCTAACAATTGTCCTATTAATTATCATTTCGATTTCAAAATCATTACTATTCACTAATAAAACTACATTTAATTTGCAATATTAATATCTAACATGAAAAGAAATATAGAGATGGTGTTTAATAATGACTGTTACATAAATTAGAAAAATATGCTAAAGTACTAAAAAGGCAAATCGGATATATATATAAGCTTAAATGATCTTTGTGTTTTTCATGTTAAAGAGGTGAGCCAAGATGATATGGATACACATGAGATGTTAAGCGGATGAGTCGAGATGATATTGATATACAAAATATGTTAAACGAATGAGTTGAGATAATATTGATATGTTAAACGCATGATTCGAGATAATATTGATATACACTAAATGTTAAACGGATGATTCGATATAATATTGATATACAAGATATGTTAAACGGATTAGTCGATATATATAATAATGATATCAATATACAACATATATTTAATGGATGAGTCGAGATGATATGATATACATGAGATGTTAGATGTATGAGTTGAGATTATATTGATATACATGAGATTGAGATGTTAAACGGAAGAGTTGAGTTGATATGAATATACAAGATATGTTAAACGGATGAGTCGAGATGATATGGATATACTAACTTTGACCAGAACCTATGGTCGTCGCTAAAAGCTCTTGTTTTCTTACCATAAAAGCAACGTCACAAATTCTTATCCTCACATCAACCTCGTAACCTCAAAATCTCCGTTGGATCCATATGATGCTTATACGAAGCCAAGTGATACCTTGGGTTGGCCAAGGCCCACCGACAAAGAATTTTGGTTTTTAATATCATGCATATAAACTATAAATTTGTAATATATTTAGTCTAACTTGTTTGCTTTTGGCCCAAGATAAAAAAAAAAATACGTCTTTCAAACTGTTTTCGGCCGATTCAACTTGACATTAGAAGTTAAGTGCTTAAGTATTGCTAATTATTCATATACATCCTTTATTTTTAATTATGGATATGTTATTTGGTTTCAAGTATGTAAGATTATATAACATTATATCACTATTTTTTACTTGTTGTGTATTGAAAGTTATGGTTGGTTAAGGTTTCAAACTTGTACTACTTTAGTTTATACTATTGTTAACAATAACTCTTACCATTATGATCAACAATTTATATCGACTAAGAAGCGTAATTTATAAAAATCATGGTTATTATACTCTTAGATATTAATACATGTTAGTAATAAGGTTTCACGATTAATGTATTTATTTTCTTGAACTTTTATTTTTGTATATCGGCTCACACGAGCAAAGAATCTTGGCTTCATCACTGTATAAGTGTACCTGTGAAAGAGGAGATATAGTGCTAAGAAAATCATATCAAACTCGTAGCTTTGGTAAACTTTACTATGCATGTCCTCATTCAAAGGTGAACAATCATAATTTTTTTATTTATGTAATATATAAATAATTTGGTTGTTAAAAAGACATTTCTTATGATTCCTACTTTGTAACAGCAAAAACAACAAGAATTTGGATGTGGAAGGATGATTTGATCTCCGGCTCGGTATAAGCTATTCTTCAACACCTCAAGGTTCTTCTGGATCTACACTAACACATCCAAGTTATTTTCCATGGCCTTCTGGATTTGCACCAACACATCCGAGTTATTCTCTAGGATCTTCTGGATCTGCACCAACAGAGTGCTCAAATTGCAAGGTCAAAAATCTAAAGATAAAGATGCTGGAGGCAAGGCTGGAAATAGAAAGGCATCCGGAGGACCACGCACATCAGTCAACTACAATACTTCATGAGCTTTTAAATGACATGGAAAATCTTCGGATGTAGTAATAATCTTTATGTTTATTTTGATGTGTTAATCCGTATGTTTATTTTAATGTGTTAATGTCTAAACTTTTATCATTTGCATTGTAATTCATATGCTTTAGTTATTTGAGTAGCTATTTATTATTTATATGGTTTAAATGAGTTCGGTTAATTAAAATCATTAATCTGAATGCCTATATTGTTTATCCGAAGGTGATATATGTTCGCCATCGTCTTTCGTTTCAAAAAATAATTTAAATCATTTTAATTGATTTAAATCATTTATATTTAATTTAAATCATTTATAATTATTTTAAATTATCCTTAATTAATTAAAATCATTTATATTTAATTAAAATCATTTTCAATTAATTTAAATCATTCTTAATTTATTTAAATCATTTATAAATAACAGGAATCATTTTTATTCTATTTAAAATCATTTTGTATACACTTTTGGCGAGGATATATCCTCGCCAAAAGAATTAAATATTTTTAATGTACATGTATTCTTGTAATGTAAGCCCAAAGACAGTCAGTTGAGCGACTATCAGATTCACAAGCAAATGCATAATTCTGGGATCAAAATATCTGGACCTGGTTTCATAGCAGAACAGAGAGACCAAAATCATCAGATCAAAAAGCTTATATTATTAACAATGATTAAACAGACCAGGTGTTTTGGGTTTATTATATATACAAACATTTGAATCGTGTCTTTGACGAAAGACACGAGCGATATGCAGTAATGATTTCGCGTCAGAAGTCCTGTGAAAAAATGCTACTGGTCTCCGAATGTGTTTTCTCCACTGTATGTAACGTAAAGGAAACCATCTTCATCTTTCTTCTCTTCATATATCGCGGACATGATTGCCCCTACAAATGACAAACAAAACAAAACACATTCATCAAAACACTCTTTCTTTGTCCAACATCTTAATATTACAGATTTCCACGTTTGGTTGCCTAAAAACTTTAAGAAACCTAAAGTACGAATCAGCCTAAAAGCCAAACCCACACCTAACATCATTATGTGGTTAACCTCAATTTGACATCAACTTTTGGATCGGTTAACTAACTTCTATATGAAAAACAAAAAAACTTTAAACGTGTGTCATTTCCATAACAGTTAATGAGGTTCATAAATCCGAGAATGTCTATTTCATGCTTGAATTACCCAAAGAAAAAGAAATGACAGAGAAAATTAGCTAATTATAAGAAGGACATGAGCAAATACTGTATATCACATTAGAATGTGCAGTTCCTTAAGTTTATTCAAATTACTCTTCATCATTGATAGGAATATTCGTAGTTTCGTACACATAGCCAATTTTGTGAAAAAATGCTTAGAATTAGTATTTTGTTCATTGAAACCTATGATTATAAGTTGAGAACATTAGGACAATCTTGATCTTTTTTTTGGTTGTATAGAAAATGCTTTTTATAATTGCGGATCACCAAAATTTCCCATAGTTCTGCATCTTTTGAACTTCTACTCACTAAAGCTTCAGGAACATGAGATCGCTTTTAGTTTCATATTGATACGAGTCTTTTAGATCTATAAATGAAATTTTCGTAATTTCTTATTAAGTCGGCAGAGTGATATATTTGACTTCAAAAAGTCAAAAACGTATGTTTATTTATTGCACGTTGGACTATAGATGTTAGAACACTTGAAATATCTTCAAATGTCCTGTTGATTCTTAGAACACTGAGTTTCCCCATTTTAATCATTATACCGGTATACCCTACTGAATAATTCACGTACCAAGAATCACAGAAATACAGAATGCACTACAAAATAGAATCAATACGAATGGAAGTGTAGAGTGTCACCTGTTGGAGGCAGGGTGTTATCAACAAATATGAATATAGCTTTCTCTGCACTTAGCTTGATCCTTTTACGAATTACATACACAAATTGACCAACTGTTAACTCAGCTGGAACAAGGTACCTGCACGTTTTCATATTCAGCTCACTTACCTAATCACATCAAAATACAAGTACCTCACTCACTTGAACTACAATATTACAATTATCGTAATAAAGCCACATTTTGTAGCAAATATTAGTTATTCCAAAAGTGAGCATTTGGTTTACTGATATCACTGGTGCGAAATTCTAAAATTCAAATTTCGCACAATTTAGATTTGTTCAGAAAGAATGGTTAACTTATGACACACCGTGCATTTGTTATATACGATAGACATGATGGTTCACTTTTACAACACAACACGTATCTTTTCAAATGGAAGCGTTTCCATATTACTTTTGTTGAGCATAACATTTTCTACTCAAACCTTATAAATTTTACAGTATTACTTTTTAGGGGAAAAGTCACAAAATAAACTAACAAATGAAGTAAAGTAAAACACATTCTTGTCACTTAATAATCCAAAAAGTACCAAAAGTGACAAACAAAAACGAAAAAACTAGCGTGGAACAGAGCTAACTAAATTAAGCAGAAGTTGCAAAGGAAGGAAAAAATAGTATGTTACATACTTTTTCTTATCGATATTGGGAACATCGCTTCTTTCTGCTTTCTCGACGATCACCTAATATATAAAAAGGAACAGAAAGGTTAACTGAAACTCAAACCAAAAAGAAGAATTGTACTCAAATAGTTGAACTTGACGGTAAATGAGGTTCGTAAACTAACCGGGATCCTATCAGAATATTTATCTCTAATTCTAGCAGCCTCGGCGCGCCTCTTCTCTGAAACCAAAACCAGGCCAGTGAGATTAACCTTTAAAACACAATTGTTACAAATAATCTACTAGCTGTATTTCATCAACTAAAACCTATGATCATTCTGGTGAAACCAATAAGTACATATGTATTATATAACATGTGGACATACCAAGATCATTCTCTTGCTTGAATAAACTCTTTGCCATCACTTTCTCACTGCAATTTACTAAAAATGATAAAACAAAACAAATATATATATAGTATATAGATAATGAATAAGTCAAAGTTTTGGATTATAACTCTTATCAAACATCTCACCTAATTAAGAAAAAAATGGATGATCCATAAACAACTAGTACATGTCAAATATATATATAAGTACAGCTATGTTTCCTCAAAATCATCTAACCAACAACTACAAAAAAATATACAAATGAAAAAGCAGTTGAAGAAACTAACCTTATTTGTGATTTAATGAAACAAAACATAAAACTTAAGTATGTGTTGTGTTGTGTTGTGTGTATAAAAAGGCATTATATTATGATGCTTCAGGGGAGGACTAAACTTGCAATTTACTTCAAACTGTCTTTTATTTTTTAATTATAGGTCTTTATTTATTTTTGTTGACACTATTAGTCCTCCAAAGTTATCTGTTTGTTTTGTGATGCTATGGCCAAAAGCCCTTACGGTCGACATGTGGTTGGCACAACTGCCTTCTCATTTTCCTGTATTATCTTCTTCTATAAAGTTGGTTAATAAGGATTAGTGATATACATCATCATCAATCACTTTTAGTGAAAGCATAGATAACAGTAGACTTTTTTCGATCACTCAGTTGTTTGTTTACATTTGTTTTTTGTGTCATCTAACATCACTATATGCAACTCAGAAAGATAGAAACATGACCATTTCCATTTGTATAAGATAAGACAGTAACTAAATCCACGGGGCTTGAACCACCACGCGTCAATGAGCTGCAGATCATTTAGTAACAATGCGTGTTGATTACAAAGCCTATGCAGCTCTACGATGCTTCTGATGTTTGAGTTGTTAGATCGTGTTTATTACTTTAGCCTAAAACCATCCTGGATTAAACCCGTATAAACGACTTACTTGACTGAAGAGCTATCTGTCATCCGTCATGAATTGACAAAAAACTACTCTCTGATGTTTTGGATAATCGATAACTTGTATGCTTGAAGCTTGCTTTGTTTGCAGAAAAAATAACTTTGCCCTCATTTTATCTAAAAGCCTTTTACAAGATTGACACTTACAGATAACAAAAGCTAAAGAGTGGGCTTGCTATTAACAGGTATTGTTAGGGACCATTTTGCAATTTCGTCTTTATACCAAACGTCGTTTTATGCCACAATACGTATTAGCCACATACCAAATGTCGTTTTATGCCACACTACTGTATTACGTATTAGCCACGAACATACCATGTTTGCCAGCTTTCATATATCCCAATTTAACACATGCTTGAATCATCAACCAAATAGAGTTCAGCTTTCTGTGTGCAAAATGGGTCGATTGTAACCAAGCTGTGTACCCTTATGGATGCAAGCACCTACTTGTTCATATGACTTGTTTCATTATTCTGGTGGCACAAGTAGACTAAAGAGAAACTATTTTCTAAGTTGAGTCTTATCAACATCAGCATTTTGAACTTTTGAACTGCATATTCCAATAAGCAGTTGACAACATATGACAGGAAATTTATAATCCTGTGAAGATGATTAGGCAACCTTAAATGATCCAACGAACGAAGAGGTGAATAACATTTAAACAACAATTTAAACAGAACTCTGGAGTTCACATCGCAGCAGGTTCTAACCCTTTTCACCGTTGGATTTTCTAACATCAAGGTTACGATATCCAGGTTATCATCACATATACTCAAATCATGTAAAGCTTGTGTTTTTCACATATTTCACATGATCACAAATCCATTACATCAAGTATCTATAACCATGTACCTCCAGGTTGATCGGATATGCATATTGGTGGATGCTCACAAATCCAGAGGTCCTTATCCAGGTTGATTACTTAGATGCAATTACATCCATAAGTTTGTATTTGGGATACATAACACCTATGATAACAATCAGACCTGTGGCTGTGATGCTACTACAGAAGTAGGGATGTAAAAGAATATGCTTATTGCCATTTTGTAAGATCATCTTAAATGTATCGCAAGCACTTTTATAGAGATTCACATATGCCTATCATTCCTTACATAGCCTATATTTAAGCGATATAGTATTTGAGTTTTCACTATCTACAAAAAAAAGAGTATGGTGCAAAAGCCAGATTTATACACTGAAGCACAAATATGACATTAAGTTGGCCCGTGGACAGGCAATTACAAGGAGTCAAGGACCTAACTTGAAATGCATCTTAAACCAGTGACATAACCAATTGCAGCTGGACAATTGGTGCGTTATTCAATTTGTTACATAATTTTTTACAAGGATAACAAAAAGGCACTAGGATGTAAACTCCAACAGAAGTGAAGGTCTAGAGTTCATTGCAAGTACAACGACATGGTCAATATGAAGAAATATTGTCTTCATTGACACACCCCTAATAGTTTCCTATGTAGTAGTAATAGATGATTATTTAAAAGTTGAAACTAAAAAACCTTCCTAGAATGGGAATGATATAAAGAAAAAAATACCATGTTTTCCAGCTTTCATATATCCCAATCTACACATGCGGACAATCAACAAAATAGAATTCAACTTTCTTTGTGCAAAATGAATCGACTGTCACCAAGATTATGGATGCAAGCACCTACTTGTGCATATGACTTGTTTCATTGTTCTAGTGGCACAAGTAGACTAAACAGAAACTATATTCTAAGTTGAGAAAGTTTGATCAACATGACAACAACATTTTGAACTTTTGAACTGCATATTCCAATAAGCAGCTGACATCATAAGATTGGAGATGTATAATCCTGGGAAGATGATTAGGCAACCTTACCTTACATCTATACAACAATTTAAACATCTATACAACAATTTAAACAAAACTCTGCAGTTGCATACTCAAAAGGGTGAAAGTGTTAGTTTTCTTTACATCTTTGTACTAGTATATACAGGCGGCTATTATTGGGACATTCTTCACCTGCAATCGTGCCCTTTCCTACCCTTTTCGCTGTTGGATTTTTCTAATATCAAGGTTACGATATTCAGATTATCATCACATATACTCAAATCAAGTAAAGCTTGTGTTTACACATATTTCACATGATCATAAATCCATGACATCAAGTATCTATAACCATGTATCTCCAGGCCGATAGGATATACATATTGTCACGTGGTCACAAATCCAAAGGCCTTTCTTAAGGACTTCTAAGCATTCATCAACGTAGTCACATCCATAAGTTCAGATTTGGGAAATAAACACTTGCGATAAAAATAAAAAAAATTAGACTTATGATGCTACTGCAGAAGTACAGATATCAAAGAAATAGTAATATGCTTATTGCCATTTTGTGAGATGACCGTCAATGTGTTGCAAGCTCTTATAAAGAGATTCACATAATGCCTATCATTTCTTACACAGCCTATGTTTAAGCGACAGTATTTGAGTTTTCACTATTAACAGAAAATACCATAGAGCAAATGGCGGAATTACACACCAAAGCACAAATATAACAATAAGTTAGCCAGTGGACATTCAAATACAAGGAGTCAAGGACCCAATTTGAAATCCATCTTAAACCAGTGACGTAACCAATTGCAGCTGGACGATTGTTGCGTTACAAGGATAACAAAAAGGCACTAGGATGTTAAATCCAACAAAAGTGAAGGTCTACAGTTCATTGCAAGTACAACGACATGGTCAATATAGTTTCCTATGTAGTAGTAATTGAGGATCATATGAAACTGAAAAACCGTCTTAGAACGAGAATGATGTAAAGCTTCATCTCAGAATGCAAAAACATGTCATTTTGTTGAATGAAATCTCACATATAGAAATGTATAAAGCTCACAAACACTTATTGGCAAAGTATGCATTTCAGATATTACAATAAACGGTTAGACAAAGATGTCACTAAATTTTCCAAAAAAATGCACTTAACGTAACGAACTTTCAATTTGTTCACTTGGGTGAAACATGACATGTTAGTCACTCGACTGAACTTGTAAAACCACAAACATTTATGTTACTTAACTTATCCAAAAATACGCATCCAAGTCACTCCGATTAACACTGAAATTACATAACAATATTCTACCTATAAGTTAAGTAACCCAAATGAACAAAACGAAAGTTCATTACATTAGGCGCGCATTTTCGGAAAGTTTAGTAACATCTTTGTCTATTAACCCCAATACATATTTTGTGAAACCTCATATTTCACCAACACACAAAGCACAAAATATGTTTGCCTCAACACATAAGTATAAAGTATATTTAAATTCTGTTAAATAACAAAAAAAAAAAAAAAAAAAAATCCCAAATGAATTTTTAGGGGAAACCTGAAGGACTAGAAATGATCATCCTTATCATTATTGTTTTTGGGTTTTCGATAGTTTTCTTCATAGTGTTTGGCAATAACGAGACCAGACTTGTAAAGCTTGTGGATGTTCGGAACATCGTAGTTTTGAGCAACGTAGATCCCGAATCCTGTCCCGATCAAGAATGATAAGCTGCTCTTTATTATTCCCATCGATGAGAAGATCTTCTTCTTCTTTCTTGTTATTGTTGTGGAACCCAGGCACGCTACCTATTGGCCCAAAACTATACCAGACCACTAAAAGGCCCATACTCTTACTGGTGCTCGTGCACACAACGCGTGACTTGGCGGTATGGTCAAGTCTCACGCTTTAGCGATTAAGGTGAAGCTTTTGCGTTTATAAAGCGTGACATAAGACGATACAAAATATAAAAATATTTATATCATATTTCATATATATTGAGTTTACAACAAGACGTGACATAAGGTAGCATTAAAAGGAAGCTTTTGCATTTATAAAGCATGGCATAAGACGGCACAAAACAAAAAGACGTGGCACAAGGTAGCATAAGGCGTGACCAAGTCTCACGCTTTACGAGGACTTTGCGATGCCATGGCGCACATTTTAGAACCATGATTGTACATAAAACATTTCGTGGTTGCTCATCGATTCGGTTTTCGGAATTCGGTTCAAGTAACTCAGGCTAAATCTTTTGCAGTCATAACGGAAAACTGAATAAAACCAAATTCAAATTTGATCAAATTAAAATGAAATCGAATTTGAATTCTTTTCAGTTTTTGAGTTGATCTGAATTACGTAATTTATATTTTTTGTCTTTTAATTACATAGATTTTTAGCATAATGTATTTAATTATAAAACTTAGACAATGAATACTCAAATATTTAGTGAAAAAAGATAAATTATTACTGATAAAAAAGGATTTACAAACTTACAAAATATGGAGTATATCTTATACTATAAGAAGTTTAAGTAGTTTTTTAATGTATACAAACATATAAAAATATATATATGTTTATTTGAATTCGCCTTTTGATTCAATTTTTTGTTTAAATCAGTTTAATTTTTTCATGTCAATACAACAAGTCAACTAATTTACACATATTAGTTGGGCCTATTGACCTATAGGACGTGTATATGTATGAATAATTGTAAGTTGGTATCGACTAAACAGTGTGTCACCGTTTCTTCTTGTTAATATTCACATCATTTTTTATACCTACATTATTATTGTGCATTACTGTCTTATACAGTGTACATTACAGTGTTGTATAGTGTGGTGTAAATATAAAAAAATGGTTTAAGTATCGACCCTTATTTAGTAAAACAAATGTTTGACTAACTTTATATTAATATATATTGTACGTTGGAATTAATATACAGGTATATGCTTTGCCGATAACAAAAGTACACTTTTTTTTTTTTAACATCCAATTTGATATACGACTCATTTTACTTAACTCCAAAAATGTTAATAGTAAACATTTAATAGACAATAAAAGTTCTAGATATGGCATGATCAAAACCACGAAAGTTTTTTACCTACCACCTTATAGACAATGGGAGTAATGCTCAGTTTACTTCTGATAGTGGTTTGTGTTAACAGTATTGTATTGTGATAAGTCCATAAGCTGTCAATTAGTGTATATCCTCAATACAATTAGTTGTACATTAATAAGTGATTAGCATGATTTATGGGGTTTACCCAAAATAGCTTATGTAATCTTCCTATATGTAGCCCATGGTTTGGCAGTAAGCTCCAAGCAATAATATTCATCATTATCACAAAACACTCTCTATCATGGTATCACGAGTCCACTCATTACCGATCCTAAAACTCTAAACCACAACTCTTCCGCCGCCGCCTCCGGCCGCCGGCTACTCGTCGGAGGTTCGGAGGGCTCCCTTAAATAAAATAGTGGATCTTTATGTTTTTCTAGCGAAAAACACGCCCCGTTTGTTCGGAAGGTTCTTTGGGGGTTGAAGTTTTAGAACCAACTTTCATTTTCTCATCTTTTATATTGTTTGTTTGTTAGTCGACTGTTCGTACGGCTTTGTTACCAGTCGACTAAAGTTGATCGTTGGTACCAGTCCCTAATGTTGACCGTTGGTACAATAAGATTACCAGTCAACTTAGCCGACCGTTGGTACCAGTCGACTAAAATCGATCGTTGGTACGGTTTTGTTACGAGTCGACTAAAGTTATGCTTTTATTATGTTATGTTTTGTTTTGTTTACAGCTTTGTTTGAAGAATTTCGCTCCAGTCTAAGCGTCCGGTGTCCTATCGCCCTTCGACTCGGGAGAGTGTTAACAGTATTGTATTGTGATAAGTCCATAAGCTGTCAATTAGTGTATATCCTCAATACAATTAGTTGTACATTAATAGGTGATTAGCATGATTTATGGGGTTTACCCAAAATAGCTTATGTAATCTTCCTATATGTAGCCCATGGTTTGGCAGTAAAAGCAATAATATTCATCATTATCACAAAACACTCTCTATCAGTTTGTACTAGTGATAACTTTGTATCATGTAAGGAGAAGATAATATTTTGTCATTTCCGATTTACCTCATATTTTAAGGATAAATTGTTTCTTGTAATGTCTCGCCTCCAACGACCACAATATTGTATGTTTTACCCGTTGGCTCAAAGCTTTTTGTTACAAATGTCAACCACTACAATAGTCGTGTACATTGACCGGTTATTGACCTAACCAAACCGGTTTTGGTCAACGATCAAAAAACCAGTTTAGCCAAAAACCGGTTACAATTCAGTTTGGATTTTGAGGATAAAAAACACAAACCGGTGGAAGCCGGTTAGGGTCGGTTAGAAACCGGTTTTTCCAAATAAACCGGTTAGAAACCGGTTTCTTTCTTCTTTTTTTGAGAAGCTGCAAACGGGGTGTTTGGTTCGGATTTTCAGGTTTTTTTTTTCGCGTTTTCTACACAATTAACTCAATAAAGTTCAACTTTTATGTAATAAACTCATAATACATCAAACAATAAGTACTTGAAACACAAAGCTAATACATTTGAGCAATTTATTCGTCAAACATAAACTAACTAAACGAAATCATCTTCAGAGGACCTAGCCTCAGGCGGCTTCATTATCTTGAGCGATTTCTTCATCGAAAAGATGGGTTGAACCACCCTCTCGCACCTCTTCATTTTGTATTTGTTCTTTGTACTCTAGGTAATCTTCAAGACTTGAAGTGTTTTGTATACATTCAGTCGTGTCTAAGTGATCCTTCAAGCATATACACATCTTCAAAAATGTCGGTGTGAGTCTTGTTCTTCATATCGATAATACCCTTCCACTAGTCGAAAAAGCTATTCTGAAGCAACCGTAGAAGCTTGTACGACTAGCAAAATCCGGGGTCATTACGGCTAGAACGGGAAATTTATTTTACCTTCCTTTCCACAAAACCAAAATATCAAAATTGTTGAATTCTTCGAGTGCCGTATTTTGAATCCAGACAGTTCTAATATATTTCTCATATTCGTTAGTCGCCGATTGATCACTCCTAGCCCGTTTAACGCTTTTTTGTCTTAGACGATAAAATAAGTCTATTTGTGGATCCAAGGTAGCATTTGTAGAAAGCGATGAAGAAGCCGAACTCGTTGAAACATTTGTTTGACCATATTTATTATAATAAACATCAAATAAATCCTTAAAACAATTGTTGAAATAATTTTTTGCATTGTTTGCAAAGAAATGGTCTACTTGAACCAAATCCAAATACAAAATAATTTTTTCGAAAAGTAATTCGACCCCGCTAACGTTAAAACATGGTTTAATGCGGCGACATAAGTAATTACCGGTGTAATTTCTTAAAAAATATTTCCTAAGTTTTCCTTTAATTGGTTGAACCATAGTTGCAAAAAGTGGACCATTAAATTCGAATTGGCCTAATTTTAAACACATTAAAAAAATGATTAAGTACCAATTGACTTGTGGGATAATAAACACCCGATAATAAAATTGTTACTTCCTTAATTTTTACGAACTTTGCAAAGTTCGTCATAAAAAGTTTGTGAAGTATTTATTTGGCTTAAACCACAAACAAACATTTTATAAGTTGAATTCCATCTTTTAAGAACGTCCCAATTAGGGGCTAAAAAATGGACTCCGTTTCTTCACACAATTTCAAATAATTTACATATGTAGCTTCACCCGATTGAAGTATATCTTTAACATTACTTTAAAATCTTCTTTTATCTTACTTATTGAGGGTGTCGCTGGTCCGTCATACACAGCCAAATTTATGATATGTGCAATACATCGATATGAAAAAAAAAGGCCTTGCAAGGGTGGTTCGTATATTAGTATTAGTTTTCGGACGACATTTGTAGTATTAAATGCTTTATCAAATGATGTTGAAAAAACCTTTTCTTGTAAGTAAAAATAATTTATTACGTCTCGTAACATAGAAATAATTTATTACGTCTCATATAGAAACGACTTTTACTTTAATATTGCACTTACCATTCGTGTTATCGATATCTAAAAGTGCGGTGATCAACATAGTTTTGCTTGCGATAAGGAAACGAAGGCACAAACGTTATAAGACGAATAAACGATGAGCACCCACATTGGGCGAGTATATATAGGCTCGGAATTAGGGTTTCGTACCCATGCCCCAATAGATAAGGTGATTCATAAATAAAAAAAATATCGGTGAAGATAACCATCATTTTTAAAACCTTCTAGAACATATCTCTCATATTTGAAAACGCGTATCTCATATGTCCAAGACTTTTATGACACTAAAGTTTCAAAAATCACACCCGGTTTCTCAAAGGCTTTTTTCTTTGCATTTTGATACGTTTATGTTTGGGAAGTTTATTAAAAACCCTAAAACGCCTTAACTTTTTCTCACTTGAAAAATCAATTGACTAATAAAAAGGCTTAGATTTAAAACTAAGATCTCTCATTGATTAATCGACTCTCTCGATTTAACCAAAATGAGTTCTTTTATTATACAAAAGATTTGAGATGTTGTGCAGCACATATTGTTAGAGCATCCGGTGTGGACGTTGTTGTGCCTCGCCGTGGCTTACGTGGAGCCTCGCCGTGGGCCGCCGCCACACCGGCGTTGCTCGTTGTGGCTCGCCGTGAGAATTGAAATCGTGGGGACGACGAAGGTAACCTTCTGACATAGCAGCGAACTTTTTTTTTTTTTTTTTTTTTTTTTTTTTTTTCTTTTTTTTTTTTTTTAAGATTTGTAAAGTTTTATATAATAAGGTGAAGGTGAAGTGTTATTGATTTCGAAAGTTTCGTAGAGGTAGGAGCTTCTCGTGGTTAAACAAAAAAAACTGAAACTTGAAAGATTAGCTGAAAACATGAAATACATAATAAGCTTAAACATTAAAACTACAGAGGGATCCCTAAAACAACATAAAAACATGAAATACATAATAAAACTACTAAACACTTAAAAAACGAGTCATCCGAGTCCAAACCATCATCACTTGTTGGCGGAGAATAAAACTCCCCATTAATGTATCGACTCTCCATTATGTCGAAATAGTTGTCTTGGAGGTACTAAGCCTCCCGTGCTTCTTGCTCACTACGAGCAGCCTCTTCACGTGCTTGCTCTTGCATTATCTCCCCGACGTTTTCTTCATCTTGTTCAAGCTGCCGGAGGAAGCCTCACTTAACCCGCGGGTGGTTTTGAAAATCCACTGTGGACATTCAGTGGACTTAGAACAATTGGGAGGTACGGGATGTTTTCAAACCCCACCGGGAAGACATTTTCCGGTGGTGTTGAGTAAACTTCAAACTCTTGCAGAGTTGGAAAGTTGGTTTCCGGCAAGTGATCTGGTGCCGGAAAGCTGGTTTCCGGCAACTTCTCTGGCTGGGGAATTGCGAGAAAAGTCTTTGAGACATTTTTTTTGTGTGTGAATTGTGTTATTTGTGTGTGAAACTAATGCTGGTATGATACTATATATAGAAAACTTAACCGTTTGAATTTGAATTTAAAATTTAAAATTTGAATTTGAATTACCCCGCCCAACAGTACCAGTTTTTTTAATTTGAATTTAAAATTTAAAATTTGAATTTGAATTTTGAATTTAAAATTTGAATTTGAATTTTGAATTTAAAATTTGAATTTGAATTACCCCGCTCAACAGTAAACGGCTTTAAAATTTAAATTTGAATTACCCCGTACAACAGTACATCGGTTTTGAATTTGAATTTGAAATTGAAAACCACCTTTATAAATAACATCTATAAAACCACCATTTTATTTCACATCTACATCAATTCAAAAAAACACACACAAATGTCTCAAAATTTGAAGTGGAACAAGTCTGAAGAAATCTTACTTGCGCAAGTTTGGATAGAAATTTCGCAAGCTATGGATATGCAAAATAACCGTTCCGAAAATATTTTTGGAACGACGTTATGCATATGTTCAATAATCAGACAACCGATGACCATCGTACAAAAAATTCAATCACGGGTAAATGGACGAGGATTAACGTCGATTGCAAAAGGTTCAACGCAATTTACAAACAGTTGCAGCGTCGAAGTGCTCAAAATGACCAAACTCATCTCGAAAATGCGAAACTAAGCTTCCAGCAACAATTTGGTAGAAAGGAGTTCAAATATGTTCACGTTTGGGAGATTTTGAAAAATTGCCCAAATTGGGATGTCGAAGATTAAATCCAGTAGTATGTGTTGTTTTTTTTTTAATCGTGTTTTTTTTTCCCGTATCGTGTTGTTTTTTTTCCCGTATCGTGTTGTTTTTTTTTTCCCGTATCGTGTTGTTTTTTTATTATTGTATTATGTATTGTATTTTTAATTTGAATGAAATGCATTTATTTAGTTTTTATTTTGAAGTGAAAATTGAATAAAAAAAATAAAGTGGTAGTGGTGGGGCCAAATGAAGAGGTTGAGGTTTGTTATGAGTGAGGAGGGGGTTTGTTGTGGGTAGTTGTGGAAAAATGAGATCGCTATGTGGTAGCGACGACGAAGTTGAGCCTTGTTATGACACCTTGTGCTTTATAGGAAAAACTCTTTAAAAATTATTTTGCTTTGGATGCTATTAATAATTAGCCTAACTTTTTCGAAATAAGTTAACCAAACATTACTTAATTGCCGCCCTCATTTGTTTTGTTACCTGTTACCTTCACTTAATATTGGACAATTAAAATACCTAATAAAGACCACGTAAAAAGCACCTGTACAAATCTTGGAAAGGTATCGAGTTTAGAGTCGGATCTAAGTAAAATAATTTTTTAATAAAAAAGTAGCTTGAAATATTGTTAACTTTTAAGTACCCTTGGGAAGTAAAAACAAATGAGCTACAAAGTATGTATAGAGAGTAGACCTGTTTAGCTTTTTTAATAAAGACACGAAAAAAGTCTTCAGTTTTTACAACCCAAAAACTTTTTACCGCCGTAGGTTTTTACATTAAATAAATAATTAAAATTAAAAAACAGGAAAAATAGGTAACGGAGTTTTGTCGTGCCGCCGTCCTTTCATTTCATGACTTTAGACTGACCAACGCGCTTATTAACTAGCGTGTAATACACGTTCCATAATGTTGACAGCACAGTGACTGCTAGGCCCCACTTTTCTATCACAATTTTAGCAGGTGAGGTGATTGAGTGTGAGTTCTATATATAGTCCCTGAAAATTTTTACTTTTTACATATTTAACTTTTACTTTTAAACTCACTTGATTGTGATTCTACATGTCTCCTATTGTATTGCAAATTCACTTGTTACCATAGTTGTCAGGATCCCGATCCTGATCTGTGATCTTATGATTTTATAGGATCTTTGCAAGCTTAAGATCCAGATCCTATATAGGATCTTTGCAAGCTTAAGATCTTATAGGATCCCGATCTTGACCATACGATCTTACTATCTAATCCGATCCGATCCGATCTTACTTTTCTCGGATTACAAACTAAAAAACTACAAATTTATGGGTTGTTTGTTTGTAGAATTCGAAAAACAACATGTTAATCTTTTTAAACATTTTATAATAATAATTTATGACAACATTTATATGAAACATTCATAGTATTTAGTGGTGATAATGTATTAGAATTTGTAGATTTGTATAAAATTACATAAACTATTAAGAAATAACATTAGAGTAGGATCTTAAGATCCCGATCCGATCTTACGATCATGATCTTGCAAAGACGAAAACGATCCTGGGTAGGATCCCGATCTTGACAACTTTGCTTGTTACCATCATGGCCAATATTATTGTCCTATCTAAGTACCAAGGAAAACACCACTTGGTTAACTTTTTAAAAAGTAAGAAACTAAGAATACAGGTGTTAGTAGTTGGAATATGATTAGACCTAAATTATAGCCGAAGTGAGTTATGTCAAAGT
Organism: Chrysanthemum makinoi; assembly: GCA_910596185.1. Taxonomy (NCBI): domain Eukaryota; kingdom Viridiplantae; phylum Streptophyta; class Magnoliopsida; order Asterales; family Asteraceae; genus Chrysanthemum; species Chrysanthemum makinoi. Next base: position 133,796,858 of record OU343224.1, on the reverse strand, counting down.
TTTAGACACTGTTTAAATTTAGCAATACTTGTTATGGTTACTATATTTTTAATTTAGTCTAAAAACATTTGTAAAGCACTTGATATTTTTCCAATATGTTTAATATTCAAACCTAAACCGTATATACAAATGACTTGAGAAATAGTCGAAACCGATCATAGAAACACCTTGATAAAGTAGCGTACTAAACACCTTGATAAAGTAGGGTACGTTTTAGTTAAGTAAACTAAAAATCATCTATTTATCTCTTTAAAAAATCGGTTTCTAACTTTTATTTCACATTGCACTCGTGATAACATGTCAATCTCAATATGATCATCCAAAATTTCTTCTTGAATACTACTCTGGTTATTAGAATGAATCAAAATGATTGTGTGACTTACTGGGTGCTTGTTTAAGCTTAAATGTAGCTTATGAGCTTATTTATTTTTCGGCTTATATTTCATAAGTCTCAATTTTTCGGTTTATTTTGAGGCTTGTGAGCTTATATAAATTTATTACAATATGATAAACTTTTATAAGCTAATAATTATCAAAATAAGCCAAAAAATTAAATATTATAAAATATAAGCCGAAACCAGATTAACTCATAAGTTCACATATAACTCAAGGCTGGGCACACTCGAAGCATAAAAGTCGGTCGGTCACCTAAATTTCTCTCCCACGACCGATATTCATATCGGTCATCTTGACTGTGGGGCTTGGGTCATCAAGTCGGTCGTGGCTTCAAAATGTGGGTATCGGTTGTAATTCCAACGGATATTCAAACTTTAACACACACACTTTTCTTTCTTTCTTTCTATCTTTATTATTATTATTATTATTTTTACTTGGTCATCGATTGTAATAACTTGGTCAGTCTGCCATCGGAGAAAGAAAATGTGGCACAGTGGTGACCGAATCACGAGTGTGTCCAGCGTAAACAAATACCCATTTAGTCTAAATGATTGGTTTATGAAGTACTAGTAATAAACATTAGGAGGGAGGGATTCGATATTTACTAGGAAAGTGAAGGAGTGAGAGAGACTTGAGGGTAAAAGAAAGCAACCTCCTTTTTCTGTTCACTTTTTATTTTTATGAAGCATCTTGTTCCAACACATTTCACTTTCACCCCCCAAAACCACCACAGTAATTAACAAGGCCATGGAGATGGAGGTCATTTGATGATGTATACTTAAATTAAAAGGTTAACTTTCTTGTCTCTTTTATTTTCTTCTTCATTTACATATGGTGTTAGTTTGTTTAATTGCTGTCTCAAACACAGACAATGACAGGTAAAGATTTCTTAAAAACATGTTTTTTTGTTTTGTTTTTTTAGTTAAATGTTCATGTTGTGGGTGGGTTGTTTTTAGTTTATTTCTTTGTGTAGTTAGATCTAAGAGAACCAACATTGAAACTTCATTCTTGGATTCAACCTAAAAATTCTTAAATATGTTTTTCATTTTTTTTTTGTTGTTAAAATCAGTAACTAATGTTTAGTACTTAAAAAACTTATGTTAACCAAACCCACAAAAAATGGTTTATTCTAGAAAAGTGCAAATGTTTTTAAAAGTTATCATACTTGCCATTGCCATCATTTGCTTTTGTGTGTAGCTAACAATTTTTTTTCTTTCGTGCGTACTTTTCTTTCAAATTCATCATTTTTTTTTTTGGTATTTGGCGAAATTTTTAGACATTTTTTACCCTCTTAGCTAATAGATTTTTTTTCGCGAAGGGCAAAAATGTCACGTAGTACCCTAAAAAGGATAATTTGAAAGAAAAGTACTCACAAAAAAAAAAAAAAAAAAAAAAAAAAAAAAAAAAAAAAAAAAAATTGTTCGCTACCCACAAAAGCAAACGGTGACTAGTATGATACTTTTTAAAAACATTTGCCCTTTAGAAAATGACCATGATTTCTTGAAACATGTTATTTGTTAACTTTATTACTAGTAGTATCTTAAGCAAGTGTTTTGATACCAGACTGTAATTTGTTACTTATTGTAGGTTATGGTTTGATTAATGATCAGTAGATAGATGAGAAGTATGGCAGCACATGAAGTTGCGCCTTTCACACAACCACCAATACGTTGGAAACAAGTAAACCACAGTAGCAGCAATAATGAACCAATCTCGGTTCTTGACTCACGCCGGAGCCCCAGCCCTTCCACCTCCACATCCACCCTTTCCTCCTCCCGCATTCACCACGAAATGCCGAGTCTCGTCCCCAAAGATGAGTGGTCCGAGCTGCAGCCCATTCCTGCGCTTTTTGAGCTACAACGTAGTAGTAAGATATTTGGTGGTGTTGGGTTGGATGATTGGGAACGATTGTTAGCTGATTCCTGTGGCGGTTTGCAGGTGCCGTGGATATCTGGTGATGTGGATGACACTTCTGTTAAGCTCAAACAACTAATGCAGAACAACCAATTTGACCAAAACCCTCAGGTTATTCGAAAGCCCCCTGCTTTTGATTGGAGTCATGAGTATCTACTTGAGAAACAGAACCAGCAACTGTCACTCCACCAACAGAAGTCAATGATGGCGGCTATGGTGAAACAAGAACCACCGACACCTGGCCCTCAACTATCTCACAACCACCACCAGAAACAGCTTATCTGTGACCAGCTATACGCCGCGTCTGAGCTAATGCTATCTGGAAACTTTTCCCATGCGCAAGGGATATTGGCGCGGCTCAATCACCACCTTCCTTCACCTATCTCACCACCCCATAAAAACCCAATCCAAAGATCCGGTTTTTATTTTAAAGAAGCGTTGCAAATGCATATGGCTTTTGGTATGTCAAATTCAACCCCGACACCTTCAAATGGTATGCTTAAGATGTGTGCTTATAAACTTCTGTCTGAAGTTTCACCAATTATACAGTTTATGAATTTTACTTCAAATCAAACACTACTTGAAGCTGTTGGTGATTCCGATTACATTCATATTATTGATTTTGATATCGGGTTTGGTGCTCAATGGGCTTCTTTTATACAAGAGCTTCCTAGAAAAAAGAACAACAATGTTAACGGTGGTTGTTCATTGAAGATAACTGCTTTTGCCTCACCTTCAACTCACCACCCTGTCGAACTCGGTCTAATGCATGAAAACTTGTCACAATTCGCTCAGGAAATTGGTATTGCGTTTGAGCTTGAAGTTGTGAACTTCGACTCTTTTGATCCGAATACATTTTCAGTTTCTGACAACGAGGCTGTCGCAGTGAATTTTCCAGTATGGTCAACTTTGACTCATTTATCTGCAATTCCGTCGCTTCTGTATTTCATAAAACAACTATCACCAAGGGTAGTAGTGTCACTTGATCGCGGGTGTGAAAAGATGGATCTATCGTTCTCTCAGTATCTTCTCAACGGCCTCCAGTACTATGAAGTTTTATTGGACTCCATTGATGCTGCCAAGGTTCCTTTGCACACAACTAACAAGATTGAAAAGTTTCTATTGCAGCCTCAGATTGAAAGCATGGTGATAGGGAAACTCAAGTGTCCGGAGCCAATGTCACAGTGGAAGACACTCTTTACAGCTAGCGGTTATTCACCTGTTGTGTTAAGCAGTTTTTCAGAAGCTCAAGCAGATTGTGTTGTGAAGAGGACTCAAGTCAGGGGGTTTCATGTCGAGAAGAGGCAGACGTCACTTGTGCTTTGCTGGCAGAACCGTGAGCTCATGACTGCTTCAGCTTGGAAGTGCTGATGTGATCCGAATGAGGTTTAACTGTTTAAACTTGAACTCATTTTGTATTAGCAATATGATAAACATATAAACTAAGGTTAGATCCTTCAAATCATATTGCATGCAACTTGTGTATTATCTATCGATCTAGTAGTTGTGGTTACTTAGATCTCTCTTTATTGTTATATATTTCATCTATGCCTGCATTGATGTTTGATATACGTATGTTAATCGTACTGATATTGTATATGCCCGATCTTGGAATGACCGGCTGTTTTATTATACCATTACATGGAAACCGAAGAATAGACATATAGATGACCATCTTACATACTTGGGTGTGCATTGTGCAAAGTTAATATGTTGGATGCCTATGTATGTAACCTTTGTTTTTAGCTTAACATTAAATGCAAAAGTTGTGTGAGAGACAGATTTTCTCATGACTTCATATGGTACTTGAACAATAATGCATATGACAGAAGGTGAAATAGAAATGTCATTGTCAGCTTTCATCGTCTATTGTACCCTATGTCTAAAAAAGTTTTACCTTTGCTCATATTGATGAAAATGTGCTGAATCTGTACATTGTGTATTTGTGAAATGTTTTACATCTGAATTTCACTTTTGAAATATGAAACGGAACGTTACATTTTTACCTTTAAAAGAGTATCCGCAGATTGCAGTAGTCATTAAGAATACTGCCTGTCATTGCTTCATCGTCAAATAACCATATCATCCAACTACTTTCTTACAACGCTGACCCCATAACCACTTTTGAAATAAAAAAGGAAGTTGCTTTTTTTGCTTGGTTTCGTGATCACGAGGAACCCGAGCACATGCCGACCACGCAGTAGTGACAATGAGCCACAACGACCACAAGCAGCGCGCCAAACAATTATAAACCTATTGTGAGCAACTGGGCACTAGGTTATATTCAAACATAAACACCAACAATCATTTTCACTCCACACCAACAATTATAAACCCATTGCGAGCACAAGGTGTGCAACGTTATAAGGCTGGCTGGTGCCTTATAACGCAAGCCCTATGGCTCCACTCCACACCTCGTCCCAAGCCATAGCACCTTGCGCCAAAATTAACAGCCGAGTTATCTGTCATTTGTGTGTGTTGTATTTGTGTTTTTTGAGTTAAGTGTGGGTCAGGTGGTGTCTTATAACTTGAGTTATGAAAGGAGGATGTTTTTGAATTAAGTTACACGTTCTAATTTATAAAAGAAAAATGATGATATAACAACACTTTTTGCTATAACATAGCCGCGTAACTCACATAACATCTTGTTCTCTAATCATTCAATTCTCAGTTGGCAAATATCTTCAAGAACTCGTGCAGTAAATTAAGGCTGGTGGGGTGCGATGGTTGATCAGGTGTACAGGATTATGTTTTGGCATCACCTGATTAATTGCAAAACAAATGGGACCCTCGAAATTTAATTGATGACTGATGAGGTCCTAACTCCTAGAAAGTCAGTCAATGGGTCCTTCTTTCTTTTTCACCTCTTCTCATCCTCATTTCCTTTTTGGGAAGTGATTTGTGCACTCCATCAATTGATTTGTACACTCAAAATATTTGTATCATGACATTTATGCCCCTACATCACTTAGTGGAGTGTGCAAAGCAAAACACAAATATTAAGGGCATAAATGTCATGACACAAACTTTTGAGTGTGTAAATAAATTAGAGAAGTGTACAAATCACCTCCCTACTTACATTTAGATAACTTTATGTTACATAAAATACATAATGTAGTTAAATACTTAAATTTACGCGCTATTTTGATTCCGAGTCCTAAAAAGTTAAGAAACCGAAAAAAGAATATAAGGCCAGGTGGTAAGTATAATGATATGAGAAATTTGTTCCTACTTATCTTTCTATCCATACGATCCTGACAAGTGATAAAATTGACGATTTGAATGTAGAGAGGTACTGAGTGAAAAAAACATATATCATATATTTGTAAGAGTATAAGTAGATACATAAATTAGATTAAAAGGACATAGCAAAACTCATAATGATATCAGTAAGCTTTTGTTACTTTGATGAAGATCCTCTCAACTAAATGATAAGCCCTTTTTGAACCCACATGATCCAATCATTTAGTTGCAAACCAAAAACTCATTTTGGTCATATGGGGTCATCATATGTTTGTTTCACAAAGATAAATGTGATTATCTAAGCAAAACCTTTTAAGATACCAAAATATTTGTTAAAATAAGACATCCATGAACTAAACT
>OU343224.1:133698126-133790845 GCA_910596185.1 Chrysanthemum makinoi | reverse complement strand
ATGATATAAACATCAAAAAATCACCTCCATTTCTTTATCCATCATATGCTATAAAGACATGCATGAGTTTAGTCTTAGTAAAGATGTATTATCGGGAGAAATTTAAACATTAGTGTGAGTGGATCTCCACTAAGGCTAAAGGCTTCTTCATATTTGATATGGAAAGAAATTAAATCGGTATGTAAATTATTATCTCCAAAGTTAGGAGATATCCAATATCTAATTCCATAAATAACATTGGGTTGGGCCTTCATAGGCCCAAACACTTATCGGCTTGGCCCAGTTCGTGCTGGGCTTATTAGTATCAGACTTTAGTCGGGTTTATGACCCGAATACAGACTATACGTCATCATGTCCCCCCAGTCTAGTATGCGCAGTGGCTGACTGCGGATGCTAGACTAATAACTGCAGTCAATGAAAAACTGCAAAGCATGGCAAAGAAGTCGAAAGAAGTTCCAGCCTCAAAAGATGTACATTGTACCTAGACATAGTAATTAAAAAATGGACGCCTCGTAAATCGGGGGAAAGTAACTGCAATAGCGTCACATCAAGCGATCTGATCCACAAGTTGGTGATAGTGGGATCCACGTGTCACTCATCGTGTGGAGGAGAAAACGTATATAACCATCCGCCTCATTTTACCGTGTTTCTTACAGTGAAAAAACCTAATCCGCCATTGTTAACAAAACCTTCAAGTTGTAACTTAGAAAAACACTGATTCGAAAGGTAACTGCGCGTGTGGTTATAAAAAAGGACAATACCATGGTTAAACAGTTATCTGATTTCACCTCTAATATCACCGAGAGCGAACTTCTAGAATTCACCTCGGATTATTATATACCACTTGACGTGCATCCGGTTGTTCCGGGTGCGCGAGCATCTATTGCGGACTTCCCGAAGGGAAAGTAGGGTATACACACGGTTTTTCAATTCGCGAATCAATGTGTGCCCATATCCCGATTTTTGTGCGACGCACTCAAATTATTACAGTCTCCACTTGTCCCACCTGCATCGCGTGCGGCTAAAATTACCAATTTCGAGGTGAATTGCCGCCATCGGCGGTGAACCCTACTATCCATCTATTCCGCGCCTTTTATCACACGACATGGTCACATGGGTGGGTATCCTTTGCTAAGCCGCTATAAACTTGTGTTATATCTTGAAAAAGTAGACGCGCTTAGAAATTGAGGGAGTCATTTTTCGGGTAGATGACGATGCTTTCCGTGGCGTTATAATTTCTATACCCATGGTACATTGCCGAAGGATGAGCGCCCCTGGATCATATATTGCGGAGGATGCGGAATCGATAAACGCCAACCGCATCCCCATTAGTTCCTATCCTGAGGAATTTCTGGTGCATATGGGCATTAGCCGCAATTACTTTGGTATGTCGGATGAGATGCCAATCTTCTTAGGCGCTGATGGCTAGGGTGGGTGCTCGTTCCTTCGCATCCCCTTTAATTAATGTAAGAGCTTTCTTTTCCTTTTTTCACATTATGTAACCTGTTTATTTGTTGTCTTCTCGCGCAGAGATGGATCTTTTCACGTTGTTCACCGGCAAGGCCACGCCAGTCAACGTGGCGCGCGGCCGAGGGAAGGAGAAGAGGGCATTCTAGAGGCTACTGTAGGGCGCACTCTTGAAATGAACCTGGGAGAAGAGGGGGCCAATTCATCAGTTGCGATTTAGGCAACTCCCATTCAAAGCGTTTCGAGCCCGTGGCTCCCTCTCCGCCTCCACAAATGAGTGTGGCCGGGGGCATGGAAGAAGAGGAGGAGGAGGAGGAGGAAAGCGCTACATTGAAGCGCAAAAGAGCACCTGGTGGTGAGGGCGCAGGGCCATCCAGGAAGAAACGCCCTGTCGTTTTTAATGTGGAATCGTCCTCAGAGACCGCCTCAGTCCCTCCATCACCGGATGTGAATCTGTCTCAGTAAGTTTATTACCTTGTGCTTCTCTTTTTATTTTTTATTTTATTTTATTTTATTTTTTTTTTGTGCGCCCTCCGTTTTATGTAGATAACTAATAATCTCGATCTATGCGCATGCAGTGTGGAGCGTACTGGAGATTCGCCTCCACAGGCTAGTCCTTACGAATCTGGCGGGCAAAGAGCCAAAGTGCTTGAGCCATTGGCGGCCGGGACGCCAGCGCATTGGAGCAACTTGTTGAGGAGATGGCGCTGCCGCGCATCAAGCCTCGCTTGTTGGTAAATTGAAGAACAAGGTTGCCGGAGAGAGTAGCCGATTGCATTGCCGGAGGCGCAGCTGGCTAGCTAAAGCTGAAGGCTGAGGGCTTAGGTGCATACGCCCACAAGCTTGCAGAGGAGAAAATGGCTCTGTTAGGGCAGATAAAGCAAGAGCGTGCTGCAGCTGTTCAATATAAGTCTTCCCGTGCCGGCCGAAGTACTTAGAGAATGGTAAGGACAAGCCGCCGAGGAATTGGGGAGCTTATGCCCATTGTTGAAGGGCATCCGAGGCGCAAGAAATGAAGCTGCGTAAGCTTAGTTTGGAGTATGATGAGGAATTATACCCTCATCTCCTGCCGCCATTGCTGAGCGCAGTGGCTCATTAGCCATGGCCCGAGTCTTGTCGCTCTTAGCACCCTTGAGTCCAAGGAGGTAGTGGACGCATTTGGGGGAGTGGTCCAATGTGCCTTAGCGAGGGAAAGTCGAGGTCAGGAAGCGCTGCAAGAAGTCGACTTCTTGAAGGTACCTGAAAAATTACCTGATTATGATGCGTAGTCTTATGATAACCTGGTTGCTGCTATGAATAAGATGAAGGCCTTAGAGCTTCCCATGATCGCTGAGATGGAGCGCGACCAGGATTATCCCATTGGTGTTATTATAGAATGGCTGACTTTAGCGCCATCGCATCGATAATGCGTAAGCGCCAACCGACTATTTTCAAGCCCGATGTTTCTCGCTTCACGTGCTGCTTTTGCTCGCCCCCGGGACATTCTGAATCCCTTTGCTTTAGAGAAATAAATGCCCTTGAAGGAAGTGTTGGAAGCGCATGCTACCCGTCTTGCTAAAAAGGAAGGTGTTAAAGGTAAAGCAATTTTGTGCGGGGTTGGTGCGGCTCATCTCCCAAGGTCTGACGGGGTACCAGTGAGTGTTTCCACTGTGTCTCGCCAAGACTCGGACTTGTTGAGGAGGCTAAGCGAGATTGGAGATGCTACCGTACCGGTGGGGACTTCATCACTGGAACGATCTAAGAGTATATAGATAGAACCTTATGTTGATGAACATCCTTTTGTAATAACTTGTAGTCATTAATAAAAATATCCTTTTGTTAAGTACTTGTCAATTGTAACTTGTAATGTGCATACTTATCTGTCTGTCATGTATGAAGATTAGAGTATGCGTGAAACAGAATTAATAAGTAATTGTGTCATAGTCGTGTATGATGTGATATGCAGCGTACTGTAGATATCATCTTAAAGAGTCAAGTGTGTTGATTCCTTATTTTGTTAAACGCGCACCGTATGCATAGTTGCGCGACCGTCGTGGGATGCGCACCGAACTTATTCCAACGTCTTGTGAATAAGGTGTTTAACAAGGATACATGATCCGATGTTGATGGGTTTGCAACCCTCTTACTCAACGAGTCATTTAGTAGGTTGACTCATCCTTTTACCATCAGGGGTTTATCAAATGCATGCACGCCATGTAGGCAAAAAATAAAAAATGTTAAGACATAAAGTATATGGAAATAACACATTGAAATGTGTCGCGGAATTAGCTAGAAACCGCATTTTATTGATACTTGCAAGTTTTTATGAAAGAAAATAAATAAGACATTTGTCTAAGTAAAAAAAAATACACGGATATTTATTGGGCACTAAAGTGCAAGAGTATTCGTGCGTTGGGCCGTAGCCATTCCTAGAGATAGCAGCGCTTGAGATTGCAAATATTCCATATACGCGGTAGTTCCCGACAATCCATGTCTCGTAGCTTGTACGCGCCTGTTCCTAATGCTTCATTAACCTCATAGGGTCCTTCCCACTTCGGTCCAAGTTTGTCTGTGTCTTCTGCATGGCTTGCGTCATTGGCACGGTAAACGAAGTCACCTGGTCTGAATGAGACGCTTCGTACTTTTGCATCATAATATCCCTTCATCTTTGACTTAGATCTTGCTTCACATATAGCTGCGCGTTCACGTCTTTCTTCTAAGAGGTCCAAGTCGATGCACCGCTCGGTATCGTTTGTTACAACATTAAGTTCAGCAGTGCGAATTGTTGGCATCCCAATTTCAGCTGGTTTGACAGCTTCTGTACCATAGACTAGAGAAAAGGGGGTGTCCCCTGTGCTGGTTTTGATTGAAGTGCGGTGCGCCCACAGAACATGCGATAGTTCCTCCACCCACCTTCCTTTGTGCTTGTCCAGGCGTGCCTTAATTCCTTCACCCAGGCTACGATTCGCGCGTTCTACTAAGCCGTTAGTTTGTGGGTGTTTAACTAACGCTGGCGTCTTGTGTGATTTTTAACTTCTCGCACCAGTCCTTGAAAGGGTTGTCGCAAAATTGTTTTCCATTGTCCGAGATGATTTCCCCAGGTAAACCGAAGCGGCATACAATATTTTCCCAGACAAAGCGTTTCACCTGGTTGCCAGTGATCGTTACCACTGCCTTTGCCTCGATCCACTTGGTGAAGTAGTCTATGGCGACTATGAGGAACTTTAATCCTCCTGCTGCGGTGGGAAAAGGACCTGCAATGTCGATACCCCACTTGTAGAATGGCCATGGCGCCGTAATTGGTGTTAGCTCCTGTTGTGGGTGGCGTGGAACGGGTCTGTGAACTTGGCGCCGTTGCACTTTCTCGATTAAGTCCCGCCAGCATCGCGGTGCATGGTGGGCCAATAATATCCGACCAGAATGGTGCGCCACCACGGACCGTGGGTCCTCAATGCATGCCGCATGAACCTTCGTGGATTTCCCGCAGTACATAGTTTGCTTGTAGGGGCCAACACAGGAGCCATGGTTGCAAAAGAGCGTCGATATAATATGTTGTCCCGGTTCAAACCTTTGTGATGTGCGCGTATCCTTCGGGCTTCCTTCGCTCTTGGGGTAATACTCCTTGCTTATGAATTCATTATCGGTGTCATCCACGTAGGGCTTTCTTCCTCTATTACCGTGGATACTTCCGTCTCTGAGATGGATTTGCTTTTCAACGCTTTCCACCAACACTGTTTGGATAGGTGTGCAAAGCTTGTGGATGCAATTTTGCTTAGTGCATCCGCTTTTCTTTTCTCCTCTAGGAACCTGGTTGATGGTAAACCTGTCAAAGCATTGGATTAGTGCCTTGGTTTTGTCGAGGTACTGAATCATGTTTTCCTCCTTGGCCACGCATCGCCCAACACGTGGTTGGCTACAAGCACGAATCTACATTCGCCTGTGTTACGTACACCCATTCGAGCTGCAATGCGTAGTTCGGCTATTAGGGCTTCATACTCTGCCTCATTATTTGTTGCTGTGAATTCAAAACATAGTGCGTAAGTGAATTCCATTCCTTCCGGGTTTGTGAGGATGAGGCATGCTCCTGACCCATCCACACATGACGATCGCAGTATCTCCGGGCTCAACCGATCTGCGATCTCCCGCAATGCTAGCAAGATGTTCAGACATTATGTCGGCAGACGCTCCGCCATCAACATACATGCGGTGGATGTCGTGGCCCCCCACATTAATTTCAATGATGAGCGGCTCTACCACTGCGTTGTATGTCGTTAAGGTAGGGAAAGTGATTGTACTTCCGTGGAAAATTTACGGCCGACCTTCGCTCGGTTACTCGCCGCCATGATCAGATCATGTAAATGGTGTCGGCCTTATCTTTGGGTCCTTCCTTCTAATTCCCAGTCTTCTGTCTATCTTTCCCTTCTTTAATGTTCTTGACCAAATGGTCCAGTCTACCCTCCTTGACTAGTTTGTCGATGAGCTGGCGCAACTTGACACATTCATTAGTAGTGTAGCCCTTCTGTCCGTGATAGTCGCAATACCCACCTCCTACGCGCCGATCCTCTAGGGTGCGCATTGGTGGAGGTCTTGGGAAATTCGCGCTTCATGCAGTATCTCCTTTGGAGTCTTTGTCAGTGGGGTATACTTGTCGTTGTCCCTACCGCTCCCCTGGCTGCGATAATTCCTGTTACGGTTATTACTGTGTCGGTGGATTGCTTCCCAGGTTGTTCCTGTGACCGATAGTTCGAGTAGCTTTTCTTGCTATCGCGCGGGCGCCTCTCCTTGGACGAAGGACCGTGTGCGTTTCATGAGTTCATCAAAGGTTTGGGGAATCTTGTCGTTCAACCTTTTGATGAGTTCGGGTTACCGATCCCATTCATGAACCCCGAGATTTTCAAAGACTTCGGGGCATGCCTTAACCTGTATGCACTCATCTTTGAAGCGCTCCATGTATGCGCTTGTAGATTCTCCCTGGCGCTGTTTTACCCTCGGGCGAGTTCAACGGGTTCTTAGCGCACTTCTTTCGTTGAGTGAAGTTTAGGCGGAACGCCTTTCTCAACTCTTCAAAGCCATTGATGCTTCTGCGTGGAAGCTTGTTGAACCAATTTCGCGCGTTTCCAACCAGTGTGGAATTGAACATGTGGCACCACACGGGTTGTGGCCAATTTTCGATTGTAGCGGATGATTCAAAAATTTTTAGGTGATCGTCCGGATCACCTGTTCCATCATAAGTTTTATGTTGGCGGCATGCGCCTTCTTTTGTTTTCGAGAAATCGCCGATGCGCGCCGAGTGAACGCATCCACTTTTTGGCGACGCCATGGGAGGGACATGTCCTCCTCCTCTTGATCGCGATAGTTCTTCCTGGACTTCCGGTGTCCGGTTTATTTGTCCTCATTATCTCGAGGAATTACTAGAGGATGAGTTTTCCCTCTTTCGGCGCCATACGGCTATCCTCCGAAGTTTTCGCTTGACGGGCTTTCACTTGGAGAGTACCTTCGCCCGATCTGTCCGAACTCTGCGGCTACCAAGCCCGGCGTGGACACCGGCGCCGCTCATCCTCTTCGCTTCCTTCCGAATGCTGCGAGTTAGATGTCTCATCATTCTCAACTCTCCTCCCAATTCATTAAATACCGGGGGTCGGCGACTATCCCTCCCGCGCTTCTCCTTCCGACGGCGCGATGGGGATGTTTCAGATTCGAGTCGAAGTTTAGTCGGGCATGCAGGATCTCGACTTGACCTCTTTTTGCTTCCTCTTGCATGAGGCGGCTAAGGTTTCGTAATTTTGCGATACAAAATCTCCCGGTGTTAGTTCCGGTGCGACTCCTTCTAGAGCAAGGGTGCCGGTTTCTACCACTGGGCCCTTGTTTCTATCAGTGCATCCGGTGCCTTTGAGAGGTCACTCTAGCACCGAGTGGAGAGGAGTAGCAAAAAGGGTGCGCAGGGGTCTGCTGGCCGGTGGTGGTTGTAGTGGCTTGGTTGTCCCCGAGCGCTTGCTCCACCGTAGGGAGGACTATGTCCGGGCCCGATCCCGATTTTTAGCGACAGGTTGTCCCAGAGTCCGCTTAGAAGCCGACCGCTGCGCTTCTTTCCTGTAAGGTCCGCTTGCATCGCCGATTTCCGCTTCGTCATTCCAGTTCTTAGTTCTTAGTGATGGTCCCACGGATGGCGCCACTTGTTGATACAAAAGTTGGACGCTCCTTGTTTGGTGCTCCGCTCGCACCAATTGGATATTGCTGCTAGAGACCTGCGCACTAAGAGACAGAAAACACCGTTAGGCTTATCGTGGGATTGTCTCCCACGATTATCCTCCGGCGTGAGAGTAAGTAATCGGTTTAGGGTTATTGAGAGTTAAGGTTTTAGATCGTACCTTTAATGAGGGATATGATCCCCTTTATATATACACGGAGTCCTTGTTGGTTTCGTGTTCTTCAAGCATAGGCGTATCCCGCCTAAATCGGTATGTAAATTATTATCTCCAAAGTTAGGAGATATCCAATATCTAATTCCATAAATAACATTGGGTTGGGCCTTCATAGGCCCAAACACTTATCGGCTTGGCCCAGTTCGTGCTGGGCTTATTAGTATCTGACTTTAGTCGGGTTTATGACCCGAATACAGACTATACGTCATCAGGAGAAGATCTTGTCAAGATATCGGAAAGAAACCGGCATATGCGAACAAACAAATTCATCTTCGATCGATCGATCGATTCGTTATTGGAGTTTTTCTTCTTATGCCGGGTTTAAATACATGCAAATCAAACTTATATAGAGAGTAAATAAATTTCTTACCTTCCTTTTTCAAAATCCATACGCGTTCGTTACATCTCTTACCATTTATCCAAAAGGTAATTTTAATAAATATTAATATACGCGTACAAGCATCACATGGCATTTTATGCAAAACATAATTACGTTAATTTGCCTATCTTTTACCTACGGGACAAAATTAACAACTTTTTGCTCAATATGGGACGGTCGGTTTATTAACTTCAAATTTTAGTCAAGTAAGTCAAACAACTTTTATAGAGATCGATTTGCAAACAAATATTGTCAACGTGAGACTTGGAGTTTTGGTTAAATTATATTTTTGCTCTTCCATCATGCTCGAACTTTAAATGACGAGTGAACTTTTCGTTCAAGCTTTAGTAGTCGAGTCCAGCTCAAATTTCATAGTAGTGAACTTGGATCGGCTCGGATCCCCTCATAAACACTCTTGCATATTGATTTATTTATACAACAACAACAACAATATCAAATCTCGTCAGAGCGAGGTATGGGGAGGTGGAATGTAGACAGTCACACCCTTACCCTAGGGTAAAGGGACTGCTTTCAGAAAGACCTCCGGCAAAAGAACATATGCATAACAAACAAAAGCAAGCAGGCTAAAAAATGAAAAAAGGACCCGACGGACACAGAGTCATATAGCACCTAGGCGACCTAAAAGAAATTTAAAAAAAAAACGAAAACCCACCATACATACAGAACAACATACATAAACACACAAAAGCACATAGAAGAAATAAAAAGCAAAAACACACCAAAATATATAAACGAAAGGCATATATTGATTTATTTATAATGATGTGTTTTTTTTAACAACTAAAAGTTAAAGGATAATGATCTATAAATGTATCTTACTTGTCACCTTATTCTTTTATATGTATCGAATTAATTTTTTTTATTCTATTTATTCAACTTGCATTTTGGGTCACTAGTGTGTATATTATAAAGTTTTTTGCCCTTCAGTTATTAAACACTCCTATTACTCGAGAGGGTAAAAATGTCACAGCACATAAGTGACGCAAAATGCAAGTTAGATACATAGAATAGCAAAAAAATTAATTCAATACATATAAAAGAATAAGATGACAAGTAAGATACATTTATAGGCCAATTATCCCATAAGTTAAATATAAGATAAAATTTGAATTCGAATCAAGCTCGACACGAAAAGCTCGTTACATTTGTAAATAATATCTAACACTTTTTGTTTACATATAATCTCTTATACTATGCAAAATATATATAAAGAAAAATATGTATCACTTAAAAGCTCGACATTAACTCGAGTCGAGCTTATAAAAAGCTCGAGCTTCACTCGATAAATATTTCTTGCTCATTTTTTGAGCACGCAATTGGACGAGCTCGAGTCGAGTTCAAACTCGAGATACTCGACAAAGATCGACTCAATTATACCCCTACTTAAACCTAATAAATATAGCCAAAAGATATGGATCTGGAAAAACAATAAGTGGTTAAAACAATGAAGTAAATCCAAATGAAAAAGAGTTTCACAATGTCACAATACCTTTAATTTTTATAACTCCGCCGCTACGTGCGAGTTTGATACAGCGCAATGAAAACCAAACACAATACAAAAACCTAACACGGGACAATCCTCCACGCGAGACCATGCACTCATTGTATACGATAGTCACATCGTTTTCTTTTGATGAGCTACGAGTATGTTCAAATATTATTTATATACCAAAAATAAAGAAAGGCGGGATTAGAAGCTGAAAGTGAAAAAGGGGCGTATAGTGTAAAACTATTTTGCAAAATTAACTAGAGATGAATGGTTAATGAGGATGTCCAATGGAAGGTCTAATGGCAACATTAGTTTGATATTCTTGTTAGAGTTACCACCTATGTTTCTCATTGTGCCTTGCATAGAACCAAGGTTTTTGTTAAATTGAATAATACCTTTACCTTGGAAATACTACAAGGAATGATATTGCCTCTTTCTTATTTTCAGTTGTATGGCTTTGAGAAATTTTGGTTGTAGATGGCAAGGTTTAGGAAATTCAGGGTCTATTGGTGTCAAGTCTTGAAAGTTTATTGAATGGGAGTATATAATATACCGGGTGATTTGCCCTAGCCTCTCATAACACTCACCCGTTCTCTCTCTTCTCTCTCAAAGCTTATACAAACCCTAATATCTTACTTTTTTTATTTGCTTTGATCTGTTGACTTTTTTTTAGTTTATAGTGTTGTAATAGAACTATTATCATTTAGATAATATATCTACACATGAATAGGAGTGGTGGATTTGGCATGATTTGGTGTTTCTTATTAAGATCAGAACTTGTAATCTTGTTACTTTTGAGTTGTTGTTGATCTTGAATTAAGATTCAAGATCTGATTGTTTTGTTTTATAAAATTATACATGGTATGAGAGCCAGGTTCACTAGAACATGCTCTATATCGTTGATTAAATTTTAAGGTTTTTTGAAATTGATAAGTTTTCTGTCAATTAACTTTTGTTAGTAGATAGAACTTGGTTTTAATCATTCAGATTTAAAAGGTTTTTGAAAACCCCTATTTAAGAAAAAAATAGGGTTTGGGTAATTTGGGGGCTTTTATAATTAACGGCTTATGTAGATCGATTAAGCTGTCTTAATCGATAGATCTAGTGTTGTTTGTGATTCTTGAAGAGGTTTTAGGATAAAAGCCTAATTTTGAAAAAATTAGGGTTTGGTGGTTCTTGGATCTGGGTTTATTGGTTTTGTGGTTGTTATTGTATTCCTTGACCAAGTAAATCAAGGATACAATAAGGTTGCTTATGCTATTGTTGTTTTTTTGTGTGCTCTGTAACACATCTCACACTCTTTTTTACTTTATTATCTTTATTTTCTTACAATAAACTGCTGGAGGATAGGTTGGGACACTATTGAGAAGTTGTGGTATTGATTTTGGTGGATTATCTATGTTTGTGGTGCTGAGGTTGCTTTGTTATTGATTATTGTTGTCAAGTCATCTCTGCTCTTGATCTGCCACTTTAGTGGTGTGAATTCCTGAGAACTAAATTGAGTTGTTTTGTTCTTGTTTTTTATTGTTGTTTGTTTGCTTCATCATGATTATGATGAAGAAGATAATATTACTAGAATTAGTAGACTTGATGTGAGTCATCATTTACATTTACATCCTAATGACTCTTCTTCTCTTTCTGCTGTGTCTATAAAACTCAAAGGAACTGAAAATTATAATGTGGTATTATGCTATGTTTCTTGCTTTAGAGGGTAAAAATAAATATAGTTTTATTGATGGCACTTGTTTGATATTTAACACTGATGAAGTTTTGAGTAAACAATGAGATAGATTTAATTTTGTTGTTCTTAGAAACATTCTAAACTCAATATTCGAGGAACTTTTTCTAGTACATTTTTTTTCAAAAAGGGCTTCTAATTTAAAGAAACTTTTGGATAGGGTTGATGGGTTTGTTACTTTTAACTTACACCACAAAATTAACTCTTTGTTACAAAATGGTACTGTTATTGCTGATTATTTCAATAAGTTGAGTACTTTATGGAAAAAGTTTGATGCTCTTGTTCAGCTACCTAGATGCACTTGTCATGCTGCTGAGGATTTTAAAAAGCATAATCAACTTATGAGATTAATGCAACTTTTAATGGGTCTGGATGATACTTATATGGAAATAAGAAGTAGTATCTTGTCTAGAGATCCATTACTTGATTTTAAAGGTGCTTATGTTATCATCTCTAGTGAGGAGTCTCACAGAGTTGTTGTTATTGGTTCTGTTTCTGGTACCTCCCATAGGTCTTTGTCTTTTGTGTTTAATTCTAATGTGGCTAATAAAGGTAATGCTAAGAGGACCCAAAACTATGGCAACACCTCTAGTGCTCGTAATATGACTAGACCTAATAATAATGGAAATAGAATACTTTTTGGTGGTCCTTTTTTGGTGCGTAACCACTATAGTTTTAATGGTCACACTATTGAAAGATGTTTTAAATTGATTAGATACCCTTCTGATTTTGGAAAAAAGAATAATTCTAACAATAACAATTAGGGTGTTCAGAATTTTAACAAGAGGTTTATAAACAATAATAATTTTGTTGGCTCTAGTTCCACCTCTACTTTCTTTGATGAGCAGATTTCAAATTTAATATCCCTGTTTAAGGAAAACTTTTTAAACACTGATAATAAAGGTGTAAATGCCAATATGCCAGGTATTGTTTTAAACAATAGCAAGTTATTTATTCAAAATTTTGATAAGTTTTTTTGTTCCAACAATCAACTTCATTCTGCACTTGTTGCAGTTGGGTTGATTGTTGACTCTGGTGCTAATCAGCATCTTACATACACTAATAAATATTTAGTTAATGTTATTGATATTTCTAAGCTTAAGATTAAAGTTTCTCATCCCAATGGGATTGAGGCCTTTATTACTAAGGTTGGAAATATGGTCTTAACTAAACATTTAACTTTATATGATGTGCTAGTTTTAGAGTATCGTATCAGTTTAATGTCTGTTCATAAGGTGGCTAGAGACAACAAGCATGTCATTGCTTTTGATGAGTCAAAAATTGCTATGTTTTACCACATGATTTGGAGGAAAAGAAAGTTCTAGGGATTGGTAATAAAAAAGGATGGGTTATATTACTTTGATGGAAATCAAGGTATGACTTAGTGTTGAGAATGTTAAGTCTGTGTCTAATCTGTCCAGGGATAGTTTGCATTGCAGACTTGGTCATCCTTTTGACCAAGTTTTGTCTGTTCTTAAAGCTGAAATTCATTTTGAAAAGAACAATGAAATAAAACCTTTTGATGTTTATCAAAAGGCTAAGAAAATCAGATAATCTTTTCTACTAAGTGAGCACAAGTCTGTTATGCTTGGTGAATTGGTTCATCTTGATCTTTGGGGTCCTTATAAAGTTACCAATAAAGAAGGATATAAATATTTTTTATATATTGTTGATGATTTCGTCAGGGCTGTGTGGGTTTATATGCATAAATCTAAACATGATGTGTTTGATTGTATTGTTGTTTTTTATAACCTGGTTAAAAATCAGTTTGGTAAAATTGTCAAAACGTTATGAAGTGATAATGGCACAGAGTTTATAAATAACCAATTTTCTAAATTTTTTGAGTAAAAATGTATTATACATCAAACATCTTGTGCATATACTCCTCAACAAAATAGTATTGTTGAGAGGAAACATATGCAACTTCTCAATGTTGCTAGATCCCTTATGTTTCAAGGGGATTGTCTTTATATTTGTGGTCTGAATGTGTTCTAATTGCTACGTATTTGACTAACATATTTCTTTCCTCGGTGTTGAATGAAAAGTCTCCGTACAATCTTGTTTTCAATAAAAAAAAATCCCCCTTTTCCTATCTCAGAGCCTTTGGGTGTTTATCTATTGCTACTATACTTACTAGTCAGGATAAGTTTAGTAGTAGAGTAGAGAAATGTGTTCTTGTTGGATATTCTAGTTTTAAAAAAGGGTACAAAATGTTTAGTATTGAAAGGAAACAATTTATTTTTCTACAAATGTCAATTTTTTTGAAAATTTCTTTCCTTTTAAGATGAAATATTATGCTGCTGCTAGTGACTCTAATCAGGATCTGAATCATACTAACTTATTTGATGAAGTTTTATATGAAGATCTTGGTGTACCCTATGATGATAAGACTCATAATGTTACTCATCTGAGTGATGGCAATTACTCTCCTCATTTAGGCAGTCCAACTATTGGCCATTATGAGCATGATTTGGGGCATTCTTTTGGTTCTAATGGGTCTGTTAGTGAGCATGAGATTGCTGCAACACTTGAGGATGAATTCATTAATTCTTAGGGTGTTGAAGAAAATATTGATGACTCGGTTGCAGAACAAAGTTTTAAATATAATAGTCAACCACCTTTGAGTAGGTCTGAGAGGTCTTTTGTTTTTCCTAACAAATATAATGAGTTTGTGGTTGATTCTAAAGTTAAGTTTGGATTGGAAATATTTGTGAGTTATTCAAATTTAAGTTCTGAAAACTTTTGTTTTTGTGTCTGAGTTGAACAAAGTCGTTGAACCAAAAACTTATTGACAAGCTTGTAAGGATCATCATTGGGTTGATGCAATGAATAAGGAAATGGATACTTTGTATGGTAATGACACTTTTTATTACATGAGGGTTGAGGGTAGAAAGGCTATAAGGAGCAAGTGGGTTTTAAAATTAAATATGAGTCCACTAGTGAAATAGATATGTATAAAGCAAAATTAGTTACTAAGGGTTTTAACCCAAAAAAAGGCATTGACTTTGATGGAACCTTTTCACCCATAGTTAATATTGTCACTGTTAGATGTTTGATTATTTTGGTTGTTCAGAAAAATTAGCCATTATATCAGCTAAACATTAATAATAATTTTCTATATGGTGATCTTGATGAAACTCTTTATATGTCTTTTCCTGATGGTTACTTTGAAGTTAATGATAAAAGAGTTTACAGACTTAAAAAATCTTTATATAGGTTGAAACAAGCACCCATACATAGGAATGCAAAATTGACCCATGCGTTGCTTGAACACGGGTTTATGCAGAGTAAAAGTGATTATTGACTGTTTACTAAGTCTGATTCAGGTAGTTTTGTTGCCTTACTTGTTTATATAGATGATATCATTATCAAAGGTAACAATCAAAATGAGATTGAAAAGTTCAGAAATTTTATGAAAAGCGAGTTTTTGATATAAGATCTTGGGAAACTTAAATCATTTTTGGGTATTGAAGTTGTTAAAACTAATAAAGATTTTTGTCTTTCACATATTGTCTTGATCCTTTTATCAGAGTTTGGCTTACTAGCTTGTAAACCATCTGCAATTCCTTTGGAACAAAACTTGAGTATTTCTAATGAACCTACTGTTATTGATCCTGTTTTACATAATATCACTGAGTATCAAAAACTTATTGGGAAAATGATTTATTTAACACACACTAGCCATGATATTTCTTATATTGTGCATTGTTTAAGTCAATTTATGCACAAACCCCTTACATCTCATCTCAAAATTGCTCTTAAGGTTTTGAGATACTTAAAAGGGTCACTTGGAAATTCATATTGTTATGTGTCCTTTAGTCTCTCTTGAGACTTTTGTGGATGCTGACTGGCCAAGTGTGTTGTTACTAGAAAGTCAGTTACTGGGTTTTGTCTTTTCTTGAATGGTTCATTAGTTTTTTGGAAAAGCAAAAAGCAAAACACCCTTTCTAAGTCTAGTGCCACAGCTGAATACAGAGTCATAGCTTCTTCAACTTCAGAATTTTTTTGGGTTCTAAAAATCTAAAAAGACCTAAACTAAAAAAAACTTTTGCCTGTTAAATTGTTTTGTGATAGTCAGGTTGCAATTAAATTACATCCAATCATGTTTTTTCATAAATGAACTAAGCATTTGAAAATTGATTTCATTATGTTAGAGATAAGATTTTATCTGGTGTAATCAAAACTGAAAAAGTGCAGTATGCTGACTAGACTGCATATGTTTTTACAAAATGACTTGATAAACTGCAACATGAAAAACTTGTTTCTAAACTGGGTTTATATGATGTTTTCCAGGCTAAGGTTAAGGGGGGATGCTAAATTATATAACATATATAGTCTAGAGATACTACAAGGACTGATATTACCTCTTTCTTATTTTTAGTTATATGGCTTTGAGAAGTTTTGGTTATAGATGGAAAGGTTCAAGAAGTTCAGGGTCTATTGGTGTCATGTCTTGAAAGTTTATTGAAGGGAAGTATATAAGCTGGGTTATATATTTCCTAGCCTCTCATAACACTTTTCCATTTTCTCTCTCTTCTCTCTCAAAGCTTATACAAACCCTAATATCTTACTTTTTCGATCTTGTTTTGATATGTAGATGGCAAGGTTTAGGAATTTCAGGGTCTATTGGTGTCAAGTCTTGAATGTTGATTGAAGGGCACTATAAAAATAGTCTTGACAAACTTTGTAAACATGGTTTCCATTCAAGTTTTTAGAAACAGGCAAACGGCAAATCACTACTTGCTTTTTTTTTGCCACACTAATACTTCACCACTTCCTTCTTACAATTTCCATATCTTGTCATTCCATTTTTAATTTCCCGTCTTCTTTCCTACCAATCCCCATGGTTGCATTAACAGACATGTGTTTTATCAACATTATTTTCATGATAAGCACCAAGATGCTAGTTCAAAAGGAGGACACATGGCGGTCACTAGTATATGTCGACATTAGGAATCTTGATATACTTTGAATCAATAGTTTGTTTGGGTTCCATATTTATTCAAATTCAAAGGTGCACTAGTATATGGTCGCATTAGCAATTTCATGTTCATGTTTCAACTTAAATCACAAGGTTTCCAAGTAATGTTTACTACATAGTTGTTGGGATTTAATACTCATAACAATTATATAAAATCAAATAACATCATCAAAGCATGCGGCGGAAGTAAATAGGAATAATATATGTAAGTAATTAACCGAATAAGAAAACGCGTACCTTTTAGCAATTCAAGAATCAAAAGGTAATTGAACAAGAACCAAAACCCAAAACCCTAACTTTAGGGTTTAATCAATTCGACCCACACAAAAGTCAACCACCAAGATTACAAGCTCAAGCGTGCTTGTCCTTCGTTCTTGTACACACGTGCTATTAGCGATTTGATGTGAAAAGCTAGTTCCTTGAATCACAAATAAAACCAAACACTTGTTTCTTTGAGTTAAGCAAAATCGAACACCCTTGTGGTGAGGGTATACGACCGGCCACACAAAGAGGGAGAGAGGAGAAGAGAAATTAGGTATATTGGTGATCCAAGATTAGGAGAATAATGAATACAAAGGATTGTATATATACATTCTCAAAACTTGGTGACCAAGAAATCCCACCTCCTTGGTTTGGGTAACCCACGACCGGCCAAACAATCCTAAAGGGATTCCGGATCCTTCTTGTCTACTAATTTCATTCTTAGTCCTCGTAGTTTATATTTAACGACCGTTAACCAAACCTCGTTAAATATTTAACTATCGTTATGTTTTATTTCGTGACTAATAATTAATAATAACATTTTATATATTAATTATTAACATCAACTCTCATACGTAATGTGTGCAATCCCGAAGTCTCGAGTTCGAATCCGGACATACATATATTTAAATATCCATAAAACCTTTCAGCTCCCACTTGGATATTACTAAATATAGTAATGACATCAGTTAGTCTAGCTTTCACACGCCAATGCCCCATGATCAAATCGAGTATGGTCTCCTGGAAAAAACCATTTAATGATTCATCATTTTTAATTATCCTTTTGTTACTAATACTACATTAACTATGAATATGGATCAAGTCATTTCATAAGTTAATATTCTGTTTCTCGTTTTATTCGATTGAACAAGATTACCAAATCATCTGAACGTATTCCAGATGGATCTTGGGTATGGCCATACAAACATCTTGTCAACCCTACGAGGGGCCCAAATATAGTATTATGCTTTGAAACAAATTCAAAGGAACAAATTCTCTTGACTACAAACATAACTCATGAACTTTGCAACACTTCCGAAAATAGCCCTTATAACTACCATTTACGGATAGCGTTAGACTATCTTACACAAATGCACTACATTCATATCAGTTATCCGGTATCTCAAGTCTGAGGATAAACACTTCATGATATACTTAATGACAAAGATCCATAAAGTATCATCATGTAAAGTTGGGATGAGTCCTATATTCAATTCATTGAATATCATGTGAATCTGGTATGTCCCATGCATCAATATACTTTAAAAGTATATTCTACCAAAACTCAGATTTGTCTTAATTCAATGACATTCCCACATCATTGATCGACAACGGACTATTAAGAATAACATAAGTTATTCACGGATTAAACATGCAAATATAGGATATAATATTAAGAAAATGAAAAATAAACATAACCAATATTTTATTTCATTTAAACAATATGTGTTCAAAACATCCCTTATCCAAATACTAAATAGATCAATGCATGATAATACTGGTTAATGAATTATGTCTCAAGTAATGACAATCATACTTGTTGACAAGGCATAATTTCAACTAACTTTGATCTATCGGAATTTTGAGAATACTTATCTTAAGAATTCAACTAGTGAAGTTCTTGTATGTGTGCATTCAAAATATCTTGATATTGCCACATAATTTTTCATAAAGTGTGTGACATTCTCAAGCACCAATTTATGACAATCAAACTTTCAAACATTTTTAAAGTTTAAAGTATTCTTATTCTTTATTGTATAATGCAACTATGCTCTTAGTTGAGCACATCTAGTTCACATGGCCATTTACAAGGATGAAATCCTCCCATGACTAGTATTGAGTGTCATCTCAATTAAACCAGCATCATTGTATACAAACAACAATATGCTCTTTAAAATCTTCGTAAACTTCAATATCTATAGTGTAATGTTTGATGCCTTCCAAACTTTCAAGTTTGTTAGCTATGACAATTACGAAACAATTGCTGTATTGCTCATCCATAGAATTTTGAGAGCAAATCCAGGCTGAGGAATGTAATTCTAAATTCAAACATATTCCATTTGAATATTCATTACACTAGTTATCTAATAACTCCATTAGATATCAATGTTGTCAAATCATCTTGCATTCAAGCATGATACAACAATAACATGATGTACATGAAAAATCCTTGTGTCAAACTAAGATTTCATTCATGTTCTACATATCTATTTTCCAAATGATATATCATGTTCTATTAGACTCATTTATTTAATACCACTCATGTTTATTAATAATAAACATATATTCCAAGGTTGTATGTCTTATTTTCTAAATCTTTCATGTGAAGTTCCATTCCAAACTAAAACTTAACATTTAGCTTAGATGGCATGTTACTACCCACAACATATAAGATTTAAAGAAAATGAACACAATACTCCCACTAGCTTTCAGGAATACTTAGAAATTATCTTATTTTAATTTAAAACCAAAACTTGGATTTAATAGTTAAACATAAGAATCATCTCCTAGATGCATGCATATATCCATTCATGGATTCTTGCAGTTTGTACATTTTCAAATATTATGTGAATTCATAAAACTCATTTGTATTACTTATCGTCCACGCAAAAGCAATCACACAAGAAAGAGTTTTAATATTCAATTGTCATTTTTCATATTAATGAAAATAAGTATGACAATTATAATCATTATATATTTAATGTGCCAAGGAAAGAATATTCAATCACAGTTAATTGCTTAAGTGTGATTAATAATCTTGTCACAAGTTATGCATTAAACACATGTACAATATTGTCCATATGATTTCTACACAAAGATTTAAACCACTAGGGTTTTCCTTCCTTTTAAGAAACTCATCTTTATTAAGATAAACCAAGTTTACAAAGTTGATTATCTCTTTGGACAACATCTTAACATTCATAGTATGAATAATTTACCACAATTCAATATTAGGTAATGTATCATTATGATTAACAGGTTTACAATGATCCTGTAATTCATATTTCTCATCATATCAAATATCTGAGATATCCTTGCGGATCTATGAATGAGAATTCCATCATTTTGAGGTATATCATATTTGACCTCATCATGATATTCACTAGTGTATTTTAGAAGATTATGTGTTTTGTAATTGTAATTTAATCTCTTCAAGATCTAAACAAAACTCCCACTTGCTTTTGTAATTTAAAGACTATCTACAAATACTTCAGCAAGTAGAACAACACCAAATTGTTTTCTTTTGGGATATTACAAAAACATTGACAGTTAAGTAAATCTTGTTCGTTAATAACCTACTCCATAAGTAGTTTTAACAATTCAAAACTTCAATATAAGACTCAATGTGATTCATCACATTCCATACTAAAATGGTGTCTTATTAATCTTCTAGGTTTGAGTTTATTAAGTATATCCAATCAATACTCAATTTTCTAACCTTGATAAATTTTGGAAGAAAAGAAGATATAGTTATCTTGAATCAAACAATGTAACAAATGTTTGATTCTTCTAACTGAACATTCCATATACATACAGTATTTCATTAGAATTAATATTGTAAGATAATCTAACAATATGTAAGATAAACATATTCCTTTTGACTTACCTATTTACCAATTAAATCATCTTAATGGTAAAATAAAATTCCAAGCCAATTGCATGCTTTATAACTCAAGTACTTTTGATCAAGTCACTTCATGTCCATGTCTCAACTAGAAAACATAAACAGTTATAATCTCATTATACGTTATAAGTCATTTACCAATGACTTTATGTCTTAATAAGAAGACATAACAAGTTAACGTATTACTTTATATTATATGTCTTGTAATAATGAAAAGACTTCATGTTTGTGACTTTACAAAGAAACACATAAACATTTATAATTTAAAGTAATTATGAACACCACATCATGGTTTCAATTAATTTATTTTCAAGTTAATATACTACTCTATCTATTTATGTCATTCTAAAAATACATAAATATTTAAGATAGTATTACTTTATTTAATTATGTCATTCCATGAAGTGTCCAACTTAAGAAACTGTAAAAGCATCCACGCCCGATCCCACGACAAGTGGAGATTTACCTTGAGATTACAATCTAGCCAAGATCGCACTTAAACTAAAATGTAACTTCAAGTGTTTCTATGATTTGAATGACATAAGACATAAAAGTAGTCTATGTTATAATCTTGACACATGCTCTAAACAAGTCAATCTTATTAGAACGTTAATCTCTTACATCAAGAGAATCCATTAATCATATTTGTATGTGTTGTTCCTTTGCACACAATAAATACTTCTCCCACTTGTGCATAGAACAACATCATATAGATAAACACCATGACATTTGTTTGTTTATGTGAGCAATATGATAGTGTCATAGATATTTAAGCATTACAAGTAGATGTAGGAACACTTAGTTTATCAAGGAAACGTTCATGACTATCCTTGAGAATATGAATGTCTACATTTTTGAACGTAATGTATTATTTCAAGAAAATCTAGAAATAATCTGAGTTATTACCAAGATAATAACTTGTAACTCCCACTGAATTAGACAACGTTACAATAATGTCTTATTCAGTAATACACCATACTCCCACTGGATTTGACAACATCGTAAGTGTTTCATTAACCAGTGAAAATAGCGTGCTATTACGTTGTAACTCCTTTCAAAGACTATTCGTAACAATTATTTAGGTACTAAAAGAGTGTATTCTACTCTGTAGATGATGGATCATCCATCATGCTATTAACTTGAAAAATTGAGCATGCAATTTCTTCCATAATAGGTCTACTATCCCCACAATGGTGTGTAGCACCTTTAATTGGTCAAAGCAAAACAGCTAGATAAAATCTACTAGTTTGTCTTTTACCAATTTTGTGTCATTAGTCTAGCTTCTAATTTAATAACTCATAAAATGTCAAACATGTTTTCTAGTTGACCAAAATGTCATATAAGAATTCAATCACCAACGGAGGGTAATGAAATATCTTAAGGAAAACATGGTGTGCAATTTTCTTAACTATTAAAGTTGCTATGAGTTATATATATTAGAATTTAGATAATTCTAATGTTCCTAACATACCTTTCTCAATCATGAAAAGGAATAAGATTGAGTCTCACTCTTCTTCCATGGAAAATAGTTTATGTTTGTCTTTTAGTAAATTTTTCTTGATCAAACATTTGTTTGAAAACAGAACTAGATGAATTTACCAAAGCCCAAACCACGTTTACGGTTTAATGTTGCATTAATACAATTAAAAGAATTAACAAAATTCAATTTTTAGTATTTTCGATAATTAAGTATTTCAAGAAAATAAAATACCCTTTGGTCAATATTTATATTAACCATAGTATTTTCCTTGAATTTTGGATCCTCATTATCATAGTTTCACCACATCAGTTGATCTGCTAGTGGTGAAAGTATAGAATAGGTAATCGTTGAAAAACGATAATTGACAAACAAGTTTTCAATTCCAAAAATTATGGGATTTACAATTTTGCCAAAACAATTAATGCAAAACGTAAGCATGTTTCATCCCATTTTATGCCTTAAGTCATAGGTCTCACTAACTAACTTAATTAAGTTGTCTAATTTAGAAACTGCAAATCATTAAGCTGAGGTCTCACACAACAAAATAATTCACCTTGTTATTGTAATCTAGATCAAGGTCTCACATAACTAAATTACAACTTCAAGTGTTTCATATCATTAGATGGCATAAACTTAAATTTAAAGGGTACAATTTTTGACGTGTAATCAAAACTTATGTATAAAGAAGCATGCATACAACTTTATAACATAATATTTTCGAAAACCTTACATAAGATTTTAATTGCTAAGATTAAATTCTACAAAGTTTTAATCGATGCGTTGAGAAACTTACAACTTTGCACTAAGATGCTTCGTACATAGAATGGTTATACTAGGTAGCTCCAATCGAACTCACAGGGAGAGGACCATGGTAAGCGCAAAGCATAAACTTAGACATCCATTCAGTGCGACTGTGCGCACTTCTTAATTAACCCCTTTATAGTTTGTTCTAGTGGGTGAGCCGTTCTAACCATTTAGTACAGTCGCATCAATCGATTAAAAGTTCAAGAATAATTCTTAGATAACAAATCAGTTTCACCATTATTTAGTCCATTTAATTTTCTATTCATAAAACCTTTTTTGCCTACTAACATGTCGAAACAATATATAAACAAAAAAGCATTTTAATAAAAATTAAACACACTCAAATAATATAAACATATAACTAAACAATTTAACATATGTAAAAACAATTAGCCACATGCATAATTATTTCGATAAACTCTAATAAACAATTCTAGGCGTAAATAAATGCATACATTAACTAGGGATTTCACCTACAAGGTAGATGAGCCACATACATCGACAAGTCGATTGCGTAAGCCAAAGTTAATAATATACCAATTAGCACGTAACGAATTTTTATTAGTTATAATTGAGGTCTTCCCCAATTCAATAATTATCAAATAAATAGAACATGTGTGTATCAACTAAACAAT
The DNA here is from genome assembly GCA_910596185.1 of Chrysanthemum makinoi. NCBI lineage: Eukaryota > Viridiplantae > Streptophyta > Magnoliopsida > Asterales > Asteraceae > Chrysanthemum > Chrysanthemum makinoi. The sequence goes on along the minus strand of OU343224.1, from coordinate 133,767,564 downwards.
TTATAGCATAACAATACTCCATGGCAAAACATGCATGTTCCACCATGGATTCCGCATAACAATTATCACCCAAGATACGCATATTACATGGCACATAACAATTATTCATTAATTAACCACATAAAATTAGCATGCAATCCTAGGGTTTCTACAAGTTTTATAAAATTAAAACCTAATTAAATAAAATAAGGGTAATCGACCCATAATAAATAAAATTAGGGTTTCGAATTCAAAACCCTAGAAACCATAAAAAGCATGCATATAATCATAAAGATTCAATTTTTATGTGTTTCGGTAATTAATTACATCATATTAACGGCTCGTGATGCCACTGTTGGGATTTAATACTCATAACAATTATATAAAATCAAATAACATCATCAAAGCATGCAGCGTAAGTAAATAGGAATAATATATGTAAGTAATTAACCGAATAAGAAAACGCGTACCTTTTAGCAATTCAAGAATCAAAAGGTAATTGAACAAGAACCAAAACCCAAAACCCTAACTTTAGGGTTTAATCAATTCGACCCACACAAAAGTCGACCACCAAGATTACAAGCTCAAGCGTGCTTGTCCTTCGTTCTTGTACACACGTACTATTAGCGATTTGATGTGAAAAGCTAGTTCCTTGAATCACAAATAAAACCAAACACTTGTTTCTTTGAGTTAAGCAAAATCGAACACCCTTGTGGTGAGGGTATACGACCGGCCACACAAAGAGGGAGAGAGGAGAAGAGAAATTAGGTATATTGGTGATCCAAGATTAGGAGAATAATGAATACAAAGGATTGTATATATACATTCTCAAAACTTGATGACCAAGAAATCCCACCTCCTTGGGTTGGGTAGCCCACGACCGGCCAAACAATCCCAAAGGGATTCCGGATCCTTCTTGTCCACTAATTTCATTCTTAGTCCTCGTAGTTTACATTTAACGACCGTTAACCAAACCTCGTTAAATATTTAACTATCGTTATGTTTTATTTCGTGACTAATAATTAATAATAACATTTTATATATTAATTATTAACATCAACTCTCATACGTAATGTGTGCAATCCCAAAGTCTCGAGTTCGAATCCGGACATACATATATTTAAATATCCATAAAACCTTTCAATAGTCTGGTTTCTAGATATATACGGGGTTGGTTACTAACCCTCAAAAAACCAACGAGTCACACACTAAGCATAGCAATTTTATCAAAAGATTAATTTAAATTTTATTAAACCCTATAGAATCATAATTGTTTGTTCAGTTTTTTATTCAAGAGAAAATACGAAATAAATTTCTCTTATTTTTCCATCGCCGGATAGAATGAAAAGGGAAATAAAGGTTTATTTTATTATTAGCCGTCTATAAATATCCAAATTTTGATGCCTAATACCCCCATAGATAGTTCGAACTGTTGTGTGCGATTTTACATCTCCAGTTCGGATATTGCCTCATGTGCTGGTTGAGGCATTCAATAATTTCAAGCAATGCTCGTCAAACTATTTAGCCCTTCATTTTGAAATTAATTAAGATGTCATCTTTGACTATTACCCCTTCCTTTGGTAATGGTCTTAGTCGGGTGCTAGGCGTCGAATGAATTTGATTTTCAAGTCGTCTCAAACCAATTTGGAAACTATTTAGAAAGGAAGCACAAATATGTTGCAAAAAGATTCGCATAGGAGGTTGAATTATTGGAGTTGTATTTGTGTCCGCTGGTCGTTGTTGTGGGCACTCATTTCATCTTAGCAATTTCAAAAAGTGTGCTATTATATGGTCACATTAGCAATTTAAGTTCTAGATATTAATAATAAGTCCTAAAAGCATGTCTATTTGTTGAGATGAGTTGATAGAAGAAATTTGCAATTAAAGCTGTCTCCTTCCGCCTAAAAAAAGGTGTTGAGGGCTTACTATATAAGTTTGTTGCCAATTTTTTTGTTTAACGGTAATAGTTATAAATAATTATCATGGTTATGTTGAGTTTATAATATATATAACATACAATAAACATGTAAACATCAAGACTACACAGCGGAAGACTAAAGATCATAACAAATAAATAATTAACTGAAAGTATGCGTAACGTACCTCTTGCGAATGTCAGATCTCTTGAGCAAAACGAAGAAGTGGTTTGAAGAGTTGTCCCTTACCGTTCTACAACTCAAACAAAATGGTGTAAGAATAGTGTCTTACTACCACGTTCTTGTACACACGAATTAACCAATGAATCAAGCGATTGCTAGATCTAACACAAGTCCTCGTTTAAGAAAAAACAAAACCAAACTCCCTTACAAGGGGGTGTTCGGTCGAATAGGGACTAGAGAGAGGATAGGAGAGATCTAGGGTTAATTCAATGCACAAAGTGTGAGAAACCCTAGAACCTAACCTTGTTTATATAGTAGATGGGAAACTTTGGGAACAAGTTATGGATTAGGGCTTGGGAAAGCCCCCTTGGCCGGCCATGAGCAAAGCCCAAGGGAAAACCCATAACTTTTTCAAGTCTTTCCATTTCTAGTCCTTTCTCTTTTCATTTAATGGTCGTTAGTCATTTTTCTGTTAAATACTTAACGATCGTTAACCGGACTTAATGTGCAATAATTAATCGTAAACATAAACATTAATTATTAAATTTAATTCTCATTCGCTAATGTGTGCAATCCCGTGGTCACGAGTTCGAATCCGGACATTTACGTGTTTGTAAATATATACATTTCCAACAGCTCCCACTTGGATATGTTTACAAAACGTGAAATGACATTGGTTAGCGTCTAGCAACATGCCAATGCCCCCGGTACAACTCGTGTATGGTTTTCTGGAGAAAACCAAGTTTTGATGATTCATCATCATATTCATCCTTTTGTTTCTAATACCATGTTAATAAGAATATGGATCTCACTCATTTCTTAATTAACTATTCTGTTTCTCGCTTTATGTGATTGATCAAGATTACCAATTCTTCTGAACATATTCCAGAAGACCTTGGGCATGGCCATGCGAACATCTTAACAACCCTACGAGGGGCCCAACAGTATTATACTTCAAAATAAATTTGAAGGAAACAAATCCCATTTTGACTACAAGCAGGATTCATAAATTTCCCAACACTTCTGAAAACAACCCTTATAACTACCAGTTACGTATAGCGTTAGATTGCTTCACAAAAATGCACTACATCCATGACATATCTCTTGTATCTCAAGTCAGAGGATAAATATTCATGATATACTTAATGACAAAGATCCATAAAGTATTATCATGCGAGTGGGATAAGTCCTATAATCAATACATTGAATATCATCTAAAATTAGTCATGCTACGCATCAATATACTTTCAAGTATATTCTAACTAATACTCAGATTTGTCTTAATTCAATATCATTCCTATGTTATTGATTGACAACGGACTATTTAGAATAACTTAAGTTATTCAAGGATTTAAACATGCAAATATAGGATAACATCATAATAAATGAATAATAAACATAACAAGATACTTTATTTCATTTCAATAACAATGTTTACAATATCCTTTATCTAAAATACGTAGTCACAGATGGGCATGAAACTACTAGCTAAACGAAGTCCAAACTTATCAGACAAATGATTAAGTTTTTCACCAGGTAAGGCCTTCGTTAAAGGATCTGCTAGGTTATCATCTGTGTGAACTTTGAGCAACTCAATTTCACCTATCTCGACTTGCTCTCGAACATAGTGATATTGTCTAGGATAGTGTCTCGTGCCCTTCATGACTCCAGGTTCATGGGCAAAAGTAATTGCAGCAGAATTGTCACAATACACTTTAATAGGATTTTCAATCGACGGCATAACACCAAGCCCCGAAACAAACTTCCTTATCCAAACAGCTTCCATGGCAGCCTCAGACGCCGCTATGTACTCACTTTATGTAGCAGACATCGCAAGTGTTGTCTGTTTCTTGCTCTTCCAATCCACAGCACCTCCATTTATGACAAAAATGTAACCCGTTTGAGACTTCGTATCATCTTTGTCACACTTCCGGGATGCATCGCAGTAACTGTAACATGCAGATTCTGCTTCGGATTTCCCCATACACTATGAACATATCTCTTGTAGCCCTAAGGTACTTGAGAATATGCTTAACAGATCCAGTGAATTTCACCAGGATTCTGTTGATACCGACTGGTCAAGTTTTGAGCAAACGCCACATCAGGCCTTGTGCATCGCACCGCATACATGATAGATCCTGCAGCCGAAGCATAAGGAACTTTCTTCATACGCGCCACCTCTGCGGTGTTGAAGCACAGCCTTGGCTGCTCAAACCATGATTCACTTGCATTGGCAAAAATCCCTTCTTGGAATTTTGCATATTGAATCTCTTCAATATTTTGTCAGTGTAAGCACTTTGACTTAAACCAATTAGCCGCCTTGATCTATCCCTGTAGATCTTGATTCCGAGTATGTATGTTGCTTCCCCTAAGTCCTTCATCGAAAAAAATTTACCAAGATAGGCTTTCACCTCATTTAGACTTGGTATATGATTTCCTATGATTAATATGTCATCGACATACAGAACAAGGAAAGTAACATGACTCCCACTAGCTTTGCGATATACACACGGCTCATCAAGATTCTGAGTAAATCCAAAACCTTTGATTTCTCCATCGAATCTTTTATTCCATTGCCTTGATGCTTGCTTCAGTCCATAAATGGACCTCTTAAGCTTGCATACACGGTTAGGAAATAATGGATTCACAAACCCCTCTGGTTGTGCCATATAGATGTCTTCATCTAGACGGCCATTCAGAAAAGCGGTTTTGACATCCATTTGCCAAATCTCATAGTCATAGTGTGCAGCTATAGCTATGAGAATCCTAATAGCTCTTATGTCCGCTACAGGAGAAAATGTCTCCTCGTAGTCAATGCCATAGGTTTGAGTAAAACCTTTAGCCACTAGACGAGCCTTGTAGGTGTGTACATTGCCATCCATGTCAGTTTTCTTCTTGAAGATCCACTTACTTCCAACGATTTTCGCATTGGGAGGAAGGTCAACTTCAATCCAAACTTCATTATCTTTCATGGATTGCATTTCCCCATTCATAGCAATCTGCCATTTATCCTTTTCAGGATCAGCCATGGCAGCCTTATAGTTGGCAGGTTCATTAAGATCCCCAACCATATTTTCCTCCACCTCTACGTTAAGACATAAACGGTCAGGTGCACGTATAGTTCTTTCAGACCTACGAATGGGAACAACTTCAGGAGGAGCACCTAAGCTTTCAGGTTCTTCTTGAAGTTGGCTAGTATTTTCAGAAGGTGTTGTATCTTCTTGATCATATTCCAGATCATATACTCTCCCACTGAGTTCTTGAGATATGAGATTCCTTTCAAGGAAATCTCCATACCTAGCCACAATGACTTTGTTCTCAACTGGGTAGTAAAAGTAGTAACCCATAGTTTCCTTAGGGTATCCTACAAAGATACACTTAACAGATCTGGCTTGGAGCTTATCAGGTGTGTCACGTTTAACAAACGCTTCACATCCCCAGACCTTTAAGTAAGAAAAGTTGGGAGCTTTTCCAGTCCATATTTCATATGGAGTTTTAACAACCTTCTTTGTTGGAACCATATTCAAAATGCGAATAGCAGTTTCAAGGGCATAATCCCAAAAAGTAAAAGGAAGAGTCGTAAGTTCAAACATTGATCGTACCATATCAAGTAAAGTACGATTTCTCCTTTCAGATACACCATTTTGCTGTGGAGTATAAGGAGATGTAAGCTGCTGGATAATTCCACACTCAGCTAAGTAATCTTTGAACTCTTGACTTATATACTCACCACCTCTATCGGATCGAAGAGCTTTAATCTTCTTACCGAGTTGTAATTCTACTTCACTTTTGAAAACCTTAAATGTTTCAAAGACTTCATGCTTATGTTTAAGTAAATAAACATAACCATAACGACTGAAATCATCCGTAAAGGTTAAAAAGTAGGAAGCACCACATTTTGACACATGTCTAAGTGGACCACACACATCAGTGTGTATAATCCAAGTAAATCAGAAGCCCTTTGTAACACCCCAACCCGACAAGGGTAGAAGTGTCACAGTCTGGTGTTATATCAGAACATACAAGTAAAATTTTCAAGCGGAAGTCTTTAAATAATAATGTACCAAGTCATAATAACCAAAGATTTACAAGGGAAATTACAAAATCCAAATGTTAAAATAAAATGAAATCTCAAAACGCAAGCCCGCCAAAACAAGTCCAAATAATAAGGTCACTAGGGTTAGTCCACTCAGATAATCCAACTCTCAGCTCAATCAAAGCCCATCTTCAAACCTAAAACCTGCCGCAGGAAAAGAAATGCGGTTGAGCTTAAAAAAGCCCAGTGAACAGATATAACAAAGCGAAAGCTAAATAAAATCTGAAATGCAAATGAAACAAAGGAACGGATAACAAGTCGTAGCGAAATGAGAGTAATGAGTCAAAGAGGATCCTGCAGAACACAATTATACAGATATCCAAAACGAACAGATAACAAGGAGAGCGAAGCGAAACAAAGCATCGATGACATATAAACAAGCACATACAAACCAGACATACAAGAACTGAAACATAAGCAAACATAGCAGGCGTAGCATCCACACAACATATAAACAATTCAGGAAATCAAAATACGTACAAGCCAAACAGATATCTACAGAAAAGCGGAAGCAATAAATGAATCAGTGAGCATGGCAATTCACACAGGTTAAAACTCTTAATTGAAGACATGATCAGTATCGTAACGGTAATCAAACATGGCAGTCACAAGTAACAAGTAGGATACAGTAAGAACACTATAATTAAATGAATTAAATACATAGTAGGGCAATTAAACAGTTAACAAGCTAGGCTTCACAAATTGAACCATTTACCCAATCAAACCGTAGCATAAATATAAATGCAAACATGGCAGGTCAACAACAAGCAGATAAGGACACCACGGATAGTCATAGTCCACGAGATTAACAGAACGAGGTACAAAAGATAAACAGATCAACAATCGATTTCACACAAGCACGGTTACCAGACACATCAAAGGATCACATAACAGTAAGATAGCATATCATCAGATGACAACAGGTAATCTTATATCGCATACATTCATATCATACAGAGTAATCAGTAGTCATATAAACATGAATATCATAATCAAATCCAATAACATATAACAACCCATACGTGAATGGAACAATAATCGGAATTAACGGAATGAGAGTGTGACAGATCAAAACAATGGAATATATATATCTTGGTAGTAGAGTGAGTCATATAAGGGTACACAGAATATGGTGCGTTGGGGAATGTAGAAGGTACAATATAGGTATATCAAAAGTGTAAGGGTTATCAGAAATCTACCCGAGCCCGGAACATATCATATCATATCATATCATAAGTAGCCATTGTATTCGGAGGGGTGACCTCGGAATACCATACATAATATGAGGGGAGACCTCAGTAACAAATGGAGTAGCTAACTCCCAGAATTGTGAAGACGCGGATTGCACCCGACATCATTCACCAGACAAAGCTCCAATCAGATCAAATCCCTCGAAACATATCAAATCTAGGATGCATCCATACGCCCCCCGGAACATATAGTGGCCAAATCATATACATATAGTGAGCTCATAATCATATCAGAATGGGGACGGTATGTAACATCACTCGTACACACTGGAGTCATGCCATTGGTGCATCAATGACACGGTCAGGTTACCTTCCTGACTAGGAAACATATTTGGCTCGGGTATCAAACTGAAGGGTCAAAACATATTCATATCACATCATAAGGGTTCATATCAAAATTCATATCAAAGTTCATATCAAAGTTTCATATCGAAGTTTTCATATCAAAGGTTCATATAGTTTCATATCAAGGGAGCATAGCAGAGTCATAGGGAAGCCCTAATAAAGAGGCTTAGAGTAACGCATAACATATCAAGCTAGAATCGAAAGATGAATACGAATCATGAGAAACCTTAAGAGGTAAGGTCAGAATATCTGTACCTTATACCGCAAACGAAACACCACAGAAATACCAAGGTCGGAAGCAAACTCCATCTCTGGCGAATCTACACGAATTCATGACTGGTTTTATTAAAACTTATTTAATTCAGATTACTTATTTTAGTCGGCTTTCCAGTTTTAGTAACTTTCCATATTTAGCAGGTTTCCAAAAATATCAGGTTTCCAGAATTAACAAGTCTTTAATGTTACAAATTAGGTTAAGTCTTTATATCAGAGTTATTTTGGAATTTAAGTACATTTTATCAAGTTACAAAAGTCCAGGGTTTATTATGACAAGTTCACATAGTTTAGGGTTCAAATTGTAATTTCATTCATTTCAAGGGTATAGCATGAAAATATTTCAAGTTACTAATTTAATACACATATTATTCAGAATGACATCATAATCCCTTTAGTTTCGTAATTTTACAGTTTATACCCCTCTAGTTACAATATTTACAAAACAAACCTTATATTTACATAATTCATGATTTAATCCCTCTAATATCCATATTTACCAAACAAGCATATTATTTTACCAATTTTCAGAATGTAACCTCAGAATATTCATATTGTACTATTCAGCCCCTCAGATTTCAGAATTTACACATTTAGCCCCTTAAGTTTACAAAACTTATATATTAAATCATAATTCCATAATAATTACACAATAGACCCATAAATACTCAAAGTTACCCAAAACACTCTTAATATCATTATTTACTCAAAATGACTTCAAGTTTCCAGAATTTACATTTTTAGTCCCTCTACTTTAATTATCTTTAAATCGGTTTCATAATTATACAAAATTACTCTTTAAACCTTTTAAATACAAAATTTACACATAAGGCCTTCACTTTATATTTTTACCTGATTAGTCCCAGATTATGACACATTACAAAAATACCCATGAGTATTAATAATTACAAAACAAGCCCTTTACCTTAATTTATACAAATCGGTATCATACAAAAACAACTAAAAACCCTAGCTCATTATCCAATCATTGTACTAATCATTACACAACCTTAAAACATAAATAATGACCATATTTGTATAATTAAACCCTAACCCTATTCGATCCTTAGGATTTCCTTATTTTATTTTCCCTTTTCCATAGATAGCGATTAGGATAAATTCATATAACATGATCAATGCTTCAACAATTCAAAGAACCATTTTTCGGAGTTAATACACATTATATAGAGTCCACGAAAAATAGTCTTCATCCCAGAAAATTCGTTTCTAATTATTTAGGGTTTTAACACGTTTTTAGGGTTTAATTCTCAAATAATTCGTATACCATGCATGGTTCGTTTTTATTATTTTATTTGGAACATATAGGATGAATATAACATGAGAAAAATACCCAATCGATTTTAGGACGTGTGGATCAAGCGTATGAATTTCATACCTATCGGATGAAGAATCGACCAAAGAAAATCACCCCGATCGAACCAAGCCTTCAACGAACCAAAACCTATTTTTCCCAGCTACTCTTGATGATGAAGAACCCCAGAAAAATGCTAGATCCCTTCCAAAAATTCGTATGGAGTCATGGTGAATTTTTGTGTGTGTTTTTGATTTGAAAAGGAATGTGTAAATGTGATTTAATGAAATTGATATGGAGAGTAAATGGTGAGTGATTTGGGCCGGCCATTAAGGGGGGGGGGGGAAGACCAAGTTTATGACTTTCCCATCTTATCACATTATCATGTATGTAGTCTTGATAATAGTCTATATTTAATCTATATCATACGTTAATTACTTTCATAATGTGTGAATATTATTAATGATATAACTTGTTAAACGATGTTGACGTGTTTCCCGAGTTTGTAAAATTTTAAGTTCGAGGGCAAAATTGTCATTTCACACGATTTGAGATTTTAGGGTTTTACAACTCTTCCCCTCTAAAAGAAAATTTTCGTCCTCGAAAATTGAAGTCGCAGGGGTACACAGAGACGTACCGGCTTAAGGCAGACGTAGCAATCCATAGTTTCATACAGGTCATAATCGTATCAGTTTCAAAGCGTACAAATCTTATACGTAACAGATGTCGGTGAGAATCTCACAAAGAGGTACAGAATTCCAAACGAACATGAGGAGTGTCAAATAACGGATATAAGCCTTATTCCATTCACGTACCAACCCCAGGCATTTCCCAACACGTCGTATGATTTCAATAAGTTCAAATTATATGATCTCGGTATTATCACGTTGATCAGGCGTCATAATACTTGCATCACATAACAAGCCCTTATCGTCATCATATTCTGTCCCGGGTCATGACAAATCACATAACCAATATCACGACGAAACATATCATATACAGATACCAAGTAACATACCAAAGCAGGCCCAGAATCGCGTACATACAGCATATAACACATCAAACAACTTACCATACCACAAAGGAGAGAAAACCACCAACTTGCATGAAACGGTTCCTCATGACTCATTACTGTCGGTCCAACAGAAAATTGAGATATACCAGAATGCTAAACGATAAAACTTCACGATTCAAACCGAGTTCTGAACGAATCAAAGAAAAGTAATGCCGATCAAAATCACATAACAAAATATCAAACCGCCACAAACGCATGACAAACAAATCGGAGTAACACAAGTCGCGCCCAAATCATATGAAGTAGATGAACCTTCACAGCCACCTGTTGAAACTTGTCTCCGTCTTTTGCGTCTTTGGTTGATCCGTCCAGCTTCCTCCAACAGCATCTTGATGTCTCCAGCAGCACGGTAGTTGGGTACGACTTCTGCTTCACGAACCTCTCCAGCTCAGAGACTGTTGCAGCAACTCAGGTTCGGCACCATCGTCTTCTGCTCCACAGTAGTCTCAATCTAACGATCGACAAACGGATGTGCGAAGACAAAATAATAAAATCAAATGCGAAGAGAAGAAGAGCAAAACAATGAAGACAAAAGATTATCGAAGTCAAAACTGAACGACAATCAAAAGGAATCGGAATAGATCATAACAGACGGAAACCTAGTGTCTACCCAAGTCCTCACAGGTCAATCCTAAGGTCAACAAGACGAAACACTGGGCTCGATACCATAATTGTAACACCCCAACCCGACAAGGGTAGAAGTGTCACAGTCTGGTGTTATATCAGAACATACAAGTAAAATTTTCAAGCGGAAGTCTTTAAATAATAATGTACCAAGTCATAATAACCAAAGATTTACAAGGGAAATTACAAAATCCAAATGTTAAAATAAAATGAAATCTCAAAACGCAAGCCCGCCAAAACAAGTCCAAATAATAAGGTCACTAGGGTTAGTCCACTCAGATAATCCAACTCTCAGCCCAATCAAAGCCCATCTTCAAACCTAAAACCTGCCGCAGGAAAAGAAATGCGGCTGAGCTTAAAAAGCCCAGTGAACAGATATAACAAAGCGAAAGCTAAATAAAATCTGAAATGCAAATGAAACAAAGGAACGGATAACAAGTCGTAGCGAAATGAGAGTAATGAGTCAAAGAGGATCCTGCAGAACACAATTATACAGATATCCAAAACGAACAGATAACAAGGAGAGCGAAGCGAAGCAAAGCATCGATGACATATAAACAAGCACATACAAACCAGACATACAAGAACTGAAACATAAGCAAACATAGCAGGCGTAGCATCCACACAACATATAAACAATTCAGGAAATCAAAATACGTACAAGCCAAACAGATATCTACAGAAAAGCGGAAGCAATAAATGAATCAGTGAGCATGGCAATTCACACAGGTTAAAACTCTTAATTGAAGACATGATCAGTATCGTAACGGTAATCAAACATGGCAGTCACAAGTAACAAGTAGGATACAGTAAGAACACTATAATTAAATGAATTAAATACATAGTAGGGCAATTAAACAGTTAACAAGCTAGGCTTCACAAATTGAACCATTTACCCAATCAAACCGTAGCATAAATATAAATGCAAACATGGCAGGTCAACAACAAGCAGATAAGGACACCACGGATAGTCATAGTCCACGAGATTAACTGAACGAGGTACAAAAGATAAACAGATCAACAATCGATTTCACACAAGCACGGTTACCAGACACATCAAAGGATCACATAACAGTAAGATAGCATATCACCAGATGACAACAGGTAATCTTATATCGCATACATACATATCATACAGAGTAATCAGTAGTCATATAAACATGAATATCATAATCAAATCCAATAACATATAACAACCCAGTACGTGAATGGAACGATAATCGGAAGTAACGGAATGAGAGTGTGACAAATCAAAGCAATGGAATGTATAAATCTTGGTAGTAGAGTGAGTCATATAAGGGTACACAGAATATGGTGCGTTGGGGAATGTAGAAGGTACAATATAGGTATATCAAAAGTGTAAGGGTTATCAGAAATCTACCCGAGCCTAGAAACATATCATATCATATCATATCATAAGTAGCCATTGTATTCGGAGGGGTGACCTCGGAATACCATACATAATATGAGGGGAGACCTCAGTAACAAATGGAGTAGCTAACTCCCAGAATTGTGAAGACGCGGATTGCACCCGACATCATTCACCAGACAAAGCTCCAATCAGATCAAATCCCTCGAAACATATCAAATCTAGGATGCATCCATACGCCCCCCGGAACATATAGTGGCCAAATCATATACATATAGTGAGCTCATAATCATATCAGAATGGGGACGGTGTGTAACATCACTCGTACACACTGGAGTCATGCCATTGGTGCATCAATGACACGGTCAGGTTACCTTCCTGACTAGGAAACATATTTGGCTCGGGTATCAAACTGAAGGGTCAAAACATATTCATATCACATCATAAGGGTTCATATCAAAATTCATATCAGAGTTCATATCAAAGTTCATATCAAAGTTCATATCAAAGTTTCATATCGAAGTTTTCATATCAAAGGTTCATATAGTTTCATATCAAGGGAGCATAGCAGAGTCATAGGGAAGCCCTAATAAAGAGGCTTAGAGTAACGCATAACATATCAAGCTAGAATCGAAAGATGAATACGAATCATGAGAAACCTTAAGAGGTAAGGTCGAATATCTGTACCTTATACCGCAAACGAAACACCACAGAAATACCAAGGTCGGAAGCAAACTCCATCTCTGGCGAATCTACACGAATTCATGACTGGTTTTATTAAAACTTATTTAATTCAGATTACTTATTTTAGTCGGCTTTCCAGTTTTAGTAACTTTCCATATTTAGCGGGTTTCCAAAATATCAGGTTTCTAGAATTAACAAGTCTTTAATGTTACAAATTAGGTTAAGTCTTTATATCAGAGTTATTTTGGAATTTAAGTACATTTTATCAAGTTACAAAAGTCCAGGGTTTATTATGACAAGTTCACATAGTTTAGGGTTCAAATTGTAATTTCATTAATTTCAAGGGTATAGCATGAAAATATTTCAAGTTACTAATTTAATACACATATTATTCAGAATGACATCATAATCCCTTTAGTTTCGTAATTTTACAGTTTATACCCCTCTAGTTACAATATTTACAAAACAAACCTTATATTTACATAATTCATGATTTAATCCCTCTAATATCCATATTTACCAAACAAGCATATTATTTTACCAATTTTCAGAATGTAACCTCAGAATATTCATATTGTACTATTCAGCCCCTCAGATTTCAGAATTTACACATTTAGCCCCTTAAGTTTACAAAACTTATATATTAAATCATAATTCCATAATAATTACACAATAGACCCATAAATACTCAAAGTTACCCAAAACACTCTTAATATCATTATTTACTCAAAATGACTTCAAGTTTCCAGAATTTACATTTTTAGTCCCTCTACTTTAATTATCTTTAAATCGGTTTCATAATTATACAAAATTACTCTTTAAACCTTTTAAATACAAAATTTACACATAAGGCCTTCACTTTATATTTTTACCTGATTAGTCCCAGATTATGACACATTACAAAAATACCCATGAGTATTAATAATTACAAAACAAGCCCTTTACCTTAATTTATACAAATCGGTATCATACAAAAACAACTAAAACCCTAGCTCATTATCCAATCATTGTACTAATCATTACACAACCTTAAAACATAAATAATGACCAGATTTGTATAATTAAACCCTAACCCTATTCGATCCTTAGGATTTCCTTATTTTATTTTCCCTTTTCCATAGATAGCGATTAGGATAAATTCATATAACATGATCAATGCTTCAACAATTCGAAGCACCATTTTTCGGAGTTAATACACATTATATAGAGTCCACGAAAAATAGTCTTCATGCCTAGAAAATTCGTTTCTAATTATTTAGGGTTTTAACACGTTTTTAGGGTTTAATTCTCAAATAATTCGTATACCATGCATGGTTCGTTTTTATTATTTTATTTGGAACATATAGGATGAATATAACATGAGAAAAATACCCAATCGATTTTAGGACGTGTGGATCAAGCGTATGAATTTCATACCTATCGGATGAAGAATCGACCAAAGAAAATCACCCTGATCGAACCAAGCCTTCAACGAACCAAAACCTATTTTTCCCAGCTACTCTTGATGATGAAGAACCCCAGAAAAATGCTAGATCCCTTCCAAAAATTCGTATGGAGTCATGGTGAATTTTTGTGTGTGTTTTGATTTGAAAAGGAATGTGTAAATGTGATTTAATGAAATTGATATGGAGAGTAAATGGTGAGTGATTTGGGCCGGCCATTAAGGGGGAAGACCAAGTTTATGACTTTCCCATCTTATCACATTATCATGTATGTAGTCTTGATAATAGTCTAGGTTAATTGTGTACGTTTTGACATGTTTATTTGTTACTTAGAGTTTTAATTATTTATGTTCTTTTAATCTATATCATACGTTAATTACTTTCATAATGTGTGAATATTATTAATGATATAACTTGTTAAACGATGTTGACGTGTTTCCCGAGTTTGTAAAATTTTAAGTTCGAGGGCAAAATTGTCATTTCACACGATTTGAGATTTTAGGGTTTTACAACCTTCCACTTGTGGTGAAAAGAAAATGTTTCGTCATCTTCCCAGAGACTATGCAGATTAAGCATTTGTCAAATGATTCATCATTGACGTTTGTAAAAGCCCAACGTGTTGTAGCTTTCCATGCGTTTCTTGCCTATATGGGCAAAGGCGACAATGCCAAAGATAAGAAGAGTCACGCAGTTCAACTTGCTCTTCTTATTTCTAATCTATACACGAATTATTTTCATTGGATATACAAACCATCCATATCATATTATCAAACATACCAAGAATAGGAATTGCATTAAAGTAAACAAAACATTATTTACCACAAACTGAAAAACCACCAACTTTCATAACTTCCTCATGACTCATTAGTGTGGTCCAACAAAACTAATATCTTTTAACAAAGCTAAACGATAACACCCCGAACAATCAAAGAGTAATGCATAATGACATAACTAAAATCAAGCCACAAGGCAACACTAAATCAAAAGTCCTCATATGAAGCCTTCGACAGTTGAAACGCTCCGTCTTTCGTCTTTGGTTGATCCAGCTAACAAAGTATCTTTGTCTCCATAGTCGAGCTTCCTTGAACCTCTCCAAGTCCCTGCGATGTATTACGGCACCATGTCTTCTGCTACCACATAGTCTCATATCTAACGATCGAGGATTTTGCTTATGAAAAGAAAAATAATAAACATGCGAAGAAAAGAGAAAACAATGAAGACAATTTTTATTTTTATTCGAAGTCAAAACGCGACAATCATTCGGAGATAAACTGGAAACCTAGTTCTACCCAAGTCCTCACAGGTCAATCCTAAGGTGACGAAACCTCGATACCATAATTGTAACACCCCAACCCGAGGGTAGAAGTGTCAGTGGTGGCAACATACAAGTTAAAATCCTTCAGCGGATTCTTTAAATTTGTACTCATTAACCAAAGGGTTATTTTACAAGGAAATTACAAAATGGTGGGATGACAACTTGCAAGCCCGCCTTAATCACTTTAGTCCACTCAGATAATCCCTTCACTCTCAAAGCCCATCTTCAAACCTAAAACGCTGCGGCTTTGAGCTTATTCACCCTACCACCCTGTATAGCGAGCTAACTGAAATGCAAATGAAACAAAGGAGCGGATCAAGTCTAGCGAAATTCTCGAGAGTCTGAGTCAAAGAGGATTGCATGTAACACAATTCCTGTATCCAAAACGTGCAATGCATCGATGACATATAAATTAGCGGACATACAAACCAACATACAAGAACTGAAACATTAAGCATTGATTGAGCAGGCGTAGCATCCACACAACATCAATTCAGAAATCAAAATACGTACAAGCCAAACAGATATCTCAAGCAATTGATCAGTGATGTGGCAATTCACACGAGTTAAAACTTTAATTGAAGACATGGTCGTAACAATTTTCCAAACCAGTCACAAGTAACAAGTAGGCTATGAACCTATTTAAAAGTTAAATACATAGTAGTTAAACAGTTCAAGCTAGGCTTCTCAAATTGAGTTTACCCAATCAAACCGTAGCATGCTCATAGGCGGATAGTGCTCAAATTGTTTTTGCAAACATGGCGGTCAACAAAAGCAGATAGACACCACGGATCATTGTGCTTCTCGATATTCAACACGATTTCATGCCATCTCACATAACAGTTCAAGATAGCAGTATCCGTGTTGGGACAACAGGTAGCATACATTCATATCATACAGAGGTAATCAGTAGTCATATAATTTCATAATCAAATCCAATTATAACAACACGTGAATGGATGAATCGGAAGTGAATGAGAGTGTGACCAAATCATGGAATGTATAAATCTTGGTAGTAGAGCAGTCATATAAGGGTACACAATATGGTGCTTGGGGAATGTAGAAGCGTACAATATAGGTAGCTCATAAAAGTGTAAGGGTTATTCTACCCGAGCCAGAAAGTTCAATCAAACCATAATTAGTTGTATTCGGAGGGGTTGGAATAATTTTAATATGAGGGGAGACCTCAGTCAAATGGAGTAGCTAACTCCCGAATTGTGAAATTGCACCCACATATTCACCGCACATAAGCCCAATTCAAATCCCTAAACATATCAAATCTAGGATGCATCCATACTATAATGGCCAAATCATATACATATAGTGAGCTCATAATCATATCATTGTGTAACATCACTCGTAACACACTGGAGTCATGCCATTGGTGCATCAATGACACGGTCAGTAATAACCTCGGGTATACAAACTGAAGGGTCAGAAACATATTCTCATATTGCACATCATTTCATATTGCAAAATTCATATCGATTCATATGTTCATATCAAAGCATATCAAAGTATCATATCGAAGTTTTCATGTAAACATGTTTCATATCAAGGGAGCATAGCAGAGTCTTATAGCCCTAATAAAGAGGCTTAGAGTAACGCATAACTCAAGCTGAATCGAAAGATGAATACGAATCAAGAAACTTAAGAGGTAAGTCAAATATCTACCTATACCGCAAACGAAACAAAACCAAGGTCGGAAGCAAACTCCATGGCGTTCTACACGACATGACTGGACATTTAATTCACCCTTTCCAGTTACTTTCCATCTTAGCAGTCCACGGTTCTCCGCAAATAACAAGGTAATCTTAGGTTAAGTCTTTATATCCGTTATTTTGGAATGTACATATCAACTTACAAAAGTCCATTTAATGACAAGTTCACATAGGTAATAATTTTGAATGTTCAAGGGTATAGCAAATATTTCAAGTACAATTTAATACACATATTATTCATGACATTCATAATCCCTTTAGTTTCGTAATTTTACAGTTTTATCTAGTTACAATATTTCCAAACAAACCTTATATTTACATAATTCATGATTTAATCATATCCATCCAAACAAGAGGTATTATTGGGTTCACCAATCAGAATGGAATATTCATATTGTTATTAGCCCCTCAGATTTCATAATTTACACATTTAGCCCCTTAAGTTTACAAAACTTATATATTAAATCATAATTCCATAATAATTACACAATAGACCCATAAATACTCAAAGTTACCCAAAACACTCTTAATATCATTATTTACTCAAAATGACTTCAAGTTTCCAGAATTTACATTTTAGTCCCTCTACTTTAATTATCTTTAAATCGGTTTCATAATTATACAAAATTACTCTTTAAACCTTTTAAATACAAAATTTACACATAAGGCCTTCACTTTATATTTTTACCTGATTAGTCCCAGATTATGACACATTACAAAAATACCCATGAGTATTAATAATTACAAAACAAGCCCTTTACCTTAATTTATACAAATCGGTATCATACAAAAACAACTAAAAACCCTAGCTCATTATCCAATCATTGTACTAATCATTACACAACCTTAAAACATAAATAATGACCAGATTTGTATAATTAAACCCTAACCCTATTCGATCCTTAGGATTTCCTTATTTTATTTTTCCTTTTCCATAGATAGCGATTAGGATAAATTCATATAACATGATCAATGCTTCAACAATTCGAAGCACCATTTTTCGGAGTTAATAAACATTATATAGAGTCCACGAAAAATAGTCTTCATGCCCAGAAAATTCGTTTCTAATTATTTAGGGTTTTAACACGTTTTTAGGGTTTAATTCTCAAATAATTCGTATACCATGCATGGTTCGTTTTTATCATTTTATTTGGAACATATAGGATGAATATAACATGAGAAAAATACCCAATCGATTTTAGGACGTGTGGATCAAGCGTATGAATTTCATACCTATCGGATGAAGAATCGACCAAAGAAAATCACCCCGATCGAACCAAGCCTTCAACGAACCAAAACCTATTTTTCCCAGCTACTCTTGATGATGAAGAACCCCAGAAAATTGCTAGATCCCTTCCAAAAATTCGTATGGAGTCATGGTGAATTTTTGTGTGTGTTTTGATTTGAAAAGGAATGTGTAAATGTGATTTAATGAAATTGATATGGAGAGTAAATGGTGAGTGATTTGGGCCGGCCATTAAGGGGGGAAAAGACCAAGTTATGACTTTCCCATCTTATCACATTATCATGTATGTAGTCTTGATAATAGTCTATATTGTAATCTTATAATCATCTATATCGTTAATTACTTTCATAGTGTGTGAATATTATTAATGATATAACTTGTTAAACGATGTTGACGTGTTTCCCGAGTTTGTAAAATTTTAAGTTCGAGGGCAAAATTGTCATTTCACACGATTTGAGATTTTAGGGTTTTACAACTCTTCCCCTCTAAAAGAAAATTTTCGTCCTCGAAAATTGAAGTCGCAGGGTACACAGAGACGTATCGGCTTAAGGCAGACGTAGCAATCCATAGTTTCATACAGGTCATAATCGTATCAGTTTCAAAGCGTACAAATCTTACACGTAACAGATATCGGTGAGAATCTCACAAAGAGGTACAAAATTCCAAGCGAACATGAGGAGTGTCAAATAACGGATATAAGCCTTATTCCATTCACGTACCAACCCCAGGCATTTCCCAACACGTCGTATGATTTCAATAAGTTCAAATTATATGATCTCGGTATTATCACGTTGATCAGGCGTCATAATACTTGCATCACATAACAAGCCCTTATCGTCATCATATTCGTCCGGGTCATGACAAAATCACATAACCAATATCACGACAAAACATATCATATACAGATATCAAGTAACATACCAGAGCAGACCAGAATCGCGTACATACAGCATATAACACATCAAACAACTTACCATACCACAAAGGAGAGAAAACCACCAACTTGCATGAAACGGTTCCTCATGACTCATTACTGTCGGTCCAACAGAAAACTGAGATATACCAGAATGCTAAACGATAAAACTTCACGATTCAAACCGAGTTCCGAACGAATCAAAGAAAAGTAATGCCGATCAAAATCACATAACAAAATATCAAACCGCCACAAACGCATGACAAACAAATCGGAGTAACACAAGTCGCGCCCAAATCATATGAAGTAGATGAACCTTCACAGCCACCTGTTGAAACTTGTCTCCGTCTTTTGCGTCTTTGGTTGATCCGTCCAGCTTCCTCCAACAGCATCTTGATGTCTCCAGCAGCACGGTAGTTGGGTACGACTTCTGCTTCACGAACCTCTCCAGCTCAGAGACTGTTGCAGCAACTCAGGTTCGGCACCATCGTCTTCTGCTCCACAGTAGTCTCAATCTAACGATCGAAAAACGGATGTGCGAAGACAAAATAATAAAATCAAATGCGAAGAGAAGAAGAGCAAAACAATGAAGACAAAAGATTATCGAAGTCAAAACTGAACGACAATCAAAAAGAATCGGAATAGATCATAACAGACGGAAACCTAGTGTCTACCCAAGTCCTGACAGGTCAATCCTAAGGTCAACAAGACGAAACCTGGGCTCTGATACCATAATTGTAACACCCCAACCCGACAAGGGTAGAAGTGTCACAGTCTGGTGTTATATCAGAACATACAAGTAAAATTTTCAAGCGGAAGTCTTTAAATAATAATGTACCAAGTCATAATAACCAAAGATTTACAAGGGAAATTACAAAATCCAAATGTTAAAATAAAATGAAATCTCAAAACGCAAGCCCGCCAAAACAAGTCCAAATAATAAGGTCACTAGGGTTAGTCCACTCAGATAATCCAACTCTCAGCTCAATCAAAGCCCATCTTCAAACCTAAAACCTGCCGCAGGAAAAGAAATGCGGCTGAGCTTAAAAAGCCCAGTGAACAGATATAACAAAGCGAAAGCTAAATAAAATCTGAAATGCAAATGAAACAAAGGAACGGATAACAAGTCGTAGCGAAATGAGAGTAATGAGTCAAAGAGGATCCTGCAGAACACAATTATACAGATATCCAAAACGAACAGATAACAAGGAGAGCGAAGCGAAGCAAAGCATCGATGACATATAAACAAGCACATACAAACCAGACATACAAGAACTGAAACATAAGCAAACATAGCGGCGTAGCATCCACACAACATATAAACAATTCAGGAAATCAAAATACGTACAAGCCAAACAGATATCTACAGAAAAGCGGAAGCAATAAATGAATCAGTGAGCATGGCAATTCACACAGGTTAAAACTCTTAATTGAAGACATGATCAGTATCGTAACGGTAATCAAACATGGCAGTCACAAGTAACAAGTAGGATACAGTAAGAACACTATAATTAAATGAATTAAATACATAGTAGGGCAATTAAACAGTTAACAAGCTAGGCTTCACAAATTGAACCATTTACCCAATCAAACCGTAGCATAAATATAAATGCAAACATGGCAGGTCAACAACAAGCAGATAAGGACACCACGGATAGTCATAGTCCACGAGATTAATTGAACGAGGTACAAAAGATAAACAGATCAACAATCGATTTCACACAAGCACGGTTACCAGACACATCAAAGGATCACATAACAGTAAGATAGCATATCATCAGATGACAACAGGTAATCTTATATCGCATACATTCATATCATACAGAGTAATCAGTAGTCATATAAACATGAATATCATAATCAAATCCAATAACATATAACAACCCAGTACGTGAATGGAACGATAATCGGAAGTAACGGAATGAGAGTGTGACAGATCAAAGCAATGGAATGTATAAATCTTGGTAGTAGAGTGAGTCATATAAGGGTACACAGAATATGGTGCGTTGGGGAATGTAGAAGGTACAATATAGGTATATCAAAAGTGTAAGGGTTATCAGAAATCTACCGAGCCGAAACATATCATATCATATCATATCATAAGTAGCCATTGTATTCGGAGGGTGACCTCGGAATACCATACATAATAGGAGGGGAGACCTCAGTAAAAAATGGAGTAGCTAACTCCCAGAATTGTGAAGACGCGGATTGCACCCGACATCATTCACCAGACAAAGCTCCAATCAGATCAAATCCCTCGAAACATATCAAATCTAGGATGCATCCATACGCCCCCGGAACATATAATGGCCAAATCATATACATATAGTGAGCTCATAATCATATCAGAATGGGGACGGTGTGTAACATCACTCGTACACACTGGAGTCATGCCATTGGTGCATCAATGACACGGTCAGGTTACCTTCCTGACTAGGAAACATATTTGGCTCGAGTATCAAACTGAAGGGTCAAAGCATAATCATATCATAAGGGTTCATATCAAAATTCATATCAGAGTTCATATCAAAGTTCATATCAAAGTTCATATCAAAGTTTCATATCGAAGTTTTCATATCAAAGGTTCATATAGTTTCATATCAAGGGAGCATAGCAGAGTCATAGGGAAGCCCTAATAAAGAGGCTTAGAGTAACGCATAACATATCAAGCTAGAATCGAAAGATGAATACGAATCATGAGAAACCTTAAGAGGTAAGGTCAGAATATCTGTACCTTTTAGTCGGCTTTCTAGTTTTAGTAACTTTCCATATTTAGCAGGTTTCCAAAAATATCAGGTTTCCAGAATTAACAAGTCTTTAATGTTACAAATTAGGTTAAGTCTTTATATCTGAGTTATTTTGGAATTTAAGTACATTTTATCAAGTTACAAAAGTCCAGGGTTTATTATGACAAGTTCACATAGTTTAGGGTTCAAATTGTAATTTCATTAATTTCAAGGGTATAGCATGAAAATATTTCAAGTTACTAATTTAATATACATATTATTCAGAATGACATCATAATCCCTTTAGTTTCGTAATTTTACAGTTTATACCCCTCTAGTTACAATATTTACAAAACAAACCTTATATTTACATAATTCATGATTTAATCCCTCTAATATCCATATTTACCAAACAAGCATATTATTTTACCAATTTTCAGAATGTAACCTCAGAATATTCATATTGTACTATTCAGCCCCTCAGATTTCAGAATTTACACATTTAGCCCCTTAAGTTTACAAAACTTATATATTAAATCATAATTCCATAATAATTACACAATAGACCCATAAATACTCAAAGTTACCCAAAACACTCTTAATATCATTATTTACTCAAAATGACTTCAAGTTTCCAGAATTTACATTTTTAGTCCCTCTACTTTAATTATCTTTAAATCGGTTTCATAATTATACAAAATTACTCTTTAAACCTTTTAAATACAAAATTTACACATAAGGCCTTCACTTTATATTTTTACCTGATTAGTCCCAGATTATGACACATTACAAAAATACCCATGAGTATTAATAATTACAAAACAAGCCCTTTACCTTAATTTATACAAATCGGTATCATACAAAAACAACTAAAAACCCTAGCTCATTATCCAATCATTGTACTAATCATTACACAACCTTAAAACATAAATAATGACCAGATTTGTATAATTAAACCCTAACCCTATTCGATCCTTAGGATTTCCTTATTTTATTTTCCCTTTTCCATAGATAGCGATTAGGATAAATTCATATAACATGATCAATGCTTCAACAATTCGAAGCACCATTTTTCGGAGTTAATACACATTATATAGAGTCCACGAAAAATAGTCTTCATGCCCAGAAAATTCGTTTCTAATTATTTAGGGTTTTAACACGTTTTTAGGGTTTAATTCTCAAATAATTCGTATACCATGCATGGTTCGTTTTTATTATTTTATTTGGAACATATAGGATGAATATAACATGAGAAAAATACCCAATCGATTTTAGGACGTGTGGATCAAGCGTATGAATTTCATACCTATCGGATGAAGAATCGACCAAAGAAAATCACCCCGATCGAACCAAGCCTTCAACGAACCAAAACCTATTTTTCCCAGCTACTCTTGATGATGAAGAACCCCAGAAAAATGCTAGATCCCTTCCAAAATTTCGTATGGAGTCATGGTGAATTTTTGTGTGTGTTTTTTATTTGAAAAGGAATGTGTAAATGTGATTTAATGAAATTGATATGGAGAGTAAATGGTGAGTGATTTGGGCCGGCCATTAAGGGGGAAGACCAAGTTTATGACTTTCCCATCTTATCACATTATCATGTATGTAGTCTTGATAATAGTCTAGGTTAATTGTGTACGTTTTGACATGTTTATTTGTTACTTAGAGTTTTAATTATTTATGTTCTTTTAATCTATATCATACGTTAATTACTTTCATAATGTGTGAATATTATTAATGATATAACTTGTTAAACGATGTTGACGTGTTTCCCGAGTTTGTAAAATTTTAAGTTCGAGGGCAAAATTGTCATTTCACACGATTTGAGATTTTAGGGTTTTACACCCTTTCCACTTGTGGTGAAAAATGTTTCCTTGTCATCTTCCCAGCTATGCAAGATTCGCATTTGTCAAATGATTCATCATTGACCGTTTGTAAAAGCCCAACGTGTTGTAGCTTTTCCATGCGTTTCTTGCCTATATGGGCAAGGCGACAATGCCAAAGATAAGAAGAGTCACAGTTCAACTTGCTCTTCTTATTTCTAATGCTATACAACGAATTATTTTCATTGGATATACAACCATCCATATCAATTTCAAACACACCAAGAATAGGAATTGCATTAAAGTAAAAAACATTATTTAAAGAAACTGAAATTTCATAACTTGTAAAAGTGTGCACAAAACTAATATCTTTTAACAAAGAAACTGAAATAACACCCCTAACAATGGAGGGTGCATAATGACAATTATTTAGTTCTAAAATCAAGCCCGAAGGCAACACTAAATCAAAAGTCCCTATGGCTTCGACAGCTGCACGCTTTCCATTGCCAGCGTACAAGTATCTTTCTCCACATGTCAGCTTCCTTGCTCCTCTAAGTCCCTGCGATGTATTACAGATGTGAGTACCACATCCTGTATCATATATCCAGGAATTTTGCTTATGAGGAAAAGAAAATAATTCAAACATAAAAATACCTGATGAGCTAGGCACCATCTTATTTTTATTTTTATTCTGAAGGCACTCATTCAGATAAACTGGACAGTTCCGCTTCCAGTGACTCGGTGAGTTGCAGTGGTGGCAAGTTAAATCCTTCTTAGGATTCTCCTTTTTCTTTCCAGGGTTATTCTTAGGAGCTGGTGGGATGACAACTTGCTTCCCCTTTCCTTTTCTTTTCCCTTTCTTATCTGCTTGCGGCTTTGGCTTATTCACCCTACCACCCTGTATAGCGAGCACAACAGGTGTAGGAGCCTTCTTTGTCAATCTCTTCTCGAAGTCTACAAGCATTGCATGTAACTCATTCACTGTCTTCCCCGTGCAATGCATGTTAAAATTGCGGACAAATCACCAAATCGATCCTGATTAAGGGATTGATTGATGAGGCCGACACATACATCATTCGAGTAACCACAGCCGAGCTTCTCCAATTGATCCAAGTGATGTTTCATCTCGAGGACGTGGTCGGAGACAGATTTTCCAACCTCCTGCTTGCAGCTATGAACCTTTTCAATAAGTTCATATAGTTCAGCTGCAGGTGGCTTCTCAAACATACGTTTGAGTTCATCTAGCATGCTCATAGGCGGATAGTGCTCAAATTGTTTTTGCAATTGAGCAGACATCCCCGAAAGCATTAGACACGCCACATCATTGTGCTTCTCATATTCAACACGATATGCCTCTTGTTCAAGAGCAGTTGCCGTGTTGGGAGGAGCATCAGGCAGAGGTGTAGTCAAAATTTCAACCCTTTTGGCAACACGAAGGATGATCCTAAGTGAACGATGCCAATCATTGAAATTAGGGCCAGTCAGCTTGTCCCTTCCAATCTTATCTTTGAAAGCGGAACTCATTAAGCTCATAGTGTTTTTAGGTTGAGCCATCTACAGAAAAAGTTCAAAAAACCATAATTAGTATTTTGATAATTTTCCTTTTCAATAAACAATTAAATACCCAAGGTTCATATTCATATAACCAATTAATTATTATTGAAAACTAGGATCCAAATTGTCATAATTTCATTACGTCAGTTGATCTGCTAGTAATGAACCTTATACAAAATGGTAGAGCTTTTGCTCAATTGCCAATTTCAATTGCAATTCCTAATTTATGGGATTTACATATAGCCAATATCAATCGCCATGTAAACATGTTTTATCCCATCTTATGCCTTGAGTTGCCAGTTCTCACTGCCTAACTCAATTAAGTTGTCCAACTTAAGAAACTGCAAAATCGTCCATGCCCGTTCTCACGACACGTGGACATTTTACCCTTCGATTACGATCTAAGTCACGTTCTCACGCAAATAAAAGGTAATCTTAGGTGTTTCCGTTTCGCTGGATGGCATATAACTTAGATTTAAAAGGGTAATAATTTTGATGTCAAATCAAATATGTACAAAGATGTCATGCATTCATCTTTGTTGCATAGTTTTTATTAAAACATATATATCTTGTTTTAACGTATAAGATTTTCATCATCAAACTTTAATTGAGGTATTGGGTTCACCAATCAAGGAATTTAGTGTTAATTATCATCCATTATACCGTACTTTTGCATAAGTGTAAACACTTAGTGTTTCGGGTAATTACCACCAAAGTGGCGCATGGAATTAAAACTAATTCGCCCTTAAGGTGAGCTTGCACATTTAATGGCTTACTAAGTAGCTCCATTAGAACTTACAGAGGGCAGAGGACCAGGTAAGCGCAAAAGCATAACCTTAGACATCCTTTCAGTGTGACTGTGCGCACTTCTTTATTAACCCCTTTATAGTTCATTCTAATGGGTGAGCCGTTCACACCATTTGTACCAAAGTCACCAATCAATTAAACGATTATGATTACTATGCTTAAAAATACATGTTTCACCATTGTTTAGGTCAGTTTATTTTTCTTGTAAAAATACCCTTGTTACACATAACAAACAAGCAAGTATTTAAAAATAAACTTATAAACAATGAATGCATAAACAAAAATCATGCATGTCAAATAGCCACATGCAAACCTTTTGATAAATCCTATTAATAATCAATTCTAGATCTGTCAATATGTATATATTTAATTAAGACTTTCACCCGTTTTCAGCTATGTACAAGGTGAGCCACATGCATCGATTCATCGATTGCGTAAGTCAAAATTAAATACATACCACATAGCACATAATTGATTAAATTAATAATGATTGAGGTCTTCCCCAATTTTAGATCTATCATAATTTAATGTATATTACTTAAACAAGAAAGACATACAATAAAAGCAGATCCATGATAAAACATGCATGTAATTATCATGGACATAAAATTACACTTAACAATTAATGCAATTAAACAGAGTTACGCAATATACATAAAGTTGCATGCATCCTAGGGTTTCTAATCCAATTAAAACTTTAGTTTACAAAACCCTAATTAGGGCACCAAAATAAACGCCCCCTAAAAATTTAGGGTTTAGGTTTTGCAAACCCTAGATCTACGCATACAAATAATAGCACAACTTGTTTATTTTAATTTATGTGTTTCAGTAATTAATTACTTGTTATACAAGGCTCGTGATGCCACTGTTGAGTTTATAATATATATAACATACAATAAACATGTAAACATCAAGAGTACACAGCGGAAGACTAAAGATCATAACAAATAAATAATTAACTGAAAGTATGCGTAACGTACCTCTTGCGAATGTCAGATCTCTTGAGCAAAACGAAGAAGTGGTTTGAAGAGTTGTCCCTTACCGTTCTACAACTCAAACAAAATGGTGTAAGAATAGTGTCTTACTACCACGTTCTTGTACACACGAATTAACCAATGAATCAAACGATTGCTAGATCTAACACAAGTCCTCGTTTAAGAAAAAACGAAACCAAACTCCCTTACAAGGGGGTGTTCGGCCGAATAGGGACTAGAGAGAGGAGAGGAGAGATCTATGGTTAATTCAATGCACAAAGTGTGAGAAACCCTAGAACCTAACCTTGTTTATATAGTAGATGGGAAACTTTGGGAACAAGTTATGGATTAGGGCTTGGGAAAGCCCCCTTGGCCGGCCATGAGCAAAGCCCAAGGGAAAACCCATAACTTTTTCAAGTCTTTCCATTTATAGTCCTTTCTCTTTTCATTTAACGGTCGTTAGTCATTTTTCCGTTAAATACTTAACGATCGTTAACCGGACTTAATGTGCAATAATTAATCGTAAACATAAACATTAATTATTAACTTTAATTCTCATTCGCTAATATGTGCAATCCCGTGATCACGAGTTCAAATCCGGACATTTACGTGTTTGTAAATATATACATTTCCAACAGGTTACACATGTCTGATTCGTAGGTGTCGGCATTTTAACAAATCAAAACATACATTTATCAAAGAATAACATAATTGATCCATTTATGTTTGTGAGCATTTTTATTTTTTTGTATTAAGATTATTATATAATATAAATAAACATAATTGATCCATTTATGTTTGTGAGCATTTTTATTTTTTGTATTAAGATTATTATATAGTATAAATAAACATAATTGATCCATTTATGTTTGTGCACATTTTTATTTTTTGTATTAAGATTATTATCTACTATAAATAAAGAAAGGGCAGATGATGAGAAGTGAAAAGGGGGGCATATATTGTAAAACTAGTATAGTAGGGGAAAAAGGTAAAAACGATGAGATTAATTATTACAAAATTTAAACAGAAAAAAAAGATGGGTAATAATGTCTTAAATAAAAGTTAACGGTTGGTTTGTTAGAACAGCAATTCGGCCATCCATATACCTAGCCATATACCGTAGTATTTTTTAAAGGGTTATTAGTATAAAAAGGCATCATACTTGTCACTTTAATATGTTATTTAATACAATTTTACCTTTCAAAATTTGAAAAAAGTAAGGGTAAAATAGTCACAAAGTACACACAATAGCACGATTTTAAAAAGTTGGTGTCAAGTTGAGAAAAAAATAAGTACGCAACATAGAATGACAAAAAGTGACAAGTATGATGCATTTTTATGCTAATAATATTTTTTTTAATATAAAAAGGGAAGGTTAATTAGCTTACTACCACCGTAAAAACAATAAAATTTTACCACGTTAAATAAATCTTAATTAGTGATCGGTTGCAAAAATCTAGGAAAGGATTGATGAAGTTTTTTTAATAAACTTGTTTGTGGTGACTATGATAATAATTCTATGTTGGGTGTTGGTGATGATATTGTTGTTAGTACTTATACAAGTGATGGTGGGGATGGGATTAAGTCAACAAGTTTGATGGGTGGTACTGTTGGTTCTAGTTCTAAATATGGGGTTGATATTCTTGCTCATGATGGGGATGAAAAAATTTGTGTTATTGTTATTGAAGAAACATCTGCTGCTAATCAAGAAACATAACATATATCTAGTGGTATCAAAGAAATTCTTGTTGATGATCAAGAACAACAAGAAGAAGTTGTTGCTTTTGCTAATGATGGGAGTGACTTTTAAAAAGCGTTTTCCATGGTGTTTGATGTTATAAGGATGAAACTATGGGACTTGTTGGCCGGAAAAATCTCACCATAGATTTTGCATCCTTGTGCAATTGTGTTGTTGGTAATGCTCTTTTGGTTTTTTATTACATACATGATCAAATCTTTTTTGCTTTAGTTTTAGTCAAACATTCTTTTTATAAAAAAGTTCAACCTCAAATCTACTTTTAGATAGTCCTGCATGTCATTCTTTAATGTAGCATCTCTTGTTTTGGTGAAAAGTAATCAATAAAATTGTATTAAATAACATATTAAATATGTTTTTTGTTGATGATGATATAATAATAATCATATGTTTGTGAACCTGTAACTACTTTAATTTACTATCATCTATTTCTTGTTCAATGTTAATACTAATAATGTCTCTTTCCTTTTTCATAAAATTTTCAGCTTTTATCAAAATGTTAGAGACCATCCTGCCTTACGCCTATAGCGCTTTTCACCAAGATCATGTGTTTGTTCTCTACCAAACAAAAGCTCAAGCAAAATGGTAAAACTTATCATCTTTCCTCAACACCAGACCAAATCAAAGTCGCTTTCCTTTTACATGGTGTCAAAAACAAACATCATGTTAGCTTCTATTTTCATGAGAACAAAAGACTCTACATCACAAGTTTTGTGCAAAAACCTTAGGGATTGGATTTGGTTGAGACCTTTGCAGACTTGTCCCCTGGCGATTATTCTTCCACCAACACAGATTCATGCTTCGACAGCGAAACTGGCATATTCCTTGTTACCATTACCGGGTTTAACTAGCATTCTTTTAAATGATCTTTTGGGGGCGTTACAACCTATATATTCTTTTGATTGAACTGTCATGTTATATTCTTTTGATACTCCATTGATGATTTCTTTGATCATCATCTTCAGTTCTCACACAGTTATTGTGTTGCTTTTGTGGCTCAACTAATAACCGTCTTATATAAGCAACTGGTGTTGCTTCAAAAAACAAAAGGCAAATAATTAAGCAGTTTTTGTAAACAATATTATACATGTGCAGGCTTAGCTCCTTACACACTC
This sequence comes from Chrysanthemum makinoi, assembly GCA_910596185.1. Taxonomy (NCBI): domain Eukaryota; kingdom Viridiplantae; phylum Streptophyta; class Magnoliopsida; order Asterales; family Asteraceae; genus Chrysanthemum; species Chrysanthemum makinoi. The sequence goes on along the minus strand of OU343224.1, from coordinate 133,737,066 downwards.
ACCAATTCTATCTAACTTTTGTGTTGTTTCTCAAGTTCTCGACGATGATATTAATGGTTACTGCGCAATTGGGAGGAATACATCCATTTTATTTAGAGGTGAAAACTAGATGTGGGTCAAAACGGGTCTCAACATATTTTTCTTTTTTAGTTTGAGTAAATTACACCGTTGGTCCTTAAACTGCTTGATTCGCGCATTTGGTCCTAAATTATCAAAAATCAAGCTTTAAATCCCAACATTCTTCGTAAATTACGCGACTGGTCCTATTTGGCTAATGGCGGTTAGCCTCTCTCGTTAGTCAACACACTTGGTTATATGGGTGATGGGTATTTTGGTAATTGGAACTAAACTCTCTTTTCTATACTCATTAATACACATCTCATCCCCAATCACATCATTTTTTCACTCATGCCTATTATCATACTCTACCCGGTACCCACCCACCTACTGTTTTCTCTTCGAGTACATATTTTTCTTTTCCCTGAGTTACTTCATCACTTCATCGCCATTGTTTCACCAAATTTTCTTGAACAAACGTTCAGCTTTTATGATCTATTAACATAATGGGTTGAATCGAATCCCATGGAAGAGACGTGAAGGATTAGTACCACAAATGAAGGATGAGTTGTATGATGAACTCGAACAAATGTATTGTAAGTATTTTTAAACATTCCATGTTTTGTTGTTTTTAGGTTAAAAATTATTTCTAAGACTTGTTTGTTTCTTGTTTTAAGATTACTCACCAAACTGGTTTTCCATCCGTATTCACCATGGTGGAAATTGTAGGCGGTTTTTAGGACGAAAATATGTAGGAAGTAAACCTGATATATTTGATAGGGTAGATATAGATATTTTTCGGCTTATGACCTAAATAAGATGGTGTTACAGTTAGGTTATACTGGTATAGAGGAGCCTATGTATTATCATTATATGGATCCTGAGACTGACTTAGATGTTGGTTTGTTCGCTCTTGGTAATGATGAGGATGTACATGGTTTAGCTAGGCACGTTTTGAGTTTTAAACTTAATGATGTCTATATTGAACATGGAATTACTAAGCTTAACTGTTACCATATGTCAAACTCCCAAATTAGAGCAAATATAGCGGAACACCAAGAGGACATGGGGAATGATGTTTGTAGTATTACACCTAAGCGAAATAAGGTATGTTGATGCTTCAATGGTATGATGATAGTCCATCAGCTAAGGCTAGTTCAAGCAGTGGGCCTGTGACACCAAAGTCAATTTCTAAAGGGTTGTTTATCGAGCCTGTTCTGAAACCATGGTCCCATACACTCAGCTGAGTGGTATGGATTTAGGTAAAAAACATTACAATGAACTACATGTTATAGAATCTCAATTTGGTAGTATAACAAAGTTATTTGCTAGCAAAGAAAAAGCTATGAATGATGTAATTGGGGAAGTGATTCAAAACTAAAATTTGATGTTATGGAGCTAGATGCACCTATAGGTAGGTAATGTTGACGTTATGCATTTTCATGGTTCATGTAGGTGAAGAAGGTGTTTTCAGTGGATGCTTAGATAAGGTAGATGCACGCGTTGAGTGTCAGCAGGTAGCAGTTCAAGATAAGGTAAATGAACACATTGATCGTGACCTAGATGTTGTTCAAGATTGGTTAGATGAAGGGTTAGATACTGAGCATAAAGTTGTTGAAAATTGTGTTGATGAACACTTACATATTGACGATCCTTTAGATTTAGAGACTGACTATGATGGATAACAATAAGGACAATGAGCTTGATCAAAATATCATGGTGAATGTAGAGAATGATATAGATGAGCCTGATGTGGAGGTCCATTTGTTTGGTCTTAATCATAATAATCAGGAGTTTACCAATCTAAGGGTAACTAGTATTGTCCCTGAACATGTTGTTATGGGTGATGATATGTATGTGATGGAACCCGATGAGTGTGAAAGTGATACCGGGTCTGAAAATGGTGATGGTGCATGTCAAATGAGAAGGGAACTTAGAAAATTAGGAAAGGCTGCCATGTAAGGTCAAAGTGAAGGAAATAAATACGCTTTCTATTGTGAGGAGGTCTTTGCTAGTTCTAGGGAAGTCAAAGAAAAATTGTATATGCATTCAATTGAAACTAACCAAAGGACACATTATATAAGCCATATTACCACTAGTCTAACATTGTATGATATTATGTTGGCTTTAGTGTAACATTATATGATATTATGTTGGCTTTTGCTTCTTACTTCTTACAAAAATTATAGAGTATTTATTGCATAATCTAAAATGTATGATATTGTGTTGGTTTCTTGATATTTATTTCTTACAAAATTTTAGAGTTTTTATTGCTTAAACTAACATTGTATGATATTTTGTTGGCTTATTGCTATTTATTTCTTACAAAATTTTAGATTATTTATTGTCCAATATTTTGCCTTTTCTCATGTGCTTGTGTTAGGGGTGAGCAAATAGACTAAGAACCGAATCGGAACCGAGAACCGAACCAGAATCGACCTAACCCGAGCCGCATTTTAGAACCGCGGTCCAATTCTCGGTTTTTAAATATTGCAAGTTTCGGTTCTCGGTTAAGTTTGGTCCTGAACCGCGGGTATCGGTTCCGGAACCGCACGATTTCAAAATTCATTTATTTAAGTTTTTGATAATAAATCATATGTATTTATTTAGTCATTATTGTGTGTTTAATTGTACTCTTGAGCCCAATCCACAATTACAAAACAACAAATTCAGCATTGTAGCAATTTCAAATATTTTAAATTTTGGCTGTGTCAAATGTGACATGGTATCAACAAACCCAAACATTAAAGTTTACACTGAATCTAGCAAACTGAAGTGGCATCATATAGCCAAACATCGAACAATGCAGTCAAGACTCATACATCGCAATCTTGACATAGAAACTTCCCCATAAATAATTATTACAAGCGGATTTTGATTAAAAATTTCAAATCCACTCCTAGCTAAATCAAACAATACGGAAAAATATTCTAACTTTCTAAAGGTAACAGAAGTACTTCCCATGTTCAATATTAACATACTACTTGCCGTTAAAATTTTGACTATTAAGTGCTACTTCACACTCCTTTAGTTTCATGTTTGGTTATTTATTAACAGGCACATCAAAGATGGAATTTTATTTTATGTAGTGAAAGCCACGACATGTATTTGAGTTTTGCGGACTAAATTATTAATTGCACATGTTGCTTCATAGAACATCATTGACAAAAACTAAGGCTATAACTCACAAGTACTTATATGCAATGAAAACTTTTAAACAGAGAGTAAGTGTATTCAATTATACATGATTTTTATTGGACGTTTAGCTTTTCTAAGTTCACGATTATATATTTAGTTTTTTTGCAGTTCTAATCGGGTAGAACCAACATACTCGATCCGGACCTGAGAACCGAAACATGTTCTGCAGTCCGGTTCTCGGTTTCTAAATTATGAGTAATTCGGTTCTCGGTTCTTGCGGTTCCGAGTTGGTTCCGTGCTGTTCCAAAACCGCGCTCACCCCTAGCTTGTGTTATGTCACCTCTTACGATTTGGATATTTTATGTTTTTATTCTTAATCAAATCCAAAATCGATACTATTATTTGTATATGATGTTTAAATAAAAAGAGCGTACAATAATGATTAGCTATGCAACAAATTTTTGGCTAATAACTTTGTATGCCAGCTAAATTTTTTGTAAGTACTTAAGTTTGGTTCATTTCTGGTTACACGCAATAATATCAACAGGATCAAACGATCGAATAAACAATCACATAAAAAGACAAGAATTTGAGGTGGTTTAGCTGATAGTTTCTTTATCCATCTTTAGCTATTGGGCTTTCATTTACGGTTGTCAGTACTCAGTAGGTCTGAAGTAGGGGCGTGCAAAAATGATCCTCTCAAGCTGAAATGATCAACTTGACTATTTATGAGTCTTTATATTTGATTTAATGTCTCAAATCAAAAGAAGTTATTTTGATTTAAGTCATTAGATTAAACCCAATGACTCATAAATGCCCAACTTGAGTCAAGTTGATCCACTCATCTTGAGAGGATCTTATTCCCGTGCATAATTCGGGTTGCACTAACAAAAATCCAAAAAACTAAAATCAAACCAAACTAAAAATTAACTCATTGAATTTATAACTGAACTGAATTTGTCAAAACCGAAATAAACATTCAGTTCTCGATTCGGATATAATTTTAGCACAATAAACCAAAAACTGAATTCACATAAATATATATATTTTTTATATATTTATATATAAAAAAAGGACAATAAAACTCTTTCATAGAATAAATATAATATTTTTTAAGCTTGAAAACTTTTTTTGTGCTAAAATTTTATATACTTAAATAAATAAAGGGGAAGTATTACCTACAACAACAAATCAGGCAATTACCTGCTTTTTCTTTATGAAAAAAACTAAAAAATTTACAATTAGCCTCTTCATTTTTATTATATATACATGTTTCTCCTCTTCTTTTATGAAGGAAAGCAGGCAATTGACTGCTTTGGAAAGCATGTGATATTTTCCCATAAATAAATAATTTAAATTAAGGAATTCGGATTATTTGATTCGGTTTTTAGTTATTCAGTTCGGTTTAATCAAATTTTAATTTGGTTCGGTTTAAACCCAGAAAAAAAAATTAACCGAAATAATCGAACCAATAACCTAATAACCGAACCGATGAACACCCCTGATCTGAAGGAGGCCCATTTGTGAACCTGATAAACAGTATAATTCATCATTCATAACTCATCCACGGCCTAAAATATATATATATAAAAAAAAAAAAGACATGCATGAGTTTAGTCTTAGTAAGATGTATCATTCAAGGTTGTCAAGATCGGGATCCTACCCAGGATCGTTTTCATCTTTGCAAGATCGTGATCGTAAGATCGGATCGGGATCTTAAGATCCTACTCTAATGTTATTTGTTAATAGTTTATGTAATTTTAGACAAATCTACAAATTCTAATACATTATAACCACAAAATACTATGAATGTTTCATATAAATGTTGTCATAAATTATGATTATAAAATGTTTAAAAAGATTAACATGTTGTTTTTTGAATTCTACAAACAAACAACCCATTAATTTATAGTTTTTTAGTTTGTAATCCGAGAAAAGTAAGATCGGATCGGATTAGATCGTAAGATCGTATGATCAAGATCGGGATCCTATAAGATCTTAAGCTTGCAAAGATCCTATGTAGGATCTGGATCATTTTTGCTTTGCAGTATCGTAAAATCGTAAGATCCTAAGATCAGGATCGGGATCCTGATAACTATACTATCATTAAAGTCCATTATTGATATATCGGGAGAAATTTAAACATTAGCATTAGCGGATCTACACTTAACTACTTTCACTATGCATGGCTTCTTTAACACGTATTTTGTTTTTCTTGTATTTTTAATATATCGTAGATCTTTAATCCATCTTGTAAGCCTGTCCTCAACTATATCATCGGTGTCACATGACAGTACCACAACTTATGCATGGTGTACGTGCGTCCGATATCGCTAAGCTATTTGGACAGTAGGCTAGAAGACAAGCCCCAAGAACGTGAAGCTTCTGAAAACGTGTCAAGAAACTATAATTATTAGTCCCACGACCATTCATTGTAGAGTTCCTTTCTATTCATTCGTGTTTTTAGCTGTTACCACTTAAAAAAAAAAAATAAATAAATAAATAAAATAAAATAAAAAATAAAAAATAAAAAAAATCTTACCATTTTGAATATCTATATGCATTTAGGCCTTCTAAAATTAGAAGGCTAAAAAATTTAGACTTTTTTAAACTTACTTAGAATAGATAAAGTATTTAAGTTGTGGGCTCCATAAAAAATTAAGATAAGGAATTTCATTGGTGACATGTGTCACTTCTCTAACTAAAAAATAACAAAGGGAGGAGCTCTAACAAACTAAAATAAGGAGCTCCAATAATAGGGTGACACGTGTCACTTCTTAACTAATTAATCACTTTTATTTTTAAATTTAAATATCTTTTTATTCGTTTAATTTTTTTATGATCTAATTTCACCATATTTTCTAAAATTTTGTGCTCTTTAATTCAACATCCATTTTTATATATTTTTATGAGTTTTTAGTTTTTACATTTTTAGTATGTTTATTTTATTTTGATTCAAATTTTTATAACTTTAACTTTTTTTCAATCAATACAAACTTGATGTATCAAAATCATTTACTTTTGGAAGAGTGTGATACGCCAAGGGCTGCTAATGGACCAAGGAGAATTGCAAGGGTATCGAAGAAACCAGTGTGGCACAAGGACTTTGTGTTACACTAGGATTAACTATCTTTATCTTTATGTTTTATTAGGATATGTCAGTCATGTTAGGATAAGAGTCATTGAGAGTCATTGTTCGTCTAGGAAACGTCTTTATGTTTGTGTTGGATTAGCCTTTGAGTCGTGTATGCTATTTAAGCAACACCATTAATGAAATCATACAGATTTTCTGAGTCAAATACTTCTCTTCTTCTTGCTTTTAATTCTGACGGAGCTAGCACCCGCTTAAAGTGGTGCCAACCATCGATACTTCCTCAACGGGTCGTATCAATTGGTGCTTTCATTGCTATCATGAGCATCGACGAGAACACTATTCGGTTGTTGCTCAAAGAGCAAGCCGACACGGTTCAACAGATTGCACAACAACAAGCTGCGGGGTTTCAGGAGCAGCTTAATGTCTTGCGTACTGAATTGCAGGCCACACGAGGGTTACTTCAGCATCGTCCGGGTGGTGGTGGCGATCAAGGGTTATTGCCAAGATCGATGCGTTTGGATGTTCCCAAATTTACCGGGGATGATCTTGATCGATGGATTTTTGCCATTACAGAATATTTTTCTTTACTTAACACACCCGCGGATCAACGTTTGCGGATTGTGGGTTTTAACCTCGAAGGCGCAGCGGCGGAATGGTTTCGTTGGATGTCGAAGAATGGGTTGATCACCGATTGGGATCGTTTTGTGGAAAGTGTTAAAAACCGATTTGGACCTTCCAAATACGAAGACCCACAGGGGGCTTTGTCGAAGCTGCTACAACTAGGTACGGTGGAGGAATACCAACGTGAGTTTGAAAGATTAATGAATATGGTTACTGATATACCAGAAACCTTGCTCATATCTTTCTATATATCTGGGCTTAAACTTCATCTTCAACGTGAATTGTTAGTGTCCAAACCGACAACATTAGGTGACGCATTTTCGTTGGCACGTATTACGAAGCCGCTTGGATGACCGGTATCGTCAGTTTCTGTTACAGCCACCAAAGCTGTTATGAGTGCTGGGGGACCACGACAGTCCACCCCCCGTTTTGGGGCTTCTTCAACCTCGGTTGGCGCTACTAAACAAGCATTGTTACCGACTCCATCCCAAACTCAACCCCCCTTCAATACAACTTCCAAACCACTTGCTATTAAATGGATCTCTCCCGCGGAACGTCAAGAACACCTTAACAAGGGATTGTGTTTTAATTGTGATAATAAGTGGGCACGCGGTCATAAGTGTCCGGGGAAATTTTTACTGCTCATGACTGATGACGAGGTTGATACAGAGACCGAGGCCGACACACGCACTCTCGAGGCAGTGGAAAGTGGCGACATATCTATTTTACATTCTCTCGTCGGGCAAGGGAGCCCTCATTCTCTCCAGCTTTGGGGTTCGATTGGGACAGGTAATGTGCATGTTTTAATTGATAATGGTAGTACTCATAATTTTGTTAGGCCCGATGTCGTGGAGAAAATGAAGTTACCGGTTCAAGCAACCAAAGCTTTTAAGGTCTATATCGGGAGTGGCGAATCTTTACTATGTGAGAGTCTATGTACCCAGGTTACGTTATGTATGCAAGGATTCTCAATGGACATCGATTTATATGTTCTTCCAATGAAAGGTCCCGATGTTGTTTTGGGAATACAGTGGCTACAAAAACTCGGCAAAGTAACACATGACTATGCAGAACAAACCATGGAATTTACGATTGAGAATACTACGTATACCTTGAAGGGTGACGAGTCTTTACGCATGAAAAGAATTAGTCTTCATCATATGCATGCATTACTTGAAACCGATGAAGTCTATGGAATTTATGAATTACACACTTTGACAAGGGACGAGGATGGGGTCGACCCGTCGACGGTGAATGCAGACTCCACGCCCCCTGAGATTGCTCCGCTCTTGGATCGATTTGGTTCCTTGTTTCAGTTACCTACTGCCTTACCTCCCCATCGCGTAGTAGATCATAGAATCCATTTGTTGCCTAATACCAAGCCCATTAATGTTCGGCCGTATCGCTACCCTCACTATCAGAAGGGTGAGATGGAGAAGCTTGTTCACGAAATGTTGGAGCAGGGAATTATAAGGTTTAGTCAAAGTCCTTTTTCGTCTCCTGTTTTACTTGTTAAAAAAAAAGATGGGAGTTATCGTTTTTGTGTGGACTACCGTGCACTTAATGAGGCCACTGTTAAGGATAAGTTTCCCATCCCAACTGCCGATGAGATGTTTGATGAACTCGGAGGGGCGGTTATCTTTACTAAGTTGGATCTACGAGCGGGATATCACCAGATAAGGGTTCATGACCGCGACATTTACAAAACGGCTTTCCGCACTCATGATGGGCACTACGAATTTTTGGTTATGCCCTTCGGGCTCACCAATGCTCCTTCTACTTTCCAAGCCACAATGAACCGTTTGTTTTCACCCTATTTACGTAAATTCGTAATCGTTTTCTTTGACGATATTTTAGTTTATAGTAAATCACTTGAAGCTCATGTGGAGCATTTGGAGTGTGTGTTGTCTTGTTTACAGAAAAACCAATTTTTTGTGAAACGTTCTAAGTGTGCGTTTGGGGCGTCTTCGTTGGAATATCTTGGTCACATAATATCAGGGCATGGTGTGGAGGTGGATTCTAAAAAGGTGGCAGCTGTTCGTGATTGGCCAGTACCTAAAACGCAGAGACATGTGCGTGGATTTCTTGGGTTAGCTGGGTATTATAGGCGGTTTATAAAGGGCTACGCTACTATTGCTGCTCCGTTGACTGATTTGTTGCGCAAAGACGCGTTTCAGTGGGGTGAATCAGAAACCACAGCCTTTGAAGCTCTCAAGCTGCAATTATCCACTACCCCGGTGTTAAGTTTGCCCGACTTTGCGCAAACTTTTGTTGTTGAGACTGATGCGGCAGAAGGAGGCATCGGTGCGGTATTGCTCCAAAATGGTCGACCCATATGTTACTTTAGTCGGCGGTTAGGACCACGCATGAGAGCCGCGGCGACTTACCATAAAGAATTATTCGCTATTGTGGAAGCGGTTTTTAAGTGGCGACACTACTTGCTTGGGCGGCGTTTCGTGATACGGACTGATCATAGGAGTCTCAAGGAGCTTATGCAGCAGGTCATTCAAACTCCGATTCAACACAAATATGTTCGTAAGTTGCTAGGTTTCGACTTTAGCATTGAATATAAACCGGGGGTACAAAATCAGGTGGCCGATGCATTGTCTCGAATGTATGAGGATGCCGAACCCTTAACAGCTTCTTTTATGTCATTAAGTCAACCACTGACCGGGTTTATGGGCGAACTAAAGGCAGAGAACCAGGATTTGGAGGAGTTACGTGTTCTGCATCAGCAACTTGACCAAGGGTCAGCTGCGGTTGGTTTTCGGCGTCAGGAAGGGTTGGTAATTTTTCAAGATCGTTATTTTATTGGGGTGGAATCCAAATTAAAACCCTTGTTGTTGCGTGAGTATCACGATACACCCAGCTCGGGACATGGCGGGGTCAAGAAGATGATGGTCGGTTTATCAGCTATGTTTTATTGGAAAGGGATGCGTCGGTCGGTAGAAGACTATATTAAAAGTTGTCGTGTATGTCAACAAACCAAGTATTCGACACAAGCAGTTGGAGGTTACTTACAACCGTTAGCTACGCCGACTGCGGTTTGGGAGGATGTATCAATGGACTTCATCACGGGTATGCCATTATCAAAGGGTTTTACTGTTATTCTTGTAGTGGTGGACCGATTCTCTAAATATGCACACTTCGCTCCTTTACCAACTAGTTTCAATGCCCACAAAGTGGCGGAGGTCTTTGTCGAAACCATTGTCAAACTCCATGGAATCCCGAAATCTATCGTGTCTGATCGTGATCCTATTTTTGTTAGCAAATTTTAGACGCAACTTTTTAAGCTTAGTGGGACGCAACTCAATCATAGTACCGCTTATCACCCTCAAACGGATGGACAAACAGAAGTGGTAAACCGTGGGCTGGAACAATATTTGCGAGCCATGGTCGAGGATCGTCCAACTCATTGGGTTCGTTTTTTGCCATGGGCCGAATACTGTTACAATACAACTTATCATAGTAGCATTAAAATGACGCCTTACCAAGCTTTGTATGGCAAGGTTCCGTTAGCTATCATTCCATATCCTCCAGGATCATCTAAGGTCGCGGCTGTCGATGATGCATTGATTGAACGCGATACGTTGTTGCGGCAACTAAGGCAAAATTTGTTAGCTGCCAAAAATCGAATGGTGGACAAGGCTAATCGTAGGCGTCGGGAGGTTGAGTTCAATGTGGGGGATAAGGTGCTCGTCAAACTTCAGCCTTACCGCCAACTTACCTTGGCTAGGCGCTTATCCAACAAATTGGCTAAGCGTTACTATGGTCCATATGAGATTTTAGAGCGTGTGGGAAAGGTGGCTTATCGACTAGCCTTACCAGCGGATAGCAAGATTCATCCCGTGTTTCATGTTTCCATTCTCAAGCCATTTATGGGAAATGATTCTAATAAAGTAACAGACCTTCCTGAAGAGGTGGAGGAGGGACGGCCAATTGAGCAACCTGTTGCTGTTTGTGGGTCGCGGTTTATATTGCAACATGGACAACCGATGCAACAAGTTTTGGTACAATGGGCAGGACGTTAGCCTGAGGAAGCAACGTGGGAGTGGGTGACCGAGTTTCAGAGTGCTTACCCGGCTTATGACCTTGGGGACAAGGTCATTTTTGAAGAAAGGGGGAATGATACGCCAAGGGCTGCTAATGGACCAAGGAGAACTGCAAGGGTATCGAAGAAACCAGTGTGGCACAAGGACTTTGTGTTACACTAGGATTAACTATCTTTGTCTTTATGTTTTATTAGGATATGTCAGTCATGTTAGGATAAGAGTCATTGAGAGTCATTGTTCGTCTAGGAAACGTCTTTATGTTTGTGTTGGATTAGCCTTTGAGTCGTGTATGCTATTTAAGCAACACCATTAATGAAATCATACAGATTTTCTGAGTCAAATACTTCACTTCTTCTTGCTTTTAATTCTGACGGAGCTAGCACCCGCTTAAAGTGGTGCCAACCATCGATACTTCCTCAACGGGTCGTATCAGAGTGTTTGACGGGTAAGAGATTGTGAAAGTATTTTTATATGCGGGAATAATGATGTCACGGGAAAGATACGAAAAACCCAAACAAACACATACAACTAACAAATATACATTTGGAGTGTTGTGAAATGAATTCACTAAGCGCGTAGAGAATTGCGGGGAGAGTTGGGTTAGCAATTCATTTACACCGGTAGTCCGCTGGTTTGCTCCAAATCACACCGGTAGTCCCTGTTCTTTTTTTTTGCTTTTGTAGCTCCACAATGGTTTACATATTGCCGTTGTTAGTCCTTATCGCTACTACCTGCCGTTATCTTTTCGTTATCTCAATGGCAACCGTTAGTCTGGCCAAGCGATCACTTGCAGCGTTAGTCCTTTATACTAACGACAGTTAATAACTCCAAAATTTTATTAAAAAAAAAAATGACGTGGTTTTTAATCTGATTTTTTTTCCGATTTAAAAAAAATACGTCTTTTTTTTTTTTAAAATACGTCATTTTTTTTAAAAAAAATAAGTCATTTTTTTTTTTCGATTTAAAAAAAATAGGTCATTTTAAAAAAATATACGTCTTTTTTTTTTTCTAGTTTTTTTGAAAAATATTTTTTTTTTTTAAAATAGTCATTTTTTTTTCCGATTTAAAAAAATCGTCATTTTTTTTTTTCCGATTTAAAAAAAAATACGTCATTTTTTTTTAAAAAATACGTTTTTTTTATAAAAAAAATACGTCATTTTTTTAAAAAAAAAATACGTCATTTTTTTTTCCGATTTAAAAAAAAATACGTCATTTTTTTTAAAAAAATACGTTTTTTTTTTCCGATTTAAAAAAAAATACGTTTTTTTTTTTTTTTAAAATATGTCATTTTTTAAAAAAAAAATACGTCATTTTTTTTTTTCCGATTTAAAAAAAAATACATCATTTTTTTTTAAATTACACCGTATATAAACGGACAAACGTAGAAAACGAAGAAGAAGGTTAAAAACGGACAAAGCGTCAAGAAAACGGACAAAAGCTTTCGTAAAAAAAAACGAAGGAAAACGTTTAAAAACGGACAAAAACGTAGAAAACGGACAAAAGCGTAAAACCTAAGGAAACGTATAAAAACGGACAAAACTTAGAGCAAAAGCGTAGAAGTGACGAAACTATATAAACGGACAAAACGCATGAAACTAAAGAAACGCGAAAATTAAAACCGCGTTAGAAGATTTTTTTTAATAAAATTTTAAGTTATTACGGTCGTTGTAGTATAAAGAACTAACGCCGCAGTGTCTTAGTTAGGACTAACGGTGCCATTGAGATAAAAAAGATAACTGGCAGTTAGCGATAAGACTAACAGCGTGCAATAGTCCACAGGACAGCAAAAAGCAAAAAAAAAAGAACAGGGACTACCGGTGTGATTTGGAGCAAATCACAGGGACAAACGGTGTAATTTACTCATATATTTATTATATAACTATATTTATCGCCGCTGCTGTGCGCGGGTATCCAACTAGTCACATTCAATGCCTATAATACTCGTACTGAAAACTATATTAGGTTTTAGGTTCGCATAGTACTGTGATAAACTGATAACACTTGAGTTATTGATCAGCTTAATAAGATTATTGTCATCCAAAGCAATTCGTTTACGTATGTATGTAAATCTATATAGTAAACTGATAAGCATCATTTACATGCATGCATGCATACATACTTGCAAGAATTGAAAACTTCTCATGTTCAATCACCTAGAAAGCTTTGAACAAAATAGAATTAAGACTGAGAGTTCGTATCTTTGTTTTCTCGCACCATGAGAAGTTCAAACACTAGAAAAGCTCAATTTCATTATAGATTGTTATGATTAATACTTATCATTCAAAAGCTTAGTATTTTTACAAGAGTAATTATTGACATACCGTCTTTAATTTGTGTCTAATAAGGATCTTGATACATGTGACAAAATTAATAGTATATGTAAGAAAAAAGAAATAGTACAATTCATGTGTCTAACAACAAATGGAGTAGACATGTAATTAGTTATCTGAAATAGACATCCAAATTATTTTCTTTTTATAACATGCCAAATGAGCACATGTTAATGTGCAAATAAAAGAAAGGTATTAGTTAATTGAAGTATAAAATTTGTTCAAATATATTAATTCATCAATTTAAATAATTTGTATTAGATGCAACTTTTGCGTTTATTAATTACTCCTTCCATCTCAATTTGATGAGTCATCCTATAAAACTTTTATTAATTTTTTGTGAAATTAATGCAAGAGTAAATTACACCGTTCGTCCTTGTGGTTTGCGTTGACCGCAGGGTTTAGTCCTTTGACCAAAAAAATTGCACCGTACGTCCTTAAGTGTGAAACGTTATGCACCGTTCGTCCCTCCCACTAACGGGGCCCACTAACGGTCGTTAAGTCTGGTTAACCTGAGGGTATAATCGTCATTTCAACACCATAAGGACGAACGGTGCAAGGACGAACGGTGTAGACTCACCAGCTACAGTCACAATAGAGTAGAATTATAATTGTACGCTATTAAAACATAATGCAAAATGCAAACAACAGCATTTGTAAATTCGACTAGTAAGAATTTTTGTCGGAATCAATTTTGGTCTAATTATAAGTAACTTCAATACAAGTAAGTTCAGCTGCACATGAAATGTGACCAATATCAAGAGTTTGCTTTGAATGTTTAACTGATGCTTTTGAGCATTTCAAAGGGTAATTTTAAACCGAATACTTGCCCAGCTACTGAAAACCATGAAATTAAGTACTGTTCCTTTCCCCTTTTAGTTGTTGAGTTATCGCCTTCAAAAAGTAGCTTCATCCACTCGCTTGTTCCACATGGATGTAGCGTGTACCATGGTCTATTCAGGTACGGATGCTCCTACAGTCAACATAATGAAACATATGAGACTAGTTTGTTCTTTACATACAAAAGAATCAATGAACTTAACGATATACGAACGAACCTGTTGAGATATGAAGGTCCATTTGGATTCGATCAGTGCATTGGCCGATGTAGTTGGTAGGCTCATTTCGATTTCTTCTAAGCTCAATGGTTGTCCATCTACACATTTGACAGTTTTGAATATGACACGTCTCATACCATTTCATTATCGATATCCATCATCACTGTATGAAGAGCTATATACCACATGAAAATCATATCGATATCCATCATCACTGCTGTGTACCTTGCGAATTCATACCATTTCATTATTGAGTATAATGTAACCGTCAAGTATTTAGTACCATTTTCACATCAACTAAGAGGCTATGACTACCACTCAACCGAAGTCGTGGCTTGCGAACCCATCAACAACAAATCCCACCAATTTAAACCACAAAATCCCTATCCCTTCATCACTTGAACATGATCAGGAAAGACAACTCTAGCATCTATCAACACCTAGAAATCCGAACCTTTAACTCGAGGTCTCGGCCTAGCCTTTCCCATCGCCTACGCAACACCAACGACCCAACACGAGGGTCTTTCCCTTTCGACAACAACAATAACCAAACCATTTTCAACATCAAGACTATCAATCAAACCTCCGACACCATGAGTTCATCCGAAACCAAAACAAACACGAATAATAAGCAATAAGGCAGTGGTTTTGGGGCGCGTGATGTAGTAGATCAAAAAGAGGGAGTGGTGGGGATTCTTTTGGAGTAGGCGGTGAGAGGTGGGTGCCGGCGGTGGTGTGTTTTTAAACTTGTTTTCACTAAGATGGTGGGTGATGGTGGTTACGTGGTGGCGACGAGGCGTGGCCAGTGGTGGAAGGGTGGCGGCCGATGATGAGGTGAGAGAGAAAGAGATGAATTAGGTTTAGGGTTAGGGTATAAATGAGAGAAATGGTGAGGATAGACAAGAAAGTGACTTGAGAGAAGAAGATAGTGAGGGGTATTTTAGTATTTTTACCCGAGTTTGCTGATCAAAACTTACGTCGTTTGGTCAAGGGACGAACGGTGCATAGCGTTTCACACTTAAGGACGTACGGTGCAATTTTTTTGGTCAAAGGACTAAACCCTGCGGTCAACGCAAACCACAAGGACGAACGGTGTAATTTACTCTTAATGCAATGTTAAATGTCATTTTCACCCTTATACTTAAACTAAGTTTAAGTTGTAAAATCCAACTGCTTAAACAATCGCTTAAATGTTACTCTCTCTCAATTATTAATTTATTTTTCTTATTTTTTATTTTGGGTTGTTATAAAATACATGTTTAGTTTGATATTTTAACCAATCAAAATGCATTTTGTGGTGAAAAGTGTACTTAGTAGATTTTTTTTTTAATTATTTTTTAACTGCGTATAGTTTGAAAAAAGACTTATATTTTGAGACGGGATGAGTAAAATAAATACTTAAAGGTAAAGTAGTAAAACTATAAGTTTTTAGTTCTTATTTATTAAAAGTGGATAATTTTTGTAGACAATTTTATTTGAACAAACAAATATATATAGTAATGAGGATAACAAAGATGAGACGGCAGAATTTAAATATTAATATGTGACCGATGGACACATAACTGACCAAGAATATCAATTTGGAAGATAAAAAAAAGAGTAAATTACACCGTTCGACCATGTGGTTTGCGTTCACCGCAGGGTTTAGTCCTTTGACCAAAAAAATTGCACCGTACGTCCTTAAGTGTGAAACGTTACGCACCGTTCGTCCCTCCGTCCAACTGGGCCCACCAATTCAAGATAACGTCAGTTAACGAAGGTTTTTAAAGGGGTATTTCGGTCATTTCCTAAGTACATACAATTTATTAAATCCCATCTACCTTGTCAGTCATACTCATCCCATCTTCCCCACCAACTCATTTCTTCCCCAATCTTTCATCTTCACCATTATAGATGATCATCATCTTCACCATTATTTCTTTAAAACGGACGAAAACCCAAATTCAATCCAACAATAACAACAACCCAATACTATCATCATCATGCCGAGACCATGAGGGTCTCGGCTTCATCCTCTCGACACCACAACAACCAAACGGACCCTTGGCTTACTCTCGGCCAAAATCCCTCAACAAACTCAACTTATCAAATTTCTACATCCAAACTCCGCCTCAAAATCATCAAACCTCAAATCGAATCAAACGTGGTGCTCGACCACAAAGTAACATCACACAAGGACTCATAAGCTCGACACAAAAATCAAAACAACCAAAATGTCACAGCCGTGAGTTTAAACCTCACGGTTGTGTCTGGACTCGACAACACACACACAACACTTGATACCAAACTTTAATTTATTCTTTTTTTTTGTTATTAAAATGTTAACCCTCATGTGTTTAGACCTAAACCCGAACCAAAAGTGATGAAAGTCAAGTCATTATACACGAGTTGACTCACACGAGTCACAACCAGGTTGAAACGGTGACCTACCTTATAAAACTCACGGATCTACTCGATTCTTTATGTGTAGTCGGTGGACACATTGGAAGCGGGGTGATGGTGATGTGGTGTTATATGCGTGCGGTACTTTGGGGATTAGTGATGAGGTCACAAGGGTGTTTAATGGTGGCGGTGTGGTGTGGTAAGCGGCATTGACCGATAGATTGGCTAGGGTTTTGAGGTGTGGCGGCCGGCACAACAAGGAGGGAGAGAGATATGTATTTAACAGGAGGGTGGAAGGGTTTTAAAGTTTCCAGGGACCATTTCCGCAATTGTTATAACTTGGAGTCGCGGACGTAACACTGCAAGGAGGGGCCAAAGTGCAATTCTTTATTCAAACTCCACTGTTCACTTGCAAACCGTTCGTCCTTGGGTGTTGAAATGACGGATATGCCCTCATGGGTTAAGTGAGTTAACGACGTTAGTGAGTAATTGGTGGGCCAGTTGGGCGAGGTACCACGGTGCTAACGTTTCACACTTATGACGTGTGATGCAATTTTTTTTTATTTTGTCAAGGCTAACCGCGGTCTGACCAAACAAGGGACGAACGGTGTAATTTACTCTAAAAAAAATCTAAACCATGTAACAGGCTTAGCTTATCTAACAGCTTATCCATGGTTTCTCTATAACATTCACAAGCTACCCACATGGCACTACATAGTTTTCTTTGTTATCCTATTCACTTATTTTTTTCCCCTCCATAATTATATTTATGGTTTTCGTAAAAGGAAAGTGCAGATATCTAAAAGAAAGGAAGATTTAGAGAAAACTCACGGCTCAAGTTGGTGTCGTTTCATAGATTTTTTTCAAAAACCCATATCACATTTAACCATCACCAAATGATTTAGCGGTAAGTTTTTTAGATTATTTCGTAAGAGTTCAAGGATTCAAATCTCAGTTGGTGTTTTCATTTGAGGGTGGCTATAGAAGGGTTGGAAAATGTCACGGCATCAACCCGGTGAAACCACATACATCCGAGTAAAAAAGGACTCACCCTTACCTGAAGAGAGAAAACCTTGTCCATTTACCATGTCATATTCTTGAAAGCAAACAAATATATTTAAACGCTTTCAGCGTCATTTCTACAGGGTCGAAACAAACACACCCAGTAAAATTTGAGTTCATATCTTATGCCTTCTTTAATCTGAAAATGTATAAGAATATACTAGCAGGGTACCCGCGCGTTGCAGCGGCGGACGCCATACAATTAAAATATTCAGCGAATTTTTTTTAGTTATATATTTTACAATACAATAGATATCACGGCCATCGACAATTTTTAGTTTGATCTTGTTATGGCAATAAAACTTTTCATATAAAAATTGTAGATTATCCACGTGATGTGGTGACAATAATGAGTTGGTAGTAGGTATATTGTAAAGGTATGAGGACCATAGTTGAAAGTAAAAGTTGAGTCAATAACCGTAGTCATAAGTTATCATTAAATAATAACATCATAGCGAATTTTAAAAATCACTTACATTATACTAAAAAAATTTAGTTCTTAAAAAATGTTTGTTAAATTTGTCCCACATAGATGGATGATGTGAGTTACTTTAAATAGTATAATTATTAATATTCAAATGTATATAATTAGCACTTAGCACTTTGCGCATTTGCATCATTTGCTTTGAAAAAAATCGTTCGATTTTTATAAAACAAAGTTTTTAGTTTTTACGGTAAGTTTTATTAAAAAAATTCTAAAAGACGCATATGTTGATTCTCGAAGCACTCTTCCGATTTAATAATATTTTTTGAACATTGTATTTTAATATGCATATTTAAACTCTATCGATTTAACAATATCGTTTACGACGCTTTTAGGGGCTAGCCGAACGGTGGTGACTTGGTTCCCGGTTGAACCCGTTGGCCCGGTCCGGTTTTTAAAACCATATGTACCATCAACTTGTTTACATATAATTGCATGTAGGTTTTGTGTTTTATTAGTTTGTCAATAGTGTATATAACAAGTATTTTTCATATTAGGGGTTTTAAAAATAACTTTATTAGGTATTTATTGTTGTGTGGCGTTTTTTTCTTATATTACATTACTTTGTATTTTTAATTTTTTATTTTTAAAAACATGTCTAAAAAGAGTGCTTTAAAGTGTTGCAACAAATGCTATTATAGATGTACATATTAAAATTTGCCATTATTAGCAAGTGTTGAAACTTAATTTTTTAAGCATTCTTTTTTAGGATTGTCCCAAACGCTTTATAATATAGTATAGATAACTCTCCTTTTTAAAAAGCTTCAATTTGAAATGAGCTTTAGGTAATAGTCATTAGTGGATTAGCACAGGAGACAAACCCTATTATATCTTATTCACTAAAGTGCTTGTTAAATCTGAGCTTTAGGTTTCACTTTATAAATAGTGCTTGTTAAACAAAAACATATACCTACACTCTTTTTGTGTCACTATACTATATACTGATTTTAGTTTTCCTTTACACTTATTATGTCTATGAAATACACGTGAAATCTTCAATGACATATATGCCACTTTGACTCACTTTAGTGACAACTTCGGACATTATATATTCAATATGTGTCACTAAATGGCAATTTGAATATCGTGTAGCGGATCATGCTTTACGTGATTTACAAGT
This sequence comes from Chrysanthemum makinoi, assembly GCA_910596185.1. Lineage (NCBI taxonomy): Eukaryota > Viridiplantae > Streptophyta > Magnoliopsida > Asterales > Asteraceae > Chrysanthemum > Chrysanthemum makinoi. The sequence goes on along the minus strand of OU343224.1, from coordinate 133,717,668 downwards.
TATCAGCAATGTTAAACGTCCTGCTTAAATTGTATTTGGATAACTTGATCGCGGTATATCTATACCAACATGTCTTCATCCATCGATTTAAAGATCGATTAAGTACCTCTTCCAGTTCCCGTTGCGCAAAAGAAGTTCTTTTGGAGCCATAAATTAATTGAATTAGTTGCTCAATTATCCTCCAAAAAAAGGCTTTTGAAAAGCTTATGACTTGATCCTGTGGACTTATTATGGCTTTATTAAAGATGTGACATGAGTATAAACCAGTTTTGACAGGCTAGTATTTTTTTTCTAGCTAGTCTAAAACAAATTGATGTGATAAACGAATATTGGAGCTCATTAATCAACCAATGGGAAGAAACTAGTGGTAATTGCCTGACAAACTCCATCTATAAATAGCGAAAGCTCCTTGTCTAACTGTTCACAAAACAAACAAGCTACAACACTTTGAGGCACTTAGAAATGGCTTCAAGAGCTTTGGCAACAACTGCTTTTCTCCTTACCCTTAACCTTCTCTTTTTTACTTTGGTATCTTCTCATGCCCCAAAAGCCTGCCCACCAACTCCATCACCAAAACCTCCTACGCCGACACCAGTTACTCCCTCACCAAAACCTCCTACACCGACACCAAAACCTCCTACGCCGACACCAGTTACCCCCTCACCAAAACCTCCTACACCGACACCAAAACCTCCTACGCGACTCAGTTACCCCCTCACCAAAACCTCCCAAAGCCACTTGCCCAAAAGATACTCTCAAGTTGGGTGTATGTGCTAAGTTGCTGAAAAACCTTCTCCATTTAGTTGTAGGAACTCCACCAAAGACACCATGCTGCACCCTCATCAAAGACCTTGCCGATCTCGAGGCTGCCGTCTGCCTATGTACCGCCATTAAAGCTAATGTCTTGGGTAATAATCTAAATATCCCAGTCTCTCTCAGCCTCTTGCTCAACTACTGTGGAAAGAAGGTCCCCTCCGGCTTCCAATGCTCCTAGATTTATGCTCTAGAACAAATGTTCAAGTTTGATACTTAATTATATTTGCTCTATTCAGAATATATATGTTTGCTTATGTTACATACGTGTGAAGAATCATGTACATTATGATTCTATAATAATTTAATGTTCTCGTATAATTATGTAATTTTATGATTTTTACAGCCTTTCGCTCTGAAATCCTTACATGTTTGGATATGAAATACTTACATGTTTGGATTTGATTGGAAAACAATAATGTTACCAGGATTTCAGTTTATGAATATAGTAAGATTTATAGTTTGAGTTAGTTATATCTGTTCATTGTTTACCGGTCAAATAACGACTCTTAAATTATTTACTGATGAAAAACAACCATAGTAAAGCTACATAAATACCACTATAAGAAAGCTAGGTGCAGTAACCGCATTATTTGTGTGTCATCTCATCATCCTACCAATAATACCCAATAACTAAAATACCCTCTGTAGCAACAACATTCAATAACTGTTATTGGTGTATGTGAGTCTCATAACACATCACAAAAAAATACACTCACTAACTCCAAAAAAAAAAAAAAAAAAAAAAAAAGCCTAGAGATGTGGTTTCACCGGCGAGGAACGAATGGCGTGAATGGTACTATGGCGCATTGCATTCTGATATGATTTCTTAATCAAACCTCAGTGGGGCGTGCCCCAACCAAAATCCAAGCGGGCCCAATGAGAAGAGACCCACCCTCCCACTCTCTCTCATTTATTCAGCGAAAAAAACTACTTAACGGGGGCCCTTCCGTTCAGAGGTAACGAATCGACTTTTTTTTTCAAGGGGGGGGATCCCTTGCACGACCAAGTCCAAAGGATGGTAAAAAAGAGAGAGAGAATGGCGTGTTGTTGAATTGGTACACCGTGCTCTCTTAAGATCCTTCGATAAATTTCTTAAATATTTAGTTGCTAGCTAGGCTTCCTGGTGGTATGAAAGAACGAGAAGAAACCTAACGCAACAAATAAAAAACATTGATCCACACCAAAATCCGAATCTAGTTATTACAGTACATGTTATATGTAATCACACCCGAAATAAGCATCCAAACAACCTAGCAATGTAAAAAAGTAATAGCAACTATACTTAATTTACAACCTACGAATTTGGATTCGAGTCTTTTTAAGGCTATGTATCATGCATATACGACCCTCTTGGGGATGGTGACGGTCGTTGGTTCGTCTTTGGAGTACCATTCATGAAGGGTTGGTTTCTTGGACTGTCGGGTGAATCATCGAAATTATCTAGATCAGAACCAACATACTGCTGAATCACTAGTATTGAAACTGTCGATGCAAAATCGGACGATGCTAACAAGTCACCTATTGCTCCTAACTCTGGGCATTCACTCCAGTCGGTCAACCCGGCGGTTAATGGTGACACCACCCCTTGTCCTCTTCCTACTATAAACAAATCATGTTCTTCATCAACTGCTCGAATAGCTGCCATTGTCTCCTCGGCATTGTTCACCACTTTTTCGGTGTAACCAATCGAGTCTTCATTTGCAATCCTTGTTTTAAACTGGTTTATAAACTCATCATCTGCTTGCTTATCTCTATCGCTGTCTGTCACCACTGTTAAAATCCCAGGGTCATTTTGCACCCGGCCAGAACTACTCGGTGGCTCTAGGATGTCGGTTCCAGCAACGAACCGCATTACGGTCAGAGTGTTCCCTGGATGGCATGACATACGCCATGCAAATGCTAGAGCTTCTCGGTCGTCTGGTCCACCAATGAACACAACTGCAATGTGGTGTGAAACCTGATTTCCTGCAATCCTAGTAGTGGCGCCAAAGCCTCGGTCGACTAGAATGCCCACGGAACAAGGTGGGTTGGCTAAAACATTTTGGTTAATTGCACGATAAGCAGGGTTAGTAGCTTCCATTCCACCGTCCACCGTTTGTTGTTTGTGAAACGGGAGGATTATAAATGCAACACGCTTGTCCTCTGCAACGCTACAAATGTCCTCGTGCATAGTTGAGTACGGGGAGATTGCGGTTACTGGTTGAACCGAGACATTTTCTGTGTGTTGTTCGAAAGTTTCAAAAGCATTGATAATGTGATCGGATTGTGCTTGTGTTCTGTTGGCTGCTGGTCGGCCTGACTTTCGACTGTTGTGGACAATCAGCATGGCAGAGGCCCGACCGGTTAGTTCGACTAGGTGAAGTACATGGATGCAAAGTGGAGATTTCGTGGTAGGATTTGAGGCTTCAAGAAGGTTAATGATTGTGGGTACGTTTCTTGGAGTGTGGATACAAACTAAGGTTCTAAAATCACTATCAGGTTTCAGTTTCAATATTGTTCTTCGTTTGTAGGGCGCAAATCTTCTTGCGGGTTTGTAAATTAGTGTCACCGCTGGAGTGATTATTGCCGTCATCACCAACGCGACCACCACCATAATTGCAAATGACTTTTCATCCAACACCTGTAAATTCATGTCTTCAATACTCAGAATAAAATCCAGTTTTAATATTTAAGGTAAAATTAGTACTACCTCCGTCCCAAATTATAACTCCAGTTTAACTTTTTGACTCAAACTTTGATTTTAAATATTTTTGTTTGTATTATATATTACTTGATGCAATGTATATAAATGGATTGTGTTTTAAACGTATTTTCATTTGGTATAATTTTCATCAAGTATTATATACAACGATATTAAAGTTAAGAAGTCGAGTCAAAAAGTCAAATTGGACTTAAATTTTGGGACGGAGGGAGTAATATTTAGGAACAGAAATCACCTTTTGATCCTTGCCAACATTGAGGACAATCATCTCAACAAGGCCTTTGGTATTCATGAGCAATCCAAGTGTAACTCCATCATAAAATGGCATTTGGTACATTAGAGCAACTAGCAAAGTTCCCGCTACTTTCCCGGCACATGCTAGTACTATCACAAGTGCTAGAATGCCCCATGTGTCGGCACCATCAATCGCACTAATCGACGTTTTAAGACCACTGATAGCAAAAAAGAGTGGTAGCAAAATCCCTGATACGAAATCCTCCAATTTTTCAATAAGTGTAACCCCTAAAGGTCCATTTGGGATCACCAACCCGAAAATAAATGCTCCAAACACCGAGTGTGTGCCAATTGCATCTGTTATGAACCCCGAGATCATAACTCCTGTCAAGATTATACCAATGTACATATCATGAACACTTTCACCTTCTGGGGTCTTTCGAATGACCCATGAAATCATCGGGCGGACAACAAAAACACAAAAGACAATAAACCCGGCACTTGATAAAACTACCCATAGAGTAGCCAAATTAACATTCTCATTTTCTGCTAATGCAATAGCTAATGCCAGTAGAATCCATGCACACATATCGTTCACAATAGCTGAAGACATTGCGATCCTGCCAATCTCTGTGTTAAGTAGCTTGAGCTCGGCCAAGACTCGTGCAAGCACCGGAAATGCTGTAACGGATAGGGCTACACCAAGGAACAATATAAAGGTGCCTTGTTTAACGCCTTGTGTTCTTTGGTGTAAGAGGAAGGAGAAAGAGATGCCCATGAGGAACGGGAGGATCATTCCAGCGAACGCAATGAAAATAGCTTTCCTTCCACTGCGGCGGATCACGGCAATATCCATTTCTACTCCGACTAGGAAAAGAAAGTATAGAAGTCCGATGTTTGCCATTGTTTCAAGAACCATAACGCTTCTCAACGGGAATACTGCATTGGCAAAGGTTTTACTTCGTCCCATTACTGATGGACCTAATATCACTCCACCCTGCATATGTTTATTATGTTTATATTGAATTAGTCACAAAATCATTAACATCCGTAACATAATTAGCTTCTAAGATAATTGCTAATGCTATTCCTGTTATTACTGATGAATATTTGTAAATATTAAGTGATTTTTTAAGAGCGTTAACATGTATAGAAATTGTCATACTATGGAATAATAATATATAAAAGAACAAAAATTCAATCTCAATTTCTCGATCGTTAAATGCTTGATCGTTGTTATTTTAAAAATTCATTCACATTTTCATTATATTCTGAGATTGTGGGGAAGAATTTTGTAACGAGAAGACTTACAAGGATCTCGGATATAACACGAGGCTGGCGTAAGGGTTTCAAGAGGAAAACTAGAACACGCGTGGTAACAACAACAAGAATTAATTGCAAAAGGAATAGAGGGAGCGAGTAATTCAATGGGTCATCTCCTTGCCATATCCCGTGGGTCGTGATCATCAACGGAGCATAACAAACGATTGTATCTTGAGTTGCATTTTGAGGCGGCATTCTCTTTATCTGTCGAAATTAAAAATACACAACGCCTAGATACATGCATGGATCAATTTATTCAATAATTGTTATTTTTTACGATAGCAGTCCTGCAATAACACTAAACAGAGAGACGGTATAGTCAAAAAATTTGAATCAATTTTGACAAAATTACGGGAGGGCAGAGGAGTTCCAACACATGCGGGAGTTTGTAAGTGACAACCATTGGATAAATCGGAGTCTTTTACCGAGTTAGATTTAATTTCTAATAATAGAGTTTTCTACTCCGAAAATCTGGATAGTGTTCATCTCTTATCATAATTTAATCACACAATATATATCAATTACGTTGACCTATTTGAAAAGATATCCAAAAATAGATCCTGTAGTTATAACTACAAAATTTGTGACTTTTAGGGTGTCGTCGCCAAAAACTCCCCTGTCGCCCATTCTTGTTTTTGTTGTACTCTTATGATATTTGATAGGTAAATTCTACTATAACAAAAACGCCATTCTGATGTTTATTATAACTAAATATATTTTATGAAAAAGATTTTGTGAGTTTTGTTTATGTGTATTGAAATAAGAAGCAAATAAAATTCATAAATATGGTGACGGCAAAGAACTGAAGAAGACAAAGAAGTTGTTAAATCTCATAATGTTATGGTGCTCATTGTGTTTGTTTGATATTTCTTGAAATGTAGGACTAGGGATCAAAAAGTTAGTTATCTCTTAATGTTTGTGTTTTCGTTAAAAAGTTTTAGTTCCTGTCATTCAATCAACATATCAATTGACACATGACACATATCTAGCTAGCAACAGTTCTGTGACGTGAGAATGATATATTCAGAATCTGTTTTTCTAATAACTTCCTGATAATAGTTCCATCTGAAAGCCGAAAACTGAGTTTGTCTAGTACCCTTTCTATTGTATCACGGGTAAGATAAAAACATATATTAGAAGCTAGCTAGTCAGGGGGCCACATAATATTATTGTCTTCATTGTACTGCATTTTTTTCTTCATAATGACACTAACTCACTGTCTTTTTGTTCATATTTATCCTTTTTAATTTGTAGCATGTGAAGCAAAGTACCTGCTCCATCTTCAATTCGTGAATTGGATCTATTTGTTGTCTTGTCTCTTTGTTTTCAAGTTGCCTAAATTGGATATCTTTGGGAAGGTATACAGCTCAATTATAGGAATTTGTGATCACGCGTTCACGAGTTGTACTATTATTCATATCTAGATATTAATTTAATGTTACATGCTTAGAACGTGTTGGAAATTAGAGATTAGAGATTTATTTCAACATTAATAATCATAAAATCATGTTTAGAACTGAAGCTAATCTATGTAGCTTATACATTCTTATGTCTTATATATCAAACTTTAATAGAAATCCACTCAAGAACGTGTTGGAAAGTAATTCGTCGCTAACAGCTTAAATTGTCAGTATATCTGTTTGGTGACTAGAACTTGGTGTGACTTTATGTCACTATAGGTCACTAACTAAAGTGGTTACCCTTGATTCAATTTACATATCCACAAAAAGATGTGAATTGGCGGGAACACCCTGACCCTAGGTGACTTTTGGCACCAGGCATTGTCCACCCAACAAAGAATAGCTCCGACAATTCTCCTGGCCTAATGGGGCACCAACTGAAGTGAGTAAGACCCGAGACTCGAACCCTTAACCTTTTATCCATAAAATCTCTTCAGTAGGCCCATTAGTTTTTCGAATATGGATACCAACTGAGCCAAAGCCCTTTGGTTTCAATTCACATATATAACAACCAAGAATTCAAAATCCAAGAAAGATCTCAATGTATCTTCAAAGTTTGAATTGAAATTACAAAAAGAAAAAGAAATTTGAAACGAAACCAATAATACTAAATTTAGAAGTGCTCAACATGTAAAGCCCCATACATACAATACATCACTCATTTTGCCTAGTATTAAACAACAGTTTGTGGTGGCAGCAGATGCAGATTAGAGGCAAAGTTTGGAAGGATATATAGCAAAATGCAAATGGCCATGATCCATTTAATTTGGCTGCAATATGGCTTTCATTAATCCATTAGCTGTAGAAGCAATTTAACAAGAACAGATTAATGTAGAATGCTTAGAGGGAACAGACGCTTTTTTTTTTAACTGAGATATATTAATAAAATATAGCAAGAAGCTAGAGGAAAAAAAGGATAACAGTAAGTTATAACAAGCTTTCTTCAGGTCACAAAACCATTCGAGCCAATTAGGACTCAAAAGCCTATTCCTATGCAAAATCCACGATGAGAATGCACTTTATATCATCCATTAGTGTTGTATCTTTTCTCAACGGTTTCAAATCGAGCAAACCCTTTTTATTTCCTTTTTTTTAGTAACCAAACATATTTGGGTTTTATAACATTAAAACAAGCCCTTATTTTAAGTTCAAGAAATTAAGAGAGACAAGTCTTTGGAAAATTATCTCTGCCACAACCAAACCGAAACCAATTCCAAAGGTTTGAAGCCTAAGAAAAGTCACTAAAAATATAGATGTTGAGTATATTCTAAATCATCATCACACATACCGGAATATTTGACGAGTAGATATTAATACCTCAATTACCAACCGGACGGGTTGGGTGGCGATCTTGGAAAAGCCGCCATATGAAGATGTTCACTTTGGTGGGCAACATTTTAATCTAACGAATTTAGATAATTTTGTTGTAAGAGTAAGAATCTGTTTACAACTTTATCCATTATATTAGAATATGAACATATTATGTGAGGCATGTTTGGCGAATATAGCGTACCGTAACAGTAAGCATAGCTGTAATTGCTTTGTTTCAAAAATGTGTTGGAACGTAGCTGTAGCAGTAATTATAAATTGTAAAATTACGAAAATGTCAGATACAATATAAATAAATAAATGATTAACAAATGAGGTATATATGTAATTTCATAACTAAACGCTTGGAGCGACGTGGAATGCTTATCAAAAGCATTTAGATTGGAGCGGTAAAGACAATATTTCTAACGCTTGTTGAGGTGTTACCAAACAAGCTTTTTATCTATAATGCTTACCGCTTGTCGCTTGTTGCGCCTAAACGCTTTCAAATGCTTGTTGCCAAACACACCCAACGGAAGTTAAATGTATGTCTGAATGACAATAAATTACTATTTTACCTATTGACTCAAATTTGTTAAAGTTAAATGTCTTCAACTATGCATCAAATACTATACAGTTTTATTAACCATAAAATAGGTTTTTATGAAACTGTATGACAACCAAAGGTTAATATTTACGAGACATGCTGAACCCTTGTGAAAATCTTATTTGATTAATAGTACGTGTTACACTTGCGAAACTTGTCTCCCTGAAAAGATTAACACTATGCAATCAAAAGATCGATATGCATCAATTTTGTGTGAACTGTCTCACTGAAAGGATGAACACTATGCAATCAAAAGATCGATATGCATTTTACAATAAACCAAATATCAAGTTATCATCAACTCTTTAGTGGACCACTTGAAGGACAAGGATCCTCTCAAGTTGTACAACAACTTGACTCAAGTTGGGGCATTATGAGCCATTAGATTTAGATAATTTATCATATTGCCCTAACTTAAGTCAAGTAACTTGAGAGGATCCCATCCCCCACTGGAATTGGGCACAACCGTTGTTTAAGTATTAAGTTAAATTTTTTTTCACATTTAATATTTGATTATTCGCACCAGAAAGGCTATAATTGAGCTTATAAGGTTTTCCTTGAAAAATTCATGAGAATACAATGCAACTCTTGTACACTACTAAACAGGTAAAAGTACAGTACCATAAGTGTTGATGATGATCTAAACCTATGCTTCATGCTACTTACCGTTAATGTAGATATGCAACCTTCTAATCAGTTTTCGTTGCTCATGGTACACAAAACCGTATAAATTGTTGTGGTGTAGTTGGTCTAGAAAACATTTGCAAATATCTAATATATTTAGACATATATAAACCAAAGAGCTTTTATTTCCAACAAACCGTTACCAGTACAATCTAAACACAATATGAATAATAGATAGCAAAGATATTGAATGAGATGTAACCACGTACATGAGCCTTAACACCTAAGCTCTTACAATACATAAGTAAGAAAATCGGAAGATAGATTTCAAAATCAAGAGAAACCACATATCTAGATTAGCTTAGGCACATTTGAAACCACTTGGTACTTTCTTGCCACAAACATTAAGCAAAGCAAGAGAAACAGGCACATTAAGGTTGATCCCAAAACGTTCTTTGATGGCAGTGCATAGGCAAACTGCAGCCTCAACGTCAGCAAGGCCTTGAATAAGGGTGCAACATGGCTTAACAGGTGGAGAACCAACTTCAACTCCAACCAAGCCACCAAGCAGATTGGCACATACCCCTAGTTTCAAGGTGTCTTTAGGGCAAGTAGCCTTAGTAGGCTTTGGTGTTGGTTTTGGTTTGGGTGTTGGGGTAGGTTTATCACATGTCCCGCAGCCACTCACTGTGGCAAAAAAGAGAATTGAGGGCTAGCAGAGAAATGTGAAGCATTGTCTCTTTTGAAGCCATCTCTAAGCGAGCAACTAAAAGCTTGCACTTACTAAGTATTAGAGGGGGTGGTGTTGAGGATATTGGGTGAATGGGAGTAAGAGGATTCAAGGATATATATAGGTGCAAAAGGGTTGCATGTGAACAAGTTTACCTGGTATCTAAATGTTCACTTCAACATGCACAGGGCCATTGGCCATGTTACCTAATAATAGAAAATCTATTGCTATTTCACCACTTTCACAATTAAAATTAAAAAAGAAAAATTGGGAGTCATACAAATTAATTTGATTTGGATATTAGATGCGACGATCGTGGACATCATAATCATAATATTGATTCTTATCATGCTTGTCAATTTCTTCAAACGTTGGAATTTGTTTTTAAAAAGTAATAGATATGTGACATTATTTACTGAAAGGGTTTTGCTAATATTTGCCTACTCGGTACATGTTTACTTTTCTATATATAGAAAGGTTCAGTTAATTAATATCCAAAAAAATTTATTTAACAAGGTAATTTTAGAGTTTATTTATGTTGATTGTGTGTTTTTGTATTTAAAAAAATTATATTCATTAATTGTATCTTATGATGTGCCTAGTGGGCACATATTAGCGAACCTTTACTAAAGTTGTTACTAAGTTAACAAATATAGAGTTTATTCAATGAATAGTAAATTTGCTAATGACTTCAACTTGGTAGGGTGTGCAAAAATAGAAAAACCGAACCTAAACTGAAAAAGCCGATAAATCAAAATTGAAAAACCGAAACCAATTGAAAAATCAATGGTTTGATTTTTGTATTTAGGAAAAACCAAAGTTTACGGTTCTGTTTAGTTTTAGCATAAAAAATAAACCAAAAAAACTGAACCGAGAAAATATATATAATCTTAAAACACTCTAATAGATATTGCTTTTTGAATGTATCATTTAGGTCGCATAAACAATTTCTTAGGGATTTAATTGTAATTATTTTTATTGTTCTTATTGTATCGATTGTTATTGTTTTTTATGTCATAAATGTGTGTTTCTTGTTATTGTAGCTTGAAATGTTAATTTATGATGCATTAAAATTCAACTTGAAAGACCAGGCTTTATTAAACCACAGAATCCGAAAAACCGAAAAGAAACCAAAACGAAAATTGAAACCGAGATAAACCGAAACGGATGTTTTCGAAAGCAAGAACCGAAATTATGGTTCGTTTTGTTTTGCCAAAATAAGCGCAACCGAATCATCTCACCCCCTACACTAGGTAGTTTTCAAAATACAATCAAACTAAAGAAATTATTATGATACGAGGAGTGTATGGTGATTGAGGCATTTTAAATTTGTGTTCTTTAGAGAGGGGTGTTTGCACTAAACGATATGGTGTTTTGACATACAAGAAAATGCTAGGAAAACTCTAAAAAAGCACAATAACAGATATTTACTTCACCTTCACATATAGTCGTAATGTCATCAACAGTGCTGATTGTACGAGTCTATAATGACGGATCTACCTTGCACACTATGTATCAAAAGAAAGTTTAGCGCTTTTGTGACACCTTTTGTGTCACTATTTAATCTTTGTTTTCATATCTTCTAAAAATTATGACAGGCTACTTATATGAATTTGTGACCGTGTTCACGAGTTGTACCTATATATTTTGAATATAATTTATTCGTACATAGTTGTTTTGTGTTAGATGCATACATCCATGGTCCCTACTAGAAATAATAATTAGGGATTCATTCAACATTATCACCATATAACCATGCTTAGATTGTAAACTGAAGCTAATCTACCCTAAACGAATTATCTCGCATATCGTATCAAACTTACGAGAGATGGGATACTTTGAGTAATATTACATTACAAACAAATTGCATTCTAGTACGTCGCTACAAGATTAGAGACGATCAGAAGTCGTCTATAAAAGCTAAAATGTCCTCTCTAAAAATCTTTAAAGGCATCATCACTAAAACACGGTCACTAAAAGGTCTTAGCACTGACGGGTGAGGCTTTATGACGATAGTGGGAACCACTTCGTTTCATGTCATAAGATAAAACCTTTAGCGGCGACGGGGTTGCTGCTAAGGCTCCCTCCAAACACCTTATAATATTTTAGTAATTTAATTAATTAATTAAAGTTATTAAAATTAAATAATATATTAATAAAAAATAATAATATACGACACATTAGCGACGACGCCATCTCTAAAGGCTATAATAATTTTTTATAAGGTACTCATAATAACTTTTAACTGAATATTAAATTTTAAATAGAAAACTCTTTAGAGATTACGGCGTCGTCGCAAAAGGTTAAATCAAACATAATCACCATAATTGACCCGGTTAATCACCATAATTAGCCATTGATTTGGCAGGCGAAGTTTAGGTGGAGGGCATTTAGAGACGACGCCGTCTTCGCTAAAAGTGCCGTTGAAAGTCCATGTCAAATGAAGTTAGATTTTCTGTTGTTTTTTTAGCGACAACATGGTGTCGTCTCTAAAACTTGTCGCTAAAGAGGGCAAATTCTTGTAGGGCATGTTGAAGAATATTTGGTCACTACCAGCGGTATCTATTTAGTGACTAAAATTTTGTGTGACTCGATTCGTAGTAGAGACATGTAAAAGAGGGGTTGGTTAATAGTTGAAGGACTCATATTGGAACATTGAAATAGTGTAGGGTTTGTTTTGTAGCTTTTGTATTCTTTTCTCCTTCCTCCCATCTGTTTTTTCTGCTGTATAAAACCTTTGTATCTTTCCTTTTTTGAGTAAGAAGGAATCATTTTCACTGTGTGAACTGTGTGTTTCTCTCAACTCATTACTGTCAACATGGTATCAGAGCTCAGTAATGAGTTCTTGATCAGTTACAACCGTTACAACCACCATAACTAACTTTTCCGATCACCATAAACCACCGTAACTAACTTTTTCCGATCATTATCAAATCATCATTTCTCCATCATTTCTATCATTCTCATCAGCTAAATTCTTCATCAATAACTATCAATTTTTCATCTAATTACGGTAAAGTGATTCAGTCAAGTGTCTTATTCAAGAACTGAATTTTGTTGAATCATCTCGGTTGTTATAACGGTTCTTTCAAGATTGTTGAAGCTTCCGCACGTGTTAACATGGCATCATCATCTTCCTTCCAATGATGCTACTAGCCAAAACAGTCAATCTCTTTTGTTCCAAAATCCACTGTATTTGCATCCTTTAGCCCTGGTACTCTTGTAGTGAATGAAAAATTGTTAGGAGCACAAAACTATCGTTCTTGGAGAAGATCGGTTGAAATTGCTCTTTCTACAAAGAAATTAGGTTTCATCGATGGAGCATTCAAGATCACAAGATGATGGGAATTTACAAGAACATGGGATAACATGTAATGAATCTGGTGATTGTTGGTTAATGAACTCAGTATCTTATCAATTGCAAATCTATTATGTTCATTGGACTCGCTTATGCAATTTGGATTCAACTTTGAAAAAGATTTGCTCTCAGCAATGGGTCACATAAGTACAAGTTGAACAGAGAAACTTATGAGACTATGCAATGAAGTCTGTGAGTGAGTACTATACAAGTAGAATTGTTTTGGGAAGATTGGATTCAATGAATGAATTGCCAAGAATAGTCAATATTACTCTAGAAATTGTTGTTTTTCTAACTGCTTTGCGTACTCAAAAGAAGAGCAGATTGTTCAGTTCTTGAATGGTTTGGATGAAAAATTTTCTCACAAAGGAGTCAGTTTGTTGTTACACTCTCCCTTTGCAAGTGTTGACTGCTTGTGCTTGCTTTACAAGAAGAGATCTCAAAGGGGAGTATTTGGATCATGACATCAATTGTTGAATCTGAGCCCTCTATAGCAAGGTGAGGTCAAGAGAAGTGTAATATATGTGGCACAAGTGGCATCCAACCGATAATGTTGGGAGAGTTGGTTACCCTACATGGCATTACAAGTATAGGCTCACAAAGTAAAGGTAGAAGCTCCCCGAAGGCCAGTTCGGGTTATGTGAAAAGATCAGCTGGCATGGTTGAAACTGGGGTCATGTGGTCTTCACTTCAAAGCAATTTGAGCACTAATGAAGAGTATTCCTCATTTCAATCATACCACTGATGAGCCCATGCAATTGGAACATCCTTTTGGAGAAGGTACCACTTCTGTTTTTTCTTGTGTGAATGGGGTTATAGAGATGGAAGTGATTACCTGGGGCCAAGTGATATATGTCACCCGTGATAGCACTGATTTGAATGATGTTGAGGCTCTTATGTAACAGGTTATTAATTTGCCAAATGGACATACTTGAGTCATTTCCAAAGTAGGCAATGTTGCTTTACAAAATGGACTTAAGCTAAACAATGTTCTCATAGTTCCTTCCTTCAAATTCAAGCTTTTGTCAGTCTCTAAACTAACAAAAGATTCTCATTGCTTTGTTACATTTTATGGAAATTCGTGTTATCCGGACTTGAAAACCAGGAAGGTTTGGGCTTGGGTAAAGCAGCTGGCCTCTATCATCTACTCAATCTTCCCCTGGATCAAATTCATTCTTAACTTTCTTCAATGGTTGTGTCTGCCCTTGAAGATTGTAGTCCTATTTTTCATTTTTCTCAAACTGTCTATTCCAACAAACTAGCGCTTTTAGTGTTTTCAATAATTCTTACAGGTTGTGGCATCATAGACTTGGTCACATTTCGATTCTACTTTCAAACATATTACTTCTGTTCCTGAAAGTGTATCTCATTCTAATGAGAATTCTTGTTTGACTTGTCCAATGGCAAAATTCACAAAACTTCCATATTCTGCTAGTAAATCTCATTCCAAAGTTCCATTTCGCTCTTCCTATAGACATTTGGGGACCCTATAAAGTTCCACCCATAGGGAATCATAAGTATTTTTCTCACTATAGTTGATGATTGTAGTAGGCTGTTTGGACATATTTCTAGTCGAAAAGTCGATGCCTTTGCCACTTTCAAGTCATTTGTTACTTTTGTGAAGAACAGTTTGAAAAGATATAAAAGTGGTGAGATCAGACAATGCCTTAGAATTTCTCAAAGGATCTATAGCCCTTTTTATGGACTCACTGGGAATAGAGCATCAAATTCATGTGTTGATAGACCTCACAATGGGAGGGTAGAAAAGAAACATAGAAACATATTGGAGATAGCTAGAGCCCTAAGATTGCATGCTCATTTGCCTGTACATTATTGGGGTGAGTGTTTATCGACGCACATCTCTCTTAAGATTTCCCACTAGCTGTGTTGAAATTTAAGACACCTTATGAAGTTTTGTTGCAATCTAAACTTGAGTATAGTCATCTAAGGGTGTTTGGTTGTTTAGCAATGGCTAGTAATCCTTCCAGAGTTTTGCGACAAATTTGATTCCCGAGGTGTCCTTGTTTATTTCGGGTTATCCACAACATCAAAAAGGGCAAACTTCGAATTTGCTAAATCATACAAGGTTTGTGTCAAGAGAGTTTGTCTTTCTTGAACATATATTCCCTACTCTAAAACAAGTATGTGGCAAGTTCTTCACCCTGTGGCTGCACCCATTTCTTTACCATTGTGGTATGAAGATTTTGTATCCACAACACAACCTGTTCATGAGCCCTTTGTTACTGCTGAAGTTGTTCATGATTCTGCTGAAGTTGTTCATGAATCTGGCGATGTTGTTCATGATTCTGCTGATGTTGTTCATGAATCTGCTGATGTTGTTCACACTGCACCATCTTTCATTCCACAACAGTGTTGCAAGATGCAGGAATCGAAACCACTAGAGTGTCAGTGCTCCAAGCTGCTTAAAAGAAAGATTATGGAACACCATTATCAACAAGGCTAATCAGTGTCTGTTACAACTACTCCTCTTGATCTCATTTCATGCTTTTTCTATGTGCTTTGGTGGCTTCAGTCAGCACCTACTTACTTCAAAGAAGAAGTAAAGAAAGATTGGTGAATGCAAGACTTTGGAGCTAAGAGCATTAGAGGAGAAAAATGATACATGGGAAGTACTGTTCTAGACCTAAAGGGAAGAAAGCTATTGCTTGTCTTGGATCTACAAAATCAACTCCAAAAGCTGATGGTACACTTGGACAAGAAGAAAGCTAGACTTGTAGTGAATGGGAAGAGGCAAAGAAAGGTGTTGACTATGAAGAAACTTTGCTCCAGTTGCAAAAATGGTGACTGTTAAGCTTTACTTGCAGTGGCAGCCATGAAAGGTTGGGAAATTTGTCAAATGGATGTGTCTAATGCCTTTCTCCATGGTGATCTCTTTGAAGAAGTGTATATGCAAATGCCTCAAGGGTATATTGGAAAGGGGGAGAGTGTGCAAAATGTTCCTGCTGATTCAAGTTTAGTATGCAAACTCAAGAAGTCCTTGTATGGCCTCACCAAGCACCTAGACAATGGGTTTGCCAAACTCCTTGACATTGTTGTCCTTTTGGCTATACTCAATCTAAGGTGATTACTCATTGTTTCATCCGACTCTTTGAATCCTTTACAGCAGTCCTTGTTTTGTTGATGATCTTCTAATCACTTGGTTCTAGCAACACTGCATTTCAAGCTCTTAAAACACATTAAGTACTCATTTTCACATGAAGTATTTGTGTCGATGAATTATTTCTTAAAGGGAGGTGGTGAAAAGTGACCAAGGCATTTTCATCTCTCAAAAGAAGTACCTCTGATTTACTTCAAGAAGCCTGGTGACTAATGCAAAGACCATACAAGTGCCTATGGATTCTCTATCAATTTCAAGCAGACATGGGAACTTCTTTACCTGATCCCGAGTAATACAGAAGATACATAGGCAAACTCATATATCTCACAATAACAAGACCTGATATTTGCTATAACTGCGGTTGTTGAGCCCAGTTTAAGCAAATCCTACATCAGTGCATATGCAGCAGTGAAACATTTGATGAGATATTTGTTGAATTCACAGGTCAAGGTATATTATTAGCAATATCAGCTGTTCTTTGATTTCCTATTGTGCATTGATTGGGCTAGGTGTCCTATGACAAGAAGGTCCCCACTGGCTATTGTTTTTGCTGGTCGGCATCACCTATTTCATGGAAATCTAAGAAGCAACAAGTTGTGTCTAGATCATCAGCTTTGTGAATAAAGCTATGGCCCTAACATGTTGTGAAGTTACTTGGCTGGTGACATTGTTGAAAGATTTGGGGCTTAAAGATCTTGGTCCTGTAGATTTGAAATTGATAATCAAATGCCATTTTATATAGTGCCAATCCGGTCTTTCATGTCCGAAAAAGCATATAGAATGGATTGCCATTATGTAAGAGATCAAGTCAAGAATGGGAAGTCCTAAACCTTTTCATGTTTCCACTAAGGACCACTGGTATTGTTTACTAAATTCTTCTTCTTCCAGCGATCAGCATTCGAAATAATGTCCAAGTTGGGAGCTTGCAGTCCTTCCAACCTCTCACTTGAGGGGAGTGTAAAAGAGGGGTTGGTTAATCTTGAAGGACTCATATTGGAACATTGAAATAGTGTAGGGTTTGTTTGTAACTTTTCTGTTTTCTTTTCTCCTTCCTCCATCTTTTTTTTCTGCAGTATAAAACCTTTGATCTTTCATTTTGAAGTAGAAAGAAATCATTTCACTGTGTGAACTGTGTGTTTCTCTCTACTCATTACTGTCAACAAGACAAATTACATATATGATAACTCACTAAAGTCATTATCAAGTTTGTGACAATGTTGTTTTTGCGTCACTACTAAAGTTGTTGCACATGGTTCCCATACCAACCTCGAACCTAAAATCCACGAACGACCTCAATGTATCTTCAAATTAGACTTAAAAGTACATTAAAATGTTTTTTGAAACAAGACCAAAAATTCTAGATTTAAAAGTGCTCAACATGCAAAGCCAATACATACAAAACATCACTCATTTTGGCTAGTATTAAACAACAGTTTGAGGTGGCAGCAGATGCAGACTAAAGGCAAGTTTGGAAGGATATGTAGGAAAATGCAAATGGCCATGATCCATTTAATTTGGCTGAAAAAACAATTAAACAAGATCAGCTATCAATCTAGAATGCGTAAAGAGAATCGACTCTTTTTTTTTTTTTTAACTAAGATGTATTCATAATATATAGCAAGAAGCTAGAGGAAAAAAAAAGGATAATGATAAGTTATAACTGAAAGGTTTTATGGATATTTAAATATATGTATGTCCGGATTCGAACTCGAGACTTCGAGATTGCACACATTATGTATGAGAGTTGATGTTAATAATTAATATATAAAATGTTATTATGAATTATTAGTCACGAAATAAAACATAACGATAGTTAAATATTTAACGAGGTTTAGTTAACGGTCGTTAAATGTAAACACGGGACTAAGAATGAAATGAGTGGACAAGAAGGATCCGGAATCCCTTTGGGATGGCTTGGCCGGTCGTGGGCTACCCAACCCAAGAGGTGGGTTTTCTTTGTCCACCAAGTTTTGAGAATGTATATATACAAACACTTGTATTCTTTTCTCCTAATCTTTGGATCACCAATAACCTATTTCTCCTCCATCTCTCTCCTCTCTTGTCTTTGGCCGATCGGTTCCAACCCTCCCCATAGGGTTTCGATTTTCCAAACTCAAGAAACAAGTGTTTGGTTTTATTTGTGATTCAGTAACTACTTTTCACATCAATCGCTAATGAGTGCGTGTTTAAAATAATCCAGGACAAGCACGCTTGAGCTTGTAATCTTGGTGGTCGTCTTTTGTGTGGGTCGAATTTAATAAACCCTAAAGTTAGGGTTTTGGGTTTTAGTTCTTGTTCAATTACCGTTTGATTCTTGAATTGCTAAAAGGTGCGTTTTTCTATTCGGGTAATTACTTACATATATTATTCATATTTACTTCCGCTGCATGCTTTGATGATGTTATTTGATTTTATATAATTGTTATGAGTATTAAATCCCAACAATAACAAGCTTTCTTTAGGTCACAAGTCCATCCGAGCCAATTAGGACTCAAAAGCCTATCCTCAAGCAAAATATGCTTTATATTTTCTAACTAGCAAATTGTAGTTTGCCTTACAACATCAAACAATTCCTTGTTATAACGGATGAGATCTTCCTGTCATGTTACCAATGAAAGGGCGAACCTTTTCGACTCAATTTCACGGTTTCACTGGTTAATCCCGAACCGTTTCAAAACCTTCCCTGACCACCACCATGTGTTTGGAATATTTTTCGTGCCAGCCCAAGATATCAAGGGAGACAAGTACTTGTGGAAAATCAATCTTGCCCCAACCAAACTGAGACTAAGTTCCAAAGGTTTGAAGCCAAAGAACAGTCTAGAATAAGATAGATGTTGAGTGTATTCTAAATCATCATCACATACTGGGGTAGGCCAGATATGAGATCTCATGTGAAGATGCTCCCTTTGATGGGCAACATCTTGTTCCAGACATTTAGATAATTTTGTTATAAGAAGCAAGAGTTTGCTTTAACTTCTCCATTATATTAAACGTTATTTGGATAAATGTATTTGTAAATATATATGAACAAGTGCTATTAAATGTATATGTCTTAAGACAATAAAAAACATTTCCTACTGATTCAATTAGTTTTGTTAAAGTTGATACAAGAGACGTACATGGAAGAACGAACGAACTCTTAGTGTGTCTTCAAGGTATACATCAATACTTGTATCATTTTTCACCATTCAAATGAGAAATTGTACTTTCTCTTGTTATGATATGTGCCGGTAATTTTTGTAGGCTAAAATATATTAGTCTAT
>OU343224.1:133545904-133698026 GCA_910596185.1 Chrysanthemum makinoi | reverse complement strand
CATAACCATATCTTTAGGCACCGTTCATTTCTATCAACAATTATGTTGTTGTTGTATAAGTAGCAATAAATTTATGTCTTATTCCATGTTTAACACATACATGAAATGAAGACACATATTTACCTCAATATCACTTGACCGTCTTGTTTTAAGATAATAAGTTGATTTTCAACTTATTTGTATAGATCAATCTTGTCTATATTCTTACTCTCAAGTAAGTAAAATTCGCAATATTTTGTACTACCATCAACAATTACGATGATGTACCTAATTGCTACCTTTGTAGGTATCGATTCCAAATCACATAAAACTATGTGAATCAAGGGTTCGGTTAACTTTTGGTCAACCGAGTGAAAAGAAAATCTTGTCAATTTGGCTTCAACATAAGTTTTACTTTTGTAATCCGTGTTCATTTATTTAATTAAACAACGTATTGAGTTAAAATTAACATGTCAGGAGTTGGCCATGCTATACATTCAAAGGATCAAATAAAATGAATTCATACTCATTTTATTAAAACAAAAAATAATTCACTTAAATATTTAATGAAGGGCATAACCCGTACCGACCAAAATTTTATTTAATGTTAACTCAATTTTATTTGATTAAAATAAAAATAAAGCCAAATTATAAGCAACCATCAGATCAAGATTCCTACGAATCTTTGGCACATACAACATGTTGGTTCACTTAAGCTCTTTTTCACATGTGAATTTCAACATCACATTTCTTTTCCTTCCTATTAGCGGTTATGAGTTGCCCATAGATTGTATCTCTCCATTTTCTGCTACTTTGAAA
Source organism: Chrysanthemum makinoi (assembly GCA_910596185.1). NCBI lineage: Eukaryota > Viridiplantae > Streptophyta > Magnoliopsida > Asterales > Asteraceae > Chrysanthemum > Chrysanthemum makinoi. The sequence goes on along the minus strand of OU343224.1, from coordinate 133,697,228 downwards.
GAGTTAACCAAACTCTTATCATCATACTCATGACATGATGCCCAAGTGTTAATCCACCATTTTCTAATGTCGGATCCCGCCTTGGCAACAATTTTCATTTCATTCAAGCCATTTAACCCATAGTTATGGCACATAAAATCTGAATGTTTTAAAGCATCTACCGTACACATAACTCGAGTATCGGTCTCCCTTTCATCAAGTTCGGGAGCAGATCTATTAAGATATTGTCAAGGATGATTAACAAAATCATATTACAAATTTGTTTTTGTTTCAAAACATTATGTACTGATCTTAGTTTTCCTTAGATTTATTATGTCTATGAAATTCACGTGAAATCTTTAATGACATATATGCCACTTTGTCTCACTTTAGTGACACCTTCGGACATAATACATATAATCTGTGTCACTAGATGACAATTTGAATTTCGTGTATCGGATCATACTTTACTTGTTTTACAAGTTATCTGCAATGCTACGTCCTGCTTAATTAAATTGTATTTGGATAACGTAATACTTGAGATAGCGCTATATCTATACCAACATGTCTTTATCCATCGATTTAAAGATCGAGTAAGTACCTCTTCCAGCTCCCGTTGCGCAAAAAAGGTTCTTTTGGAGCCATAAATTAATTGAATTAGTTGCTCAATTATCCTCCAAAAAAGGCTTTTGAAAAGCTTATGTCTTGATCCTGTGGACTTATAATGGCTTTATTAAAGATGTGACATGAGTATAAACCAGTTTTGACAGGCTAGTATTATTTTCTAGCTAGTCTAAATTCTAAAACAAATTGATGTGATAAACGAATATTGGAGCTCATTAATCAACCAATGGGAAGAAACTAGTGGTAATTGCCTGACAAACTCCATCTATAAATAGCGAAAGCTCCTTGTCTAACTGTTCACAAAACAAACAAGCTACAACACTTTGAGGCACTTAGAAATGGCTTCAAGAGCTTTGGCAACAACTGCTTTTCTCCTTACCCTTAACCTTCTCTTTTTTACTTTGGTATCTTCTCATGCCCCAAAAGCCTGCCCACCAACTCCATCACCAAAACCTCCTACGCCGACACCAGTTACCCCCTCACCAAAACCTCCTACACCGACACCAAAACCTCCTACGCCGACACCAGTTACCCCCTCACCAAAACCTCCTACACCGACACCAAAACCTCCTACGCCGACTCCAGTTACCCCCTCACCAAAACCTCCCAAAGCCACTTGCCCAAAAGATACTCTCAAGTTGGGTGTATGTGCTAAGTTGCTGAAAAACCTTCTCCATTTAGTTGTAGGAACTCCACCAAAGACACCATGCTGCACCCTCATCAAAGACCTTGCCGATCTCGAGGCTGCCGTCTGCCTATGTACCGCCATTAAAGCTAATGTCTTGGGTAATAATCTAAATATCCCAGTCTCTCTCAGCCTCTTGCTCAACTACTGTGGAAAGAAGGTCCCCTCCGGCTTCCAATGCTCCTAGATTTATGCTCTAGAACAAATGTTCAAGTTTGATACTTAATTATATTTGCTCTATTCAGAATATATATGTTTGCTTATGTTACATACGTGTGAAGAATCATGTACATTATGATTCTATAATAATTTAATGTTCTCGTATAATTATGTAATTTTATGATTTTTATAGCCTTTCGCTCTGAAATCCTTACATGTTTGGATATGAAATACTTACATGTTTGGATTTGATTGGAAAACAATAATGTTACCAGGATTTCAGTTTATGAATATAGTACAGTAAGATTTATAGTTTGAGTTAGTTATATCTGTTCATTGTTTACCGGTCAAATAACGACTCTTAAATTATTTACTGATGAAAAACATGTTGGAAATGTATATATTTATAAATACGTAAATGTCCGGATTCGAACTCGTGATCACGGGATTGCACACATTAGCGAATGAGAATTTAAGTTAAATAATTAATGTTAATGTTTACGATTTATTATTACACATAAAGTCCGTCTAACGATCGTTATGTATTAACGGAAATGACTACACCGTTAAATGTTAAACGGAGAATATATGGTGAATATCTTGAAAATGGAAAAGATTTGAATCTCTTTTCTTCTCTTAGGGTGGCCGGCCAAGGGAGGCTTCTCCAAGCCCAAACTCTAACTTGTTCCCAAAGATATTTGATCACTATATATACAGAGGCTAGGGTTTAGGGTTTCTTATAACTTTGTGCATTGAATTAACCCTAGATCTTGCATCTCCTTTTCTCTTGCTTAACTTCGGCCGAACCCCTCTCATTAGGGTGTTTTGGTTTTGTTTTTTCATAAAACAATGACTTGTGTTAGATCTAGCAATCGTTTGATTCGTTTGTTAATTCGTGTGTACAAAACTGTGGTAGTAAGACACTATTCTTACACCTAATTGGTTTGAGTTGTAAAACGGTAAGGGACAACTCTTTAAACCACTTTCTTTCTTGTTTGTTCAAGATCTGACATTCGCAAGATGTATGTTACGCTTTTAATTCAGTTAATTATTTATTTGTTATGATCTAAGTCTTCCGCTGTGTACTCTGTGGTGTCGATATGATTTTATTATGTTTCATATATCTTAAACTCAACAAAACAACCATAGTAAAGCTACATAAATACCACTATAAGAAAGCTAGGTGCAGTAACCGCGTTATTTGTGTGTCATCTCATCATCCTACCAATAATACCCAATAACTAAAATACCCTCTGTAGCAACAACATTCAATAACTGCTATTGGTGTATGTGAGTCTCATAACACATCACAAAAAAATACACTAACTCAAAAAAAAAAAAAAAAAAGCCTAGAGATGTGGTTTCACCGGCGAGGAACGAATGGCGTGAATGGTACTATGGCGCATTGCATTCTAATATGATTTCTTAATCAAATCTCAGTGGGGCGTGCCCCAACCAAAATCCAAGCGGGCCCAATGAGAAGAGACCCACCCTCCCACTGTCTCTCATTTATTCAGCGAAAAAAACTACTTAACGGGGGCCCTTCCGTTCAGAGGTAACGAATCGACTTTTTTTTTCAAGGGGGGGGATCCCTTGCACGACCAAGTCCAAAGGATGGTAAAAAAGAGAGAGAGAATGGCGTGTTGTTGAATTGGTACACCGTGCTCTCTTAAGATCCTTCGATAAATTTCTTAAATATTTAGTTGCTAGCTAGGCTTCCTGGTGGTATGAAAGAACGAGAAGAAACCTAACGCAACAAATAAAAAACATTGATCCACACCAAAATCCGAATCTAGTTATTACATGTTATATGTAATCACACCCGAAATAAGCATCCAAACAACCTAGCAATGTAAAAAAGTAATAGCAACTATACTTAATTTACAACCTACGAATTTGGATTCGAGTCTTTTTAAGGCTATGTATCATGCATATACGACCCTCTTGGGGATGGTGACGGTCGTTGGTTCGTCTTTGGAGTACCATTCATGAAGGGTTGGTTTCTTGGACTGTCGGGTGAATCATCAAAATTATCTAGATCAGAACCAACATACTGCTGAATCACTAGTATTGAAACTGTCGATGCAAAATCAGACGATGCTAACAAGTCACCTATTGCTCCTAACTCTGGGCATTCACTCCAGTCGGTCAACCCGGCGGTTAATGGTGACACCACCCCTTGTCCTCTTCCTACTATAAACAAATCATGTTCTTCATCAACTGCTCGAATAGCTGCCATTGTCTCCTCGGCATTGTTCACCACTTTTTCGGTGTAACCAATCGAGTCTTCATTTGCAATCCTTGTTTTAAACTGGTTTATAAACTCATCATCTGCTTGCTTATCTCTATCGCTGTCTGTCACCACTGTTAAAACCCCAGGGTCATTTTGCACCCGGCCAGAACTACTCGGTGGCTCTAGGATGTCGGTTCCAGCAACGAACCGCATTACGGTCAGAGTGTTCCCGGGATGGCATGACATACGCCATGCAAATGCTAGAGCTTCTCGGTCGTCTGGTCCACCAATGAACACAACTGCAATGTGGTGTGAAACCTGATTTCCTGCAATCCTAGTGGTGGCGCCAAAGCCTCGGTCGACTAGAATGCCCACGGAACAAGGTGGGTTGGCTAAAACATTTTGGTTAATTGCACGATAAGCAGGGTTAGTAGCTTCCATTCCACCGTCCACCGTTTGTTGTTTGTGAAACGGGAGGATTATAAATGCAACACGCTTGTCCTCTGCAACGCTACAAATGTCCTCGTGCATAGTTGAGTACGGGGAGATTGCGGTTACTGGTTGAACCGAGACATTTTCTGTGTGTTGTTCGAAAGTTTCAAAAGCATTGATAATGTGATCGGATTGTGCTTGTGTTCTGTTGGCTGCTGGTCGGCCTGACTTTCGACTGTTGTGGACAATGAGCATGGCAGAGGCCCGACCGGTTAGTTCGACTAGGTGAAGTACATGGATGCAAAGTGGAGATTTCGTGGTAGGATTTGAGGCTTCAAGAAGGTTAATGATTGTGGGTACGTTTCTTGGAGTGTGGATACAAACTAAGGTTCTAAAATCACTATCAGGTTTCAGTTTCAAGATTGTTCTTCGTTTGTAGGGCGCAAATCTTCTTGCGGGTTTGTAAATTAGTGTCACTGCTGGAGTGATTATTGCCGTCATCACCAACGCGACCACCACCATAATTGCAAATGACTTTTCATCCAACACCTGTAAATTCATTTCTTCAATACTCAGAATAAATTCCGGTTTTAACATTTAAGGTAAAATCATTAATAATTAGGAACAGAAATCACCTTTTGATCCTTGCCAACATTGAGGACAATCATCTCAACGAGGCCTTTGGTATTCATGAGCAATCCAAGTGTAACTCCATCATAAAATGGCATTTGGTACATTAGAGCAACGAGCAAAGTTCCCGCTACTTTCCCGGCACATGCTAGTACTATCACAAGTGCTAGAATGCCCCATGTGTCGGCACCATCAATCGCACTAATCGACGTTTTAAGACCACTGATAGCAAAAAAGAGTGGTAGCAAAATCCCTGATACGAAATCCTCCAATTTTTCAATAAGTGTAACCCCTAAAGGTCCATTTGGGATCACCAACCCGAAAATAAATGCTCCAAACACCGAGTGTGTGCCAATTGCATCTGTTATGAACCCCGAGATCATAACTCCGGTCAAGATTATACCAATGTACATATCATGAACACTTTCACCTTCTGGGGTCTTTCGAATGACCCATGAAATCATCGGGCGGACAACAAAAACACAAAAGACAATAAACCCGGCACTTGATAAAACTACCCATAGAGTAGCCAAATTAACATTCTCATTTTCTGCTAATGCAATAGCTAATGCCAGTAGAATCCATGCACACATATCGTTCACAATAGCTGAAGACATTGCGATCCTGCCAATCTCTGTGTTAAGTAGCTTGAGCTCAGCCAAGACTCGTGCAAGCACTGGAAATGCTGTAACGGATAGGGCTACACCAAGGAACAATATAAAGGTGCCTTGTTTAACGCCTTGTGTTCTTTGGTGTAAGAGGAAGGAGAAAGAGATGCCCATGAGGAACGGGAGGATCATTCCAGCGAACGCAATGAAAATAGCTTTCCTTCCACTGCGGCGGATCACGGCAATATCCATTTCTACTCCGACTAGGAAAAGAAAGTATAGAAGTCCGATGTTTGCCATTGTTTCAAGAACCATAACGCTTCTCAACGGGAATACTGCATTGGCAAAGGTTTTACTTCGTCCCATTACTGATGGACCTAATATCACTCCACCCTGCATATGTTTATTATGTTTATATTGAATTAGTCACAAAATCATTAACATCCGTAACATAATTAGCTTCTAAGATAATTGCTAATGCTATTCCTGTTATTACTGATGAATATTTGTAAATATTAAGTGATTTTTTAAGAGCGTTAACATGTATAGAAATTGTCATACTACGGAATAATAATATATAAAAGAACAAAAATTCAATCTCAATTTCTCGATCGTTACATGCTTGATCGTTGTTATTTTAAAAATTCATTCACATTTTCATTATATTCTGAGATTGTGGGGAAGAATTTTGTAACGAGAAGACTTACAAGGATCTCGGATATAACACGAGGCTGGCGTAAGGGTTTCAAGAGGAAAACTAGAACACGGGTGGTAACAACAACAAGAATTAATTGCAAAAGGAATAGAGGGAGCGAGTAATTCAATGGGTCATCTCCTTGCCATATCCCGTGGGTCGTGATCATCAACGGAGCATAACAAACGATTGTATCTTGAGTTGCATTTTGAGGCGGCATTCTCTTTATCTGTCGAAATTAAAAATACACAACGCCTAGATACATGCATGGATCAATTTATTCAATAATTGTTATTTTTTACGATAGCAGTCCTGCAATAACACTAAACAGAGAGACGGTATAGTCAAAAAATTTGAATCAATTTTGACAAAATTACGGGAGGGCAGAGGAGTTCCAACACATGCGGGAGTTTGTAAGTGACAACCATTGGATAAATCGGAGTCTTTTACCGAGTTAGATTTAATTTCTAATAATAGAGTTTTCTACTCCGAAAATCTGGATAGTGTTCATCTCTTATCATAATTTAATCACACAATATATATCAATTACGTTGACCTATTTGAAAAGATATCCAAAAATAGATCCTGTAGTTATAACTACAAAATTTGTGACTTTTAGGGTGTCGTCGCCAAAAACTCCCCTGTCGCCCATTCTTGTTTTTGTTGTACTCTTATGATATTTGATAGGTAAATTCTACTATAACAAAAACGCCATTCTGATGTTTATTATAACTAAATATATTTTATGAAAAAGATTTTGTGAGTTTTGTTTATGTGTATTGAAATAAGAAGCAAATAAAATTCATAAATATGGTGACGGCAAAGAACTGAAGAAGACAAAGAAGTTGTTAAATCTCATAATGTTATGGTGCTCATTGTGTTTGTTTGATATTTCTTGAAATGTAGGACTAGGGATCAAAAAGTTAGTTATCTCTTAATGTTTGTGTTTTCGTTAAAAAGTTTTAGTTCCTGTCATTCAATCAACATATCAATTGACACATGACACATATCTAGCTAGCAACAGTTCTGTGACGTGAGAATGATATATTCAGAATCTGTTTTTCTAATAACTTCCTGATAATAGTTCCATCTGAAAGCCGAAAACTGAGTTTGTCTAGTACCCTTTCTATTGTATCACGGGTAAGATAAAAACATATATTAGAAGCTAGCTAGTCAGGGGGCCACATAATATTATTGTCTTCATTGTACTGCATTTTTTTCTTCATAATGACACTAACTCACTGTCTTTTTGTTCATATTTATCCTTTTTAATTTGTAGCATGTGAAGCAAAGTACCTGCTCCATCTTCAATTCGTGAATTGGATCTATTTGTTGTCTTGTCTCTTTGTTTTCAAGTTGCCTAAATTGGATATCTTTGGGAAGGTATACAGCTCAATTATAGGAATTTGTGATCACGCGTTCACGAGTTGTACTATTATTCATATCTAGATATTAATTTAATGTTACATGCTTAGAACGTGTTGGAAATTAGAGATTAGAGATTTATTTCAACATTAATAATCATAAAATCATGTTTAGAACTGAAGCTAATCTATGTAGCTTATACATTCTTATGTCTTATATATCAAACTTTAATAGAAATCCACTCAAGAACGTGTTGGAAAGTAATTCGTCGCTAACAGCTTAAATTGTCAGTATATCTGTTTGGTGACTAGAACTTGGTGTGACTTTATGTCACTATAGGTCACTAACTAAAGTGGTTACCCTTGATTCAATTTACATATCCACAAAAAGATGTGAATTGGCGGGAACACCCTGACCCTAGGTGACTTTTGGCACATGCATTGTCCACCCAACAAAGAATAGCTCGACAATCTCCTGGCCTAATGGGCACCAACTGAAGTGAGTAAGACCCGAGGCTGAACCCTTAACCTTTTATCCATAAAATCTCTTGTTAGGCCCATTAGTTTTTATGAATATGGATACCAACTGAGCCAAAGCCCTTTGGTTTCAATTCACATATATAACAACCAAGAATTCAAAATCCAAGAAAGATCTCAATGTATCTTCAAAGTTTGAATTGAAATTACAAAAAGAAAAAGAAATTTGAAACGAAACCAATAATACTAAATTTAGAAGTGCTCAACATGTAAAGCCCCATACATACAATACATCACTCATTTTGCCTAGTATTAAACAACAGTTTGTGGCAGCAGATGCAGATTAGAGGCAAAGTTTGGAAGGATATATAGCAAAATGCAAATGGCCATGATCCATTTAATTTGGCTGCAATATGGCTTTCATTAATCCATTAGCTGTAGAAGCAATTTAACAAGAACAGATTAATGTAGAATGCTTAGAGGGAACAGACGCTTTTTTTTTTAACTGAGATATATTAATAAAATATAGCAAGAAGCTAGAGGAAAAAAAGGATAACAGTAAGTTATAACAAGCTTTCTTCAGGTCACAAAACCATTCGAGCCAATTAGGACTCAAAAGCCTATTCCTATGCAAAATCCACGATTGAGAATGCACTTTTATATCATCCATTAGTGTTGTATCTTTTCTCAACGGTTTCAAATCGAAGCAAACCCGTTTTTAATTTCCTTTTTTTTAAGTAACCAAAACATAGTTTGGGTTTTTATAACATTAAAACAAGCCCTTATTTAAGTTCAAGAAATTAAGAGAGACAAGTCTTTGGGAAAATTATCTTGCCACAACCAAACCGAAACCAATTCCAAAGGTTTGAAGCCTAAGAAAAGTCACTAAAAATATAGATGTTGAGTATATTCTAAATCATCATCACATACCGGGAATTTTGACGAGTAGATATTAATACCTCAATTAACCAAACCGGAACGGGTTGGGTGGCGATCTTGGAAAAGCCGCCATATGAAGATGTTCACTTTGGTGGGCAACATTTTAATCTAACGAATTTAGATAATTTTGTTGTAAGAAGTAAGAGTCTGTTTACAACTTTATCCATTATATTAGATATATGAACATTATTATGTGAACGGAAGTTAAATGTATGTCTGAATGACAATAAATTACTATTTTACCTATTGACTCAAATTTGTTAAAGTTAAATGTCTTCAACATATGCATCAAATACTTATACAGTTTTATACCATAAAATAGGTATTTTATGAAACTGTATGACAACCAAAGGTTAATATTTACGAGACATGCGAACCACTTGTGAAAATCTTATTTGATTAATAGTACGTGTTACACTTGCGAAACTTGTCTCCCTGAAAAGATTAACACTATGCAATCAAAAGATCGATATGCATCAATTTTGTGTGAACTGTCTCACTGAAAGGATGAACACTATGCAATCAAAAGATCGATATGCATTTTACAATAAACCAAATATCAAGTTATCATCAACTCTTTAGTGGACCACTTGAAGGACAAGGATCCTCTCAAGTTGTAAGCACAACTTGACTCACGTTGGGGCATTATGAGCCATTGGATTTAGATAATTTATCATATTGCCCTAACTTGAGTCAAGTAACTTGAGCGGATCTCATCCCCCACTGGAATTGGGCACAACCGTTGTTTAGTATTAAGTAAATTTTTTTTTCACATTTTATATTTGATTATTCGCACCAGAAAGGCTATAATTGAGCTTATAAGGTTTTCCTTGAAAAATTCATGAGAATACAATGCAACTCTTGTACACTACTAAACAGGTAAAAGTACAGTACCATAAGTGTTGATGATGATCTAAACCTATGCTTCATGCTACTTACCGTTAATGTAGATATGCAACCTTCTAATCAGTTTTCGTTGCTCATGGTACACAAAAACCGTATAAAATTGTTGTGGTGTAGTTGGTCTAGAAAACATTTGCAAATATCTAATATATTTAGACATATATAAACCAAAGAGCTTTTATTTCCAACAAACCGTTACCAGTACAATCTAAACACAATATGAATAATAGATAGCAAAGATATTGAATGAGATGTAACCACGTACATGAGCCTTAACACCTAAGCTCTTACAATACATAAGTAAGAAAATCGGAAGATAGATTTCAAAATCAAGAGAAACCACATATCTAGATTAGCTTAGGCACATTTGAAACCACTTGGTACTTTCTTGCCACAAACATTAAGAAGCAAGCTAAGAGAAACAGGCACATTAAGGTTGATCCCCAAAACGTTAGCTTTGATGGCAGTGCATAGGCAAACTGCAGCCTCAACGTCAGCAAGGCCTTGAATAAGGGTGCAACATGGCTTAACAGGTGGAGAACCAACTTCAACTCCAACCAAGCCACCAAGCAGATTGGCACATACCCCTAGTTTCAAGGTGTCTTTAGGGCAAGTAGCCTTAGTAGGCTTTGGTGTTGGTTTTGGTTTGGGTGTTGGGGTAGGTTTATCACATGTCCCGCAGCCACTCACTGTGGCAAAAAAGAGAAGATTGAGGGCTAGCAAGAGAAATAGTGAAGCATTGCTCTTTGAAGCCATCTCTAAGCGAGCAACTAAAAGCTTGCACTTACTAAGTATTAGAGGGGGTGGTGTTGAGGATATTGGGTGAATGGGAGTAAGAGGATTCAAGGATATATATAGGTGCAAAAGGGTTGCATGTGAACAAGTTTACCTGGTATCTAAATGTTCACTTCAACATGCACAGGGCCATTGGCCATGTTACCTAATAATAGAAAATCTATTGCTATTTCACCACTTTCACAATTAAAATTAAAAAAGAAAAATTGGGAGTCATACAAATTAAATTGATTTGAGATATTAAAGATGCAGACGATCGTGGACATCATAATCATAATATTGATTCTTATCATGCTTGTCAATTTCTTCAAACGTTGGAATTTGTTTTTAAAAAGTAATAGATATGTGACATTATTTACTGAAAGGGTTTTGCTAATATTTGCCCACTCGGTACATGTTTACTTTTCTATATATATAAAAGGTTCAAGTTAATTAATATCCAAAAAAATTTATTTAAACAAGGTAATTTTAGAGTTTAATTAATGTTGATTGAATGTGTTTTTGTATTTAAAAAAATTATATTCATTAATTGTATCTTATGATGTGCCTAGTGGGCACATATTAGCGAACCTTTACTAAAGTTGTTACTAAGTTAACAAATATAGAGTTTATTCAATGAATAGTAAATTTGCTAATGACTTCAACTTGGTAGGGGTGTGCAAAAAATAGAAAAACCGAACCTAAACTGAAAAAGCCGATAAATCAAAATTGAAAAACCGAAACCAATTGAAAAATCAATGGTTTGATTTTTGTATTTAGGAAAAACCAAAGTTTACGGTTCTGTTTAGTTTTAGCATAAAAAATAAACCAAAAAAACTGAACCGAGAAAATATATATAATCTTAAAACACTCTAATAGATATTGCTTTTTGAATGTATCATTTAGGTCGCATAAACAATTTCTTAGAGGATTTTTATGGTAATTAGCTTTTTTATTGTTCTTATTGTATCGATTTGTTATTAGTTTTTTATTGTCATAAATGTGTGTTTCTTTGTTATTGTAGCTTGAAAATGTTAATTTATGATGCATTAAAAATTCAACTTTGGAAAGACCAAGGCTTTATTAAACCAACAGAATCCGAAAAACCGAAAAGAAACCAAAAACTGAAAATTGAACCGAGATAAAACCGAAACCGGATGGTTTTCAGAAAGCAAGAACCGAAATTATTGGTTCGGTTTTGGTTTTGCCTAAAATAGAGCCAAACCGAATCATGCTCACCCCTACAACTAGGTAGTTTCATTAAATACAAATCAAACTAAAGAAATTATTATGATACGAGGAGTGTATGGTGATTGAGGCATTTTAAATTTGTGTTCTTTAGAGAGGGGTGTTTGTACTAAACGATATGGTGTTTTGACATACAAGAAAATGCTAGGAAAACTCTAAAAAAGACACAATAACTAGATATTTACTTCACCTTCACATATAGTAAGTGTCAGCAACAGTGCTGATTGTAAGAGTCTATAAGTGACGGATCTACCTTGCAACACTATGTATCAAAGAAAGTTTAGCGCTTTTGGTGACACCTTTTGTGTCACTATTAAATCTTTGTTTTCATATCTTCTAAAAAGTATGTATACAGGCTACTTATATGAATTTGTGACCGTGTTCACGAGTTGTACCTATATATTTTGAATATAATTTATTCGTACATAGTTGTTTTGTGTTAGATGCATACATCCATGGTCCCTACTAGAAATAATTAGGGATTCATTTCAACATTAATCATCATATAACCATGCTTAGATTGTAAACTGAAGCTAATCTACCTCTAACGAAATTATCTACTCGCATATCTTATCAAACTTTACGAGAGATGGGATACTTTGAGTATATTACATTACAACAAAATTGCATTCTAGTACGTCGCTACAAGATTAGAGACGATCAGAAGTCGTCTATAAAAGCTAAAATGTCCTCTCTAAAAATCTTTAAAGGCATCATCACTAAAACACGGTCACTAAAGGTCTTTAGCAATGACGGGTGAGGCTTTTAACGACGACTAGTGGGAACCACTTCGTTTCATGGTCAAAGATAAAAAACCTTTAGCGACGACGGGGTTGCTGCTAAAGGCTCCCTCTAAACACGGCTTAATTAATAATTTTAGTAATTTAATTAATTAATTAAAGTTATTAAAATTAAATAATATATTAATAAAAAATAATAATATACGACACATTAGCGACGACGCCATCTCTAAAGGCTATAATAATTTTTTATATGGTACTCATAATAACTTTTAACTGAATATTAAATTTTAAATAGAAAACTCTTTAGAGATGATGGCGTCGTCGCTAAAGGTTAAATCAACATAATCACCATAATTGACTCGCTTAATTACCGTAATCACCATAATTAGCCATTGATTTGGCAGGCGAATTTTAGGTGGAGGGCATTTAGAGACGACGCTATCGTCGCTAAAAGTGCCGTTGAAAGTAAATGTCAAATGAAGTTACATTTTTTGTTGTTTTTTTAGCTACAAAGTGGCATCGTCTCTAAAACTTGTCGCTAAAGAGGGCAATTCTTTTAGTGCGTGTTGAAAAATATTTGGTCACTAACAGCGATATCTATTTAGTGACTAAAATTTAGTGTGACTCGATTTGTAGTAGAGACAAAATACATATATGATAACTGACTAAAGTCGTTATCAAGTTTGTTACAATGTATTTGCGTCACTACTAAAGTTGTTGCACATGGTTCCCATACCAACCTCGAACCTAAAATTCACAAACGACCTCAATGTATCTTCAAATTAGACTTAAAAAGTACATTAAAATGTTTTTTGAAACAAGACCAATAATGCTAGATTTAAAAGTGCTCAACATGCAAAGCCAGTACATACAAAACATCACTCATTTTGGCTAGTATTAAACAACAGTTTGAGGTGGCAGCAGATACAGACTAAAGGCAAGTTTGGAAGGATATGTGGGAAAATGCAAATGGCCATGATCTATTTAATTTGGCTGTAGAAACAATTAAACAAGATCAGCTATCAATCTAGAACGCGTAAGAGAATCGACGCTTTTATTTAACTAAGATGTATTCATAATATATAGCAAGAAGCTAGAGGAAAAAAAAAGGATAATGATAAGTTATAACAAGCTTTCTTTAGGTCAAAAGTCCATCCAAGCCAATTAGGACTCAAAAGCCTATCCTCAAGCAAATCTGGCTTTATATTTTCTAACTAGCAAATTGTAGTTTGCCTTACAACATCAAACAATTCCTTGTTATAAACGGATGAGATCTTTCCTGTTCATGTTACCAGGAAAGGACGAACCTTTTCGACTCAGATGTTCACGGTTTCACCTGGTTAATCCCGAAACCGTTTCAACCCTTCCCTGACCACCACCATGTGTTTGGAATATTTTTCGTGCCAGCCCAAGATATCAAGGGAGACAAGTATTGTGGAAAATCATCTTGCCCCAACCAAACTGAGACTAAGTTCCAAAGGTTTGAAGCCAAAGAACAGTCTAGAATAAGATAGATGTTGAGTGTATTCTAAATCATCATCACATACTGGGGTAGGCCAGATATGAGATCTCATGTGAAGATGCTCCCTTTGATGGGCAACATCTTGTTCCATCGAATTTAGATAATTTTGTTATAAGAAGCAAGAGTTTGCTTTTAACTTTCTCCATTATATTAAACGTTATTTGGATAAATGTATTTGTAAATATATATGAACAAGTGCTATTAAATGTATATGTCTTAATGACAATAAGAAAACATTTTACCTACTGATTCAATTAGTTTTGTTAAAGTTGATACAAGAGACGTACATGGAAGAACGAACGAACTCTTAGTGTGTCTTCAAGGTATACATCAAATACTTGTATCAATTTTTCACCATTCAAATGAGAAACTTGTACTGTTCTCTTGTTATGATATGCCGGTAATTTTTAGTAGGCTAAAATATAATTAGTCTATGCATAAGGAGTTAACTGTTGGTGTGCAACTGTACAAGGCAAGCAAAGATATTATGTAAGAGATTGTACCCCTCATCTTTATAAATAGAGGTTTGCTACACCCACATAAAAACTCTCACTCAAAACTCCCACTTGCTGACGTGTCTGCGGGTGATTGATTTTATGTGGGATCCACATCCCACAAAAGATCCCACATAAAACCAATCACTGTACTGGCACGTCAGCGAGTGAAAGTTTTGAGTGAGAGTTTTATGTGGATCTAGACTTTCTCTTATAAATAAAGGTGAAGGTGATGCTAGTTCATTCACTTTTTTTGTCTCGATGTAAGCCTTTATTGGTTATTAATAAAAGATATATCGATAGTATATATCGTGTGAATATTGTTTATTTCTTTTGTCGATTATCTTGTGATCTTAAGGTATCATATTTTCTTGTGAACTTTTTGATCAATTCCGCACTAAGCTTTCAGGTTTCTTATGAACTCTTAGATCACAACATTTCTATATAATAGATATTTAATGAATATTATTTCACGAAATGTTTTACAACCAAATGTTATTTAAGAAATTTGTGACTTGTGCAAATCTGTTGCGATTACTAGTGTTGCACTTTTGTAATGGAGTGATCAATAGTGTAATGAATACAAAAATTACTAATGTAATAATTTTATATTTATAAGCGTAAACTATTTAGTTAAATTTTTGACACTTTCTAAAAGAGTGTAGGGGAAAATAACATATTTTTTGTAGTGCTGGTTTCATCGTAGTAGAGCTTCTTGCTCATGATGCATAAACAACATACTAAATTCGAATGTGTTATGGTATAGTTGATCTAGAAAAACATTTTCATAAATTCTAATAAATTAGAACATATAAAAAACAAAGAGCTTTTATTTTCCACAAACCGTTACCGATACAATATAAACACAATATAATATTAGATAGCAAAGAAACCGAATAAGATGTGGTAACCACATACATGAGCCTTAACTCCTAAGCTCTTACAATACATAAGTAAGAAAATCGGAAGATAGATTTCAAAATCAAGAGAAACCACATATCTAGATTAGCTTAGGCACATTTGAAACCACTTGGGACTTTCTTGCCACAAACATTAAGAAGCAAGCTAAGAGAAACAGGCACATTAAGGTTGATCCCCAAAACGTTAGCTTTGATGGCAGTGCATAGGCAAACTGCAGCCTCAACGTCAGCAAGGCCTTGAATAAGGGTGCAACATGGCTTAACAGGTGGAGAACCAACTTCAACTCCAACCAAGCCACCAAGCAGATTGGCACACACCCCTAGTTTCAAGGTGTCTTTAGGGCAAGTAGCCTTAGTAGGCTTTGGTGTTGGTTTTGGTTTGGGTGTTGGGGTAGGTTTATCACATGTTCCGCAGCCACTCACCGTGGCAAAAAAGAGAAGATTGAGGGCTAGCAAGAGAACTAGTGAAGCATTGCTCTTTGAAGCCATCTCTAAGCGAGAAACTAAAAGCTTGCACTTACCAAGTATTAGAGGGGGTGGTGTTGCGGATATTGGGTGAATGTAAAGTAAGAGGATTCAAGGGTATATATAGGTGCAAAAGGGTTGTGAACAGGTTAGCTGGTATCTAAATGTTCATAATAGAAACTCTATTTGCTATTTCAACACTTTTCTAGTTAAAACTTAAAAGTAACAACTAGAGAATCGTACAAATAAAATTGATTTAAGATATTATAATAAAATGGTAGACTTTATCAAGACATCATTATTGTATACAAGGAGAAATATGATAAATTGATAATCATACTATAGATGCTCATCATGCTTGTTGAATTTTTTCAAATGTTAGAATTCGGTTTAAAAAAATGAATCAATATATATGCACATTTGATGCTTTTTCAATACCAATGTAACGGGCCGAGATGAGAGACTCACTATTATCTTTTATACTAAAACATTTTTTGAAGTAATATATTTGCAAGGGTAATCCTCTTTTACTCAAAAAAAATATTTTTTATAAAAAAGATTTTGAGAGTTTTGTGCATGTGTATTGAAATAAGAAGCAAATAAAAAAAATACCGGCTAATTCTTTAAAAAAAATATCATACTTGTCAAAAAATCAACTTTAGAGTAGTGAACTTAAAAAAAATACTCTTGCGAACTCTAATGTTGACACTTTTATCTTTTGTGAGTAGTATGATCTTTTTATCCTTTCAAATTAAATAAATGATCCTTGTGAGTTTGTGAAAATGATATCCACCGTCCATAGGCTAAATTATAAATGGTCCCTGCCATTTGGAGACAATTTTGAAAAAAAAAAATTCCAAAATTTTTTTTCGAAATACTTTATCATTTTTTTTTTCTTCGTAATTTTTTTGTCGCTTTTTTTTTCTAAAATATTTTAATTTTTTTTTCGTGACATGTGAAAGCGAAAATTGCATCCACCCTCCTTAGGCTAAATTACATAAATGGTCCCTGACGTTTGGAGAAAACTTTGAAAAAAAAATCCAAAATTTTTTTTCAAAATTCTTTTTCAATTTTTTTTTCTTAAGGAGAAAACTTTGAAAAAAATTTTTTTCAAAATTCTTTTCAATTTTTTTTTCTTAAGTTGTTTTTTGTTGATTTTTTAAAATATTTTTAAAATTCCTTTTCTTGGGACATGTGAAAAAAAAATTCTAAAACTTTTTTTCATAATAAATTTCTAAAACTTTTGGAGAAAACTTTGAAAAAAAAATCCAAATTTTTTTTTCAAAATTCTTTTTCAATTTTTTTTTTCTTCGTAATTTTTTTGTTTATTTTTTTTCTGAAATATTTTTTAAAATTCCTTTTCTTGGGACATGTGAAAAAAAAATTCTAAAACTTTTTTTCATAATAAATTTCTAAAAAGAAATTCCAATAAAAATTTTTCACTTGTGACAAAAAAAAAATTCACATGTGACGAAAAAAAATTTCAACAAAAAAAGTTAAAAATTTTTC
Source organism: Chrysanthemum makinoi (assembly GCA_910596185.1). Taxonomy (NCBI): domain Eukaryota; kingdom Viridiplantae; phylum Streptophyta; class Magnoliopsida; order Asterales; family Asteraceae; genus Chrysanthemum; species Chrysanthemum makinoi. The sequence goes on along the minus strand of OU343224.1, from coordinate 133,679,826 downwards.
AAAAAAAAGGGACTGTGAATGGAATTTTCGCTAAACCACATGGAGTATTTATGTAATTTACCCTAAAGACGGTGGATGCAATTTTCAGAAATCCATGAGTAAAATGGTCATCACGAAATATTATTTTGTCTTTACTACTTATATGAAGACAAAAATGTCAACATTAGTATTCACAAGAGTATTTTTTTTAATTCACTAGTCTGAAGTTGATTTTTTTACAACTTTAATGCTTTTTTTAAGAATTAGCCTAAAGGAATGGATCCAGTGGGAAAAATTATTGAAATGAGTAGAATAAAAAAAAACATTAGCCACATATTTCAAATAAGGAGGGAGAAATAATAGAGAGATGCATCTATTTTTGGAGATGCATCTCGAATTTGTTGTTGTAATTTCTTTTCTTCCTTTTCATCTTAATTTTTTCTCATTTCATCCTTACTCATTAGCCCAATTCATAAATATGGTGATGGCAAAGAATTGAAGAAGACAAAGAAGTTGCTAAATCTCATAATGTTATATTGCTCACTGTGTTTGTTTGATATTTCTTGAAATGTAGGACTAGGGATCAAAGAGTTAGTTATCTCTTAATGTTTGTATTTTTGTTGAAAAGTTTCAGTTCCTGTCATTCAGTCGTCATATCAATCGACACATGACACATATCTAGCTAGCAACAGTTCTTGTAACAGTAACAGCAACATGATCATGATATATTCAGAATCAGTTTTTCTAATAACTTCCATCTGAAAGCCGAAAACTGAGTTTGTCTACTACTATACCAGGGGCGGAGCCAGAAAAAAATTTGAGGGGGGGGGGGGCAAAATTTTTTTTGACAAGAAATATGACTAAAATAAACAAGCAATATTTAATCACAAATGAAATTTTTAAAAAACTATATCACAATTAAGTTTTGAAAAGAACAAGGGCCTAACATGAAAATAACAAATAAAAACAATTTTCTAAAAAACAAGTAAAGTAATAAAAAAATAAGTACAAAAGTTGTGTTTTTTCTCTCTCTACCCTTCATTCCGTAAGTCTTCTTCTTCCTCCATTCTTTTTCTAAACATGAAACGCCCATTTTTTAAATATTGCTCATTTATTCAACTGAAATGTCCCAAAACCACGACAAATCAAACCTTCTACAAGGCTGAAACTAACTTTTAAGGGGGGTATGTTAAAAAAATACCTCTAAAATTCAAAAAATCTAAACTACAAAATTTTGGTGGGGCACGCGTGCCTTACGAGCCCCCGCTCGCCTCTGACTATACCCTTTCTATTGTATCACGGGTAAGAAAAAAACATAGGAAAAAAACTATAAATTTATAACGTACTTTACAAAAAAAAAACTCATTATGCTCTGTATACTTCATTTATAGTCATAATACATAATCGTTTTCATTTTATTCGGTTATTTTCTGTCTGTTTTTATCCGTAATATTTTCTGTCCGTTTTTATCCATTTTGACGTGGATAATACAAACGGTTTTTATCCGTTTTTATCTGTTTTTATCCAGGCAGATTAAAATGAAAACGGATAAAAATGGACGATTTACGAAAACAGATAAAAAAGGACATAAAATAACCGAATAAAATGAAAACGGTTATGTATTATAACAATAAATAAAGTAGATAGAGCATAATGAATTTTTTGTAAAGTACATAATGAATTTATAGCTTTTTTCCAAAAACATATTAGAAGCTAGCTAGTCCCGATATACAAGATGGGGTAGGCGGTGTTTTGGTTCGTGGTCGCCGTAATTTGGCCGGACTCCGGAAGCGGCGCCGGAACCCTAATGGGTGGCCGGAAAATATTATTAGAGAGAGAGTTGTGGTGTGTGTGTTTTTGAAGAGAGAGAAAGAGATGTGTAGAAATGAGAGTGTGAGAAGGTGTAGGGGTATTTATACTCCCCTGAGGGACCAAAGTTGCAAACTTGAAAACACAAGGAGTGGTAATGTAATTGTCACAGGGACCAGTTATGTAACTTCTCTAAACTTTTGATATATTAGGTTCGGGACTCATTTAACTTAGTAAACGAAAGATTCATGACTCGAGAGTTACGCCAATGTTCTTAGAATATTATTTCCAATAAAAACGATATATAATACGACTCGTATCTCAATTTAATTAAAATGATCGCTCTAATTGATGTTTCTCAAATTACGAGGCATCGAGGAATTTACAAGTTGTCACATCCTCACCTCCTTAAAAGGAATAGTGTCCTCGCGATTCAATTCAAGTTACTCGTTGAGGTTCAAAAGAGGCGAGTGCATACGCTCGAAGGCTCATCTTCACGTTCCCTACGTGAATCTAGGATCTTACTACGAGTTTCTATGAACTTCGAAGATAGAGATGTAACTTTACTAAAGTTGCAAGGTTTCATAATCTATGGTTTTGATAGGTCAACGAAGTTTAAACGTTCGAAGGTTAGGATTTCCCAGAGGGATAACGATTGCCTCATCGGCGAGTCATTTCTTCCTATTACGCACGAAATATCGGGAGTACTGCTGAGTCTTAACGATAGGTCAAGGCTCTGAGATACTGGTCTAACTTCAATAAGGATTTCAGACTGACTGATACAGCGAGGATTAAGCTTCCACGTTTACCAAACGCTTCACACATTCTCATCGTGAATCTCTAAGCTTAACCTAGGCCATATCCGGGAAGTCAAGAGGTTTACGTTGTCTATGTCTCCTAACGGTTTGCGAGTGGATTGCCTATCCATCTCAACTTAGAACGGTCTCCTTGACAGCTTCTCAATTAGGTTTGGGGTTGGTAGGTTGGGTATTTCCATTTCTACCCAACAATCGAAATCGGCACTTATGACGTGCCTTCAAAGCACTAAAGTGATAGGTATTGTTATAGGAGAATATGGCCAATGGAAAGGTGTCTATTCCAACCATTGCCAGACTCGAGAAATGTTTATTAGAGGATTTGGCCAATGGAAGGTGTCTATCCCAACCATTGCCAATCTTGATGAACACGCGACGTATCTACTATTGCTCGGATGGTTTCTTCACTTCGGCCATCAGTCTGGAGATGATACACTGGAAGCATATCCAGATCTGTTCTCTCGGCTCTAGGAAGTGATGGGTGTGTGGCAATTGCCACGATCTGAAAGGATAGAAATTAGCATTCCCTAATGCACACGATCTCCTTTACGTGTGCAGAAATCTATTTGTTCAACCCAGGCTTCCGATCGCACTTCCTCCTTAAAGAGGATTGGAAAAAGTTGAAGGAGGATCAGGTGTGTACTAGTAGAATGATTCTCAGATAGGGAAAGCGGGCCAAGGGGGAATTCCCTTGTCGATTGAAGTTCCATTATGGAGAGAAAGTAAGGAGCTAGAGCTCAGAAGTGAGGACCAGCTCATCAGAGCAAAGCCACTCTACCAGGGGAGATAAATGAGTACTCTCTCACCTCCTTAAAAGAAGATAAAGGGATCCTCTAATATTGCTATAACTATATGAGGAGAGGCGAGCAGGGTCGTCCATACTTTCCATTTTACTGATTAGCGGGAGGTGAATAGGTTGGGTAGGACTACCAACAACCACTCAGGTACCGGTGTGGGATCTACCTTCAAGGTTTCATCTACTGTGTAGCTTATCGTTCGGTGGGAGGACCGAAAGGATAGTAGGTGTTTCTCGAAGGACGAGAGAATGATTAGGTGATTGTCCCAAGGAACGCGGTTCAGGTCACTCCTTAGGATTTCAAGATTTCCGTTAGGCGCGGAATCTCTACTGGATGAGAAGTCTAGGAAGTTCAGAGTAGGACCCTGTTAGAAAGTGTTGATTGCTACTAGTAATCAGTCGGTTGACTTAGCATAATATCTAGGTTAGAGGCGGAAAGTACTACTCCGAAGGAGAGTATTTATTACTAACTACATAAGGGTTCAATATTCAACTTCCAGAATCATAATTCTTAAAAGAGGTTCAACTATCGATCGATATCAATCAATTTCCTTAACACGGGTAAACGTCAACGGCTCTAAGTTCGCATCGATGGAGTCTAAGGTACGACACTGATAGGAAAACACGGGTAGTACCACAATCGGTGGTATGACGTGAGCAAACTGATGTTGATAAAACAACGTCGAGAGTTCAACGTTGTTAGAGCAACGTTGATGGAACAATGTCAAAGGATAACTTCGGTGAAAAACTTCACTAAAACAGGTCACTAAAACGTTATCGATAGGGGTACCTAACTAGAGGATAAGGTATAACACCAACAGCACGTAAGGTACAACCTTAACTGTGAGTTGTTGACGAAGCAATGTCGGTAAGACATTATCGGTTTAGAGAGGTGAAAAATGTCGACCGGGTGAAGTCATTTGAATCAACATCGAGTGAATGGTAAGGTTTCAAAAGTCTAACCAATAGCTGATTCGATACGAGGTTCGAGGTGGAAGTGTCGGTAACAGGATTACCAATGACACGAGGCGGAATGATAATTCCGATGAGGTTACTAACAAAACGACGAAGAATGATAATTCCAACAAGATTACTAACGAAACGAGGCCGAATGTCGATTCGAGGCCAAATGGTGACTCGAAGTCAACTGATGAGTTAACAACTCGGAACGAGGTCTAAAATCACAAAATCCAAAAATCCCCAAAAACCAAAATCAAAACCGAATCCAAAATAGTCTAGACCAAATCCAAAAGTAGCCCAAAACGATTCCAAACGTACTAGTGAGATCGACGAGGCTTATGACGATAAGCAACTCGGATGTGAATAGTGCCAATCGGGACTAACCTGACTTAAGGCGAACTACGCATGACGGCGTCAAACAGGAATTCCGCATAAGCATAGACGTATAGCGATGTCAGAAGTGTTACGGTTCGAGAAGTGTTGCGATGCCGATGTCATGTGTGAGTGCGGGCTTTCGTGATGTTCGGTGAGTGTGTGTGTGTGTTCACCTAAAGCTCATCATTCATAAAACCAATCTCTAACCAGGACATAACTCTGTTATAACTACTCCGAGTATTGCAAAATTCACCTCTGAGTCGGACATAGGTGATCAGTCCATTTCCCACTGTCCCTGGCTGAATATAGGTGATCAGTCTATATTCACCCGAGGTTCAATGAATTTTGATATACCCGACTTAGTTATACTAGCACCATGTCCTCTACATCCCAAATCATTCCTAAGGCTACTACTAGTGTGCAAGGTCTAAGCTGGCTAATGAGCTTACGCAAAGGAATTGCATAACTCTGTGAAAGGCATAGTGCGTGCGTAAGCATGAGGACATAATTATTGGGCATGCTTAAGCATGAGGACATAATTAGTGGGCGTGCTTAAGCATGAGGACATGTTTTCTATGCGTGTATAAGCATGAGGGCATGCTTATAGTGTGTGTATAAACATGAGGACATGCTTATGGTGAATTACTAAGATAGGCAGACTTAAATCGTCTACTAACAAGGCACACATTCGACAAGTGTCTCATCAAACAAATCATCAAATAACCATAAACATCTCATCAATTATCTTCATCAATCAATTCGTCTAATGTGTTCTCAATTATCTACATCCTTAAACTAGTCATACGTGAGGCTTCAGCTTGGCAGGCACGCACGTGGCGGTCATAGGGCTAAGTTTTCAAAAAAGTGGTTATAGTATATGTTTTGAAAATACCCAGTTCTCTATAACCTTGGCTTTGATACCAATCTGTAACACCCCGAAATTTAGGTCCAGCGGAAGCATACGAACCTTTGGGTGCTACAATCTTGGTATCACAACATCAGGTACAAAGAATGGTTTTTATCCCATTTATTTAGAATGTGATTCATAAATTGAAAACCATAAGTTTACATTAATGAAAGTAGTGCGGAAATAGGCCCAAAAGATAATTAAAGTTGTCCCGATTATTCATCAGAGTCGCCTATGACCATGCCTCTTGCCAAGCGTCTTCCAATAGTGAGCTATCGCCTTAAACTTGAGAACACATGCTAAAAAGGTCAGCTTACGGTGGTGAGTTCATAGAGTTTAATTACAAAAGTAATAGTGGACCGGATAGAGTTTAATTGCTATGTGCGACTAAGGCAGACATATAATACACATTCCAATCAATCAATCATTCAATCCATAATAATTCCAATCAATAAACAACAATACGTTTGAGATCTCAATACAGGGCCCTGAGCGACTCTAGCCAGCACAGTCGTAGCAAGGCCTAGAACACAAGCTACCCTGGACTAGGTCGGTCTATTCTTAGCTAGGCATCGCGTTATAGCATAGAGATGCTACCGTAGTCTAAGTCAACAAAGGTCGCATGTCTAACCTTTCCTAGTCAACACATTAGCAATTCAAAAGAATAGTGGCAGGTCCAAGAATTAGTTTGTATTCACATAAAAACGTAAAACGTTTAATCACCAAATCAAATATACCAAAAAACAATCATTTCCAAATAATATTCACATATCCAGTTATGGTTTGTTAAAAGCAGCATGTATTCTCCCCCAAAATTGTTATGAAAACTTTAGAAAAGAGGGGCTATGAAACTCACCTTAGCCACAGTAATGCACTACTAACTATTGACACGACTGGCATCTAAAGCTAATCTCCACGGCATCCAAAAGAAGGTACGACGAGTACGATAGAATAAAAGTGACGCAACCTAATGCGTATACGATTATCTCAAAATACGGCTCATACAATAAAGAAATCAATATAAAGTAATGGGTCGTATCTTTCGTGGATCATTCATGTCGTTACTTTCAAAAGTCCGTTATCATTTCCAAAAGTTTATAATTAATATCTCAAAAGTTTAGTGTGGTGTTCGTGTGGTGGTAAGAAACATAGACGCGACGTACAACTCACGCGAAGGAGGAGAAGACATCGACACAGTCGAGACATACCAACTAGAACGCACGCCAAAAGGAAAAGACATTGACTAAGTCAAGAAATTCTTGACAATAATCAAGCTAGTCAAAGACTAGAAAATGACGACATCTATTTATGACACATAAATAGGTTAACTTTCGATAATTTCCCCATAATTCCAACGTACATGTTAGAAATAAAAGATAAGTTTCCGTTTAACACTCAATTAATAAAGGTTTCATAATCGTTACCCGAAATTATACAAGTTTGTAATAAAATACTTAATATAAGTTATACCACAAAGTATTTTATAAATGACGTGCTCGTTTATTCAATGTTCCCAAATCCTTATGATTCTAATAGATTATATTATCAAAATAATCTTTCTGACGAGTTTAGAAAAGTTATCTTTTATCTATAAAATGCATTTTTTGGTGCGAAAAGATAGTAACAACAAGGAAATGTGTGTCTCTTTTATATATGGGGATACTAATGTGAAAGATAGAAGAAAGCTTTGGAAGAATCTCGGGAAGCATAATAGTACTGCTGCCAAGTTCCCTTGGATTCTGCATGGTGACTATAATGTTATTTTGAATTTCAGTGAGCACTCTATGGATTTCAGGATTTTAAAGATTGTGTGGATTTTTTAAGCATTCAAGATATCAAAATCACTAGGTTGTTCTTTACTTGTGTTCAAAAAAGGAGAGATCCTAGTAATTGTGTTTTTAAGAAGTTAGATAGGATTATGGGGAATGCTAAGTTCTTAAGTGATTACCCTGAATGTTTTGCAAACTTCATGGCGTATGCTAGCTCTGATCACACCGCATCTATATTGGTGATGCCTGAGGTGAAGGGTAAGAAAAATAAAGCTTTTAGGTTTATGAACTATCTCACTACTAAGGATGGGTTTATGGATACTGTTAGAGACAATTGGAAGGTTCCGGTTAAAGGATATGATATGTTTGTGTTAGCTAAAAGGTTAAAGTTTCTTAAAAAACATATGAGGAACTTGAATAAAAAGAATGGGAATGTGAGTGATAATGTTAGGAGGTTGAAGGATGAATTGGCTTGTGTTTAAGAAGCGTTGAGAAGTGACACCTCAAATGTCATTATAAGGGAAGAAGAATCTGTCTATGCCCATGCCTATAAGCAAGTCATTTTAGATGAAGAACTTCTCATGAAGCGAAGGTGAAGATATAGTGGATTAAAGATGTGGATTTTAACAGTTCTTACTTTCATAATATGGTAAAAAGTAGAATTGTGAAAAACAGGATTGAGGTGGTGTATGATGAAAATGGGACTGCATTTCATGGGGATGATATGTTGGGTTAATTTGTTAGTCATTTTGAAGGGTTCTTTGGTGCTGATGATATGGCCTTCCCTATTGAAGACCCGGACTCTCTTTTCACTGCCAAATTGGTCCCTAATATAGCTGTGGAGTTAATTAAATGGTAACGGATGAAGAAGTTAGGACTGCATTGTTTGATATTCATGATAACAAGGCCTCAGGTCCTGATGGTTATACTTCTAAGTTCTTTAAGAGTGCTTGGAATGTGGTGGGGGAGGATACTTGTGCTGCGGTCAAGGAGTTCTTTACAAGTGGCAAAATGCTTAGGGAGTTTAATGCTTCTATTATTTCTTTAGTACCTAAAATTATAGCACCTAAGAAAGTTATTGATTATAGGCCTATAAGTTGTTGTAATGTTGTTTATAAAACCATTAGTAAAGTCATAACTAATAGACTTAAAATGGTCTTAAGTGGGCTTGTGGGTGATAACCAGAGTGCTTTCATACCTGGTAGATAGATTACCGACAATATTTTGCTAACACAGGAGCTTATGAGGGATTACCGACAATGTTAAGTCCAATAACTGTTTCCAACACCAAGAATAACCCCTATTCAGCTCAACATCCCACATACTTCTACCCTTCAACCAATAAATATTAACCCAAATAGATTCCTTTCTACTCACTATATTCTAGATATGTTTCGCCAGAAGAGCCTCATTCCACAACTTAACAGACTTTAATCCTAACCCCCGTGTTCCTTTGGTTTACAAAACCTCCTTCCAAGAGTCACTAGCCATACCCCTAATGGAATTACCCCTAGTCCAAAGGAAATTTTAAAATAACCTATCAATATGCTTACATACACTAGCAGGAAATAGAAAAAGAGAAGACCAATAAACTTGTAAAGAATACAAAATAGAAGAAAATAGTAAAATTTTCAAATATGGTAAAAATCCGCTATAAAGGGTATATAGAACACCTTTACCCGTTTACCGGATTTTTTAGAATATATACCATTAAACGTGAAAAACTCATTTAAAACGTTAATAAGTACTCATAGAATCACAATGTTACAAGAATATAGTAAAATTTTCAAATATGGTAAAAATCCGCTATAAATGGTATATTGAACACCTTTACCCATTTACCGGATTTTTTAGAATATATACCATTAAACGTGAAAAACTCATTTAAAATGTTAATAAGTACTCATAGAATCACAATGTTACAAGAATATAGTAAAATTTTCAAATATGGTAAAAATCCGCTATAAAGGGTATATAGAACACCTTTACCCGTTTACCGGATTTTTTAGAATATATACCATTAAACGTGAAAAACTCATTTAAAACGTTAATAAGTACTCATAGAATCACAATGTTACAAGAATATAGTAAAATTTTCAAATATGGTAAAAATCCGCTATAAAGGGTATATAGAAAAATTTTACCCGTTTACCGGATTTTTTAGAATATATACCATTAAACGTGAAAAACTCATTTAAAACGTTAATAAGTACTCATAGAATCACAATGTTACAAGAATTTAGTAAAATTTTCAAATATGGTAAAAATCCGCTATAAATGGTATATTGAACACCTTTACCCCATTACGGATTTTTAGAATATATACTATTAAACGTGAAAAACTCATTTAAAACGTTAATAAGTACTCATAGAATCACAATGTTACAATAATATTGTAAAATTTTCAAATATGGTAAAAATCCGCTATTAATGGTATATTGAACACCTTTACCCATTTACCGGATTTTTAAGAGTATATACCCTTAAACATGAAAAACTCATTTAAGAAGCATTATTATACATTCTAACATAAAGGGTATAATACCTTGGCGGGATACGGGTGTAACAATTCACCCCTCCTAAAATTTGATTTCGTCCCCGAAATCATGCTTGAAAAAGTTGAAGATACTTGCTCTTCATTCTTTCTTCCGGTTCCCATCTAATAGTCGTACCCTTTGGAGACATTATTTTTCCCGAACAAGTGTTGAGGGGGAGAAGGTAAATATTTTTCAGCATCATAAAACCTTGCACTTGCATGTTACTCAACATTGGTTGTATCTTTGATAATGGTGGATACGTTTCTTGTTTTAAAACACTCCTCGGACTCTAATTTGTAAAATTTCACTATTTTTAAAGTCGAGGGGGTGTTTCGTCAATTTTCTTTCCAAACTATCACGTCTTGCTTAACAAAAATGAAAGTTATGGGTTGTGGTTGAAAATGGTTGAGGTGGAGGGCCTATACTTGTCAAAAGTTTAAACTTAATTTTTACAAAACACTCCACCTAAATTATTTTTCTCATTTATTACACACATTAATATTTTCACCAACCATCATCCATGCCTAATAATCCATACTCAAATCCGTGCTACAATCTTGAAAACTGTAAGTGTTAATAGTTTCTTTGAGTGATTTCAAACATAGGTCTTTAACCATTTTCAAAACCAACGGTTTGATCTTTCTCTAGGCGTGATTCAAGTTTTTATGCTTATGCGTATGAACTTGTAATCATGATGGGATGTTTTTTGTGAAATGGTTGTGTTAAAAGGGTTCAAATATTAATACTAAAACTATTTCCAACAAATAATTCAAGCCAGAAACTGCAATTAACCACTTTTCTAAATTAGGGTTTATGCGTGGGTTTTGGGTATTTTCTGTTGTGGGTGTTTTAGGACTTTTAGATGCTTGGAATATGTTTGATACGTGCTTAATTAACCAATGACACTTTTGAATCTAACCCAGAAACAATAAAATGGTGAAATTAGTATTTAGGGTTTATGTATTCGAATATTTGGGTACTTTTGATTCATGTGGTGTTTGATGTTAAAACTTGGTGTAAACATCTTCTCTTGCATCTAAGACCTCCCAGAAATCATTTGGTAGTTTCTCCATGGCTAGATTGTTTACTCGTAGGATTTGACTTTAGGGTTTAACCTTACGCATAAACATTTTCTACGCGTAACTGAAATCTACATGTGAGGTTGAAAGGGTTTGAATAAGTTGTTAATGGAAGTGTTATGATTGATCTATTTCAGGTTTTACGCATTCCAATTCAGAATCAAGGGTATAATGGCATTTACGCTTAAGGATCACCTTATGCGTAGACATTACGCATAAGAGCAATCTTATACGTAACTTATACGCATAAGGTTCTACAATGGGACAACGCGTATCCTGTGAAGGATATGCGTAAACTTGGTCTCTTACGCATAAGGCTTACTCTTACGAGTAAACCTTACCCGTAAGCCCCCAACCTACGCTTGCGCGTAAGGTTCATGCTAAGAGCCCATTTCTACGCGTAAGCTTTCTTACGCGTAAGAGTGACTCCTACGCATAAGCTTAATCCTACGCGTATGGTTAAGCCAAAATTATAACTTTACTTATGAAATGTTACGCGTACAAACTTGTAATAAGTTACTCATAACGTCACAAGACCAAAATGTCACTAATAAGCTAAAATGGTTAAAGTGTTGTGTGAATGAGTGAAACTTTGGACTTTAAAATTCAAAATTAACATACTCACGTAATTTATCACGACTACTTTGGACTATTGGACAACAAGTGACCTTGGACTCGTAACATTCATTAACATAACAAATTCAATAAATTGGACAATAAAATCAACTTTTGACTAACATAATGTATTTCGATATGTTGGTTTTTTTGTCTCAATACCTTTCAGATCACGACATGGACGTCATCATGGATAATGTCAACGCACCAAATGAGCTCACAATGAAATATATATTCCCAACTGATTACAACATGAAGATTGGAAAGAACAACCTCAAGGTCGATTTTGAGAACTTCACCTGCTCAAAGTCTTCATGCAGGATTGTTGTGGATATTCTCAAGACTCATCCTTACAACAATATGCTTACGAACTCTGCAATTGTGCCAGAAATCTACATTCATCAATTTTGGCACACGATGAAAAAGGTGGATGGTCATGATGTTGTCACCGTGACTCTCAATCACAAAGAAGTCACTGTTACTATTGCAGATCTGCGTACAATTCTTCTTTTGCCCGGTATCCAACCTGCTGAGTATGTACCTACTCCAAGTGAAGAGGCTACATTATAATTCATGGTCGATCTTGGCTATGATGAAGCTGCTGGAATAATTACCAAGCACTCCTCGGTCGATTTAAAGAACATTCCTCAACCGTGGAGAACCTTGTACATCATGATCGCCAAGTCAGTTTCTAGAAGAGACAGCGGTCACGAGCATCCCAAACTTATGCATCTGCAAACCTTCTGGGGCATGGTCAACAAGCAGCACATCGACTTTGCCAGTCTGATATGGGAAGACATGATGTCCCATCTTAAGAAACCCGAGAAAAAGGTTCCTTTTATCAGATACACTAAGTTGTTGATCCAGAACATTCTCGGGAAAAATCGGGACATTCCATTGAGACTTAACGACCCCAACAATCATTCTGTGTTGTATGAGCCCACATTAAACATCGTCAAATTCAAGGTCTCATCAACAAAGAAGCAAGGTGCATTGCTACTGGATTGCCTTCTCACTGCTGATATCAAAAGTCTTCCATCGTATTCACGATACCTAGAAGCAGTGAACAAAGGCAAAGTCGGTTTTATGGATGAAAAGACTTCAGTTGTTCCAATCAAGAAGACCAGAAGATCAAGCTGTGCTGGAAGTGTTGAAAGCACTAGGAGTGCCCTCAAGTATCCGAAAAGGAATACTGCTCGCAAAAGAAAAGTCCCATCTAAGGTTGCCATCCCTAACCCTAAACCAGCACTCAAACTTGAGGACGAAGACTCTGAGGATACTGAGTCTGAAGAAGTGGTTCGTTATTTTGGAACTGCAACGGATGAAACAACCTCACTGAGGTCAGATGACAAACCACCCAGTCACAAATCAGACAAAGGAAAGACTCCAGTTGCTGAGGAAGAAGAAGAAAGCTCTGATGATGAAATTCCACCAAAGGATGAAGACAAAGACTTCCACAAGACTCTTAAGAATCTGAGGATTCAACATGGTGCTACAGAATTTAATCTTCAACAAACCAGAGGCCCTGGAGATTCCAGTGGTGGCGCACTAACCACACCCGTTCTCTATGCGGTTAATCAACCCGATAAGGGAACTGATACCACCACTCATGAATCACCAGAGCAACAGCAGCAAGAGGATGAAATCATTTTCGACTTTGAAGAAGAAGAAAAGGAGAAGAATGAGAAGATAACCGATGAAGACATAGAGGAAGCAGCTAGGGAGAGAGCTGAAGAAGAGGCTAGGGAAAAAGCTGAGGTAAAATCTAAAGCTCAAGAAGAAGCTGATAATTATCTTCAAGATAATCCTGAACACAACCCTGAAGAAACTTCTGAGCCACCGAAAGACCCAGAGCCATCTCATGACTCATCTTCATCTGATTCATCATCTCATTCATCACCACCACCATCCAAAGATGCTACCACCAGATCCACATCCAAATCAGTCAAGAAACCGACCGACACTTGGGCATCACGTGCCAAGACCAAAATTGTCAAGGCTGTCAGGCAAGTAAGGAAACGAAACATGGTCAACAAGAAATTCAATCAGCTGGCCGATAGACTAAATTTACTTCAAAATGTGATGAACGAGTTCTCGGAGGAAAGATACCAGATCCAGCAATTTCTTAACCGAGATATACAGGGTGAAATGGACAAGACGATTAGAGACTACACTCATGAGTTTCTTCTCTAAACCGTCCCTGGAGTAACTAGAGAGATGTTCGCCAGACAACTCTATCCACATCTCATGGCATTGGTCAAGCATACACTGTCTACTACACCTGCGGTCATGGAAATCAAACCAGTTCCGCCTCCTGTTGTCACTGATGCAGAATTGATCTCTAAGCTAGTTATGCAAATGTCTCAACGATCTGCAACTTTCACTTCTGACGAAGCTAAAATTTTTGAGGCATTACTAGCATATCAACTCAAGAAATCTTGTAAAGAGTCGGCTGGTCAGGTTAAACAACCAAGAGATGATGACGATGCGGACAAGGATTCTGAGTCTAAACGTCAAAAGAAAACAGGCGAATCCTCTTCCATGCCTCCACCACCCCAAAAGACCACCACCACCACAAGAACTGCTCAATGTCCTCCTGCTTCTGATAAACCTCGGGACTCTGAGTCCTCACCACCATCGAAGAAAACCGGTGATCATTTCCAATACACTGGTGTTGACGACGAAGAGATTCCTGAGCCTCAACAACAGCCCCCATCTCCGACATCAACCAAGCACCAACAAGCATCATCCTCCAAGCCACAGAAGAAAAAGTCTACCACAGTTGTATCTTCGTTGGATGAAGATGACACTGAAGAATACGACTGGTTCTCCAAGCTTGTTGATGCCACCCCTCAATTACCGGAAGGACAAGAACCGGTAGATGGTCGAACCATGGAGTATGTCAAGATTATTCAAGAAAAGTTCAAAGTGAAGAAAATGACGAAGGGAGAGTTACGCTGTATCAAGAACGATGCGTTTCAACTGCTTAAGGACAGCTCCGATAGTGCTATTGAAGTCGAATATCATCTAGACAACATCGCACGAGCTATGTCCAACAATATTAATTGGCTAAACCCTGAATCCAACATCGACTTCACAAGACCTGAAAAGACTCCATACTACATCGGGGAACTTCACCCATACCGGACACAGGACAAATCTTCCCTAAGAAGACTTACCGATGGAGACCACTTGTTGAGAAAGATAGGAATTCCATGAATCATCCAAGGTCCATCCCTAAGAATAGTCTCAGCATCCTTTAGAGGCGAGAACTTGAAGAAGAAAAAACCGTTCGTGTTCATTGTAACTTTTTGAAGACCATATTTACCCCAATTATTATGCATGAACCATTCAATCACAGAAAAAGCAAGTATTTTCCCAATAAAATACCCATAAAGCGAATTTTTCATCCGCTCATTAACCTCCTGAACCGAACCAATTGGTAAACCCACATCATAATCAACATCCTTAGGTACCATCTCATTAATGAATCAAAAATTAGCTTTCTTAGAAGATAAAGGGCTGATTTTAGAAGCATAAGTCTAAGGGGCATCCACATCAAAATTAGTCACAAGTGTTTTATCCACATTATCATTTAAAGGTATGAAAGCATTAGCATCAGAAACACCATGCATTGCCTCTTCAATACTCGTACACGCAGCTTTGGTAATAGAATCCATAGTCTCATTCTTACCACAATTTTGTGACTTAAAAGCCACACCAACAGATGTATTCAAAGAAGCCAAATAATTAGTATCATTCTTGACATCTTGAGTGGTGTTAGCCACATTAAATGTACGAACCTGTTCCATAGCCACACCAGTAATAGTGTCCCCATCAGTCAAATCACCATCCTGAGTATGGAGTATGGACAATACCTGAAACATCAACTAATGGCGGAAATCCAATATCCAAAACAAATCTAGAAGAACCATTGGTATCATATTCTAAAGATAAAAGATGACCTCCTTAAAATCAACATTAATCTTAATACCCTCTTCAAGATAAAACTTGGAAATGGTCAAAGTACTAGCTTTTGGAACGATATTTTGATTGGTGATACGCCTTTGGTTGCTTCATTTCCTCGCCTTTATCGTTTGGACACAAATCCTGATTGTCTTGTTTGTGATAGAAACCCCATTACCCAAGTTTGCCTCAATGACCTGCATTCTTTTCAGTTTAACGATATTGTGCCCATGAGCCCATATTTTCCTCCTGGGCTGATCTTCTAGTGGGTTTGGCGAAGGGCACCAAGGTCTGGACTGGAAACTGAAGAACTCATAAGTTTGGTTAGTTTTTTATCAAATCTTTATTTATCAGATGTTGAAGATAGATATGAATTTATTATTGATGCTTCAAAGCGCTTCTCCGTTAAAGGCATGAGGTCTTTCATCAACTCTATGTCTCAATCTGTATCCTCTTCCGCAAATCGTTGGAACAAAGTAGTGCCATTGAAAATCAAAATCAATACATGGCGAGTCTTAAATGGTAGGATGGCGACCCGTGCCAATCTTGATCGAAGGGGCGTGGATTTAGATTCCGTGAGATGTCCCATATGTGATGATGCCATTGAAACGGAAGAGCATATGTTTGTCGATTGCAAGATTTCCAGACACGCTTGGATAAATGCTCTAAAATGGTAGCGCATACCAAACACCATATTTCAAAGTCTCCAAGATGTCTTTCAATTGGTAGAAAACTCACCCCTTGAAGCAAAATTTGCAATATTCTTTGATGTGGTGATACAAACTACAATTTGGTCCTTATGGCGTTTAAGAAACAATGTCGTATTCTCACTGAAGAAACCATCAAAGGATATTCTTTTCAACGACATCAAGATCTTATCTTTTAATTGGATTGTTAGTCGATGTAAGAAACCTTTTTTGAATTGGATAGAGTGGTTTAATCACCCTTGTAATGCTCTATCCACCCCTTGTAACTTCGTCTAGCTCCTTGCTAGTTTTTATTTCAATTGTCGTTAAAAAAAAAAAAAAAAACGCTTGTTTAGTATACTTTTTACCACCCCCTCCCGCATCCAAGAACCCCGCCTTCATACTCAACGCATGCACTCTATAATTAAACCACGATAAAGAAAAACCAACAAGCACGTCTTGTAATCCAACTCGACCCACAAACCCAAAGGATCGTGTAGATCGTACAGCAAGAATGAAGTTTATGAATAGAACCACAATCAAACCCAAACAATTAACCTGATTGCTAGTGTTATTTTGGCCAAACACACCCATAAACTTCATTTACGAAATACTAAATTCGCTACTAAATTTAACTAGCTAGTTTTGTTAGATACGATTCAAACTAAAGAAATTATTATGATATCAGGAGAGTGTGCAGTGATGATCATTGAGGCCTTTAAGGTTTGTGTTCTTTAACAGAGACGTGTTTGCACTATACAAAATATGGTGTTTGTTACCGACTAACAAAAAATGCTAGGAAAAGTCTCAAAAGCGCCAGTTAATAGTATTTTTACATCTCCTTCACATATAATAAGTGTCAAAGAAGGTGCTGACTATAAAAGTGTATTGTGACACGAAACACTAAGTCACTAGGTTTCAAAGAAGTTTAGAGCTTTTTTGACTCTTTCCGTGTCACTATGCAAATCTTTCTCACAGAATGTTTGTGTCAGTAAACACGAACATATAATAAGCTTCCAAACGCCTAAATCCATTAGTATCCATCTAATTCAGGCCTTACGGGATCTGGTTGGCCTAACGTCAACCAAGCCACCGTATTTTTTGAATATATGTTTGTATGGTCTGTAATTCTAGTAAAAGTTCTTTTTTTTTTCTTTTTTTTTTCTTTTTTTTTTTATATTGGACACAAGAATTTATATGATCAAAATTTATGCCTAATGACACATGGATCCATGAGTTTGTGATAAAGTGGACCTTTATCTAGCACTCACGGATGAAGGCCATATTAGGCATGCGAATCACTAATCATAGGGCAGAACACATAAGCACCAATGATCATGTCTAATGTACCCATTTTGAGAAATCTAAAATGCAACTGACAAGATTATGTATATGCATAATGAAACATAAGTATCTGTTGGTATCATTTTGACAAATGAGTCATCTAAAAGTGCTAGTGAAGAACAGTATTTAAACAAGGTGAATCCTGAAGTAAGTAGGAATGTTGAGAGTTCTGATGTGGTGCAGAAAAGCCATGAAGACGTTCTAAATGACCAATATCTGTATTTTAATCGGAGTTGGTGGATTTCCCAAGGTATTTTCATGGTCAATGTGCTTCACCAATACAAGTTGCATGTATGATACTGAGGTTTTATGTTATTCATAATTATATAACTTGACGATATTGGTAAACAACATTACTTACTCTGCAAAATACTCAGCAGGCAAAGAGATGTAGAGAGTGACCTGACCCAATGAACAATCTTACAAATAAAGGAGGTAGTGAAATAAGTAGGAACTGGAAGAACACAGAAGAGTAGTATATGTGGGATGATGTAACTTCAGTTTCGGTGAATCCTACCTCATCTACTAGCTCAAAGAGAGACCCTCGATTGTCCATCGACAAAGACATAAGTGTCATATCGTTTTCGATTCTAAGGCCAATGTCATTAGTGAGTTCCATCCTTGTGTGATCAGTGACCTCATTGATGACCTTCCACATCAATGAGCAACATACTTTCTAGTGGAAAGCCTTGTAAGGTTTCTTATAGACAAATTACGAAGTAATTGCGATTCTTGTATTTAGTTTTGAATAAAGAAATATAGATATTGTGGATGTAATGAAGTTTGGATTTCTGTTTTGAATAAATTCCTTTTCATTTCGAATTTTAATAATCGTATTGCGATTACAAGCAGATTTTGTTTTTGCCACATTTTACAAATTGGTGACCATTATATTTTTCGTGATTAATTTTGGTTTAGTAGTCACTATTTTGGTCACTAATTTGGTCAAATAGTGACCACTATTCTTTTTAGTGACAATAATAGTGATGAAATTCTATGTCACAAATTTTAATGACCAATTTGATGTGGTTACTATTTAGTGACCATATTCATATGTCATCACTATTACCTTTTGTGACCGACTTTTAGTGACCACCTTGATATGGTCACTAAATCAGCTTAGTGACCAAATATCTACTTTTGGTGACCACATTCGTGAGGTCACTAAAAGTCCTTTTTCTTGTAGTGTAAATTCGCTACTAAATTTAACTAACTAGGTAGGTTTGTGTTCTTAAGGCTAAACACAGCAATCCCTCTCATTCTTATCTGTCACGTCAGCTTTTTTTCTCTAACGATTGGTTGCCATAGTAAGACGACCTACACTACAAAAAACATACCCCATAAAAATACTTTTTTATATTTAATTTACTACACACAAATACACACAACAACTTGGGCAATCTAGATCGCTTGGACGACCCACATCTCCCAAAAGTGGAGATCGATAGACTGATGGATTGATTGCCGCACTAAGAAGATCTAGATCGTTTGGTGGATCGATCGATTAAAAAACCCTTACTATGGGAAGCCTAAACGGAGAGGTGTTTGCATTATACAAAATAAGGTGTTTATTACTGACTAACAAAAAAATTGCTAGGAAAAGTCAAAAAAGCATCAGTTAATAGGACTTTTACATCTCCTTCACATATAATAAGTGTCACAGAAAGTGCTGACTATAAAAGTCTATAATGACACGAAACATTAAGTGTCAAAGAAAGTTAAGAGCTTTTGTGACTCTTTCTGTGTCACTATTCAAATCTTTCTCACAGAATGTTTGTGTCAGTAAACATGAAAATGTTTTTAATCACACATTTTTTGTTCCATGTATCCTTTTAATATAATATTTTTACTTTTTTTACTACTATTTAAGTTTTGTATAACAAAACAATCCTTGCGAAATCAAAACTTTCAAATATCATAAATAAGTCATTAACCAATAGCATTACAAGTTTTGTCTACCACGTTGTTTATGCCTTGACAAATGTATATACTCCGTGATAGGTTGACTAAAATTGAGTGTGATGGACAAGATCAAAATGTAGCTCAAATTCCTGAACTAAGCCGAAATTTCATATTTCATAATTCAAGGATATATACGCTGAGCCGAAAATTCAAATTCCACGTACACGATTTTCATCTTATTCACACCATATGACCGTGACGGTTTTGTTCTTGTTTGCATGCATTTTGTGAACTATAGCAAGTCGTCGTCCATCAGTCATGAATATGATCCATTCAATTTGATATTTCTAATGAAAATGTAAGTGTTATAAGATTTGTATCCATGATTGACGACAAGTTGCAGGAATCATCCAGTTGAATACATGCATGTTAACACTAGTGTTATCCAACAAGTTGAAAATTATGTGGTTCATGATGCTTATGAATTTTGAGATCCGGCCAATCCTTTCTTGTCAATCTAAGTTGTATTCTGAGGTTTAAATTCATACTTGAGATCGATCAAACTTGATATTTTTAGCACCAGCAGCCATCAAGTTGTTGAAAACTACAAGTCATTTGTCAATAGTGGGGATAATGCATGTGATAGATTTTCGTAGAAGAAGATAAATAGGCCATTTATAAAAATTTGCGTATTTCTACCATAGATTATATATTGTAATATGTCGAAGGAGATAGTTAAAACTTTAACACCTTAGGTATCTATCATTGGTACCTTTGTAGCGAAAAACATAACGTTTACTACAAAAAATTTGTTGAATTCTTCACACTCATTTGCGTGAAAAACATGAAAGTTAAATTGAAATGTGGAATAGACTCTTACTTATCACAAGCGGGTTGATAAAATAGTTAATTTTATCAAACTGTCACCTACTTTTATCAAACTAGGGATCGAGCGGCGGCGATACCCATAAGTTTAACAACAACTGAAATGACGTTTGATTTCTGTAATGTAACTACAATTCTGTTTTTCAACAAACTGCAGAATAATATATAGTTTTTAAAAAATTGTGTTGAGTCGTTGATAACTACAATTCTCGGCTAAGTGCGTAAGCGTAATTTGTTTTTAAAAAATTATGTGAGTGATTTAAGTTGTGGAGTATATTTTCTAATAGAATTGTTTTAAGTTATTAAGATTTTTAATAATAATAGATTCAAGCATTACAAAAAGCAAAATAAACCAAAAACTACAATTACTTGATCTCTCCCTACGGGTTCCACAACTACTTTATCATTTCTCATATAATTTGTGTTTGAAACCATATAATTTTCAATTGAAACCCGATTTCATCTTCGGTATTTCAATCATTAACCGTGGTTCAACATAAAAACAGTTGAACCGTGATAAAAAAACAGGATTTAAACCGAGTCAAGAAAGGCGTCGAAAAAAATGTCAAATTAAACCGCCAAGCCACGCCCGGTTAGTTATTCCCAGGGTTTCCGTCAACCGGTACCTTGGTTTCATTTGCTTAACAAGTAACCCGTCAACCCGTTTGTTTAACGCAACGGGTCAACCGGTATCGGTTTCGGTTTAATTGGTTGTTTTTAATTTGGTAGATGTGTTTTAATGGGGTACTTGAATAAATTATTGTACTTTTTAAAAGTAATGGGTGTTTAATAAGAGATTAATTATATTATTTATTTCTTTTAAGTAATGGGTGTTTTTAAGAGTATTAATTATATTATTTATTTCTCTCCATTGACCATTTTCAATTCAATTTTCAACATTTTTCACTTTTTCCACTTTGTTTTCAACATTCAATTTTTAACATTTTTCACTTTTTCCACTTTGACCATTTTTCCATTTTATATAGTATAGATATAGATATAACGATATGGTACGTGTACTTTTTTTCTTACCCGGATAGGTCTTGTACTTTTTTTTTGTGTCAATATGGTCACAAAGTTCATTTGTCCATCAACAATCCTACGTGTCTCCTACGTGGCTGCTTGGGTTTGTGTGAACGGTGCTGAGAACGGGTAAAGTTATTAAATACACCCCTACTTTCTCAAATATCCGATATGATCGTGTACAATGCCTATGGTGCGTGTAGACGGTACTTTTGATTTCGTAATGGTCACATCAAAGTGTGAAATGTTATTTTTTGGCAATAATGGTCCCTTGTGGTCTGTTTCTTTTGCACTGTTTCTTTTGCAAAATTAGTCCTTTTTGCGTGATGTTTTTTAAAATGTGATGTATGTTCTCTTATTTATGGATGCCCAACGTCATCAGTGAAGATATGATATCGCATCGCTGAGGAGATATGATATCGCAAGGAAGATTGAGATTAACAATTTAAGGGGTATCTAGGCTATCTTGAAATCCTTATTTAAAACCAATATACTCTTTGTTTGCACACAAATTTGATCACCTTAAAAACGTTTTTAACATTTCTAATAATTTTACAAGATTCATGTGAACGAGAACCAATTCACATACAAAAGTATGAAGAAGGAAGGAAGCTTTGATATTTTCCCACATCCATAAATGAACAAATATTAAAGCGGTTTATAAATGAAAACATGAAGACAAAATAAAAAGATAGTATGTGAGTATCTCTAATGTTAGTTCTTCTTATTCTATATTCGTGATAAATGCATGCCTCTTTTTTATTCTAAACATTGATAAATGAGCAAACCTTATAGCAGTATATAAACAGAAGTTTCAAGATTGTAAATGTAATTCTAAAACACCAAATTGAATTATAGTCGTTTTATGCATTTTCAACGTGATCTTTTGCTATTTTTATTACACAACTCGTTTCAAGATTGATGTTTTTTAACTAGACCTCTATTATCAAATGCATCGGTTGTTAATATATGATTCTCTTGTAATATAACTAGACCTCTATTATCGAAGATATATTTTAACACGGCTCTATTTACTTACGTAGAAAACAAACAATCAAGTAGTATCTTTGCATAAACCCTTCAACGGAATTTGTTTTTTTATATGTGAAAAAAAATTCATAAATACAAGATTAGTTTCTTTAAAAAGACAAGTGACCTCAACATCTTTTATTTTGTAATTTCGTAATTAATTGCTAACCCAAAGGTATGATGTCATTTTGCACAAAAATTGGTGTAATCGAAACGAATTAATACTTAAGGGACCTCTTTTGCAAAAGAAACATATCACAAAGGACCATTTGGCAACCCACAAAGGACCATTTTACGAAACGAATTAATAAAATTAGTACACGTACCATATCGGTATATTTGAGAAAGTAGGTGGCTATTTAATAGCAAACACTAGGCAACCCATATATAGAGTTAAAAAAGAAAAATAAAAAATTCACGTAATTTACTTGGCAAATGTATGACTGTGTGACCATAAACACAAAAAAAAGTACAAGACTATCCGGGTAAGAAAAATTAACATATCGGTACATTTGAGAAAGTAGATGGCTATTTAATAGCCTAAACCTCAATTAAAATGAAAGATTACACGGTGATGGTCACTTTAATTTGAGGCCACCTGCCACCATATATTTTCATCCATTTATTATTGTTACTCTAACTTCTATTTCTCATAAATTCAATTAAAATGTGAATATAATATGTCCTCCTTTAGTGTGATACTTATATCACAGATGCGTTTGATTCGTAATAAATTATCAATTTGAGTGTTGTAGCAGAAGGAGGCTATACGAGAAGCGGAAGAAGATGAATCTTTTTGTTTTTTAAAAAAGGGTATAAAAGTAATTCATCTCTATATTTAATACTTTTATACATTAAAAATATTTAATAAAAACTAAAATGCTTATTTGGATATACATGTGTATTTTTAAACTTTGAAAAGATATGAGTGTAATTATGAAATTTGTAAGAATATTGACGTAATTATGAGTTTTTTTATGAATATAGATGAAATTCATATTTTTTTTTATATAAATAATAATTTTGCAACATTTATAGGTATAAAATATTAAAAAAAAAAATCATTCGCATATATAAATATGGACAATTATATTACAGTAAAGCTACACTTATATATGTCACAAATGTTTCCAGTTTGATCAATGATGTAAATCTTGCTTGTAAAAACGTGGTGTAAAACTTTTTTTCTTGTCGTGAAAACAAGGCGTAAACTGACATTTGGATTCCTTATAGAAGTAGAAATGTTAAATCCAGTTGTATCAGTGCTCTAAATCTTGCTTCTAAAAACATTGTGTAACTCATTTTTTCTCACTTTTTGCTATAGGAAAAAGTAGGTATGTAAAAGCAGGCCTAAGCCCATATGTATGCTCTTAATCATTAAGGCCCGACTAAAATAATCAACAGTAGAAGAGTTTTGTGGGCTCATAAGAACTGGAGGCGGTTATGCTCGGTTATCACGCAGGCGTGATTAACGAGCAATGATATAGAGACTTAAATTACGAGTAATTTTATGCCTAACTAATTCATAATTTGACACATTACATGCATATTTTCTTACTCATAATCTTCATTTTTGATTTTAACACATGTTTTGATTTTGTTGTTAGCTATATTTTTAGACATACATTTTACTATTTTAGTCATGAGTATCATTGTTCTCGACTAAAATACATCCTTATAACATACAGATTATTCCTGACTAAAATACATTCTTATATCATACGGAGTATTATGATATCTGCATAACTTCAAAAACTTTATTTAAAATTCATGTTATAAGTTAACTTTTAGATATACGTAATAAAAAATATAAAACATTATGGACATGAATATTTTAGAAAGTAATTCATACACACATTAACACATGGAACTGGGCTAAACAACACTGCTAGAGTGCTAGGCTAGTGTTTTGGACTGCTTTTGCTAGATTAGTCTTAGTTTTTGGTTGGGCCATCTAGTACACAATGAGTAAGGGGCGAGTAGAAACCGTATCGCAAACTGCAAAAATCGATCCACAACAAAAATAGACGGTGCGATTCCTGAAAAATATTTGGTTTTCATCAAAATAACCGCACCAAACCACTCCCTCATATTCAAATGTATTTTTATTTAAACAAAGCTACTAAATTTCATAATTTATGTATGATAAAATGTTTTTGTTTATATTTTTATAATTAGTTATTTCAAACATATTTTATTAGTTAATTATTGTCTGAGCTTTTAGGTCATATAATTTAAACTTATTTTTAATTTATCATCGAAGTTTTTAAAATTCTTCATCTCATTTAATTTTTACTATTGTATAGATTTATAATTTCATACTAATACATAACATTTTGTATATATGTTTCAACCCATCATTTAACCTTATGATACATTACTTATTTAATAAATATATACCAAAATTTGGGACAAAAAATTAAACCGTCAAAAACCGAAACCACAAAATCGCATGGTTTTGGATTCTCATTTTTTTAAACCGCAATTGTGGATGCAGTTTGATTTTACCAAAAACCTGTTGGTTTGTGGGAGTTATAAACACACGTAAACGACTAGAAGTGTGTGAGCCGAGGGGGGCACACACGATAAACATGTATACGTGTCGAGACGTAATAATACTTGAATATTAATACCCGATATGTAATAACTTGACCCGATTATAGTTCGACCCATGGGTTGTTCTTAGACATGGACTTGGGTCAAATTGGTGTTGCCTTGGGCCTAGAAACATACCAAACGATCAGGAAAGGAAAAGGGATAGGTTGTTTGGGTTTTTTAACTTGTTGACCAAGTTGCTTGCTAGCTTGGGTTGATTTTGTTTAAGCTATAAAAACAAACAAATCCTTCTTCCATATATTACGCATATTATTATAAAACTCCATACTTTAGTCAATTCAATCTCTGGTCCCCATTCCTAGTCGGTTTTCTCAATAAACTGATTGGTGCATTGGTTGGTTTAATTTATCACTAAACTTGCATTGATTCAAGTGTTTAGGTTAATGATCAATTAGAGGTTTCATGTTCTTGTTCCTCGATCACACAACGGCAACAATAACATAGTGGGTTTTATGTTTACGGCGTGTAGTTATCTCGGACAGAAAAGAATATGTCGGACACTTGTTGTCCGATATCGAACATGAAAGAAATCTGCTCATCGGGCAGTTTGGTTATCGTCTGAGAAAAGAAGACAAGGTCTTGGGGTTTTTCTTGTTCATGATTTTATTCAAGTGGTCACTTGTTGATTGGTTTAATATTACGTTCTCGACTAGCTTCTTTGCTATCGAGCTATATCGTGAATCGGGTTTGTGTGTGACACTCTTCGAGGTATCTATTTTAGATACTTAAAGGTTTCGTAGGGTTTCTTATTCCGTTACTAGAGATCAATTGCCAAGCAAGGTTAGTTTTTCTATATCCCTTTTAATTAATTAATATTGTATTAATTATGTGTTTATTAATTACGTGTTAACATAATTGCATTAACTAGATCCAATATCGGCTGCGTTACTCGTAGAGTTCTTGGTTAACTTGTTCTAAAATCCCAACAAGTGGCATCACGAGTCAACTTCGTTTTTGCGATTATGGGTTACACGTTTCTTATTAATAAACATGTTTTAAAAGGCTGCATGAAATCTAATTTAGTTATTCGTTTTATTTTGTTTTGACAACTATATGCAATACTTGTCAATTTTAATAAAAAATAACTAGTCACACACAAATTAAAATTATATTGATAATTATAATTAATTTGTTAATTGGAATTACTTGTTAATTAGAATTTTATTTACATGTTAATTATAATTACCTTGTTAATTAAAATTAAATTGTTAATTAAGAATTACATGTTAAATTAAAATTACTTGCTAATTAGAATTAAAAGTTAATTTGAATTTATTAATTGTTAATTAGAATTATTATGATAATTAGAATTACATATTGTTTATTAAATACATAAAATTAGGTAATTACTTGTTAATTGAGATTGCCATGCGTTTTATGTGTTTTCACCACAGACCCACTCAATTGCTTTTCTAAGTGATGTATGGGGCGATCTAGGTATTACATCCTAGTGGCGGTCTTATGGTTCTCGTTTGGGGAAGACTTCAAGAGAACTCAGAACAATATGTGGTTATTTATATTAATGTTTATGTTTATATGTTTGTGATTCCTATATGTGCATTATTACTTGCTTTGACACCTAATTGTATGCAATATAGAATAATACATATCGTAACCATAACATTAATATTGGTCTGTATTTACACGTAAAATACCATGCTCATTGTGACCTGCTATTTGATTAGTGGAAAATTGTTTTTGTAAAATAAAGTGACCTAATATATGAAACACGTTTTCAAGAATTTAAAAACTAGACGCTATGGACACTTGGGATGTCCGGCTCACCCACTAGAACAAACTAGAAGGGGGTTTAAAGAAGTGAGCATAGTCTCACTTTGAAAGGATGTCTAAGGTTATGCTTACGCTTACCCGGTCCTCTGCCTCCACAATGTGCGTTCGATTGGAGCTACCGTGAACCATGATGATCACTACGATTGTAATTACCAAAAGTTTTTAAAATTAGTGTTACAAAGTTGTTTTGCATGCTTCTTTGTACCCGACTTTTACCACATTTATATGTGCATACCTATTTGTTAATATTAAGTCTATGCCACCCAACTATGGACCCGTGCACTTGGATTGACTTCTGCAGTGGACCTAAGGGCCTTTCCAACCATGGTAATTATTTCTCCTGGTCGGACCTCACGGTTATTTTTACACGCGTTCATACTTGGTCGACTTATATCGAGTTAACACAGTGGTCGGAACTTCGGACCCGAGGCATAAAATGAGAACTAAACATGCTTTTGACATTATTACTTGATACTAATGCCTTAAACAGTCTCATAAATCTAAGAGTTGCATTTTGCAATTAACGCTTGTAAACACCTCTTGTCCTATTTTTTACACACCAATGGACCTATGGTAATTAAATGGGGTTGCAAGATGGATCTTAGTCTTAATTAGTAATTAATTGGGTAGTTAATTCTTTTAAGAATGTAATTATCGAAAATACTAGATTTGAACTTTTTATGTTCTGATTAATTGTGTTATTGCAACATAATTCGTAAACAAATTTGTTTTTCTTTGAAAGACAAACTTAGTCTCTTTTCCTAGTAAGAAGAGTGAGACTTATACCTATCTTTTATCCTTAGTTGACATACTAAGATAAGATTCCAAAATTGATAAACTTTTATATGATCTTTCATTACCCTTTTCGTGGTCTAGAGTTAATTGAAAGATAGAATATTTTGTGTAACTGGAAACATTGTGTCTAGAGCTACCAAAATAAATAACATCCTGAACTTGTCACGATGTATGAGTTTAAACCGCAAAGAGTAAAGGAATTACTAGCATATTTGCTAGGTAATCTTCTTGGACTCTTATTATTCCTAAAGTGCTAATTACCCTTGGGGCTATGTAGACGATAAAGGAGGAATGCATGCTAAAGATTCAAGTTAATTGAATAATAGAATGGTTAGTCCATTGTCTACATAAGTAGAACTTCATATACTCTGCTCAATACCTAAGTACATGATACTCGTAGGCAATTGAAGAGAATAGGAAAGTATATAAAACTGCTATATGCTTTCTCTTTGGAAATGTAACACTTACAATGTTGACAAATCCAAGTTGGGAGCAGGTTGCATTTTATTACAGAAATATCATTCATGTAATGTTGTCAATTTCAGTGGGAGCTTCGGGATTTATTTCCTGTTAGTCACCCATATCATTTCAAACTAGCTTTGAAATAATTCATTACTTTCCGAATATGAACAACCATTGATTAAAGGAAAATTACATTTTATTTTATAAGATAACACGTTGCCTTCTGCACGCTTCGAAGTGTTATCTATAGAATAATAATCCACAATTCTTTATTAAAGGCTATGGTTCTACAACTACTTATGATCTCTATGACATTATCATATTGTTTGAATAATCAATCACGTGTTGTTTGTTTTCATAATATGATGTTGTACCTACACAAGTGGGAGAAATCTCAAAGTGTGTGCTAGGAACAACAATATTATTGGTATCTCTTGACCGCAAGGTAAAGGAAACTAATAATTCTACTAGGACTTAAACACGTTAGATGTTTAATGCCCTACTACATGTAAATAAGAATTCTACTAGGACTTAAACACATGAGATGTTTATTGCCCTACTACATTCTAATAACGATTCTACTAGGACTTGAACACGCTAGATGTTTGTTGCCCTACTACATTCAAATGTCATGATATAGTGATAAGATACTTCAACATTTGACTACATGTTTTAGTCAACATAATTATGGTTATATGTAATGATCATAATTCTGAAGTATATAATTAACTTGAAATTACTATAGAACTCAATAGTTTGCGTTCATGATTACTTTTGTTAGTATAATTATGCTTACATGTTAAGACATAATTATAAAGTCCTTGAATTAGTCAATGACTTATAACATAAAGTATATATAGTAAAAGTATTATGTCTTCTAGTTAACACATAAACATAAGGCCTTTGAATTATTCAAAGACTTATAATGTATTATTGAAATGCTATGTTTTCTTGTTAACACATGAACATATAATTCTTGAACAGTTCTGTCTTCTTGTGAACATGTGAACATAAGGTTCTTGTATTGTTCAATGAATATACATTATTGCATGCACTTGGTTTGTAAATACTCTATATGCAATTTGGCTTGACCTAATTGACAAGTATTTGGTCCAAAGAGAATTAATTTATCTATAGAATTCTGATATAGTTTCACAATTCTAATAACTCATAGAATACCACTTCATTATGGTATGTCTAATTTGTTGGATCAAACCTTATTCATAAAGTTTGGTTCCTGATAGCTTTAATTGCTCTACCTCCAAAACATATCAAGGTTAGAAATTGCGTGTGTCATTGATACACTCAATATAGTTCAAACCTAGAAGGTATTCAAGACAACCCATAGCTGAAAACCCTAATTCATTAGAAATTTGAGGTTTTACTACTCAAATCAATTGATTCATAAACCCTTTAGGATTTTTGATTTTTCTATAGTTCCTAGCTTGAAGATTGTAGTTTTGGTGTTCTTCCTAGCTTGACAAAACACAAAACTATTGCTAGAACTTTTGGTTAAAGAGTGATACTAAATTAGAGTTTTTCTATAAACCCTAATTTGAGTAGTTGGAAGGAATTCCATTATGTCTTGATTTAAGTTCTGAATTTGTTAAAATCTTATGAAGCATTTTATTAACAAATCTTGAGATGAGAACTTAAAATGTATTTTGTGATTCTCCATAAAGAACAATTTATTGTGGCTTAAATACTTAGTATTTAGAGAATTGTCTCTACTTACAAAAGTAAGTGGGAGTATATACATATCTCAAAGTTTTTGAGAACAAAATACTTAACCTTCTAAAATCCACTTATTAATGACATACTAAGGTTAAACATGAAAATGTCAACCGAAGTATAATGATTACTCTCATTCATAAATCCGAAAGAATACCTCATCACTTGAGTGATATTTTATATCAATGCTGAGGGATATAAGTTAGAAGATTATTGTAAATCAGCTAACTACTAAAATATATTATCACATCTTGAATCTGATAAATGTTTTAGAACTATGAATGATAAGATGCAGTCCTTAAAAGGAAAATCGAGTTTTGAGCTTGATTGTTATTTCGCCTAACAGTTAACCTATGAGGTTGGAATGAGTTTCTTTTGAAGAAAGACTCACAAGGACAAAATTATATACATATTAATGTTTGGCATTTTATAAGAAGTTTTTAATCATACTTAAGCAATTGACTGTGATTAAATATTCCTATATAATACATTCACTAATTATATAAAGATATTTAATTGTCATACATGTGATTTGTATGTTAAATATGACAATTAGATTTTATAACTCTTTCTTTATGATTACCTTTTGCGAGGACGGTGTGTAATCAAAAGGGTTATGAATCTATATTATCTTTATGTAGTATACAAAATTTGAGCAATCCATATTTTGGATTGGATCATGCATCTAAGAGCTGAGATCTTGAATTTAATTACAATATGATTCTAATTGAATTAAGATAACTCTTGAGTACATCTGACATTGAGTGGGAGCAATGTGTTTTTCCTTAAAATTTACATGTTGAAGATATCATTCTATTTAAGCTAGATATTGATCCTTAAGCTTGGAATGAAACTTCACTTGGAATTTAGGGAATAAAACAAACAACCTTGGAATAAATGTTTATCTGGAATAAACAAATGCGGAAAATAAAGTCTAACACAAATGCAATATATTATTCAAGCAAGTCTTCAATGATATATTTCACTTGGAATAATTTACATGGATGGAAACCTTGTGTTTTTAAACTAAGGGTTTATCATGTATATATTATATTGTGTATAAGACTAGTTGTTGCTTTTGTACAAGAACAAAATGAGCTAACAACAACAATATCTAATTGAGAGTGTTTAGATTATTGTTTTTACAAATGTTTACGAATTATAAAGCATAGTGTTGTGTAAGTACAAATGATGCTAGAGGATTATTAATACTAGTTGTAGTAGGATTTTATCATTTATGAAAAATCTGCTAACTAGATATGCTCAACATAGAGCATTGTTGCATTACACATTAATGAATAAGAATACTTTACACTTGTAGAAACTGTAAAGATGACTGTCAGTATGTCGTTGATTTCTAATACCTCATGCAAGGTATGACGACATCTCCATACTATAATTCTTGCAATAGTATGAGCATATGAGATAAGACACTCATCTTATATTTCAAATCACTCACTATATGTGATATATGAAACAAGTATTCGGAAAGTTTACTCAGATGACTATTTAGTTTTTCTTGTAAAAGAAAGGTTGGTAATGTTGGAAACATTAGGCTTCAACTTACTAAATGAGTTTCATGCATATCTGTTTTAGTATTTGGATAATTGGGATTGATAGACAAATTTTTACTTTATGATGAATAAAGATACTTGGTATTTGTTATTCATTCATATAATAATTGTTATCCTATATTTGCATGTTTAATCCTTGAATAATTTTTATTATTCTAAATATGTCCATTGTCGGTTAACAATATGGGAATATTGTTATGATAAGGCAAATGTGAGTGTTGGTTATAATTCTAACGAGAATTGGGATTGTTCCCACCAAACTCATATGTATTCACTAGAGATGCATATTGGATTCCCCAACTTTCAAACATTTACTTTTGGATCCTTGTCATAAGTAAAATATTGAAAAGGGTTTGTTATCTTCATCCTTAGACTTGAGATACAAGCAAGTTCTATTATGTGTGGATATCATTTTTTGTAAGTATATGCAAAACGCTATCTGAACAAGGTAGTTATAAAAGTTATATTTCGGAGTGATGTGAAGCGGCATCCACAACACTTGTAGTCAATAAAGGATTTGTTACTCCACTTGATATGTGCGAAAGATACCATGGCCTCTCGATTTAATAAGATAATTGTCCGGCCGAACCCAAAGGGTAATGCAAGATGATACTTGATTACATTTGGTATATCTAATTAAATTCTATAACGAGATTCTAAATGGTTAAACTATATGGAATGATTTGAGATCCATAATCCATGGTTTAACGGTATCTATAACAAAGGATGATTAGAGCAAGACATTGAATGACCATGCTATTGAGAAACTTTTACGAAACTATTCTCTCAGACACTTTTAGTTAAAAAGCGAGTGTGAGCGTTTGCTAGGCGTTTCCGTCATTAGTTTTGTGTGTCATTCTACACACCAACTCCCAAGTGGGAGCTGTTGGTTTGTGGGAGTTATAAACACACGTAAACGACTAGAAGTGTGTGAGCCGATGGGGGCACACACGATAAACACGAGTATACGTGTCGAACGTAATAATACTTGAATATTAATACCCGATATGTAATAACTTGACCCGATTATAGTTCGACCCATGGGCTATTCTTAGACATGGACTTGGGTCAAATTGGTGTTGCCTTGGGCCTAGAAACATACCAAACGATCAGGAAAGGAAAAAGGATAGGTTGTTTGGGTTTTTTAACTTGTTGACCAAGTTGCTTGCTAGCTTGGGTTCATTTTGTTTAAGCTATAAAAACAAACAAATCCTTCTTCCATATATTACGCATATTATTATAAAACTCCATACTTTAGTCAATTCAATCTCTGGTCCCTATTCCTAGTCGGTTTTCTCAATAAACTGATTGGTGCATTGGTTGGTTTAATTTATCACTAAACTTGCATTGATTCAAGTGTTTAGGTTAATGATCAATTAGAGGTTTCATGTTCTTGTTCCTCCTGATGCGACAACAGCAACAATAACATAGTGGGTTTTATGTTTCTGGCCGTGTAGTTATCTCGGACAGAAAAGAATATGTCGGACACTTGTTGTCCGATATCGGACATGTAAGAAAACGGCTCATCGGGCAGTTTGGTTATCGTCTGAAAAGAAGACAAGGTCTTGGGGTTTTTCTTGTTCATGATTTTATTCAAGTGGTCACTTGTTGATTGGTTTAATATTACGTTCTCGACTAGCTTCTTTATCGAACGTATACGTGAATCGGGTTTGTGTGTGATACTCTTCGAGGTATCTATTTTAGATACTTAAAGGTTTCGTAGGGTTTCTTATTCCGTTACTAGAGATCAATTGCCAAGCAATGT
Source organism: Chrysanthemum makinoi (assembly GCA_910596185.1). Classification (NCBI taxonomy): domain Eukaryota; kingdom Viridiplantae; phylum Streptophyta; class Magnoliopsida; order Asterales; family Asteraceae; genus Chrysanthemum; species Chrysanthemum makinoi. The sequence goes on along the minus strand of OU343224.1, from coordinate 133,646,616 downwards.
TAGTTTTTCTATATCCCTTTTAATTAATTAATATTGTATTAATTATGTGTTTATTAATTACGTGTTAATATAATTGCATTAACTAGATCCAATATCCGCTGCGTACTCATAGAGGTTACTGGTTAACTTGTTCTAAAATCCCAACAAAACCGCATCAATTGGCACCATGCTCACCCATAGAGTAACTAATTACTTTTGTTCTATTGATTTTACGATAATCCGTACTTTTTTTATCAACTAGAAGAAAATCAATTTGTTATTTAGGAAAGAAAATGTTTTTCAATGAAATAAAAAATAAAACTCAACTTTCACACGCGACAAATAAAGCATTATTAATAATCAATTCTCAAAACTGATCCTCAATTTAATCAAACCTGAGTAAAGTTGAATCATGTTAGTAAACTAAAATAAAAGAAAATTCGAAGATAGTTGTTAACTCATATTTTCTTCTTTTATACGGAGTATATACTTGTAAAGTTATATGTTACCTTAACTTTTTATATGTTTACACAATTAAAAGAATAATATAAACTCTTTTTTTCAATTATTATTATTATTATTATTATTTTATTTATTTATTTTTTTTAATAATAAAACATCACTTCTTTAGAAAATAATAAGAAATTACAAGAAACTAGTGGGGGAGAAACTAGCGGGCACGCTCATAAAGATAGCAAAACAAACCCTACTAAAAATATAGTTAGCACAACGCGCGCCAATATCTTGAGTGAGCTAGAACTTTCAGATTCGCTTTAGCAGGGTCACCGCCTCCTTCTCGAGTTCACCAAAGGAAGAAAAAGAGAAGGGGATTAACCTATATCCAATATCAGTAGCATTTTGTTTCGTACTTGACACGTTTGCACATGCGCTTCAATCACGGCATGCCGCCACAAAGTCGGTCATACCGGTTTCGTCAAGGCGAAGACCGATAAGATCAACACACACATCAAGACCTCTCTCCCACGAGTAAAGTAACAAGTCGGTGGCGTAGGTGTTTGTCCCTCTCCCAGAGCCGATATCAACTTCTTCTTGCGAAACCCCTACCCGGGAGGCGGATATCGGAGAGTGTCACGCACCACATTGTGTCGATGTTTAATACCAATTATACCTGCGCATGATACAGCATGATCCCCATATATATCACCCGTAAAAACCTTGGAACAAGCAGAGCACGGCACCTGAGTGGAGAAAAGGGGGACACCTAGACGATAGCATAAAACACACCGGTAGGTTTTAGCATTCATAGTGCCCCGCCCCAACTATCGGGACTACTCGAGCCGGTCGAAGTATGATCTTCCATTTGCGATCTCCATAGGGCCATCTGTCTAGCAGATAAGCAGAAGTTGGATTCAGCCTCTTTAGTGACACGTGTGAAATATAAATCTGCCAATTTCTTCATGATACAGCATTATTATTATTATTATTATTATTATTATTATTATTATTATTATTATTATTATTATTATTATTATTATTATTATTATTATTATTAAAAACTCATAAGATTTACAAGAAATAGTGGGGACTCGAGATACTATCTGAGCCTCCACTCCTCTAGCTATAGTAAAGTTAATCATACTAAAAATATGAATAACAACACGTGCACCAATATCTTGAGTCTTAGAGAACTTTCAGATTCGATTCAGTAAGGTCACCGCATACATCTCAAGTTTCTCAAAAGAAGAGAATGAGAAAGGGAGAAACTCATATCCAATATTCGCGCACTTAGCCTCATACTTGACGCGTTTACGTTGTGCGGCCTCAATCGCCGCACAACCCGACACAAAATCAAACCATACCAGTTTGCGTCAAGAGCGATGACCCAGTTAGATCGGCACATACATCAAGACCTCTGTCCCACGAGTAGAGCAACATATCAGGTGAAAGTAAGGGGTTGTCCCTTTCTCCACTAAGCCCAATATCAACTTCTTTACAAGCCGAAATCCCAGAACGTGAATAGATGCCAACAAGAGTATCACATGATACAACATGGTCCCCATAAATATCCCCTGTAAAGACCCTGGAATAAGCTAAACACGGCATCTGAACAGAGAATATGGTAACACCTAGCCGATAACATAACACACCGGTAGGTCCTAACATTCATAGTCTGTCCCAACCCAGATATCGGAACCACCCTAAGCCAGTTCGAAGTGTAGTCCTCCGTTTGCGATCTGCATAACGCCATCTTTCGAGTACATAGGGAAAAAGTGAATTCAACTTTTTAAATAACATGTATGAAATATATATCTGCCAATTTCTTCATGAGTTTGGGGGCAACGATCTCACTTGGATTACTCAAAAGGTTAATCTCCATTTTCAAATTAAAAGCACACAATACATCATCAAAGGAAGGCCCAGAAATTATAATACCAGAATGTCGGAGGAGCTTAATCTGTAAGCTAGCATATTGGAGTCTAGACACAAGGAATGAATAGTTCATGACATCACCTGAAGAGTATACACCAAAACCAGGCCCATAAGTAATGACAATACGCTCAAGATAAGAATGAAGTGTCACATCAAATGAAATCTGAGCACGCTCAAAGACCCGAGGAGAACATGTGCGCATAGAAAAGTATAACTTAAAAATACCGGCACAAGCACGAAGGAGCAACAACTGAGCTTAGCGACAACACTCATAAGCTCAACGGTTTTAGCAACCCTTTTCATAACAAGCTCACTACTAAAATCAATTTTTATACTAGCAGGCCCACCCGGTAATTTAACACCGTGCAAAGGTCAGGCAATATTATGTGGGAAAACACCCACAAGCCTGCTACTGTGGTATTTTTTTGGCCAAAAAACCTCGGTTTTATCAACATTGAGGTGCAAACCGCAACAAATATTACATGGATACAAATATTACTTTGAAAGGAAATAATCGTTGTAAATTATTATTATTATTATTATTATTATTATTATTATTATTATTATTATTATTATTATTATTTATTTATTTTTTTATTATTATTATTATTATTGTTGTTGTCGTTATTTTGTTTGAAAGGCAATAATCGTTATATATAGATAAAGATAGCAAGATGCGGATATTACATGGATTCGAACATAGAAACCCGACCAAACTGTAACACCTCCAAAATATCGCAGCGGAATAATTTCATTGGGGTGTTACTTTGTAGTACATAGTCCAAGTTATAGAAAACGAACTCTAAATGAGACGTTTTAAAAAGTTACCATTCGATAAATAATATCAGAGTTATAACAAGAGGCCATAAAGTATAAGATTACATAAATGTTTTTCAAAAATATTATCGAATGGTAAATATAATGCATCCTAATATTCAAAACATGTCATGCTACTCAATGCTCCAAGCCAAAGTTATGCCTTACAGACCTGAGAAAAAACATGCTAAAAGTGTCAACACAAAGGTTGGTAAATTCAGAGGTTTAATGTAAATAAGATGGAAACCTTTTTAAATAAGTTTTCATAATAAGTATATTTCAACCTAATCCTTTTACAAGTCCCGCCCATACAAGACTTGTAACATCTTAGGTCCACATATATATTCATGATGATAAATATCGTGTAAAACTCAAGTACGAACCACAAGATTTCTACGAAAACTGTAATTTGTATAAGATTATGAGAAAAATGATATTATTGCACTATGCTCATGGCACCGAAGCCTTAACAGTTAATTATATATCACCCCAATCATGTGCTTTGTCAAACACCTGTACAACATCAAATGAAATGCGTCCGTTTTCTGTTGGTGCGACCAATCACGGACGGGGGAGTTTACCCCCAATAGATCTATTCACAACATTCGTGTTTACTCTAAGCAATTAACGGTTTATGATTGTGGGGACTTTTACGAAAATGGTGGTAACTTAGGAAATAATACTTTCAGATAAGCATCCAGTTTTAAATACTTGTTCATAGTTTAAAAAAAATAACATGTATCTCCTCCAAAGAATTTATAAAACAGTTAAGTGAAAATGGGGATATAAACTCACCTTAAGCAAATATTTTAGCAAACGTGCTAATAAAGTGACGAGTAAGACGAGAAAACCTTACGAGCAACCTAAAATAATATATTGCGTCTTAGGTTGAGAATAATGAATGTAAATATGCAAGTGAGTTTTATAATATTTTTATATATAGATTATACATTATACTTAGCGTTTATAAGTTTTTAAAAGAGCATGAACTAGTTTATAAATTTATAGGGGTTTTGTGTTATTTTAATAATTTCTGAAAGTTTTGATGTTATGACATGTTATAAAAGTTATTTTTCTGAAAAATGGGTCAAAAGTGCACAAAAAGAGTATAAGTGCACAAGAAAGGTAAAAGTGCACATAATGTTATAAGTGCACAAGAAGGGAATTATAAAAGTTATCCGATTTTAAAAAATTCGTTACTTCTAAACCGTAAAAAGTTATGACTAGGTTTTTATATGCTCAAAAAGGTATTTGAGTATTTTAATTAGATATGTGGGTCCCGTTGTCTCAAAAGTTTCATAACTTATGTGACATTATTAATATAACCTTAAGTATAAAAACAGTTTATTTTCAGTTTACAATAGTCCAGCGGAAATAGCTCTGTTTTACAAACCACAACTCGGATTGACTCTGTTCTAGTGATCACATTTAAGTTAAGATGTCTACTAACTTTTCTCTTTGTACACCAATAGGGGGTTCTTTACAAAATTTAAGATCTTTTGGCTAATAAAATTTGGTACTCAAATCTGGACAACTTTCACGAAAACATTTTTATTTAATTCATCGGGTGGAGTTAAGGGTTGAGCCACCCGGTGAAATGAAGCTAAGACATAGGCCTACAATCATATATTTTTTTCCAAGTGTCTAGACCTACTGATTTGATCATTTATATCCATTTAATTCCCTGGTCCAAAATTGTCTTTCCAAATCAAGTCCAAAACATGTTTTCAAGTATTTTTAACCATGTACAAACTATATCATATAAATGAATATTACAAATTATATTCATAATTTTACAATGTTGAAATTAAAATACTGATTGTTTCCTTATAATTGTTTTATGGTGAAAAATACGAAAGAATAAAATCAAGAACACTAACTTAATCTTCTAATCACCAACAAATCTTTTATCCAAGCTTCCAAATTAAAAACCAACCTTTAGAAAACCCTTGAAAACCTCTTGCAAAACCATTATAAACTTTCAAATAAATATAGGATTTATGAGATTGATTGAGATTTAATTGAAATAAACTCTGAATTAGCTAAAAGAACTTATAACCTTCCATCTAAGATCAATAAACTAGTAATGTTTTTTATGTAAGGGTGTTTATGGGATGAGATGGTATGGAAAAAGGAAGAACATCAAGAGAGAGTTATGATTTTTTTAGATTTTCATGTACAAGAATGAGGTGTAATAGTTAGTTTAATGACAAAGAGGTTATGCGCCCTAATTTTGATAACTTAGCCTATCCATGAGACAAGTGTCTCATGGGTGGCAAGGTGTAGAGATATTATAGATAAGTTGGGTATAATGTAGTTTGATCCCGATAATTGAAAATGTAAAGCTTTAAAAACGCGAAACGTAAAATGTGAAAAGTTTACGTGAAAATGAAAAGGTAAAAATAGGACATATAAATATGTATGGAAAGAACCCAAAATGTATAAAATATGTAGACTAAGCATAGTCTGTAGTCGGTTCAAGATAAATATAAGTGTAACAATGTACGCGAGTGAACCTACTCGGTTACTCGTAAAATTTAAATTACGTAAAATTAAAATAATAAGTAAAAGTAATTGATTAAATAATGATCTGAAAAATGCGATTTGCTACACAAACTCTCAAACTCACTATGACCCAATGACTTACTAATCCCACTAAGGGGGTGTTTACTATATTAGCCTCTTATTGTGGAGAGTTAAACTTTAATGCCTCTCCCAATTAATAGCCATTAAAGGTTTTGAGCCCACTTTTCTCTCCACTAAGAAAAAAGTAAACACCCCTTAAATGCAATAACACAAAGGGCAAACACTTGATAGAAAACATGACACTGGTTAAAAACTGACCACGACCCTCACACATTAAGCATAAGCATAACCCGTCAAAACCTCAAAGCAAACAGTTTCGAACACGCAATTTAACCAAGTAATGACACCACACAAGTAAGGACGGAATGTTGAAGAAAGTATCCGAGAACGTATGAACACCACCTTTTGAATAAACCCCATGTTGTAATGCCCGACCCCTTTTGAGACCCTCCCCCTGGCTTACAATCTGAATCATGACCCACCATCTCACGACCGGACTATCTCCATGGCCAACTATCTTACCTCTTGAACAATTTATGAAACTCAAAATCCTCATAACGACAACAACTCACAAACTCATCTCCACGGCCATACCCTCGCAATACCCGAACAACCTCATCATCTCCAACCGAACCATCTTTTGACCTGACCTAAACACCTCACGAACTCACAATCTCCATGAGGTGAACACCTCGGAACTAATAATCCCCATGACCCTCAACAACTCACGAACTCTCCACCTACATGACATGAACACCTACTTACCATTCTTCGCGACCACAACAACTCACTACCACACCACCTACCTATCTGAAACCTCACAATCTCTCCATCTCCACGACCTCGCCTCCTCCACAACCTAAACACTATTTACACATTGAATCATCTTACGACTTCACCATTTTCACAACCTAACCATCTCACGACCTTACTGCCTTCGCGACACCAATCACCGTATGACCTCACAACGTAAACCATCTCACACAACTTGAACCACCTCACAACCTCACCATCTCCATGGTCTGAACTACCTTGCAACCTTACCATTTCCTACAGAAAGTAAGGGTGTGTTTGTTTTTTAAAAAAAGTCTTACTAGCCCTCTTACTCTTACCAGTAAGAGGAGGGCAGACATTTTGCTTGTTTGTTTTTTTCTTTTGAGTTAGACCTAGTTAGACATATAACATCTTACTCAGTAAGAGGTGAGAGACTTGTTTTACCGCCTCTTACTCGATAAGAGATTGAAGACTTGTGTTAATATAATATATTTGATGGTTTATTAATTATGTTATATTTATGATAAAAAGTCTTGTTTCATATTTACATAAGTTAATTATTATCGCATTGCGTTGGTTTAATAAATAATTCCATAAACGAGCACTTAAAAATCATGCGAACAATTATTAAAAAACAAACAACATTATTTCGTTCAGATTTAGACTTTCTAGCCACCTCTTACTGATAAGATGTGGTAGTCAGATTCAGACCTAAAACATCTTAATGAAACAAACACAACCCTAAGGTAACAAAAAAGGGATCTAACCCGGAAACTAGCCTATATTTTATGTAATACGATTTATGAGAAAAGAGATAATAAAAATTATGTACAGAAAAGAGTGAAAGGGATGGAACCTCCGAACCACCGGTTGGAGAAAATAAGGGCTCGACGGCGGCTGTCTTTGTTTTTAGGGTTTTCTTTGAAGGGAGTTTTTTTAGAAAGTGATACTAAAAATTGTAAGTAAAATATTAATAAAAAATTATTATTATTTAATTGACTATGATTCTAAAACATTTTATATTTTATTTTATTTTTTTAACAACAATTTTTATCACACCTTATACCACCTATCTTACAATAATTTCACAAATGTCTCCAGCAAAGCTTGAACTCACAGTCTCTAGGTCGGTAGACAACTCACATGTCAGTAGACCAAAGGACTTGGGTCAAAAACATTGTATTTGTATGAGCTATTATTATCAAAATAAAAATAAGTATTTTTATTTAGTTTATCATAACTCTAAATACACATAAAATTATAAACTGATTTACTTCTAACTAGGGCTGCAATCAAGTCAAGCTTTTATCAAGCAACTCGAGCTCGAGCTCGAGCTCGCTTTTATCAAGCTCAAGCCCAAGCTCAATCCTAATAAATTGGCTCGAAACATATAACAAGCCAAGCTCAAGCTTTTGATAGCTTGACTCGAACTTTTATCAAGCCTTAGTATATATATATTTTTATATATATATATATATATATATATATATATTAAATTCATATAAGTAACGGATAATTTGAATATTATTCTAATTATAAGGATTTACTTCATAAAGAATTATTTAATATACTCTTGAAAGACTTTTATATGGTAAATAAAGTTGAAATTATTTGTAACAGCGATATCTTAGACCAATGATGTTGCTTACTTGCTTTATATCTAGAAGTGAATACAAGTTTCTAGTTATGAATCGTGAATATTAATAGACCAAAATATATACTACTATTAGATAATTTTAGCTTTTGTTTATACTTAGTATATCGATTACAACATCAATTAGTACTTTGGCTTATGTTTTATTCTAATGTTGGACTTAGAACGAAAATGTTATTGTTGGTTTTATTATTGTTAAATTAATTTAATTTGGTTTTCAAATGTGGTTTTAGTTTGTATTACTTTATAAATATATATATTTTTATGACTTTGTCTACCAAATACAATATTTTTTTTATACGTTCAAGCTTTTCAAGCCAAGCTCAAGCTTTGCTCGAAACCTATTCAAGTCAAGCTCAAGCCTAGATGATTAAAGCTTGACAAGCTATCAAGCCAAGCTCAAGCCTACTATTTTTGTTTCAAGCCAAGCTCAAGCCTTGTCGAGGTCGAGCTCGACTTGACTCGATTACACCCCTAGTTCTAACATTTTTTTCTCTATTTATACAAGCCAATTGCTAGATGAGTGATAAGCCAAAACTATTACCTTTCTTATTTGTCACATATTTTGTTTGCATTGTCATATGTTTTCATTGTCTTTTGGAAACTGTAGAAAACTAGAAGGGGGGTTGAATAGTTTACCAATTAAAAACTTTGTTTTGAAACTTATTGTAAAGATCAATTTATATTGATCTTAGATATGTTAATGAAATATGCAAGCAATATGTAAGAAGTAAATAAGGAAAGAAATGATCAAACCAAAACAAGTTGTTTATAGTGGTTCGGTCTACAAGGACTCTTTTTCCTTGCCCTACTCCACTCCTCGAGTCTCACACTCGAGAGTTTAACTTCACTAGTCAACAAGCTCCTTTCACCGGCGGAGAAAACCTTTACACTTCCCTTACACTATTTCCGACACTAAGCTAGATGTCGAGTTCTTTCCAAGGGTACAACCACTCCCACACACAAGGTATTTTGAGGACTAAAATACTAACCACTCACAAGATTATGATGGTTTGATACAACAATGAAGTATGAATCAACACTAGATCATACAACACTAAACAAACAAGACTTCCAACTTCTCGTTGAAGCTTGAATATGACTTGATCTTCTTTGCTACAAAGAGATCACTAATATGATATGAGTTAGAAAGGTTAGAGAGAAGATATGTATGAGAGTATGTTAGAAAGGGATGAGAAACTACTTGGCTTGGCATTGCTATTTATAGCCAAAGTGGACGAGGCGTCCACGGTGCGGAACCTTAAAAGGGTTCCGCAGTGTCCATTTTGGTACAGCGGTCTGACCAAGATATCAAATCTTGCCAAAGTCAACTCTATCTAAGTGAGATTGTGCAAGTTATGAAGAGTACAAATCTATATAAAATATCTAATGGAATCTTCAAATGATTTCCATGATGCAATACATGATGTCATATGTTGTATTTCTATTTTTAGAAATATGCAAATGCTTAAGTAGTGTTTGGTTTTAAGAACCTAACACATTCTAAAAACTACTATCATACATAATGATTAGAGTCATATCAAGATGTTACTAATCATAAATGTAAATGCTTGAATGATGAATATATTGTTTGAAAAAGCTTGTTTAAATATCTATTAAACTTGACAAGCTTTAAGCTTTTATAAATTAAATTTACTTTTGTCGTTAACAAAACTTAGGCAAAGATCAAAAATATAAATAACGTTTAATGACGATATTTGTATTAACAGAAACCTATGTTTTTATTATCAGAACATGGCATTTCTTTGCATTGTCGTTTCATAACCATCCATGTGGTGCCGCATGGACAGCTAACATGTATTTTAAGAAGAAGAAATAAAAACAAATGCTGAATGACGACGTATATGGTCCTTCGGTCAACGACCGAAAGACCTGGGACATTACCGAAAGGTTCTCCGATAGACACTCCGGCAGCTACAGAAGGAGAGTTGACTGGCAGATTACCTTTGGCACCTTGCACGGGCAATTAGTCTCATTCTCACGAATGTCGAAAGTACACCGAGGCGATGTCGGGGGCGATTAATGGAGTCGGCGGTACCGTGGTCCCATAAAGTACAACGGTCTCAGGGGACCGAGATAGTGACATCGGTAGTATAAATCACATACAATAGTTGGAGACAAAGGTATCATTTCTACACACACACATTTATACTATACCTTTCGGTAAAACACATACTTACTCTTACGCGAGTCGGTCACTGGGATAACACCCGTGGCGAGACTAACGCGTTGTTCATCTTAGCAGGTATCTAGAAGGCTTATTCCTAAGGCTGAAGATAGGCGTGACAACCCACAAAAAATACTTCGACATTGGCGCCATCCGTGGGACCCGCATTCAATCTGCTAGAGCTATAGAATGACGGGTTCGACATCACCTGAAGCTTAGGGAGGGTAGAAGGAAGTTCCACCCCTTTGACGAGAGCGGTTAGAAGGGTATGTAACTGACTCTCAAGTCTATGATAAAAGAGCATAACGATCGGAGGGACAGATTGAGCCAATACTGATTGGATTTTGAAGACAAAGCGACTCTTGACAAGGGCGAGCCGACGGATAAGAAGAAAGAAATAGTCACGGGGAGTAAAGTGAAAGGCGAAGACTGGCAAAGCCCTTCAAGGAAGTCTCGAAATCTCCATCCGGTGGCCGAATCATCGAGTTCTCCGCTCCGAACACAAGATGCCCACCCACATCAAGCATGCACGGCGGGTCAACGGATCCTCAAGATCATCTCAACAGGTTCACAGGGGCTGCAGGGCATGGAGAATGGCCTATGCCCGTGTGGTGCCGCATGTTTCAGCAAACTTTGGACGAAAAGGCGAGGGATGGTTTGATGGACTCTCACCGAGGAGCATAGACGAATGGGCGACTTTCGGGGATCAGTTTGAAACTTCGTTTCTCCTGCACAAGGCTTACGTCAAGGATCCTACCGAGATCACCAAAATAGTAAGGAAGGCTAACGAGTTCTTTGCCGGAATTCAAAGAAAGGTGGACCACAGAGGCAGGATTCATACAAGGAGCTCAGGATCATGAGAATCTCTTCGTTCATGGACGGGAGTAAATGTCCCGAGTTAGCCAAGCGGTTCGCCGATACGATCCCTAAAACCGTAGAAGAGATGATGACTAGGGTCGACGACTTTGTGAGATCGAGGCGCCTTCGCCGACCACTGAAGCGCCCCAGGAGAACATTATGATACGACAAGAAGAGCCTCAACTGGACCATTCCGGAAAGATGAAAGAGCCGTCAGGAACCACTATGGAGGGACAAGAGGAATGAAGGGCGTTACACCTATGCAGGGAAAGATCGGGGTAGCACACACCGTCACGGTGATCGGTCGGCCCCTACTTGCCCCATCGCGGCGATCACCAGAATCGAAGCACCCCCCGCCTAACCTTGGACTCGCTCATTAAACCTCCAAAGGAAATTTTAGCCACGGAACACCAACTACGCTGCCTCCTCGAAACCGATCGCAGCGACCCACCCCGCAGGAAAACCAAGACAGTGTACTGCGATTATCATGGGAAAAAGGGCATTACACGAATGATTATCGCTCAAGAGACAATTGGAGCTGGCATTGGAGTCGGAAAACTAAATCATCTGGTCAAGGATCTCAGCGAAGGGAAGGAGAGAAGCCCCAAAGCATGACGCAGGAGTCAAAGACAAGGTCATCAACATGATCCAACCCGCCCGAGCGAAGGAAGAGGAAGTCGTCGGAACAAGGGGAAAGGTGGATGAATGTCCCCATAACATTCCCTCCTCTCCCCGATGGAGACGTATCGGACGACCCTCTCATAGTTGAAGCCACAATGGAAGGATACCTGGTCAGGAGAGTCTTTGTAGATGAAGGAGCTTTGGTGGAGGTATTGTTCGAACACTGCTTCAACAACTTGCCTCCGGAAGTAAGGGCACGAATGAAACAAACATGACAGTCTGCTAGGGTTTCGGACAGGTGACTTCGTCCCTGGGGAAGATCGAATTAGATGTGTCATTCGGAGATGAGGGTTGTTGCAGAAGGTCGGATGAAGTTCACAGTCATTAGAACACCGTCACCATATAATTTCATCTTAGGAAGGACAGATTGAAGATCCTGCGAGCCATACCTTCTGATCCATTCTATGATGAAATTCCCAACACCTCAAGGAATTGCCACATTGGTCACTCGCTCCGTCATCATTTCAGAATGTAGGAGATTGGAAAGGTTGCGGACTTCTTGTTGGCGGGATAAGGAAGAAGCAGAGCACGGGAGAGGTGGGTCTAGCGGAGGAAGTGGCGATCAACCCCCTTCCCGAACAAGCATTAACGATAGGAGGTGCGCTATCCGTTGAGGGCAAAAGCGTCTCAAAAGAACATTACGAAGGAACCTCGACATATTCGCATGGGAGCCAACGGATATGACAGGAGTCCCCGAGGAGGGATCATTGAACACACTCGAATGACAACCCTTCAATAGATCCGGTATGTCAAAAGCGCCAATCTTGGCGTGGATCGAACGAGCGGTCACAAAGGAGGTAGAAGAATGGGTCAAGGTGGCATTGTCGGTCGGTGAAATACCCTACGGATATCAACCCTGTTCTAGTAAAGAAGTGTGACGGAAGCTGGCGTATGTGTATTGACTTCAAGAACATCAATTCCGCTGTCAAAAGATTATTACCCACTACCGGAGATAGACTGGAAGATCGAATCGGTTATGGGGTATAAATACAAATGTTTCCTGGATGCTTATAAAGGGTATCACCAGGTGCAGATGGCAAGGGAAGACGAAGAAAAAATAGCGTTCTACACTGAGCAAGGAACCTACTGTTATACCAAGATGCCATTCGGCTTGAAGAATGCCGGGAGCCACCTACCAGCGGATGATAGACTCCGCTTTTCAATCTCAGATAGGGAGGAACCTCGAGGCATATGTGGATGACATGGTCATCAAGAGCGAGGAGGAGCGGGAATGCTAGCGGACATAGCAGAGACATTCAATAACCTTCGGAAGATCAACATGAAGCTAAATCCTAAAAAATGCTCCTTCGGAATGGAGGAAGGAAAATTCCTAGGGTATATGGTAACCTCGAGAGGAATTGGGCAAACCCAAAGAAGAGCGAAGGCAATAATGGACATGCAATCGCCGAAGACCCTCAAAATCTGAGAGCCTCGGCAAATTGGCGTCACTCAATCGTTTCTTGCCTCGTTCACCGAAAGATCCTTACCATTCTTCGAAACACTCAAGAACATCACTAAGGAGAATAAGGAGGAGTATCGGTGGACGGAAGAGGCGGTCGGCGTTCAAGAGATGAAAAAGTTGATAACGGATCTTCCCTTACTAACAACACCAAAGGCAAAGGAAACAGCATGCGTGTATCTAGCGGCGCGGAGGAAGCGGTCGGCGGTTCTCCTCCGAGAGAAAGGGAAGACAATTACCAGTCCGTTATGTAAGTCGAACACTCAACGAAGCGAGGAGGAACTACGCCCGTCGAGAAGCTAGCATATGCATTGCACATGTCGAGAAGGCTCCGGAGATACTTCGAAGCACACCCTATAAAGGTAATCACGGACCAACCGATAAAGTAGATCCTCAACAAGCCGGAAGCGTCAGGAAGTTGGCTAAGTACTCGGTGGAGCTGGGAGCATACAACATAACCTCGAGCCCGAACGCAATCAAAGGTCGGTGTTAGCGGACTTCTGCCGAAGCTCCCATCGGAGAAAGCAGCGACAAGTACTTCAATCGGCCAGGCGATGAAGAAGAAGGAGGAGGAGAAATGGCTTTTGTATACGGACGGAGCCTCCATAATAAAGGCTCGAGGCGGGCCTTGTACTAATCAATCCGAGAGGAATGGAGTTCACTTACGCCATCCGGTGGAGTTCGACATCACTAATAACGAGGCAGTCACGAAGCCCTACTTTGGCGGGCTAAGGATGGCGGAGAGTATGCAGGTCCGTAGCCTTGAGGTCCGGGTGGACTCTAAGTTGGTGGCTAATCAGATAAATGGGGATTATGTGGCTAGTCACGAAAGTATGATCAAATACCTAGCAAAAGCAAAAGAGTACATAGCTAGTTTTGAAAACTTCACCATCCGGAACATCCCTAGGGGTCAAAATCAAAAGCGGATGTCCTTAGTAAACTAGCCATGTATTTTTGACCACTTAACGAAGGAAGTGCTAGTGGAGGTGCTAAAGGAAAGGTCGACGGAAAGCAAGGAGGTTAATAATGTCGTTGAAGAAGAAGGAGACAACTGGATGACCCCTATCATCCGATGTCTTGAGGATGGAATTTGGTAGGAAAAACCCTAGTGAAGCCCGCAACTGAGGATGAAAATCACCAATATGTCATGGAAGATGGTATACTCTACAAAAAGCCTACGGTACCCATGATGAGGTCGTGGGCCCACAAGCAAACTACGTTATAAGGGAGATACACATGGGAGCTTGTGGAATGCATTCCGGTCTGCTTCGGTCGTGGCAAAGGCCATGCGGCAAGGTGTACTACTTGGCCTGACAATGCAGGGATGCTAGAAACGAAATAATCAAGTGTGACTCCTGCCAGATCCATTCGCCAGTACCACAGCTTCCAAAAACTAAACTAACACCCATCATGGCCCCATGACCCTTTTACCAATGGGGTATGGACATAGTGGGACCTCTACCATCGGCAGCCGGAAAGGTCAAGTTCCTCTTAGTCGCCATCGATTACTTCACCAAGTGGACAGAAGCCAAACCGTTAGCAAAGATTACGGGGAAAGATGTCACGAAGTTCGTGTGGGATAACATAGTGTGCCGCTTCGGTCTCCCTGCCATCATCGTCACAGACAACACTAAGCAATTTGTAGACAACCCCTTCAAAAGCTGGTGCGAAAAACTCAACATCAAGCAGATTAATACACCATGGCCCATCCAGCAGGCCAACGGATTGGTAGAAAGGGCCAACAAGAGCTTGATGGAGGGAATCAAAAGCGAGGTTGGGGCCATAAAGCCGGATGGGTGGACGAATTACCGAATGTCCTTTGGGCACACCGGACATCCATCAAGACTAGCAACGGAGAAACATCCTTGGCCTCACCTATGGGAGCGAAGCGGTCATACCGCGAGAGATAGTCATGCCAACGCTGCAGTAAGGAGGATAAGGGAAGGGCTCGAAGAGGCGATCCCGTCGGCCGAATAGAACAAAATGAAGAAGATATCCGTCTCAACCTCGACCTGCTACGAGGAGCGGAGGGAAGAAGCTGCTGTGATGGAGGCCCGATACAAAACGAAATTGGAAAAGTACTACAACCGTAAAGCACGGCTGGTTTCCTTCAAGCCGAGGAGTTTGTGTATCGAAAAACGAGGCAGCGAGCCGAAGATCAAGGCAAATTGGGACCCAAATGGGAAGGCCCCTATCGGATCAAAGAGGCAAATCTCAACGGCTCGTACAAGTTGGAAACTTTGGATGAAGAGGAAGTGCCCGGAAGTACGCCATGAATTTGAAGAAATGTTTTCTTTAAAAAAAATGTAGGCATTGTAAGCCTACGGGCATGAACTACTTTATTGTCACTTTCAGTAAGCAATGATATACATTCCCCTACCTATGACGGAGGAGGAAAATTTTCCATGATCATATCTCATGTTTAAGGAGGGACCGGGAGATTAGCTACCTCGGCAGCGTATCAGAAAACCCCTCAACCGAAATTAATTTACCCCCGTAAGTGCAATGACACTAGGGAAGGCCACATACCATTCGGTAGGCGTACATACCCCGAATAATGCTAAGACATTAAGGGATGAGCTGAGGCATATATGCCCAAACAGACGCGATATACCCCGTGAAGGCGTGGCGACGCCGAGGATGAGCCACCAGTAGATTTACCAACGAGTGAGAACATTACCCCCAAAAGTGCTAAGACACTAGGGAAGGCCGGGTATATTTACTTACGGGCATAATTTACCCCTAAAAAGTGCCAAGTCACTAGGGAAGGCCGGAGTACATTCACTCACGGACTCAATTCAATGCCGAAAGTGCCAAGTCACTAGCAAAAATATAAAATGCACACACAAGCATACACGGATAGATAACCAAAATTGGTAGTCGGGATGTACGGACTACATGCATAATACGAAAGTGCATGGATAAATTGTTTAATTACATGTCACAAAGGGCCGTTTGGAAATACGAATGGCCTAAATTACATTGCAAAGGTGCAAGAATAAATGATTCAAATTACAACCTAAAGGCACGAAGGCCCACCAAAGTCTACAAAAAAAACATTATCAACATCGAAAAATCTACAAAGCAAGGTGGAAGCTAAGATCCTCAGGAAGTTCCAGCTCGGGGGTGGCCCCGTCCCCTCGGGAAGAATGTTCATCGTGTCGACCAAAGGAAGATGATAGGATCTCTTGATTTTTTCTATATATGGGTAGCTTCGGGTGAACATCATATCATAAACCTTAGTAAATTCCCACGACCTCCATATCGAAATCATTACGGCGAGCAGAACGATCCTTTCGACCTCTTCGTCAGATCGTTCCTCCGGACCCGTCCAACCGGCCCGAATCAATAGCTGTATTGAAAAGCGCCCCAGCTTGGTACTCCCTTACTACCACTGTAACCTACGAATCACCGTAGGGATCAACTCTTTAACATAGTTGAAGCGACATCTCCTCTGGCTAGCCGGATGGCAACTTCTTGCATATTCTTTCTCAAGTCGAGGCCTCTCTCTCGGATTCCTCCGGCTCAATTTTTCTTCTCCAACGACTCCTCCGACTGATCCTCTCGACCGCTCCATATCCTTAGCCTTGACGCATCGCAACCTCACCTCCAAACCCTCCGGCTTAAACCGCCTTCAAATCCCCTTCCTTTTGCTCGCAAGCTTGGTGAACCTCCCGAAGGTTTGGTGATCATTGTCAATTTCTCATTGATAGCAGCTTGGGAATGAAGGCTAGCTCGGGTCTCGAAAAGCAATGGCTCAAGACCGGAGCAAGCAGAATGGGCTCGGTGCAGCTCCGCATAACAACGGTTCAATCGCTCAAACCGCTTGAAGACCTCTGCAACTGCGAGGGAGTCGTGGCACAATTCAAACCACCCCCTATATAAAGCCCTTTCGTCGGTCTGATCATCTTGTTCTGAGCGAATAAAGGGGGGAGCAAGGTTAGCCATCATATCTCTACAGAGGGCTGCGTCATTCAGGATCGTGTTGGCCGTTAAACCCCAGCCGGGGATAAAAAGTTCCCCAGAACCCCTTCGTCCAAACAAACCTATGCAAACAGAATAATATATATAAAAATATATATAATAATAATATATAATAATAAAACAAAAAGAGCAAGGAAAGGATCGAGGACGATGGATACCTCTGAATAATCTTGATTAAGGTCCGCCGGCTTGCTGGAGAGTCTCCTCCGCATTCACTCACGACACCCCGGCTTCAACCTCTGCAAGAAAATGAAGTCGAAATAAAAGAGCGTGTAACATGCTAGCGAAAAAGGGAGCATACCTTGGCGGCGAGGGTTAGGAGTAGATTCCAGAGAATCGGAGGATCCACGACGACAGATCCCTCTGTAAAGATCCTCCTCTTGATCACCCTCGTCATCTCGTCCGATCTCCTCCGCGATATCATCCGGCCTCAAGGTGTTGATGGGGAAATCGAATGAGTATCACGGGAATCTTCCGACGGACAACACCTCAATAGAAGGGGCCTGCCTTCTCCTCTTCAACATTCTTGAAGGCCCACGGTAGGCCTCTTCTCCGCCTGCTTCCTTTTCTTCTCCTTAGCTTTGAGCACGCCGGAGTCGGCCCTCTCTACAATCCTCTGAATTCGCTCACCTCGAGGAGCAGGTTGATCGGACCTCAATGGTGAGTCACGTGTTGAGGAATTTCCTCTCCTTCATCCAGCGGACGTCCCTACCCAACCGAGACCCTGCTCGACCTCAAACGAAGATCTTGGGACATGGTGATAACTACACAAGAAGAGAAGGGTCACCACAAAAAAAAAAAAGATGGTCGTATTACCATTCTTGTCAATATCCTTGAACTCCACACGAAACCCGGAATGCTTCCAAACTCTAGTCAACCCGACCTCAAACAAAAGTCCGGAATGAACCGGTCGGAGCTCAACTACCCCTCACACAACCTCCGAACATCACCTTGAAAACCTCCAGCGAGAGCACTATCCAAACGTTAATCAGGATGCCTCCACGGCATGGCATCGGGGATTGCCTTCCGATCAATCAAGAAAAAGCTATCCTTCCAGTTCTTTAGGCTTGAACATGTTTTCTTAAAAGACGGGACGAGACTCCCTCGAGTCCTCCTCGAAAGGAAAACCAAAGGTGCCCTGCTTATTCAAAGTATAGAAAACCCGGAACAAATTCACGCTGGGCTCAACTTCTAAGCTTCGGCAATAGATCTCAAACATAACTAACCTATTCAATCCGATGGGTACTAAGCGAGAAATGTGCACCTTAAAATATCGGATCACGCTCAAAAGAAATGTGGAAAAAGGAACTCGGACCGGAGAATGCAAAATCACTCATAAAGTCCGATGGCATCACGGGAAGGTTGTTCATAGTAAACTCACGGAGGCAAGCGGGATGTAAATCGGCCGGAATACCATACTCGCTAATAATATGTTCAAGTTCCCCTTCGGATAGCATGGAAGAATACACATGCATATCAGGAATGGGAGCTGATGGCGGAGGGTGCTACGGAACCGAGAGGCCATTGGATATTGACAAGAAGGCATGAACGAAAAACAACGGAGGAATAATGGGATGAAACTCACTGAACTTGCGAAAGGTTTGCCAAACAGAGGACGAAGGAATCAAAAAGTAAAAGTGGAAATTACTAATGAGGTGAAAACGCTTTATATAGGCCAAAAGGTGGGGACACGAAGCGTCCTATCGTGTCGGATATCGACGCGGATGAATCTAAACCGTCCACCACGACGCGTCGCCACGTGGCAAAATCCCACGATTTTCGGTAAAATATTTTAACCCGCTCACTAAATGGGCCCGGGCTCATTGTCCCAAGAGTAGCCATGAAGCTAAAGTCAAGCCAAGCTGACCGAATGGCTCGAAGAACGACTAGGTTAAGTATCACATCACTTGTCAAAAACAAATAACATGATCTTGGGGACATGGCGACGTATATGGTCCTTCGGTCAACGACCGAAAGACACAGGACATTACCGAAAGGTTCTCCGATAGACACTCCGGCTACCGGCCGAAGGAGAGTTGACGGCGTACCTTGGCACCTTGCACGGGCGCGAATTCGTCTCATTCTCCCGAATGTCGAAAGTACACCAGAGGCGATTAATGGGGCGATGTCGATCACGACGGCACCGATGGTCCCATAAAGTACAACGGTCTCGGGGACAGATAGTGACATCGGAGTAGTAAATACGCATACAATAGTTGGAGACAAAGGTATCATTTCTACACACACACATTTATACTACACCTTCTAAAACACATACTTACTCTTACGCCGGAGTCGGGTCCTGGGATAACACCCGGGGCGAAACTAACGCGTTGTTCATCTTAGCAGGTATCTAGAAGGCTTATTCCTAAAGCTGAAAGATAGCTGTGACAACCCACAAAAAAAATACTTCGACACTGAATTAATTAATAATAAAGTTAATTACGAATATAAAATAACCAGGGCCTCTACTAACGCTAAAAAAAAGGGTGTTTATCACACACTTATATTTTTTTAATCATATATTACAAGAAGAAAGAAAGAAAAAACAAAGTCTTATTCATACGTATATTGTTGTCAGTAATAAACCTGTTTGATAGATGTTCAATAATCAATAACCTCGTGACTCCTCTGATCGAGTACACAGAAATACAGAATAAGTTGGCTGTTTAACTATTTTTCATGGGAAGTTGATTTGCACACTCCATCAAATGATTGGGACACTCTAATTAATTGTGTTTGAACATTTATACTCTTATAGTTACTCTTACACTTTCACCCACGTGAGGGCATAAATGTTCAAACACAATAAATTAGAGTGTCTTAATCATTTTATAAAGTGTTCAAATCACTTCCCTTTTTCATAGTTCCATATATATACTTGTCGGGAATACATGTCAAATATTCTATTTATAGTTTAAATTTTGCAATTTGCAATTTGCAGTTAGAAGAACAAAGATAAGACGTGATACAAAACAAAGATCGCCAAGACCTAAGTCTTGTTTCTTGGTCGGTGAAGGACCATTTGCTTTTTTTATATTTAAAATTACAGAGAAATGTATAGACAGATAGATGGTAAACGAATAGAAGTACAACCAGGGACGGAGCTAGGGGGTTCCCGCGGGTGCCCGAGAACTCTATGAATTTTTTTGATGTAGTGTTAATTTTTGAAAAAAACGCGGATTTTTTCTAAATGCATCTGGTCCTTCTAAATGTGTTTCCAATATTACGATTCAGAAAATTTTGTGCACCCGATCATATTTGATCCTGACTCCGTCCCTGAGTATATAATAACTATGTGATTACTCAAGTTCACTTGACTAACAACAAACATAATGGCTTATATGACCCGCAAACAGAATACAAAACAAACTTACACACGTAATATTACGCGCTAATACTGAAATGATTAAACCATTTTTTAATTTCGTTGAAATATATAATTAGAACATTGCAAAAACAAGACCAAGTTTTGCATAAATATGAAAAGATTATCAGTTTTTTAGAAGCATCAAACTAGCTGATCTCGATCACATGAGTAAGATCTTCCTTCACCTATGAAAAAGTTAAAAATTACGAATAGCAAAATGGAGAGTACCTAGTTCACGTTACCTTACCGTACTTTCAACTAACATTGATGCATCACGCAACTTCTGATTAAAGACGACCCAAAAGTCCCTCAAAATGGATGCAATTTGTCCACATACATCTTCCTTTTTTCAAAATTCGTAAGCTAAATCAAACAAAACTACAAACTTCACGCAATAGATATATAGCAAAATTTTATCGACTAGTTTGTTCATATCACACTAACCATATGATCCTAATCCTTCAGTGTCGATCTACATGTATTATGTATACCCACAAAAATGTGAAGTAACTAACTTGCATGTCAGTATAGATATCTGTTATCATATATGTATGTTTTAAATGAAGAAGATTACAGCAATAAGAAAACCCTATCATGTATTAAACCGGGCTTTGAGCAGAGACGTAACCAGGATCAAATATGACTGGGTGCATAAATGTTTTGAAACCGTAATATAGAAACACATTTTGATGGATCATGTGCATTTAAGATACATTCAGGAAAAATTAATATTTTTTTTTCAAAATTTAACACTAGATCAAAAAAATCCATATAGGTCTCGGGCACCCGCAGAAACCTCCTAGTTCCGTCGCTGGCTTTGAGTTAGTACGTAACCAGCTAGAACTTTCTTTAAATAATTGGTCATGCAAACGTTAAAAGTTTAAGAAAGATGCAATGAAAAAAAGGCAAGAAAAAGTAAGAATAGTGGCAGGGTAGCCTTGATGATCCCGTGGTTATTTAGATTGTATTTGTCATGTTAGATGGGATTAATAAAAGCAACACTGACTTACACCTGTTTTTCCCAGCCTCCATTAATTATTAACGTACAGTGATCAAATTAAGCTCTCAAGCCCAAGTGTTTTGTATTTTGAATTGTTGTAACCTTAATCATAGACTAATATCTAAACCGATTATATATGTTGTGTTTTGGAAATAAACTCCTTTAATTTAAAGCGTTTTGTAATGATTAATAGCTTGGCCAAAAGAACCCTAAATTATTTGTTGTTAGATTAAGTATAACCCACTACAAGACTTAACTTACACTTTCACTTCTTGACGTGTCAAACGATAAATGGCTTTCCGAAAATCGCCTATATTACCACAAGTTGTTTAGATGTAAAGTCGTTTTCTTACGATCACTTTTGAACAATTTTTCCATGTTAAGTAGTAGGATCACATGATCAATCAATAAAAAAGTGCATTTGCCACTAGCTTCTATACTTCTGATATTTGGAAAATGAAATCATCTTTTTTGCTAAATAAATCATTTACATGACTATATTAGTCCGTGAACTCGTAGAACAAAAAACAACAATGAAAAAGAATATATACTTGGTGTTTAAATAATTTGCCATTTTAATAATTGTTAGATAAATAACCAACAATCCTTGAAAGATGGTGCGGAATGTAGATTCAAAGTAAACACATCCGTGTTTTCAAACGTTACATTATATTAATTCACAAATGAACAAGAAAAAATGTACCAACTAGCATCCTCATCTATTTATAGTGATAAGGGGTAAATAAACCATGTTAGAGTCAGTTTAGGAAACTCCATGACCGATCTCCTCATGAAATCGGGCCCAAAACCTTTCTTTGCCTTGCAAGGCAAGCTTTAAACAACCTAGTTCTACTCTAAACCTAATGATAACATCAAATAATCTGAATATTTTAGTATCAATTTTCTCTAATTATGCTCATAGTTGATGTAGTTTTATATGAATATATACTCTTATAACTCTATATTTCATTTCAGGGTATAAATGAGTATTGGAACGAAAAAACACGGTTTTGGAAAGAAGATCATGAAGTTACACTTGAACTTGCTGGACAAAAGGAAGTTATGGCGTAAGCACAACGTTCAACTTACGCTGTAACTATGGAACTCACATGAAGACTAAATTCAACGCAGCACAAGGCTACGGCGTAACTCCATCGACTAGGTTACGCCGTAGAAATCCAAAGACTTAGCCAAATTCGGTGGTCATGAGGGTTGCGCCGTGACCATAACAAATGAGTTACGACATAGATATAGACAAAAAAATGTTAACGAGAGTTTTGCGACATCACCCTATCATTGAGATTACGCCGTAACTATTTACAAGACATGAAGGCGTCCAGATATAAGGGACTTACAGCGTAACCTCTTACTTAAGGTTATGCCGTATGTTAGTCGAGCCTATAAATAAAAGCCCTAATTCTGCATTTTAGCATCATTCTCTCCACCACAACACAAGTGACGAATTAGGGCTCATTCAAGGACGAACTCCTGCAGTTCTAGAAGACTTTCCAAGGGAAATTCATTCCATTAAATTCATAGTTTTAGCATCACATCAAGTATTTGTATCGAATCCAATGTTTACTAGTTATTTGATTATGAACATTGTATTTATTGCACTTATTAATATGAGAGGCTAAACACTTTATGTATTAGCCTAGTTATGAATTTGTCTATGCCTTGATTCATGTTCCTCGTTTATTTATCACTTTATGTAGATATCTTTCTAGCATATCGTTGAATCCCTGCGTTTTTGTAGTATTGAAGCTAGGGTAGTATCTCATTTGCTAGTTAGTACATGATCATTAGAACACTAGCTTATTAGGTTGCTTGAGGTGTGATTATTATCCGCGTGTATGACTTAACCATGGAACTACCTACACTAGAATAGATGCTTAAGAAATGCCGGAAAAACCCTACGTGGACCAAACGAAGGTTTAGTGTTAAAACCACTAGATAAGTCTAGAAGATAGTTGGTACTTAATGACTAAGAACTAGATACTCGACCACCCGTGACCATCGGGGTTGGGGTTTAGCTATTATAGGTTAGGTCACAATAACCACTTGTGCCTAATGACTTAGAACCACTACATAAGGTGAGAATAAACATTACATAGGAATTAGATCATCGCATGATAAAGTAATAGCTAGGCTAGCATATTATTATCCTTTGATAATATTCACATTTCATTTCCGTTTATTTAGTTAATTAATTAATTCAAATCATTTTTGTAACATTTAGAACTTAAATTAGACTCCGCCTATAGCTTTTGGGACGACCTCGTTACTAATTTCTAAACTACTCACGACCGGGTATACTACCCGTTAGTGCACACGTAGATCATAGGTAAACGAGATAATATAAATATTAGAACGTGAACCTTGCGATACCTTGTACTCCAAGTAATCATTTTTTCTGAAATCCAAGACAAAGTTAAACCTTACTTGTCTTTCAAGAACTATCAGGACTTGAATTCCAAGAAACCCGCGGACACCTACAAACTTCAATAGTTCAAGACTCTAGATAATCAACTAAATCTTGAAGCTTAAAGATTCAAACTTGTACAAACCATTTTGAAGCTTGAACCATTTCTTACTAAACCTTTTTAATACCAACCTTGGTAAACCCAAGATTCTTGCCTAAAAAAAAACCCAGTCAATATTAAGCCTTCAAACCTTTGATATATAGAACATGCATATTCTGAACCACCAACTTCGATCACATGTATCTCCCTCTACGAACCTCTGATTGAAGATCCCTTCGTTGATATCCTAGATTAATGTGCCTTTGACCTACTATTTGAATTTCACAAAGATCCAATGGTTAACGAACTCGCAACTTTGAATCTCCTACTATTGTGCAGAAACTGACAAAAAAGAAGAAGAGACTACTCGTTGGGATTGTACACCTTTGAGTCGACCTAGCTTCAAGAAACCAATGTCACCTTGGCTCTATCACCACTTGTTGGAACAAAGACAAACAAACCTTGTAAGCTAGCGCAAAATATTGACTCAAAGTAACCACATATATGACCTCAAATGTTACATTGTATTAATTAACGAATGAGTAAGGAATAATGTACCAACTAGCATCTCCCATCACCTCTATTTATATAGATGAAGGGCAAAGAAACCATGTTAGAGTTAGTTTAGCAAACTCCCTAACCGACCTCCTCATGAAACCGGCCATAATGCCTTTTCTAAGCTTTAAACAACCTAGTTCTAGTCTAACCATAATCCATATTACAAAGTACACTTAAGTCCATAATTTATGTTTAAGTTTGCTCTTAATATCCTACAACAATAATAGAAGATTATCAGCGCATAACGGTGGTGGTGTATAGGTTTTTGACAAAATTTAGCTGTGTTGGCTTGTATGTGCTTATTTCAATTTATTGCAATTTTTGATATCTTTGTGGTTTTACCCTAAACTACACTATTACATTAAGTTACACTAACTTAGCTGCTAAACTACACTAACTGTTAGACAGTCAGTTACATTTCCATTTTACTGTCACCAATGTCTATAAAGATAGAGTATCATTCATCACAAGCATTTAAACACAGTGAATAATTAGACTATCAGTACCACACTTAGACATTAAGTACCACACTTAGACTATCAGTACCACATTATCATCTGGTCATACTAACCGTTAACAAAAAATTTCCACTATTCGTATAACCTAACTTAACAAAATCATCAACTACATTTATTTGTCATAAGTAGAAACAAACAATTGAACTATGACACATATAAATTATAATGTACATCATGATCTAATCACTTACCTTTAACCATGTTCTTGAGAAATGGGGGAAAATAGCAATTAGGGTTCTTGCACAAATGGGGGAAATCTTAAGGTTAATTTGGGGGAAAATAGATGATGCTGCTACAAACTAAATCGTTTATGTGCTTGTGTGTTTTGGGATCGAAGAAATTGGTTTATGTTATGTTAGGTGGTAGATGTTAAAAAAAACGTGGTACATCAAAGAATGGAATGGGAAATGACAAATTTACCCTCATGTGAAGTGCACGTGAGGGAGTTAAAAGAGACGACTAACGGAAAAAAGTCAAAAGGACTATCGATAATGCAAAATGGAGATCTTAGGAATGGATGATAGACTTATTTTGAAATTGTGACTCGCGGTGTATTTTGCGTACAAGTTCATGGACGAATGATGTATTTACTCTAATTTATATCTGGAAGATTCTTATAGTTAATTAAAGAGGTGAGATCTATGCAAAACCAATGTTATCCAAAGAACAAATGAGAAGATCTCAACCATCCAATCTTATTTCATCCAATGGTCCACAATCCATCTGATAATAAAAAGGAAGGGCATATTAGTAAAATCACATGTTACAATAAAAGCAAAAAATAATCCCAAATCCACTCATTCAACAAACCACTTTCTCTCTCATCAAAAACCCAATTCGGATCTAATCTATATCTCGCGGATCTCATCTCCATCTCGCATCTAATCTCGTGGAATCATCAACGTCGCCGGAATCACCATGAATCCGACTGATTCATCAACAAAACAACCGGATTCTTCATCAAATCCACGGATCGACATCAAACCGTCCGGAATCATCAACGTCGCGGAATCACAATGAATCCGACGGATTCATCATCAAACCAAAATCCACCGGATTCTTCATCAAATCCGCCGGCATCGACATCAAAACCATCGGAATCGTCATCAAACTCGCCGGATTCGTCATCAAATCCGCCGGAATCGTCAACAAATCCGCCGGATTCATCAACAAATCCGATTGACATAGATGATGTGGTTACATATGATGTAGATGATGTCGAATTCTGAGATGATGATGTAGATGAAGTACTCACAGAAGTTGATATGAAGGAACATGATGGTAAAATCCTTGGGAATCGATTTTGTTGATTAATGGGATTCATAGATGAATCCCATGGGATTCATGGATGAATCCCTCTAATTCTGATTTTGTTGTTTAATGGTAAACTAAAAAAGATACTTAAATTCATTTGAGATCCCATGGGATTCATGGATGAATCCCATATGATTCACAGTGAATCCCATGTGATTCACAGTGAATCCCAAGGGATTCATACACAATCCCATGGGATTCTTTATGAAATCCCATAGGATTCATCAAATCCCATGGGATTCTTTATGAAATCTATAGGATTAATCTGAGAATCCCATGGGATTTCATAAAATCCATAGGATTCATACATGAAGCTATAGATATGTATCACGAATCCCATAGGATTCATACTTGAGTTATCTTAATCCCAAGCTGCTTTTTATATACGATTCTATAAAATCACCAAGACCAACTTTATATGAACATTTGAGACACCGGCGGATCAGTTTATTGGAAGCCTCATGTACAAGAAGGAATTCTGAGAGGGAAAATACTATGAAACATTAGATGAAGCTATAGATATGTACAAGAATCTATACGGGGGGAGGTTTTCAAATTAAAAAGGTGACAACGATTAACAAAAATCTGAATTGTACAACTTAAATACATCATGTGCAACAAAGAAGGAGCTCCAAGACATA
Organism: Chrysanthemum makinoi; assembly: GCA_910596185.1. Classification (NCBI taxonomy): domain Eukaryota; kingdom Viridiplantae; phylum Streptophyta; class Magnoliopsida; order Asterales; family Asteraceae; genus Chrysanthemum; species Chrysanthemum makinoi. The sequence continues at coordinate 133,619,323 of OU343224.1, read as the reverse complement.
TTAATATCGACACTTTGGATGCTAAAAACAGTGACAAACAAAAAAGAAATACAACTATGCATGTAACAGGTAGTAAAGCTCTAACATATTTTAGACTTGTAATATATAACTTTAGTCATGAGAATAATGTTGAATCCCATGAGATTATTAATGAAATCCCAGGGGATTCATTGTGAGTCCCATGGGATTCATTGTAAATCCCATGGGATTCATTGAAAGACTTGTAATATATAACTTGAATGATGTTGAATCCCATGGGATTCAATGTGAATCCCATGGGATTCTTATTTTTATTTTTTTTGTATAACATGTTTTTAATTTTTTTTTTATATAACAGGTTGTAAAGCTTGTATAAGGTTAGAATTGGATGTCATTTCTGGAAAATACAAGCTTCAGGTTTATTGCAAAACACAACCATATGCTCATACCAAAAGAGTACAAACATTTTACAAAAAGCAAGAAGAATGACAAGCGAAAAAAATGTTTGTTGTTAAAGCTGCAAAGAACAAGATTGGTCCAACACGGGCTCACAACTTGCTAACGAGTATGAAGGGTGGGTATGAATATGTTCATGGGACGTTTAAGATTTTAAGAATGAAATGCGGGATGTTAATATGTTCATAGGGGAACCCGAATAGGCGAAAGCCAAACCAACATGTCCGAGAAAATGCATGCGAAAGCCGAAACCAAAAGTTTCTTGATTATTTATATTATGGTTTCTGGTTTTGTTAGTTATTTTTTCTTCTTTACTTGATTATTTAGATGATTTGAAAAGAAAATTCTTTTTTACTTTGAATATATCTTGTTTCTTACTTATATTCTGTAAGAATCCCATGGGATTCACTTTGAATATATCTTGTTTCTTACTTGTATGTATGAATCCCATGGGATTGTATATGAATCCCTAAGGGATACAGAAATATGTTAATAGATTAAGTGGAAAGATTAAGTGGAATCCCATGGGATTGTGTATGAAACCTATGGGATTGTGTATGAATCCCATGGGATTATTTCCATATTCTCTTCTACCATACACATATTTTCAAAAGATTAAGTGGAAAAAAAGTCTATCATAAAGAATCCTTTGGGATTATGAATGAATCCCCTAGGATTCACATAATTAACTGATAAAAAGACAAATAATAGTTCTACCACGCAAAACGTTCATATACCATTCAAGTTTTAAAAAGACAAAATAATGCACATGTTCTCGTCTACCATACCATTAACCTAACGGACAATTGTTCTACCATGCACAAGTTCCCATTCACATGATCTCGTCTACCATACCATTAACACCTAACTGGACAAATTGTTCTAGAATTCAAAAAAGACATAACTTCTTCAATGATTACATGCCTCACGTGTTTCCTATTCTTTACTGCTTCAAGAATAATAGTCATCTTTTCTTCAGGAGGAAGTTTATGCTTCTCCTTCTCCTTCTCCTTCTCCTTCTCATTCTTCCGCACACTCAACACATTCTCATTAGCCAAATCAAAACAACAACAGAAATAATACTACGAGAATCATCCGCACATTCTTCATCTCCCTAACAACACTTTCAACAACCCGACACAATCTCATTCTCCTTAACAACACACGCCAACTTAGCAACATCAACAATCGATATTTTCTTCTTTACTCACTCGAACAACCTTATTCCCTTGTTTATTCGCCTTAATATCATCATAAGGATTCCACCGACCCAACGTAACATTCCCTTGTTTCTTCGCCTTAATATCAAAAGGATTGTAACGAGACAACGACATTGGGTTCAATATTTTACCTATATCAATTTTAAGACGAAAAAAGTAATATTAGTTTTGAGACAAATATTAGATATAAGCAACTAACAACAACACAATCTCATCAATCACAAAGTCCTAACACTAACAAACAATACAGAAAAATACGCAACTATAAATATGATTCCTAAAAGCTAATACAAACACTCATTCTATGTGAATCCCATGGGATTCAGTGATAATCCCATAGGATTAATCTTACACAAACTGACAATTCCATTTGTTTACTAAGCCAATGCATGAACAATCAAGTAGTTAAATTACATTTGTTGATTTGTAATCCAAAACTGAAATCGAAAATATGCTTAACCTACATGATCACACGACACTTTCCTAATCGACATTGAATCAAAAAACATAACCTCGGCATTGCCTTCCACATATAGTGTTTGGTCCTAGGGACTGGTCAACATTACAAGTTATCAACATTTTACGACTATGCGATGACACAACATCTAAGTTCCAACTAATCACCAACAACCAAAATGCCCATCAAGTATGCAAGGTCCAGAATCACATCACAACCATATATTCTATGCCGATTCATCATGACTACTATATAACCCGACAAAAAGGCGCTACACAAGATACGTGAATTATCTAAGTTACTGCTAATTAGCACTATAAATCCATGTAACTTTCAAAGTTCTACGAGCACATTTTGACAAGTAGCACCACAATGTTCTGATATAACTTTCAACATTCTACGACTATACTATGACACAAGTTCTAAGTTCTAAATAATCCAAAAATGCCCATCAAGTATGTATGCGATGCCGAGAATCGCATTACAATTATACAAGCTACCTTATGTCTATTCCTCACGACTAGTATATAAACTCGACAAGGAAGGGTGCTTGAAATTTGACGCTGATCAACTTCAACCTCTACAAATCTCATTAACGTGCCCCGTTTGGTTTGCACTTTGCACTCAGTTTCAAAACATCCGTTGAACTAAACTTCAAAACTAAAGGTAAATAATAAAAATTTCCTTAATCTACATGAGCACATTCCCAAGTCATCAGAACTAACATCCAGTTTATCATAAAATCCACTTTATCATAAAATCCTTTTACCACTTAGTCAATCTAAAGTATAAGCTACTTTAACCATAAAACTAGTCAATTATATATCAATCATTGATATTAGGCACTATTATTCGTTTTCTAAACCCTAGAAATTAATCATAACTACAAAATCAATCAATCAACTGTTAATTAATTACTGATGTTAATTAATCAAAAATAATTAAAAATGGATTTCAAGCTTACTTTTATCAGAAACGTTAGATAAAGGGTTTTGCCAATGAATCGCTTTTTAGATGGCTAATTCTTCTTGAATATCCATTTTAAATGAATGATTACGGTTTCGCAGTGGTTTTGGGGGTGGTTTGGGGGCGGATTGAGGGTAGATTTGCGATGGTTAGGGTTTCAAGATGGTTTGGGATCCGATAAAATTGAGAGCGTGTGAGTGTGAGGGAAGTGTGTGTTTTACCTACAGTATTGTTTTAATAATGATAATGTGAAAATTACAAAAATGACCCCCTAAGTATAATTTTAGTTTAAAATGTAAATTAATCTAATCCGTTGGATTCAAATGAATGGATGGTTGAGATCTAATTATTTGTTCTTTAGATAAAACTTGTTCCGTATGAAACTTTTCTCGTTAATTAAATAAGAAAAAAATGAAATTTTAGGGAATTTATGGATTTAATGTTTATCAACTGTTTTATACATCCGTTATTATAGATGGTAATCAAACAAAATAGTAAAACTAAAACTAATCCGTCAAATCTAACGCGTAAAATAATGAAAAGTTTAGGAATGTGAATTATTGTCACGGCTATAAAAGACAAGGTCGGTCTTGCCTCAAAATTTATAGTCTCTCATGCTCTCCTTACTCTACATTTATTTCTGAAAATAGAAATCAATTCTTTTTATATATATTAAAAAAAAAGAAAAAAAAACAGTAAAAATGGTTGTCCCTGACAATGAATCACAGGTGGCAAAAACTCTACCGGATGCTTGGGACTACAAAGGCAAGCCCGCCACCCGCTCCACCACTGGCGGCTGGACAAGCGCCGCCATGATTCTAGGTAACCATCACGTACTAGCATATATGTTTTTAATGTTTAACTGTGGTAAATACTAGTATATAACTTACTACTGTATGTATGTATGTATGTAGGGGTGGAGGCATGTGAAAGGCTAACAACGTTAGGAATAGCTGTTAACTTGGTGACATACTTGACACGTACCATGCATATTGGTAACGCAAACGCTGCTAATGACGTCACCAACTTCATGGGCACTTCTTTCATGCTTTGTCTCCTTGGTGGTTTTGTTGCTGACACCTTTCTTGGTCGCTATCTTACCATTGCCATTTTCACTGCTGTTCAAGCTACGGTATATATATACATATCTCACTGTACTTAAACTGAACAGAAAACCTTAATATTTATCAGGTAGTTGGATAGTAGTAACTTTTATATATTAATGATACACGTAAAGCTAGCTATATGCTTGCTAAGAAAGTTATAGCCCTGTGTTTAAATCTCGTTTAATAAGTCTAGGAGGTGTTTGAATTTGTTTTTAAGACTGATTATTATACTATAATGAGTTCTAGACTACTAGCTAGTTATAAAAGCTAGACTTAACTTTCATTTTTGGAAGTTGATTTATTGTTTAAGTAAAACTGATAATTATACTGTATGCAGGGTGTGACAATATTAGCTATATCAACTGCCATTCCAAGTCTACAACCACCAAAATGCAACCAAGGAGGTTCTTGTGTCCCGGCAACCGATCTCCAGCTAGCTATCCTATACATCGCCCTATACCTAACCGCACTCGGCACAGGAGGGCTAAAATCGAGTGTTTCAGGTTTCGGTTCAGACCAGTTTGATGAGTCAAACAAAGAAGAAAAGGCCCAAATGACCACTTTCTTTAACTGGTTTTTTTTCTTCATAAGTATTGGGTCACTAGCTGCCGTTACGGTTCTGGTTTACATCCAGGACAACCTTGGGAGACGCTGGGGGTATGGGATTGTCGCGTTTTGTATTGGGATGGGTTTGGTGATCTTTTTATCCGGTACGAGGAGGTACCGGTTTAAGAAACTTGTGGGTAGTCCTTTAACACAGATAGCATCAGTTTTTATCGGGGCGTGGAGGAAAAGACATTTGGAGCTCCCATCGGACCCTTCGTTGTTGTTCAATCTCGATGATGTTCAGATCACTGATGATGCTAGAAAACTGAAGCAGAAGTTACCTCACAGCAAGCAGTTTCGGTTAGTCATTCTATATTTAATCAAAGTACTTTAATAAGGTAGGACACTTTTAAGACAAAATATTAATACTGTAAATATCTTATTTTGTATATATGCATCCAAACAAATGGGTACTGGTGAACATCACGAGCACCTGAATATGAACCTACGTACACTGTCAACATCAATAATTTTTAGATCCGAATCTTGGACTATATATTTGTATAGGGAACATAAATATTAGTATATCCTATATTGGGGATTTAAGGTATTAGTTTATGAACTGTGACAAATAATTTGTACTAAAATTTGGATGTTTATGTATTTTTGTAGTTTTCTTGACAAGGCAGCAATCAAGAACGGTGAAATCTTGAAGGTGAACAAATGGTATCTTTCGACTTTAACCGACGTAGAAGAGGTGAAAATGGTTATCACAATGATACCAATTTGGGCAACAACTATCATGTTTTGGACAATATACGCTCAAATGACGACTTTCTCAGTGTCACAAGCTACCACTATGGACCGACACATTGGGAAATCTTTCCAAATCCCACCAGCTTCACTTACTGTCTTCTTTGTTGGCAGTATTCTCTTGACGGTCCCTGTTTACGACCGTGTCGTAGTCCCACTCACCAAACGGTTACTTAAAAACCCACAAGGGTTAACCCCTCTTCAACGTATTGGTGTAGGGCTTGTCCTATCCACATTGGCTATGGTTTCAGCAGCGTTGACAGAGATAAAGAGGCTGCGCGTGGCTCAGTCCCATGGTTTGGTAGATGACCCGACAAAGGTGGTTCCACTTAGTGTCTTTTGGTTAGTTCCACAGTTTTTCTTTGTGGGGTCAGGCGAGGCATTTACTTACATAGGACAGCTTGATTTCTTCTTGAGAGAGTGTCCTAAAGGGATGAAAACAATGAGCACAGGATTGTTTTTAAGTACCTTGTCGTTGGGGTTCTTCGTTAGCTCATTATTGGTGACCATAGTGCACAAGGTGACTGGAGACAGTGAGCCATGGCTAGCTGATAACCTGAATAAGGGGAAGCTTTACAACTTCTATTGGCTGCTTACAATTCTAAGTGTTATAAACATGGGGTTATATTTGATAGCAGCAAAATGGTATGTCTACAGGGAGCATAGGCTTGCCGGTGAGGGTATTGAGCTGGAAGAAGAATAGCGCGCAGAGCATGAAGCTTCATATCTATCTAAAATTACAGTGTAACAAAGATGATGATGACGAAGAAATGACGGAGATGTGAAAGTACACCCGTTATTTTGTTAGGTTTGTGATCAAATATAAAGTCTGTATTGGTATATCACTCTTCCGGTTAGAGTTAATTGCACAGTAATGTGTACGCATTAATCAAAACAGTGTTATAAATCATGTATTTCGGGTATTGATGGCAGCCTCTATATACTATTTTGATAGTTGTTGCACAAATTTTCTTCAGTAGTTGCACTTGAATGAGTACAAGAAAAGAGAAATTGATTATATTGACAAAAACATACACTATTTGCTCTGATTATTGCTAGATACATCCTTCTGAACGAGTTCTATAGACTATCATTTTTCCCTTTATTTATATCCATACACGTCACGAAAAATCCTAAGTGGTGCATAATTTAGTCAGCTAAGAGGGGTTCGAAACAACATAGGTTATCCCACTGAAAATCGAAGCTGTTTCTCTTTCGAACTATGAGATACCTGGCAAGAATCTTGAAGAATTGGGTTATACACTCTGCCTTTATAGGGTTCTTCCAGAACATGAATTTGTCCCTGCATTTGTGACGTCGTCAATATTTAGTCTTTTTGTTAATTAGCAGTATAATGTGATCATATGCACACTTGAAATCTACTGTTACGAGACAGTAAAGAGACAATCAGTCACCTGATTATTCAGGACCCTTTGCTGATGGAATCATCAATATCTTTGCTTAATTCACCAAATATGTTCGGGCAACCGCCCCATGTGAGTTCCTCTCGTTTTTCCCAGTATCCACCTACATAGCGGTAGGTACCTTCTTCACCATCTCTTTGGAACCATCGTGGTTTCCATCCGTTTTCTTGTAATTTTCTCAACTACAGAGTTTTTCAGAGAACAAGATGGTAAATTATCATTTTTATAGGTCCCGTCTTACTTCTATCTGAATCAAATTAATGTGTCCGATAATCTTATCCTCATTTAAAATGATAACATAAAAGGATAAATGAAGATGATGTTTATGTTAAATGACAAGCTATTTTTATTTGGAGTGCTATTCTAGATAAAGTGTGAGATGTACCATTCTCTCGCCTCGAGACGTAGCTTTTCAGCATTTGCCATGTCATATTCCCCGTTCTCCAGATGCCGTTGGTCTGGTCTAAGCCTTGAATCAGTAGGTGGAAGCTTCTCCTTAACCGGTATGAAACACCCGAAATCAGACACACAACAAATATATGAAATATATACAGTTTGAAATTTTGAATACATGAGTCATCTCTACCTGCAATCCCGGGGTTAACTCGTTCAATGTGATGGCAAATGATGTTAGATTGTAGCGAGTGAGATTAGTGGGAGGCACAGTCCTTTGCCACAACAGATGTGCATCACCCTTTGGCTTTACATTTGCAACTCCATTTATGTAATACATACTATCATCCCACTTGCCGAATAATGTTGCGGTTTCTACCACTAGCATCTTCAACAAACCCATGTACCTGTTAAATAACAAGTTAACGGTGTAGCATGTTCACTAAGGATCAAGACTGTCTAACGATGCATCTTAAGCCCAACAGTACTAAATGATTTGCTAAAAGTATGATGCATAACAGAATCCTACCGCCGGATTCCTTTCTCTGAACCGTTGCTCCTCGAACCCGATATATCACCAACCCATGACACAAAACTTTACTCAAAATAAGAAACCTGACCTCACCGTCGCACCCAAATTTTTCAAACCTTGCTCCACATCTCACCACCATCCAAATTCTAGAGTGAGAATGCCAACAGGGTCAAGCTGAATTGACGTCCCCCAAAATTTTGTTCGGATGTTACTATCCCCCCAGAATTTCCACCCTCTACCTTCACAGTGACAAGCTATTAGGGTGGGATGGTGACTAACCTGATTTCATAAAGCGACATAAGCTTCAAAACTGTAAAAATAAATTTAACTTGCTTTTTTTTAACGGACAAGATGAAATGATCTGAAAAACAGTATTTGCGAACAAGTGAACAGCACACTTATCAAAGCTCGAGAGAAGTTGAAACCAACAGACCTTCTCAGAAAAGAAACGAACTCCTTTCTCAGGAAAGTCAGCTTCGTAAGTTTCCCCTAACAATGGGTTAAATGGTTTACAATGTCTTCCTTCTGAAGAAGCATATCCAGAAACCGCAAAAGCAGCAACATTTAAAGCTCTTTGGAGACTGTTTCCCTACGACAACATCAGTAATTATATTTATAGAACTTGATGAAACAAAATCATGGAATTTAATTATAAAAAAGTTCTACGATTTCAAAATCAGTCACATACAAGCAATCTCATGCATGTCCAGAAGGTCTATGAGATATTTGTAAGTTGCGGTATACATGATACAACGTATGATCAGAGGAACTCTAAAATAGATGAAGACGGGCCTTGTTTAAATAAATTGCATATACAATAAACTAAAAACTTACATAGATTGTTCATCTGTATGTTATACACAGGTGCGCAAATGCTTAAATAACTTTTGAAAGTGCAAATCAAAGTAGGAATTGATAGAACAATGAGTAATGATTCTGAAGCAAATGTTTGAATGCCAAAAGTCAACCACAAGATTTGAAGTCAACTAAAGACCATTAGACCAAACACTGTTTATCATGAGCATTGATGAAGTGTGAGTCTCACTCGCTTATATTTAGCTTATTACTAGGTTTAAATGTTTGATTTCACCTGTTTGATCTTTCTTACAGATTCGTTCAAGTATCAAGATAAGCAAAGATGTGACTTTAGGATAATTACTCGTTGCTTAATACAAGACTATTTAAGGAATAAAGTATATAAGTTGTACCTCTTTCCCATGCTGATAAGCCCGATCTAGAAGATAAGAGTACTCCAAGTCCTCAAAACACTTTTGTAGAGACGATATCGGCTCATTAAAATAAACAGGGAGACAGACTCGTGTGAGATCCTTTCCAACGTTGTCTTTAATCAGAGACCAAAGACTGACCCCCTTTTCTTTCTCAGCCGGATCAGGAAGCTTCTTTCTCCTTTCAATTTGAAGGTGTCCAGAATCGGCCATAACATTAGGTTGGATTTTTAATTCCGTGCCCATAGATTCACAACTTGTACTCTGTGCAGGGAAACAATCATTAGTGTCAAAGAAGTAGGTTTCATCATCTTCTGAAGCCTCCTCAAGCTCTTGTTTCTCAACATCATCAGATGATTCGGTTGTACTCCACTCTGAATATCAACGAAACAACATCGATAACTAGGAAGCAAGCAAAATAATATCTAGTAGATATCCTAATAGTTATGAGTCTTATGACAATCCATGTAAGATGGCTCATAGCTCTCAATACAGAGCCGCACAAATCTTTATGGTTTTTTCCTTACCTATGCTTTTATCCCTCTATCTTACCATATGTCTTGCAAGCAGAAAAAGGAAGCTAAGGATTTCTACCGACTGCTAGAATACAACTGAAAAGAGCTATACCTAATATCAGAAGAGCAGATGTGGGTAGATTTTTGCGGAATGATTTCATCGAGTGCTTAAGAGCATGACACTTAAGCACAACGGGTTGGGTAAAGCATGTCAAAATGCAAAGGGCGTGAGTGTGTGCATACATAAACACATAATTATACAGATACAGAAACCAACCAAGAGAGATACATAAAGAGCATACCACTATATTTTCCACGACGTAGATCAGAATATTCCAGCTGTGTCAATGGATACTCACATTCAGGACCTCCAGAAGCCTCGACTTCAATATTAGCAGCCTGATAAATGGAAAATATGCGTGCTTGTTTAAAACAGTGGTACTATTATGTTACATACCCAGTGAAAAATCCATCCTCAAACACAAGCAAGCAATCACTTCAACCGAAGACTTATAGGCAACATCTACCTTCCTTATTCCAATTTGATCACCAAGAAATTATCTCGCCTGAAGTAAAATCTATTCGCTAGTGTCCTTTCAATAAACTATTCACCCCAAAAGACACTGATTCAGACCCAAAGGCAACCTTACATTGGTTAAAAAAGCTAAAGTATTATCATCCAAATGGGTCGACACCAATTCTAACAGTTGCTATATACGTGTAACTAGACGCCTTTAGGGTACACATGATAGATATCGGATTAGGGATATCACAAAAGGACAACGGCAAAACATTAAGCAGGATATGCCAAGGAATTAAGTATCTAGTACTTGATGTCTGGTCTTGCACATTTGTATATCAAATGGATATATGACATTCTACTAAAATCTAATATGGTACAACCAAGATCACCACATCCTCCACATCTTCATTTTACAGGCAAGAGTATAAACAACAACAACGAGATCCCTAATCTTGGTTCACATTGTCCAAAAAGCAGGATTCAGAATGACCCGGTGCACAAGATTTATGGAATTTTAATATATAAGTAGTTAAAAGTATGATTTTATTAAAATGATATAAAAATATTAAAATTCCTTTGAAGAGTACAAAAACTACCATCAAATGACCTAGTGGTAAGTTCCTTGGCTTTCAAACAAGAGGTTAAGGTTCAAATCTCGCTAGGTGTGTACATTTAGGGTAGCCAGAGAAGGGCAGGAAACGGTCCCGAGATTAACCAGGTGAGTCCCCGGGTAACCTGAACAGGAAAAACCGCATCCGTTTACCAAAAAAGAGTACAAAACTTTCACAATTTTCTTGCATCAGGAAATTTGGATATCTAACAGAAATTTACACTACGAAACAAAATTCTATCAGGGTCCGTGACAAATAAATACCGTAAATAGCAAGTAAATATATATACCTCTAGCTGTCTTAAAGTATGGAGCAAGCTCGAACGCTCTTGGCGAAGAAGGTGAAGCTGAGTTTGTAACTGACTAAACTCCAATAACATAATCTGTTCACAATCCTTAACAACTTCCTCACCAACTCCTCCTTCGACTAAACGCTTCCTTAATCCTTGAGTCGACAACGAAACATTAAAAGAAGAAGCCAAGGCTTGAATCCAAGTAAGTCTTTGTTTGTTTGAACTGGTCCTGAGATGAAGTGTCTTTGTAGACGTGAATATATAAAATCTTTTATCATCTGATCTACTCTCTCTGAATGATGACACCTGTCAGTCAGTGGGACCCACATGCTCATTTATTACTGTACTTTTTTGAACAGACATGATTTTTATTACTTTGAGTTAAAAACAGTCAATAACGGTGAGCTGGGGTATCAAACAAGTAAGTAGTAACATGGAAATAATGTGTTTTTTAAGTCAACTTTTTAGCGTTAAAAGTAAACTACGGAGTAGTATATGCTAGGGTGTGTTGAGTAAGGATAGATTGAGAAATAAAATAAAAACGAAAAAGTGAAAGAAACAACAACAAGCATATTTCGATACATCTGAAAATATAGATGATCTTTTCCTTATATTTATCTCTGATTTGAATGCTATGCATTAAATATTTTTCTCATTATTCTCATTTCAATTTCCCTTCTCACTAAATTCATACCCAGGGTGTGTTTAGTTGTTATTAGTTTTCATAATATTTTGTTTGGGAATGTCTAACCAATGCCCTAAAAGCATTTAAGAAGATTTTTGTTGTTTTTAATAAGGGTCCCCGTTCAAATATGCAATTTTGTGTCAAATACAAGGACCATTTATGTAATTAAAACTACAAGAAGACAAATCTTAACCAATGCCCTAAGGACATTGGTTAGACATTCTCATTATGTTTATAGTTTTTCTGATATCGGAGTAATTTTTTTCTTTTATCACATAATCTTTTGAAAACCGAAGAATTTGAAATTCAAATTCTTTAATTTATAGTTATAATATCTGTTTTCAGTAAAGAAATTTCAAAAAATACTCATTTTTAACATATTTTTTTATTTTTTCGTGTGTTTAAACACACCCTTAATACGTTGTTGTTTATTATTCATATTTTTCTTTTACTAAACGTCAATTTTTTCACACACCATGCGACGTATGTCACAACATATTTCATAAATGTCTCTAGCGATGCTTGAACCCACAACCTCGAGATTGATAGGCAAGTCACATACCACTAGACAAAAAGCCTTATGTTATTATTCATTATTTTAAGAGTGTGTTTAACAAGGTTATAAATAGCTTGAGGCGTGACGTGACGACATGACCAAGCCTCACACCTTAGAAGTTATGGCTAAGCCATGACGTTTTTAAGGACTTAGTGTGACACAAAATATGAAAATATTTATATATTTATACATTTATATCATATTTCATATATATCGAGTTTTAAAAAAGTGTTATACCTAAGGAATAAAGTCAATAAACTATTCTTGCATGTAATCTTCTTCATTTCTTTCAAAAAAACATTTTTCATCGTAGTTGAATTCAAAAAAGACGGCACGCCTCGCGCCTTTTCACACCTCATCTCACGCCACGCCTAGAGCCGACGCCTAAGTGCATTTCGTAATGTGAATGTCATGCCTCACGCCTTAGCTAGACACTATGACACGCCTTTTAAAATTATGGTGTTTAGTGATTATCGTTTAGAGCTTAAAGTTTGTTTGGTAGGTAGTGTTAAGCATTTTATTTTCTTTAAAAAAAAGTTGTTTTGCTTTTCTTTTTAAATGATATATGAAAAAGCATTGATTTCGTTTGGTTCGCATATTGAAATCACTATCAATATTGATTTGATAATAGGGTAGAACAGAAAAAAGGTATTGATTGAGATATCAAATCCAATATAGATGTTTGGTTCATTATTGAGATTTGGGTATCAAAATATTTACATAGTCAAATGACAATGCAAAAAAGCAATATTAATCATAAAATGATAAAGAAGAAAAACGGTTATGTTGTACATACCTTTGGATGTGATATCAGAGTATAAAGGTAAAAAAAAAATTATGTCCTTAATTTACAGTACAACATAGTTTTTTTTATCAATTTATGTTCTGTGTTTTCTGTCAGTTTAAAACTTTTGACTTATTAAATTTTATATTTTTGTTCCGTATTCTCAGGTTTATATTTTTTATTTAAAAAAAAAAAAGGCACCACTGGTATTTTTTGGGTATCGAAAAAAAACAGAAAATCACAATATATGCATAAAATACAAACCCAATCATCTTCTTCCTTCTTTGGAGCATTCGTGACAGTAACTACAAGACCAAAAAAAATTATAAAAATGGAAATCGAGATAGTCAACAATCATGGCTGTGATGTTCATAATCTTTTGTAAGTATTTTTTCTTCACAATTAAGTGATTTTTAATTTATAAAATAATGTATGAGGAAAGCTTGTGAAGTTGTGGATATTTGATAGATATGTAGAGATGATTTTTGGGTGGGTTTGAAGTATGCCTCAATATTTGGATATCACATTCATTCAAAGAATTCATAGTCATTAAACAAGCATTTTTGTTTGGAATAAAACCATTCCTTTATTCCGATTCAGTATACCAAACACACCCTAGTTTTTACGTTAGTTTACACCTCATAATCACGGATACATGTTACCAAAACTTTTGTAAAAATAAAGTTTACTCCTAACTACTATTATAAGTTTTACTAATACTAAACATACCTTTAGTGCTAATTAAAAAAGTCTTAGTACTGAAGTAGAGTATAATGTTGGTTTACCTTGAGGTGAACGATACCAAGGCGGTTTTTACGACGCTTAAGATGTCTGCTACTCCCAGAAGACACATCACCAATGAAGCTGACATTAGCAAGAGTCTCCGGTTGAAGAACCATTTTCGAATAAGTCAAGACACCGTTACGTAAAAGAAACCATCTCGGTCTCCATCCTTTTCCGTAGTTAGTCCATTTGTACAACATTCCCGTGAAGCCTCGACTGCTACCGGCATTATTGCTTGATGAACATGCTTCCGGGGACTCCTGACTTTCTATCGATATGCAACACAACGGGTGCATTTCTTTTACTCGCATTACATGATATATTAAATGACCATAAGTGTGGTCAATATTTATATACAAGTTGAGATGATGGCAAAATGGTAAATAACGTCATGAGATGAGGACATCATTGGAAGCAAGGAAGGAGTTTGGTAACAAATTTTGTAATTATGTTTCAATGTTTTTCCAAATTTGACATGTGCATGAATGTCAATTTTTGGTAATCTTCTTATCTTTTATTCTTGTTTCTACTAGTCTTACTTCTTGAACCATATGTTACGGAGTAAGTTACTATACGAACCTCTATAGTTAATCGTATAAATCGCAAGCCAATACAAACCGTGATACATACAATACAACCTTTTTATGTATGCTATTGTAGCAACCCCTACTTAGGGGGTCCCTATATCACGCCCCATAAAAATTAATAAACAAATGGTTCTCATTTATATTTTCTGTCGGAATATAAATTTACATTTCAACTTCTTTTTTAAAGTATATAGGTACATATTGTCGAGGTAATGGATCGTCTCAACGCTTGTCTTGTGGATTCGGACTTTCAAGCTCGCCTTGGTCCTCTCCGTTAGCTTTCAAATGTTTTCTTTTAACGACAGATTTCATTAATAACTAACAAGAAACTATAAAGGGATTACAAAAGAATTGTACATACAACTTTCGGATTAACAATCCATTCAAGCCACTTAGGGCATGAAAGTTTACTCCTATGTGAGATCCTAAAATGAGGTTAAATCATAAAATTATTCTAAAAGTGTCTTTGCGCGGGGATTTTGAATTATAACTAATTCTATTCCCTGTATCTCCACATGATCCAAGTAGTTGATTGAACAAACCACATCAAACCAAATCTTTGTATTTCCGTTGAGATCGACCGAATCTGCCCATGTGATTAAACTGCAAACATCTTTAGGTTAATTATGAAAACCGCACCAAAAGCAGACCAATTTTTCCATAGCTAAGAAATAATCGAGCAATCAATGAAGAGGTGTTTCATCACATACATGAGATAAGAATGAATGGAAGTTGATTTCACGATATCCGATTATAGCGAGTTGGAAGGCGATCACGAAACAGCCTCCATGTGTGAACATTAATCTTTATTGGAAGACATTTCCATCTCACATGATCTTCGGACATTGAAGAGTAGAATGTGGACACAAGTTTTATTAATATTAAAATAGGATTTGCATAGAGTTAA
The DNA here is from genome assembly GCA_910596185.1 of Chrysanthemum makinoi. Taxonomy (NCBI): domain Eukaryota; kingdom Viridiplantae; phylum Streptophyta; class Magnoliopsida; order Asterales; family Asteraceae; genus Chrysanthemum; species Chrysanthemum makinoi. The sequence continues at coordinate 133,603,962 of OU343224.1, read as the reverse complement.
AGGGCAAACGAGCAACAAGCTGAGCCGCTAGCCCTTTTTGTATTGCAAAACCAACTCTTTTGAAAACAATATATGTGGATCTAGGTGTCGTTACATTACTGTTCATAACTCGTTGGACTCTGTTGAGGAGAATTATGTATAAGGTTTCACATGGAAGATACTAAGAAGTCACAGGTATTGCCTAATTTATAGGTCCAAGGTTCTGAGAAGAGAGCTAGGGACGATATTACTAGAAGGCCCAATAACTCTCTATATTGCTCCATCTTCAAAACATCTCTAACATTCCTTTTCCACGCCCATGTAAAGTTGCATGATCCATTTAATAGACGTCATCGATCACTGATCAAACATCTTTTAACCGTCTCTAATTCATACAATCACATGAATAAAATATGTAATTTAGTATTCTCCAACCATTCATCATTCCAAAAAGCAAACGTTTCTCCATACCCTACTTTTTCTTGAAAAAAAATAGAAGACAAGTTAATGCCAAACTGAGACAATGGTTTTTTTAGATTAATTAAAGACTTCCACTGGCTGTTAGGAAGATGAGAAATTTGGTTTACATCTAAATCGAATCCACCATGAATGGAAGTTATGGATAAGCTAGACGAGTAACACACATTACTTCACGTCAAGGTTTAAACCGAGACCACACCCAAGATAAGTATATGGATGAGGAGCAAATGAAGGTATGCTCCTTCGAGCAGAGTATTGAAAGCCAAGTGATTAATGATCAATCACTAAAGTGAGTTGTAATTATAGTGTCGATTCAACTCTAAGAATATGTCACTAACCTTGGGAGTAGGAAGATTTGCTATATCTCCTCATTGAGACGTTAATGAGCAATAAACGACGTGCATATATAGCATCTTGCCTAGATATCGGGTATCGCATCACCGTTTGCACCTTATTATTACCTAGGAATCAAAGGTGATCCTTGACGTGGGAATCGGTTCTTCTAGATCGGATGTGAGGGTTAGGGCTCTAAACGAACCGGACGAACACCGAATGGAGCCTGTTCATGTTCATTCGTTTAATTTTAACCGGACAAATAAACAACGCGAATGCTTGAACGGACAAATTTTCTTGTTCATGTTCGTTCATTAAGAAATAAATTGTTCATGTTCGTTCATCAAGACACTAAACGAAGGCTAAACGAACATAAATGAACATAGAAAAACAAACATAAACTTTATTAAATGATGCACAATATATTGTTTTATAAATGTTGTTAGCCTTAATAGTTTTATTAGAAGTGATGGTCATTCACGATTAGGAACTTTGTAACGCGTGTTAGATATTGTGATAGAATAGTCAACGGGCTCGTGGATTGGACTAAGCTAAATGGCTAGGCGTTAGGATAAGCTTGCCTTGTATAAGTCCAGGCAACCCAATCCAATCCATGTCCAACCCACGAGGCCCATGGAAAGCCTTTTAGGGCATCAAGTCCTTGACTAAATACCCCTCAAATGGTCATTTGAGGGGTGTGCTTGAAAGTGTGTGTGTGTGTTTTTTCCTTTGAAATAAAACATCTATTGTTTTCATCTTTATCTTCACATACACAATCCATATAACATCAAGTCACCATCTTTCTCATCTTTATTTCTTTGGTTTCACGCATAGTTTGTTTGTGTGTTAACGTGTTTGCAAAACGTGGTATTTGTGTGATAAGGTTGATAAAAGTGAGGTCCTACAATTGGTATCAATCGCCTAACAATGGTTTAGGAGTGTTTGTGTTTGTTTTGAAGGGTTACGCGTAAAGGATCTGTTTACATATTTGTCACGCTTAAAGCTTTAATTTTTGCACTTAAAATTCAAGATTCTTGTGGTTTAAGGTTTATTTGGTGCTAAAGTTTCAGTTTTTGCAAAAGTTCAAGCTTTACGTGTTTTAAATCATTTTTGAACTCGTTTTTGGTTCATTGGTCATTTCTAATCGTAACTTATCTAAGAACTTTGGGTGAAAAGGTCAGCATATTTGGGTTATTCGAGTGTTTTTAAGGCTATCTGTGCAAGAGAAATTGTTTGAATCACTGGAAATTTTTTACGCGTAGGTCAAAACCCTAGTTCTACGCGCGAAGAAAGTCAACGCCTGTTTCTACGCATGGTTCTACGCATAACTTTTTGGTGCGATTCTTCAGCTTCAACGATTACTAAGTGCTTCCATCACTTGGATAAGTTTGTGGAACACTTCGACTTTGGATATCCTTACATCGTGATAGTGTAAAGGATTTTTGGGCAAACCCTAATCTTACGATAAGCTTAGACTTACGCAGAGAACACTTTTACGCTAAGTATTTTTCTTATGCATAAGCATTTGTCTTACGCATAAGCTAAATCTTACGCATAACTTTTTCTACGCCCAACTTTAAACTTACGATAAGCATTCTACCAGGAACCTAACGCCTAAACCATCCTACTCGTAACCATATCCTACTCGTAACTTCTTTGGTCTACGCCTAAGCTCTTTCTACGCATAAAAGTTTTTGGCGGGAAAACTTGAGTAAAATTTAGATTTTGAGGAGACTAAACGTTCAATTTTTACGCGAGATTCAAATTTTGGTTTAACTGTGAAAATTTTGGTCAAAAATTCAAATTTTTGGGCCTAAATTCAAATTTTCGGGTCAAATTTGGCATCAAAATTGTCATAACTCAAATTTTTCATACGACCTTAGAATTGATTTTTATAGTGAATTTCAAATTTTGGGAGAAAATTTTTTTACACCTAAGAACCAAGGTTACGAGTACGACTTTCAGAAACACCTCAACTGAGCTTAATCTTCATCAACCTCAACTCCTCTATCGTTGAATCGATCCTACATCAACTTTATCAGATCATACCTTCATCAATGGCAACTCAACAAGACATTCATGCAGCCGGGGCCGAAAACCGTCCTCCTATGTTGGCAAAAGGTGGTTATCTTCAATGGAAAAGTCGAATGCTTCGCTACATCAAGACCAAACCTAATGGAAAACTCATGATTAACTCCATTACGAATGGACCCTTCAAGCCTCGACAAACCTAGACCGAACTCCTGACGCCCCTCCCACCATCTTATCATACTCAAACTGAATCAATAATCAAGAGGATCGAAAACAAGTCGATGCGATGACATGGCAATTCATATTGTCCAACTGGGTTTACCAATAGACATCTTTGCTGCAGTAGACAGTTGTGAAACTGCTTTTGATATGTGGGAACGTGTTAGACAGCTTTGTCATGGAACAGAAATTGGTCAACAAGACATAGAGAACAAGTCGCTAACTGAATGGGAAAAGTTTACTTCAACTCCATGAGAATCCATTGAATCCTACTATGGAAGGTTTTGCACTTTGATGAATGAGCTTATCGAAACAAGTTGACACCCGAACTATCGTTCAAAACATCAAGTTCAACAATCTTCCGTAAGAATGGGGACGATATGTCACTATTGTCAACCAAACAAAAGACCTTCATCAGTGAACTTTGATCAACTAATGATTTTCTGAAACAAAACCAAGATGAAGTGAATGAAGTCAGAAAAGAAAGATTGGCAAAGAATCATGATCCATTGGCACTTATTGCAAAGACTCAACCTTTAGTGAATACACAACAACAAGCTTCATCATCTTCCAACAACAACTTGCAGAAATACATTCAACAACCACAACAACAATTCTATCCACCAGAACAACAAGTCATTCAACAACCGTATCCACAATACCGGAACAAGGAATCACCGATCCTGAAATGAACAAGAAGAAGCTTTGCGACAAGTATTTTCTTTATTGGGTAAAGCATTCAACAATCGCTATTCCACACCAACTAACAACAACCAAAGGATTTCATCAAACACTCGCATCAGCAAATTGCAACGCCGGGTGTGAATATGGGTAATCAAGGACAAATGGTTGGAGTTATTGGGAATCAGCAGGGTCTATGCTACCGATTTGCATGGGTAATCAGCGGTTCCGTATCGGGTAATTAGTCATCGTAATGTTGGAAATCGATGGGATGAATGTTGGGAATAGAGCAGGGTAATCGAATGGGAATGTTGCGCTCCAACTGGGAATTATGGAAATGTGAATCGTGGTAATCGGTTAAGTGTTATAACTGTCAAGGAATGGGTCACATGGCACTAAATCGTCCCACTAAGCCGCACAAGAAGAATGCCGAGTTTCTTCGAAAGCTGCGCCGTTGTAAGTGATGCAACTGAAAGTGCCGAGGAAAATGATTTTTTCGCTATCGTGGATGATTTGGAAGACCTCGAGGAAATCAATGCGAACTGCATATTCATGGCAAATCTTCAGAGACTACGTACGACACGACTCGACGCATCCTCGTCTATGACGCCAACGCAGTATCCGAGGTACCAATCATTGATCCATGCTATAACAATGTCATATTTGATGTGTTTACTCATGACGAACAACATTCTGCGGACGCCAAAGACCTACTTATGATACATATCTGGACAATCCGAAGTTGTAGCAATACTAACTCAAACTCCGGATGTGGATCCTAGTGGAGGCTGGTGGCACAAAATATTGAGACCGATGAGGAAACACGGCTTATTTTGAATCATTAATCAATAAGCGGGCATTGAAATTGAGAAAGTGAGTAAGGTCAATCGCGAATGTTAAATTGACCACTGAGCTTGAGAGTTACAAAGAGAACGCCAGAGCCTATGAATTTCATACAAACAAAATATCGTAATTAGAAATTGGTTATCGAGATTCGTTTTAAGAAAAAACAATTGCAAAATCAAGTATGATACACTTGATGTGAATCTGAACTTGAAAATAAAATCTTTAAACAAGGAAATTTCTGAACTAAATGACCAACTTTCTAAACAAAAAGCACTGTTTCGATCTTGAAAAGAGAAGAAACAGCTTGATTGTCGATTTTTCAAAACGAAAAGATTCTCTTCTTGATGAAATTCTGGATAAAAATGAAACTATCAAAAATTGGATAATTTACTTCTTACAACGGGTCATTCCGCTAAAACAAACAAGATGCTTTCTAATCAAGTAAACCGATTTTCATACTTCACATAAAATGGCTCTTGGTAACTCACCTCCTTGTTTCCTCAAGAAAGCTCGGAAAGAACGGAATGTGTTGAACAATGGAAAACCTTTGCATGAACCCATAATTGTGCATGATTCTCTTGAAACGTTGGAACTATCCGAGGAGAGTAGATAAAAAATGAAACAAAAACATCCGGAAATCAAACCAATTGATTATAACAAATGGAACAAAATTAATGGTATTTTTCGCTTGTTTCTCAATCAACGTTTTCCACCAAACCAAGTGTTTCAAACAAAGTGTCAACACCTGCTTCAAAATCAGCCAAAACCAGTTGTTATCTCCAAATCTCTTTCAAACATTGAACAAATGTCTTCAAACAATCCTTTTAACACAAGTGATGCGCAAAGCATTTTAGACGATGTTAAAACTAGAATGGGCGATTTCAAGAGACTGTTAAAACTAAAACTCATATTACAACCAACATCCGGTTTAATAGTTTTGATATTGAACAAAAAGTTTTTGAAACTCAAATTTCCCCTCACCAATAACATCAACTCAAGGGGTAATTTATTTTGAACAAGCCTTTTTGAAAGAAACAGCTGACTTTGTCAAGGACCATAAATCCCTGGTAAAGCAAGCTAATGAAAGTGTTGAACACATCAAAGTTTTGGAAAATTTAAATGATTTCTCTTCAAGATGTTCTGACTATGATATTATGTCCATCATTTTGCAAACATATTCGTTGAAGATCATGAAAGACTCCGTTTGAGACCTCCGAAATTGTTTCCAAATATGAAAAGCTCTTGAAAAACTTGAAAAAGAAAATGTGTCATATTTTAAACAACTTGATCGAAAAACTGAGGAATGCAAATATGACAAATGGTCGTATGAGCGTGCCTACAATGACATGAAAGCGAAAAATGATCTTTTGAGGGCTCACCGAAAGTCAAAAGGAAAGGCAAGGATACCGTGATTACAAAACCATTGACTGAGGAGAGAGCAAATGTTCCCAAACCAATTTCCAAACCAAAAATGTCTGTTTCTATGCCTCCTCCAAAAGTCAATGAGAAAAATGTTTCATCAAAACCAGTCACTCCACCTGCCCTACCTAAACAAAATGTTGATAGAGGAAAAACGGTTATCGAGAAACCAAAAGTTTTAGCACTGGCCTTTTAAGATGAGTACCACTAATGCGCCTGCCTCCACATCTAAAACATATGGAACAAACGACATAAGTTTAGAAAAGCACTCTAAAGAGACTAGGAAAGCTGAAACCACCTTTGCTAAAAATGTGAATCCTAATGCGTGTGCCTTACCTTCAACAGACTAGAAAGCACCTCTAGGAGCAGCAGACTAAAGCCTAAGAGCAATACAAGGAACAATAGAGTCTCGCATGCCTCTAGGAGTAGTAGCTTGAATAAAGAGAAGAAAGTAGAAGAACACCCTAGGAATTTACCGCTTTGAATAAGAAAGACATTTCATCTGAATGTACTGAACCTATGAAACTTGCTAAGTCTAATGAATGTGTTGAATCTCTTTGTTTAACTTGCAAGAAATCTTTAAATGTTCAAGATGATTGTGTTTCTAAGAATGAATGATAAGCCCTTAAGAAGAACGTTCTAAAAAGATCTTACGCTAAACGAGTAGGAAGACTAGTTGCAAAACTTAGGCTTTACACTAATGACAGGAACTATAGTGTATACTTTAGGGATGATATTTGGAAACCCACAGGTAGAACTTCCACACCTGAATGGTAAAATGAGTGATAAACCGAATTCCCTCAGAGAAAACCTCTCTGAGAGTGATCAGGATTTTACCTCTAACCCAAAGGAACCAAAATCAAAACGGTTTCCACAATATTCTTTCTTTTTCTGGCAGGTTATCGAAATTTGTCTTTGGATCGTCGACTCGGGTTGCTCCAAGCACATGACCGAATCTGCTGCTGATCAATTTAGTCTGGAAATTCATGGGAACCGTACGCTTTGGAAATGATCATGTAGCAGCTATCATGGGTTATGGAGATCTACCTTTTGGAAATTATTTGATCACTCGGGTTTACTATGTCGGAGGGTTGGGACACAATTTGTTTTCACGGGCGCCTGTGATGCGATTTAGAGGTTGCTTTTAGGAAAATGCTTGCTTCGTTAGAAACTTGGATGGCACGATCTTTAACCGAATCGTGATACAAATTTGTATGCTATCGACATCAATCAAATGGCCTCTTCATCACCAATATGTCTTATGACACGAGCATCCGAACACACCCTGGTTGTGGCATAGAAGGTTATCCCATCTCAATTTTGACACCATCAACAAATTGCCAAAGACAACATCGCCAACGGACTTCCAAAGTTCAAATACACCAAGGATCACTTATGTCCATCATAACAAGGAAAAGCAAAAGAGCATCATATAAACCCAAACCGACCTAGTTCGAAGCAAAGTTGCATACGTTGCACATGGACTTATGTGGCCCAATGAGAGTTGAAAGCATTAATGGAAAAAGTATATTCTTGTTATCGTCGATGATTATTCGAGATACATGGGTTAAGTTTCGAGATCAAAAGACGGCACCGTGCATCATCATCACCTTCAAACGAATTCAAGTACTTCTTCAAACTTAGAAGGGTTGTAAGAATGCACAACGCAATGAATTCACTAATCAAGAGTTAAGAACTTATTTTGAAGATGTTGGAATCACACATCAGACATCAGTTGTTAGAACTCCACGGCAGAATGGGGTAGTTGAAAGAAGAAATAGAACTCTGTGGAAGCCGCCGCACAATGCTAATCTATTCTAGTGCAACCGTATTGTATGATGTCATTTGCCAACGCTTGTTTCACTCAACCGATCCCTATCCATCCAAGATTAAATAAAACCCCATATGAGCTTGTGAACAACAGAAAACCGGATATCTCTTACTTTCACATGTTTGGCGCTTTGTGCTATCCTACGAATGACAGAGAAGATCTTGGAAAACTGAAAGCAAAAGGTGATATTGGAATCTTCATTGGATATTCAGATAACTCGAGGGCATTCGTGGTGTATAACAAGAACTAGGAGGATCATGGAGACGATGAATGTGAAGTTTGACGAACTTTCACATATGGCTTCCGAGAGACTCGCTCTAGAACCCGCACTAAACCGCCAGACTTCTCGACACATCGTTCGGACTGTACCTCAAAGAGCTTAATCAACTTCGATTGACAATCCTAAAGAACAAGAATGGGAGAATTTCTTTGAGTTAATGTTCGATGAATACTATGGTGGAACTTCGACAAATGCATCAAACCATCATTCCGCTGCACCCGCCAAAATCATCCACCACCACCAACAGAAGATGCATCTACAACGGTCGAAACCAATGCACCAATCCCATCTACATCATCTACATCTACTACACTTATTGCACCCGTTCTACCAGCAGTTGATGAGCAAAACCAAAACCATAACGATGCAACGTTAGATGAAGACTTATTTGAAAATCCGCTTGCTACGGAATCACTGAATCATCTTCGCTTACGAGAACCATCTAACTCGCATACGTTTAACCAACGGTATCCTTCTACTGGTGGACAAAAGACCAACCAATTGAACAAGTTATTGGTGAACCTTCAAGGCCAATTCAGACGAGACGCCAACTTGCCACCGACAAGACTTATGCATTTACTTTTGCTCCATTAGCAATATAGAGCCAAAGAACATTCGAGGCAATGGCGTATCCCGCATGGATAGAAGCAATGCAGAGGAACTTCTCCAATACCCCTACATGACTCTTGGGAAATGGTTCCAAGACCCATTGACGATCGCGTCATTGATCTTAAATGGTTATGGAAGAACAAACGGGATGAAGAAGAAATGATGTCATTCGCAACAAAGCTCGTCTTGTGGCCAAAGGATACGTGAAGAGGAAGGGATAGACTTTGAAGAGTCATTCATACGCAGTAGCTAGACTAGAAGCACAGGATTTTCTTAGCCTATGCCGCCACAAAAACATCATGGTTTATCGATGGACATTAAGACCGCGTTCTTGAATGGAACTCGAAAGAAGAAGTGTACGTGAGTCACCGAAGGCTTCATAGACTTGGAACATCCGCATACGCCTACAAACTCAAAAAGGCAATCTATGGATTGAAACAAGCTCGAGAGCGTGGTATGACGAACTGTCCTCTTTCCTTATCCAAAACAATTTCACCAAAGGAACAGTTGATCCTACCTTGTTTACAAAAAATGCAAAATGACATTTTGATTGTTCATTTCAGATGGGACGACATCATCTTTGGGTCCACTAATCCTAATCTTTCAAAACATTTTGAAAATCTCATGAAAAGTAAATTTGAAATGTCCATGATGGGGAACTAAAATTCTTTCTTGGTTTACAAATACATCAATCCCCTCGTGGAATTTTTATAAATCAAGCTAAATACACCACTGAGATTTTGAAAAATCATGGTATGGATAATTGTGACTCGGTCGGAACACCAATGGTAACTTCACCAAAAATTGGAGCCGATTTGTTTGGGAAACCTATTGATCCAAAGAAATATCGGAGCATGATTGGTTCTCTCATGTATCTTACTGCTAGTCCACCCGATATTCATTTTGCTGTTTGCTTATTAGCATTTCGGCAAAGCCTACCGAATCACCTCAAAGAGGTTAAACGGATCTTTCGCACTGAAGACATCCATTTCCATGGGACTTTGGTATCCGAAGGAATCCGGATTTGATCTAATTGCCTTTTCGTATGACCACGCAGTGATCAAGTTACAAAAAAAGTACATCCGAGGAGCACAATTTTTAGGAGAAAAGTTAGTAAGCTGGTCTTCAAAGAAACAAGATTGCACTGCACTTTCAACCACTGAAGCTGAGTATGTGTCTCTATCTACGTGTTGTGCTCAAGTTCTATGGATGAGAACACAACTCACAGATTATTGCTTTACTTTCGATAAAATACCTATGTATTGTGACTCGAAAAGTGCCATAGCCATATCATGCAATCCTGTTCATCACTCAAAGACTAAGCATATCCGTGTCCGCTATCACTTCATCAAAGAGTACGTCGAAAATGGTATCTGTTGAATTATTCTTGGAAGATCGATTACCAACTCGCCGATCAATTTACTAAAGCCCTTCCAAAAGAAAGGTTTGACTATTTAGTTCGACGAATTGGAATGCTGCCCAACCCCCGAGGAGTTAGAAAGTCTTCGAATCTTCTTGAAAATGATTTTCCAAAAGCTTCCAGAAATATTTTTGAAAAACAAAATACAAAATTTGGAAAACCAACAAAAGCAAAATATAAAAATATAAAACTTTTTCAAAAATACAAAAAAAATATAAAATCAAAAATCCAAAAATATTCTTCTCACGACATGTCTCAGATAATCGATATTCAGTACGTTTCTAGAAATGTCATTCAACAATGATACGGGTATGTACAGATGCTTGAGCGAGAGTTCTTTAATGTTTTTCAAAACATGTCGTTTCTCAAAACTTAATCTATGGCTTTGATACCAAGACGAAACCCGGACTATAATGATGACTTTTGATTATTTTTCAAATCAAAACTCGTGCTTTTATAGAAAAATCAAGTGTACGCTCAGGCACTACATTTATAAATAGTGAGAAATCATCATCATCTTGAGCACCTTTTCAAGATTGTTCAAAAAGATTTTCAAAATCTTTCAAAATATTTTGTGCTCAAGATAACCTCTAAAACCTTTTAATTGATTATGCTTTATTAAAGGGGAGTATAAAACTAAAATGTTCCAAATTCATGCTTAAATCAAATCCGTTTGTCTCCCCAAAAGATTCTAAAATGTTGTTTAATCCATTTATATCAAAAATATCACGAATATGCTATTTTTGAGGGGGAGGAGACGTGATTAAAATGTGATCAAAAATCGATGTGTTTGAATCTCAAATGAGCCGACTTGACGGAACCAATGAATTGAGGGAATCTAAGTCGTAAATGTACCATCTCGAGAAACTTGTGATAGATATGCACTTCATGGGTCTAACCTCCTTTTCAAGGAGTGTTTACAACTTCAAGTTAGTTATTAGAGCTAGTTGTCACCTAAAACTGACAATGGAACTCTTTAACTAGGCAACGTGAACCTGTCTCGTGGGGAATTGTCTATCATGAGCCGATCAATTCAAAAAGTGCAACTCTACCCTCTATGTGCGATTTTGTTAAAACTCATAAGCACATGTGAAGGGGGAGTGTTTCTGAAAATATAAAACTCAAGGAGTGTCTCAAACATGTTTTCTATCATAAACACTCTATGAGATTTTCAAGAAAAATGGTTTTATGGCAAACATGGGACGTCATGGAGTTATAAGGTGACTAAGGATAGGAAATTGCCCTATGATCCGCCAGAGCTGGAGGGATCTACCCAAGGACATCACCAATAGTTTAGTATTAGAAGTCCTTAGGTATGATTGAAAAAGGAGTAATGTGAGAAAGAAGAAAGAAGGGGTTGAAGAATTAAAAAGAAATGTAAAGAAAGGGTGAAAAGAAATAGCCCTCCATATTCAACCTTAGGGCGTAAAACCGGTTCAATTCATTCAAGCACGTTGTCACTAAGATGACACCGTATTGAAGACAAAGACGTCATGGACCCAAGTGACGACCGCACTAAACCTTCTAGCCACTCAATTCCTCTTAAAAGGATTTGTTTCATTCTCACGGAACCCTACATAATATATCGAATTTCTCTTAGAGATTGTTGATATTGAAGAAGGAGACCCTCTCCCTAGTCTCCGCCAGGAAAACCAAAATTGCACTATTGAGTCTAGAGCCACGAGATTCATCAAAAGATCTCATAGGAACACATGACATTTCATCTTGTTGTTCATCAATTAGGCACAAGTGATATATTCTAGAGTCCTACGCAGGTCTTAGCAACTGCCTTATGAGAAGTTTCACATCTGTGATCTTCGTGATTGAATGGAAACTCCCCGTGGTCAACATCAAGCGCCTGACAGCAGGTCACTTCGGTAACTCCCCGTGGATTATGCTTAGTGTGTCTCAAACGGTCTACGTCGTGGAGGTGATGCTTCGGTACCTCAACACTCATCCGAACTGTAGATGTACGGTATATCGCTATCTCACTTGTGGGACTCCATCAGAACGGCCTTTGTGAGAATTAGAGATGTGTTTTCACACTATGCCGTTAACACCCTCGAAATTCAAACTTGTAAGTGCCGGAATCCGCTTATTACTAACCTGTTTTATGTTTTCTTCTTATGGAAGCTCGGAGGATTGATCGTGCAGACACTCCACATGCTCATACCAACAACACATGAAAGTTCTCATCAAAATCAAAGGCTACAAAAAGTTAAAGATGATTCTTCACAATGTCAAAGAATCAACAATGTTTAAAGACTCGAGAACTACATCATTGGTAACCAAAAGACAAATAGAAGTGTGAGCATGGTGGAGAAAGACGAGACACCTAACCAACGAAGTTGACAACGGTAGACAACCACATTATCTGATCACAAAGCATGAAGGAACAAAGAATCAAGACTATTCTATATCTACGCACAAAGTTCAAGCTCGAGAAAAGTAAAGACCTTATCAAGTGGAGCATCATTTGAATGACCACCCCTTAGGGGAGATTGTTAGCCTTAATAGTTTTATTAGAAGTGATGGTCATTCACGATTAGGAACTTTGTAACGTGTGTTAGATATTGTGCTAGAATAGTCAACGGGCTCGTGGATTGGACTAAGCTAAATGGCTAGGCGTTAGATAAGCTTGCCTTGTATAATTCCAAGCAACCCAATCCAATCCATGTCCAACCCACGAGGCCCATGGAAAGCCTTTAGGGCATCAAGTCCCTTGACTAAATACCCCTCAAATGGTCATTTGAGGGGTGTTCTTGAATGTGTGTGTGTGTGTTTTTCCTTTGAAATAAAACATCTATTGTTTTCATCTTTATCTTCACATACACGATTCATATAACATCAAGTCACCATCTTTCTCATCTTTATTTCTTTGGTTTCACGCATAGTTTGTTTGTGTGTTAACGTGTTCTAAGCAAAACGTGGGTATTTGTGTGATAAGGTTGATAAAAGTGAGGTCCTACAAATGTTGTTTTGTTCAAACAAACCAAAATTTGAAATTATACAATTAAAAATATACGAACATAAATAAATAAATGAACGCTAACTAATCAAAGATAATCGACGTTCACGAACATAAATGAATTGACGCGATTTTTTGTTCGTGTTCGTTCATTTAACAATACAGACATAAAATATTGTTTATGTTTGTTCATTTAATAAATAAACGAACTTTTTATCGGACGGTTCATGAGATGTTCGTTAAACGTTCATTTCGTTTTACGACCCTAGTGAAAGTACTTCTATCCGTTTGAGTTTATGTGGAGGAACTTGTCTCTCATCGTGATGGCTATATTCTATAATTAAGGTTGAATGGCTTTGGTTAACTATGTTCCTCCATTTAGGCCTATAAATTAGTTGTAAGACCCGATACATCGTCACATATCAAATGGTTAATCGTTAAGCCACATATACTATATCTTAACAACCAAGAATTTTAATATCTTAAGAAAACAATGCTTGACATATTTTGGATGGACATTGTTCTCCTTTTTTTTCTCGAAACAAAAATTACACAATAAAAAGTTAAACGTGGTTTGCGTCATATATATTTTAAATTCACATGTAACAACATTTTTTTCATATATAATACAACTCTTTCTTGGTAAGTTATCGTAATATATATCTGGTCGCATCGCACTTTTTAAATCTGGGCATCAATTTTTCCTCAACCGATGGTCAAATCGGTTTGCTCGAATGTGGTGATAGGTTGGCACATCGGTCGTGTGTGGAAATTTTGGCATATCGAGTGAATTCTCAACCGATGTGTTTATTGCTTCTATCCCATTTTGACCGTTTGGATTAAATACAATTTTAAAAATGACCGTTTGGTCATTAAACTAAAAATAAAAAATAAAAATTCAAACCCATTTTACCACTCTATAAATACCCACTTCACCTCAAACACAATTCTCCACTCACCATTTCTCATCTACATTCATTTCAATCTAATTCTTATCCAACTTCAAAATGTCAAAGAAAATACCCCACAATCAAAAACCCGACGATCACGACTACCCCAAAATGCCCCGGATCTCATTTCTCACGAAACAACTTCGAGTTAACCAAGCATATCACCACAACAAAACCGCCTATTCGCCATTCACAAGGTTTTGATTATTATCACAACTAGCCCAACCAAATCAAAACCAAAACCCGTTTTATGTTAACCGTCCCTTTGTCCCATCGCAACATCCTTACCACGCATTACCGCAAGAACCTAGTGGGTCGCGTACCATCCAAACATGGACTTTTTATCCTTCTCAACCGTATCAACCTTATTCCCCATTCGGCACTAATCTAGACATGAATTTGGAAGATTGGATGCCGGAGTATCCGAAACAAAACTACCCAAGTCAAGATGCTTCAATGGGACAAGGTCGGGTCACGTTCACTTCACCGGTTCGTTCCATGGTTCCATTCCCGTTGATGATTCCGATGATGAGAAAACCGCTCACCAAGAGATGTCCCCATCAAACCAAAGCGCCATCTAGACGCGGCTTCAAAGGCCAAGGACAAAGCAAAGAAGCCGGAAACAAGCAAGGGGAAAGCCAAGAAGCCAGCAGAGCCATGGACAAAGGAGGAAGAGGTGGTGCTTTTTAAAGCTTGGGTTTATGGTCTGAACGCGGGCGAGAGGAAACGCCCATAACCGCTTCAAGTTTTGGGAGTTGGGTGTGTTTGTTTTTAAAAGTCATTTAGCTCTTACTCTTACCAAGAAGAGGTGGGCGTGACGCTTTTCTTTTTGTTTTTTTTTGAGTAAGACCCAGTTAGACATATAACATCTTACTCAAGAAGAGGGAAACTTGTCTTATCAGCTTTTACTGCTTTTGTAAACTTTATATAATATATTTGATTGTTTATTAACTATGTTATATCTATGATAAAAAGTCTTGTTTCATATTTACATAAGTTATTTATTATCGCATTGCGTTGGTTTAATAAACAAATTGCAAAAATTAGCACTTAAAATCATTCGGACAATTATACAAAAACAAACAACATTATTTCGTCAGATTTAGACCTTCTACCCACCTCTTACCAAGAAGATGTAGTAGTGATTCGCACTCCAAAACATCTTAATGAAACAAACATACCCTTAGTGATCGAATACTTTAAGAAAGAAACTGCAAAGACCTAACCTATGACTCCATCACTACCAAATGGAAGAGCAGATTCAGAATAGGGTTGGTAATTATTGTGCTATCATGGAGAATATCAAGAATACCCATGGAAGCGGTGAGAATGATATCGACGACACTACAAAAGCTCTTAGAGAATATCGTATGACGTACGGTCATGATTTCACTTTGGAGGAGTGTTACGAGGTTTTAAAGGGTCATGCTGCTTGGAAGGAGGTTGAGATGCCTGCCAAACGAATAGTCGAAAGAAAACAAAGAGTTCTACCACTACCTCTGGTTCAACCCAAGCTCGTGATCCTTTCGATGTCCAAGACGTTGATGATTCTGGCCGAGGAAGGGAGAATCACGACCACGGTCGTGACAAAGAAGGAATAAACCATCCTCCTCTCATAATGATGATGATGTTCCATCAGACTCATTTATGCAATCGTTGGCCAAAACTTTCTTCAAGACCAAGAAGCCGTCAAAAGGGGATAAAGGTAAGAATAAGGAGGGTTTGAAGATACTTCTACACGGTTGAGAAAAGAGTTCGAGATGAAAAAAGAAAAACTTGAGCTCATGAGGATATCAAAACATGAGTCCGACATCATCTTCTACAACACCCTAATCAATCCAAAATTGACCGGCCACCAACTAGAAGAATTGGAGAAAGTTAAGGCAACAATCAAAGCACGTTACAATTTAGATTATTAGTTTAAGTATTGTAGTGTTTATTTTAATTTCGTATTGTAATATATATAGATTTTTTAAATGCGTAGTGTAATGTTTTTTAATTTCAGAATGTAATGCTTTTTTAATTTGAATGAAATTTTAATTTAATGTTAAAAATGTTTGAATTAAAAAAAAAAAAAAAAAAAAACCTTGGCCGTCGACCGCATCCGGGTCATTCCTTCCGCGTCACGCTGGAGTAGTAGTGCTCGACGATACGGATTTATGGCCGGGTTCCCTGTGTCATGATGACCAGCGCTAGCCTAACATTCTCGAAGTTTTTTTAAGCCATTAACTTTGATAAGTTTTACAAAGGTTGAACCCATGAGTGAAATCATCTGTGGTTGGCAAATAACTGTCCTCTCAAATCTAAGAAAATTGTGGCACATATTCGGTTTTAGGTAATCAAAGATTTGATGGAGACATTCATGGGCCAGCCTTATCACTAAAAAAATGAAACTTTATTAACACAAAGTTATCAAAGATAAATGTAAATCCATGAAATACCACTTTAATGTTTCTTCTTTTTCCACAATATGCAAGTTAATAGCCTCGCTCGTTTTTTCCTTATCAAACTATATATCTCTAGTTAACGTAGATGCGATATTTCTTAATCCAGCTTCCATTATGTGTTTTTTTTTTTTTTTAATGTAAACCATGTAATTAAAATAAAGATCCGAGGCTCGATGCAACGTGGCGGAATTAGCGTCGGAAAGATTTTCTTAAAAAATAAAAAAAAAAAAAGAAAATAATTAGAAGTGCCACGTGGCGGGGTTTGGAGATACAAGTTGAAGAAGGGCAACACTATTGCTAGACCCACATAAAATTATTCACAAAAACAATTTATCACGAGGTGGCCGGTGAATGATTAGTTTTGTTGATCCACAACTCACTAAAACCAATCACCTGCTGACACCTCAGCGAGTGAATTGTTTTTGTGGAAACTTTTGTGTGGATGTATCATTGCTCCACTATTTGTTCGTCTTTATTATGTATACTTAATTACCACATCACCTATAATTTGTTAGTCTTTCGCAATTACACAAACGCTCTAAATTGTTTAATATCTACTACGGAGTTCTTTAAACCCTCATCAAAACCAAATCCTTTTGGTGGAGGGTAATGCTATAGACATTCGAGAAAATCTATTTAAACGAAATTGCTCACGACTCCCCTCAGATAAGTTTGTGATTCTCAAGTTGAGGTTGTGAAGCATTTACTATTTGAGTGTCCTTGGACAAAACAAGTGTCGTTTAGATCAAGTTTTGGGCTTCGGGTCAAATTGTTCTATGGTAATATTACTTATCGCATCTTAGACATCTTAAACACACCAAAGTCGAAGTCGGAATGCAAGAAATTATTCAAGATTCATTGCTATCATCGCATGGAATATTTGGATATGTAGAAACCGATTCATACTCAAAAATGCTCAACCTTGCCATGTTCAAGTAATTTCCGCCACTAAAATTATGATACATGAAGCAAATTCAACTATTTCACGCTTCTCACCTTCCGATTCTTCGGTTCTTCATGGCTCCTCTAAAAAAAGTTCATATAAGTGAGTCCCCCTACTTCTAACATTGTGAAGCTTAATTGTGATGGAGCTTTTAAACTGAACCAAGGTGTTGTCGGTATTGCGGCTCGAAATTGTGAATGGTCCTTGCTTTTATGTCTTGGAGAAATATGGCATGCTTCTTCAGCACTTGCTACCGAGATTATAGCATTACGTAGTGTGTGTAGTCTTGTAAGGACGAAAGGGTGGTATGATGTGATAATTGAGTTTGATTCACAAATTTTACATTCTTTTGCTTCATCCGATCCTATTCCTGGTCTCTTGTGCTATTGTTGGTAACATTAAAGATGGGCATCCCAACTAAATTTGTGTTTCTCTGATTCCTTGTAATGCAACTCATGTGGGTGATACAAGGCACATGTAGCTTCAATTCTGTTTCAAAATTTATTTAGTGTAAACTTTCTTGTAAGTAGTGATATTGAATAAATTTTTCTGGCGTTAGCCTTTTTAGTTCAAAAATAAATAAATAAATAAATAATTCTTTACTTCTTATTGATAATTCATGAATGGTTTAGCTATGGGCGGACCTGCCACTTTTAATTACGAGGGGTTGGTCGTGCTTAACGCAAAAAGTGATAGCGATAAATATCGCTTCAAAAGTCAATCTATAGTGTTGTCTTTTATTTTTTAAGTTATTCATTTATAAATTTTGTTAACATGTCTATAGAATAATGAGACTGAATGTAAAAAATCTAGTAGAAAAGCGGTTGGTAGTCTAGATAACTAATGAATGAAGTGGATTGATTACTAGCCCTGTCATTGGCTATGTGTATAAATGAGTCGAGTTACTCGTCTCCTCGTAATTAATATGCATGAGCTCGACTTGATAACAACCCGAAACAAACATAGCTTAAGCAACCTCGACCAGAGCTCGAGTTTGATATTAAAGTCATTTAATAAGCAAGCTCAAGCCCGAACTTCATATGTCGAGCCCGATTAAGCTTTACGCCTAAACGAGGTTTTGCCTATAGATCATATATATATGCACATTATAATTACTGAACTAAACAATCGATTTAACCGAACACAATTTATCCCGAAACACCCATACCGTTCGCTTTAAGATTTTCTAAATGGACATCATATCTTGAAAAGGGCCGAGCTCTATTCCCTTGTGGATGGCCAACTTTACAATCTATCCGCAACCAATTTATGTCTAATTCTGTATCACTTGTATACTTAATTTAAAAACAATGATGTTGTTGTGTAGGATAGTAAATTTCACTATCCTACACAACAACATCAAAGAATAGCTTGATAAAACAAAGAGTAAATTTCAAAATTCGTCTTGTGGTTAGCAGTCAAATCAAGTAGTGCTTCAAGTTAACCTTTTAAAAGAACATGCATTGTCCTTGTGAGGAACTTTGGTTGCAATTTTCATCCCTGTTCAAAGTAAAATGTCAAAAAATTTTCATCCCTTAGGGGGCGTTTGGTTGGGGTAATTTGAAATTCCGAAATTTTAAATTCTAGAAAATTTAAATTCTTGAAATTTAAAATTTCGGAATTTAAAATACCTTCGTATGTTTGGTTGACAGAAATTTATAAATATATTTTTTTTATTTTTTAATATAAATTTCATAAATATTCTATATAAAAGTTTATAAAAAAATTATAATAAAGGTTTATAAAAAAAGTTTATAAAAAATTTTTAAAAAAAAGTTTATAAAAATTTATAAAAAATTTATAAGAAATTTATTAAAAAATTTATAAAAAATTTATTTAAATAGTCTATAAAAAAAAGGTTTATAAAAAACTTATAACAAAAGTCTATAAAAAATTTATAAAAAAAGTTTATAAAAAAAAAATTTTAAAATTTGTAAAAAAAATTTCATAAATATTCTATTTAAAAGTTTATAAAAAAACAATAAGAAAAAAAGTTTATAATTTTTTTTTTCAAGTAAATTAAAATTCTTCACTTTTGCGATTATAATTCTCCATTTTAGTAATTGTGATAATTGTAAATTACTTCAAATGTCCCCATTTGAGTTACCAAAACAGTATATGAAGGAAATTGAAATGCAAATGCCTCAATATACCCAAATTACCTCAACCAAATCCCAAAAGTTCCTCAACGGTATTTGCACTTTCGAATAGTTAAGGATGAAACCTTTAATTTGACCAGACCAAACCACATGAACGGCTTTTGCAATTTACTCTAAAACAAATAAATGGTAAAGAACAAAAAAGTTGTGAAGTCCATAAATCAAACTTCAAAAGTCCCAAAATTGGGCAAACAAAAAAGTTTAAATCACAAAATTAATGTACTTTATAAAGATGTTTTTGAATAATCATATCAGAAACAAGCGACGTGTTCACATTATGGTGATGCATGCTTAAATATAAATGGGTCCCTAAAAAGCTTTACTTGAACTCATATAAGACGGATAATCTAATCAGAAGGATGAAACTAGTGTCATATTCAAGATATCACGTGAAGAAATGGCAAACTTTCACCATTACCAATCCTTATCGTAAATATCACTATCTAACTGTTTCTTAATAATACAAAGATGATATGACTATCTATAGTTCGCTATAGCTAAAGCATTTTATAAAAGCATGCGGTATGGTAACTCACAAGTTGAGTTATACTTTAACTCAATCGCGTTAAAGGGTAAGTTATGGTGATAACGTAGAGTTAGGGCTTAATTTGGCTGAGTTAAGGTGCAAGTTACCACACCGTGTGGTGAGCTTACTAACTCGATTTTTTGTTGAGTTATGATAAAAGTAAGCCAAAAATATTGAGTTATGGGTGCTTTTTTAATTAAGGTTAAAATGTTAAAGTTGTACTGACGTGACGCAGAGTTAAGCTTTAACTCGAGTTATCATACCGCATGCTCTAAATAGAAAAAGCTATAAACTAAGGAATACTAAAACTAATTTATCGCTTCAAATAAAAACAGATCAGTAGGGAAACAGAAAAAATAAGCAATCGTTAGGTGCATAATGGAAACTTCATGTGCATTAATCATAGTATCATCAAGTTTTAATCATACATGCCTTTGCTTCGTAATCTTAACAACAAAATAGTTGAGGAAACATATCTTGCAATATTTTTTTCACATCAATTTCAAATAAGCTGAAAATTTACAACTATTGTATGACAAATAGGTAATGTTTATTAAATACGAAAAGTGAAAGAAATTATGGTGAAAGTTGAGATTGATGGGTGGTGGGGAAGATAGATTAGACATGGTCATGTGATCAAGAGTGGGAATGAGTTCTTCTTTTGAGGTTTAGTCCTATGAGGATGTGGGTGTTGTCTTGTTAAATTTTGATTATGATATAATTTTGTTTTTGTTTCCATATATAGGCAACAAACATCAAATCTAGGGCACTGTTTTGTACTTAGATACCAATAGATAACATAAGATGTAGATGATTTTAATCGATTTTATTTTTTGGTAAAAGTTTGTTACACACGATAAATATATTATTTCAGAAAATGTTTAAATATATAGAATGTGAGTGAGTTACATATTTCAAGTTACATAGGTGGTAAAAGAAACATAAAAGACACAACTACTAATACAACTAATTCTATAAAGAAGAGAACCATTAATCAAGAGAATACATTTGACTCTAAATGACACCAAACATAAAGTAACGTCTAATTTGATCATGAAGAGAAATGTCTAGTGTTGAAAAATTTAGTGCACTTGTGAGACTAGTTCACACCCTGTTTTGGGTAAGGAGGTACTGAGGTACACCCACAGCCCCCAACACCCTGACTCAATAGTGGTTTGTGTTGTAGTATAGCGTTACCTACGGTAAACCTAAGTTAAGGTTGTTATGGCCAAGTAGGTATTGGTTCCCCGCTGTAGTAAGTGTATTCCCGCCGCTAGTGTAATGGTTCCTTTACTGCTGTTGCGTTGATCAATTTGTAACAACTTTGACTCATTCAAGTGACTGTTATAACTGCTTTATGACCACGTTTAATTGGTCATGTAACCACTATTTTTTAGTGTGTAACAAATTAATCTCTCTCTTATTAAATTTTCAGACTTTCAGACTTGCAACTAATTAAGCATGATGTACAACACTTGAAAGCACATAATTTTCAGACTTACAAGCAAATAAGCATAGTGTACAACACTTTAATGCACATATTAAAAAAACAAAACATTAATACTATTAAAGTGGTCAATTAATACACTATTTAATTCACCCTACACAAAAATAAACAACAATTTAATCACAATGTACAATTTAATCAAGCTACTAAGCCAAACAAACACTAAAAAATTATTAGGAGACATAAATAAAAAATTGTTGCAGGATACAAAATTTTATTAACTTGGTCTTTTCAAATTCCTACAGCTTGTATATTACTCATCTTTTATTGATTTTTGTACCAAACCCGTGAAGATATTGTGGTAAAAGGTTCAAAAAAGGGATGTTAATCCGTTTTCGGGCTTTGCATATCTCAATTATTTCCAGTTTGTAACTTTGAAGATTTTCGAAGTTTCGGATAAAGCTTCAAACCATTCACTCCGTGCATTTAAAAAAATGATGAATAAACAAGATTAGTTTGGTTCTTCGATTTATAACTAAAGAATATGGGTTAATGGTTTTCATGGTTGGGTTAAAGAGATTAATGGTTAAAAGAGTTTGTGATTGATGGATAAAAGGGGTTGATTTGTGTTTGTGGGATTACGTATGCGTTTGGTGTCCGAGCTTCAAAGTCCAAGAGGATGGGGCGGATGCCGAGAGGCGTTACATACTTTGTGTGTGTAAATTAGGTTAAAGTGAAATGAGACAAAGTGTGTTTAGGGTAAATTAATACCGTACCGTGTTATTGAGGGGCCGAGTATTTCATTCTTTATTTTGATTGAATTTGGTCACCTCTTGGTTTTCTTGTGAACCGTTTTATCATTTGTTTGTGGACCGGATCGGATACAAATAATAAATTGTACAACCAACTTAAACATAATTCATGCATTAAAATGTCACTGATATAAATAATAAATAACATTATACAAATATTCAAGCCCGAACGGGCAACGGTCCAAATGGGCCCGAGCCCGAACAGTACGATCCAAACGAGCACCGCCAAACGGATCGAGCCCGAACAGGCACGAGCTAAACGAAATTCTTGAAACCCGCAAATTTATTATGAAAAAGAACATAATAAACTAAAATACATTATTCACCGGATAATTTTATTTCAGGGTATCCATCGCCGCAACGCCAGAATCCTCGTGATTCAATGTCACTAATACAAATAATAAAGCAAATTATACAGATATTCAAGCCCGAACGGTCAACGGGCAAAAGGGCTTAAGCCCGAATCGCGGGCCGAACGGCATGGGCCAAATAGGCAGGGCCAACGGGCTCGAAAGCAATGCACGGGCTAAACAAAATTCTTGATATCCAGAATTTATTGTCAAAAAGAACATAATAAACTAAAATACATGATTTACCATAAAATTTATTTCAGGGTACCCGCCACAAGAACGCTGGGTACCATGCTAGTTCCTATGATAATGGAGGCTTATTATGGATGATTAATTGGCAATAATTACTCATAATGTCCATTGACTAGGAGTGAGTATTCTCTACTATAAATAGAGATGGTATTCATCGCCATGAATATATTGAGATAGAACAAAACCAGAGAAACAAACGAAAGCTAAAACACTTAGATCCGCAAGGGTTATTGATTGTGCCTAATTCAATAACTAACATTTGGTCATATCCCAAGTAGATATTCGTGTAACCTGTATAGGGTCGAATAGTTTACTTTGGAAAGTGATCACACGATTCCAAGTGATATCCGGTAACCACTCATCTGGTATTAACTACCTTTGATTATCTTACCCTGCTGTTGGGTAACTAACCACCAACAATCAAAGTAAACTATTTGTGATAATCAATGGATGCTGCTGCAATGAAACACATGGCTTCAAACTTTTCCAAGCTTGATAAGTTTGAAGGGGTGCACTTCAGGAGATGACAGAAGAAGATGCACTTCTTGCTGTCAAGCATGAGTGTGGTCTATGTTCTGACTACACCTATTCCTGATGATGGGGATGATGCTACTGTGGAGCAGATCAGGAGGAGGAGCAAATGAGAGAATGATGACTACATTTGCTGAGGCTTAATCCTCAATGGTATGTCTGAATCTCTATTTGACATTTATCAGAACTTTGAATCTTCCAAAGAACTATGGGATTCCTTGGATGCCAAATATATGGCTGAGGATGCATCAAGTAAGAAGTTCCTTGTAAGTAATTTCATAAATTACAAAATGACTGATTCAAGACCGGAACAATACAATGAAATTTTTGGTATACTTGGAAGGTTTACACAACACAATATGCACATGGATGAGGCTATTTCGTCTCTTGTGTCATAGATAAACTTCCCCTTCTGAAAAGATTTCAAGCATACCTTGAAACATAAGAAGGAGGAGTTAACTCTAGTTGAGTTAAGGCCATCTCATGCATTGAGGAATCTCTCAAGGCGAGGATAATGACAAGCCAAAGAGTAGCAATGCTATGGTGCATCTGTGTCAATATGGTGGAGCATAACAACTCCACCCGTACAATGATAACAAAGGAAAACGTAAACATCATGATAACACAAGGGCAGATCCTAACAAGAAGGCAACACCTACTTGTTGGAAATGTGGCAAAACTGGTCACATTAAAAGGGATTGCAAATGTGTTAAGGTTGGTGGTGAAGCCAATGGATCAGGCTTTAATGGTTCAAGGAGTGGTGGTTCTACCAACTCACTGAAAGGTCAGAATATGTTTAATAAGTTTTTTCAGATTTATTATGTTACATATGTATTGAATCTTATTATGCGTGATGATGATGTTGCGTGGTGGGTTGACTCGTGCAACAGTTCATGTGTGCAAAGATAGAAGTGGTTCAAGACTTATGAGTCAATCGAATGATGGTTCTATTCTTTACATGGGAAATGAGTCAACTGCCTTGGTGCATGGTCGTGGTTGTGTAGATCTTAAATTTAGTTCTAGAAAGATTGTAACTTTGTTTAATGTTATTCATGTTCCTGATTTAAGGAAGAACTTGGTTTCAAGTAGTGTTTTGAATAATCATGGATATAAACAAGTTATTGAATCGATAAATTTTTTTGTCTAAACATGGTGTGTTTATTGGTTTTGGCTATTTGTGTAATCAAATGTACAGGCTTAATATTGTTAAAGACTATGATAATTCATCCTTTGTGACCACCCCTCGACTGACTGACTCTACCATATGGCATGCTAGACTTGGCCATGTACACTATAAAAGGATGCAAGATATGTCTAAGGATGGGTTAATCCCAAAATTTGACATGGACACTGAAAAGTGTAAAACTTGCATGTTGACCAAAATAACTAAGAAACCTTTTCAGGATGTTAATCGAGAGACTAAGCTCTTGGAGCTAATATAAAGTGACCTGTGTGATTTGTATGCCACTCCCTCTTTGGGGAATAAGAAGTACTTTGTGACATTTATTGATGATGCTTCTAGGTTTTGTTATGTCTATCTGTTACATACCAAGGATGAAGCATTAGATAAATTCAAAGTGTTTAAAACTGAAGTTGAATTACAACTTGGGTCCCTAATCAAAAGGTTAAGGACTGATAGCGGAGGTGATTACATGGATACTCTGTATTTTCACATGGTATAACCCATGAAACGATGCTCCCTATACTCCTCAAAAATGGTATTTCGAAGGAAAACAGTGGTGTGAAGGAGATGGTTAATTCCATGTTGTCCTATTCAGATCGAGTCAAGGGTTCTGGTTGAAGCTATGTTAACAGCCTTTTCCTATTTAATAAATAGGGTTCATACATAGGAACCCAACCTCAACTACAGACCAGATGAGACACCGAGAACTTTGCCGTGGATATGCTGAGCATTTCAAGGCTTTTAGGTTCTATGTTATTGAACCTAATGAATATGTTTCAATTAACTCCATAATTGAATCAAGGGATGCAATGTTTGATGAGAATAGATTCTCATCACCCCTGTGACCACGAGGATTCCTAATGGAACTCATGACATGGTGTATCGAGGTCCCTGATGAAGTATCATCAAAGGTCCCTGATGAGGTTGTGGTTCAACAACCTAAACTTGTGCTCGAGAAGAGCAAAAGGGTCGGAACAGTCATTTGGACTTGAGTTTCGTTATTTAATTGAAGGAACAAGGGATGAGGTCTGAGACCAATACTCCTATTGCTTCATTGTTGAGGATGATCCCAAGACATTTGAAGAAGCAATGAAGTCCAGTGATATAGCTTTCTCGAAAGAAGCAATCAATGATGAGATGGATCATGGAGACACCACGAACCAACCTGGATTTTCAAAAGAAAATAAATGTAGATGGAACTATTGAAAAGTTCAAGGCTGGACTAGTCATTCAGGGCTTTAAACAAAAGTCAGGAATAGACTATTTTGATACTTATGCCCTTGTGGCTCGACGTACCATAAGATCTGCTGATTGCTTTTGCATAATTCACAATCTCGATTATTCATCGATGGATGTGAAGACTTTCTTGAATGGTGAATTGGATGAGATTTATATGAACCAACCTCGGCTTCATCTTACCCGCAATGAAAACAAGGTGTGTAAACCGATTAAGTCTCTTTATGGACTAAAGCGCAGTAACCTACAATGGCATCAAAAATTTGATGAAGTGGTTTTGTCTAGTGGTTATGTTCTTAACCGCCTATCAAATGGTATATAGCAAATTTGATGAATCTCGTAAAGGAGTCATCATTTGTCTATATGTTGATGACATGTTGATCTTTGGCAAGCACCAAAATCGTGTTGACCTCGACAAAGGAATTTTTGTCATCAAGGTTCTCCATGAAGGACATGGGAGTCGATGTTATCCTTGGTATAAGGATTAAACATGAAAGTAAAATAATTTCTATCTCTCAATCTCATTATATTGAGAAGGTGTTGAGGAAATTCAATTACTTTGATTGTAATCCAAATGAGTACACCTATGGATACTTGTGAGAAGCTAATGCCTAATAATGGCAAGGCTGTATCTCAACTTGAGTATTCTAGGGTAATTGGTTGCCTGATGTATGCCATGACTTGTACAAGACCTCGATATTGCTTTTGCAAAGGGGTAAATTGAAAGGTATACTAGTAATCCTAGTACTCATCATCTGGCAAGCGCTTCAGAGGTTATGAAGTATTTGAAGAGAACTAAGCATTATAGTCTCTCTTTATACTGGTATTCCTACTTGGTGGAGGTGCAATTTCTTGGCATCCAAGAAGCAAACTTGCATCACCAGTTCAACAATGGAATCTGAATTATGTGCTTTAGCATGCCGGTAAAGAAGTTTGAATGGTTGAAAAACTTACTTTTGAGATTGGCAAAGGCTTATAGACAGATGTACAATAGGAAGTCTAGACACTTAGGTGTCAGGCATAGCATGATTCGTGAGCTTATCATGAATGGGGTGGTATCTATAGAGTTTGTTAGATCTCAAATGAATTTAGCGATCACTTGACGAATGGATTGGCTAGAGACTTGGTTATAAAGTCTGCTAAAGGGATGGGTTTAATCCAACTTAGTCACTAATGCTAGGACACTGATTCGCTTGATAGCCTACTTTATTTATCAACCACTTGTGAATGGTCAACAACTAAAGTCAAACTAAAGAAACCGGAAATGCAATAATCGGAGGTAGTACAGTTATATTCCCGGGTCGTTTATTCCCCAACGAGGTTGTGATAACCTGTGATTGAACAAATGTGTTATATAGCTTGGTTGATCAGGAATAGGGTTATGAATGATTTGTCACTATACTAAAAAGTATTGATAACTCAAATGAGTTATAACAACTAATAAGTACGATCAAAAACCCTAGAAACGTAAAGCGTATAAAAACAAATCGATTATAACTATAGTAGGAATTTGCAGTAACTTAAATGCAATTTAAAGAAAATTAAAAAGTTAAAATCTATTAAATAAACGCTATCACTATTTTTAAAGTGATGAACGTTTAAAACCTAAAACGCACGTTTAAATAAAATTACGTAAACGTACAAAAATAAAAGTATAAAGTGATCAATATAAACCCCACAAATGTGAAATTTATATTTTTGAGATCCTAAGAATAAAAGAAAATTATTAGAAAAAGAAAATTATTTATTTAACTTATATATTATTTATTATTAATTAATTACTGTTTAATACTATTTATTAATACACTATTTAATTAGAAAATAAAATAAGGCTAGAAAAATAAAATTAAAAACTTAGAAAAATCTAAAATAATATAAAACTTATTTTAAAACTAAAATTATATTTATTATACTATTATTCTATTTAATATTTAATTAATAAGTAATTAAACTAAAATTAATTCTAAAAATTACTAGATGACAAAAGAAAAATCTAGAAAAATTTATAAAACTACTTTAATATAAAAGAGATTTACTAAAATAAAAAATAAAAAAATTACAGAAGTGCTTATAAATAAGCTAAAAAGAAAATTAAATAGATATTTTCTATTAAATAGAAACTATTACTATAAGTATTTTTGGCTTTTTGTGGATTTTCTTTTATAAAACTATTAAAATACTTAAAATAAGAAACTAATACAAAAATAATAAATTTGGAAACCAAGAATAAGCAATCGTAAGTGCTTATTTGCCCAAACAGTTGACTAAGTTTGACCAACCAAAGAAATGAGCTCAAATGAGCTTTATGGGGTCCACTATGGTAAATTCTGGTTCCAATAAGTTACTTGGACTTTAATAAACTAGACTTGATAATATAAGCTCAGAATAAGCCAAAGACCACAATAAGCACTTGCTTATTTGGTTCCTGAGACAAAAAATGGGACAACCTTGTGAGGTAATTCCAGGTGGGGTCCACAGGTTCCAAGGTCAAACAAAGGGTCAATGGTTCAAGCCTGGTAGGAGGGGGTTGGAAGAACCAAGATTGAGGGTATGGGACCCAATGAAGAGCTCGAAAAAGCTTGTGAAGTGAGGGGGTCCAAACTGATTTCACTCAGTTTTCTGAGTGAGTGAAATAAGCTAATAAGCTTGGTAAAAGCTTTAAAACAAGCTTAAGAAAGAAAACAAAAGATAAGTACTGTATATATATGGAATATTCACAAATATGAACAAGTATGTTCACTGGATTTGGCTAATAAGCTTGGAATAAGCTTTTAAGCACTTCCAATGAGAATGAGATCCAAACACCCTGCATAAGCAGCAACCAAGTGGCCAAATTGAGCTTATGAAATAAGCTCAATAGGACTTATTGAATGCTGAAGTACTATAAAGTGGCCTAAGGATTTCAAAATGCCAAAGCTTGACCAATGGGGACCAGGGTAGCTTTGGGGCTTATGAAGTTGGGTGGTTGATCGAGTTCACTCGAATCGAGTGAATGGACAAGCTTCAAACTTGTTCTAATAAAAGGTGTGTGATGGTAAATTAAAGCTTGAACTTGATTAATGGACTGCTTAGCTTCTTAATGAGCCAAAGATCACAAGCCAAAGCTCGATGATGCTTTGATGGGCTTGTAATTTTGCTTGATTACACACGTATGATCGGTGTAGTGTTGATTTTGATAGCACAAGTTAAGCAAGAATAATCAGACCAAATAAGCAATTAAAGGCAAATAAGCACTTATTTCAAGTAACTAGCCACATGGGCATCACAAACAACCAAAATACTCGACTAACACTCACTAATCAAGCTTGCAGCAAGCTTGTGAAAGTAGGTGTCAAACCTCACATTGGGGAGGCTTGTGAAGAATCACTTAAAATCAAGCACTAATTAAGCTCTTAATAAGCTAGCATAAAGATTATGAGAAATAGTAACAAGGAGATCAGCAACAAAACTATATAAACCTACAAGCTCAAGTCCTAATATCAATTAACAAGCTCACAGTTTAGATCCAAAGTTTGTTCAAAACTCGTGTAGTCGCAAATTGACTTTTAAGTTAACACTAAGTTTGACTAAAGTGAGCTTTGATCTAGATTTACTGATTGATTATGTTAAGTTAAGCTATGATGAAGCTAAATTAAGCTAGAGTATCAACTTTTAAGCTAGTGTGTGGAATATGAAACTAATAACTCTAACAGCTTAAACATGATAGACTAGATTAAGGACTATTTGACTTTTACTCTAATATGACATATGTATTATGACAGAAATGGACTATGATGATCTAGATAAACATGCAGCAACAAATATCAAGGACAATAACATGCATAAACTTCGTGATAAGCAGCTTGATCCAAACACACCTATAGCAAGGCAGTATTCTTTTTGATTAGTGTTACAAATCCAAAATTTACAACATGAAACTGATTCCTATCACTTGACTATGATGAACTAAGATCGAGATAACACAAAACACAGCAATTAAAACAACAACATATAGCTATGAATCACTACTAAGCTAATTATGACTGTTAAACTAAAATTATTATCAACTAAGATTTTTAACTAATAACCTACTAATTTTACTTTATATTATCACTAACTAACATCAAATAAGCATAAAACAAGAGAGATTAAGCTAAAATAAGAACTAAAACAAAGTAAATGCAAAAATCAAGAAGTATGCTTACAACTTGGAAATGAGATGAACACACAGAACCAAGGACTGAGAACCACACCTATATGCTCTCCACAGAGCTCTATAACCAAGGCAATCCAAGATAGCACTTGCTCCTTTGCTTCTTCACAGAACTTCTAGTTTATACCTTAATTACTTGATTTCTTTTTGTATTTTCCTTTTTATTGATTATTGATTGATTAGATTGATCTAAAATCTTGCTATGGCTTACTGAGAGCCAAGTAGTGTGATTAGAGTCCTCTAATTAACAAACATCAAACAGAAATTTAAAGACTTGAATTGAAAATGGGACAACAATTGAAATACTTTGAAAATTAAGATAGATTAAAACTGAGTAAACCAAGTTGTTTATTACACTTAGCAAAGCTAATAAACACTTTAACAAAGAAATTTGAAGATTACACTAATGTGACAACTAGATTAATTTAGGCTACGATGATCATAAACTAAGATTAAAATTATGATGATGTTCCTCTTCTGTCTTCCTCTGTATTTATCACCTGTTTTCATCCCACTTGATCAAATATCTTTTCCCACTTCATCTGCACCCTTGAAAGAGTCAAATTCATCAAACTTGTCGTTCAAACTCATTTTGGCCAAAATGCGCTCCACGTAGGTATGAGGCCCCAGATTTGAGACTAATTAAGGATTCTTGGGATGTAGTATGAGGTGGATGGACACGTTTGGTGAAGTTTAGACCAAGTTGGTGTGGTTTTGCTCAATACTGTGGGTAATATGTAATGGTATTTCGGTGAAAATGGGGTGTGAAGGGCATTAATTGTGGGGGTTTAGGGCTGACAGAGGTGGGGGAGAGTGGGTAGGAATAGGTAATGAGCTGGAGAGGGTGAGGTGGTGTTTACGTGGTGGTGGTGAGGTGGAAGAAGAAGAAGAAAACGGTCTTTTTGGTTTTATTTATTAACAAAGGGAATGGGTCGTTTGGTAGGGTTGTAACTGGTGTTGGACTGGATTTGGGAGTATATAATAACAAGGGTCCGTTTGGATAATGTTAACAACAAGGACCATTTATGCAATTTAGCTAAAGTTGAAGGGTTTATCTTGAACATTTTCCCAAGCTCTCAAGGTCAAACCTGCCAAGTAAGAATAGTACAAGGACCTATATTGATAATTTCCATTTTTGAAATGTCCAAGGACTAAACCGCCAATTTTTTCTCGAAACTTGAGGGACCAATATTGTAATTTCTCAAAAAGTTTATCATAAGGACCAATTATGTCAAACATGAATAGTACAAGGGTGTAGGTTGATAAATTTTCATTTTAAAACCCAAGGACCATTTTTGACACTTTGCAAAGTTGAGGGACCAAAGTTGTGATTTTAAACTTCAAAGGATTATTTTGAACAACTTGTGAATCCCAAGGATCTTTATTGATATTTTTACAAGTTTTGATTAACCAGGGACTAGATTTGCCAATTTATCAAAGATCGAGGACTAAAATCAGAAATTATGTATGTTTTGCATGTTTTTCATCATTTTTCATCCCTTTTGCATTTTAATACCTAAAAACATAATTTGGAGATAATTCCAATATTTTGAAGCATATTTGTATGTTTTCAGATATTTTTGTAGCTTAAATGTGAACGAAATGATGAGTATTTAGACACTCATCAATCCCCACACTAAACTATTGCTAGTCCCTAGCAATATTTTATGAAGATTTTAATGGATTTGAAAGAACTCTTTACCAAAAGCCATCACTTCCGAGTAGCCAAGATGTTTCGGTTCAAGTAAGAACTATGGTCCACCGATAACCATGTGATTTTCAAAGAAATCACCATTGTCCGCCAATGGTTTTGATTTGTCTTTACCGTAGGAAGCCGTTGCTGGACTAGCCAACTCTTGATGGAATAGTCAACATCTTGGTGAGCTGATTACCAATTATGGTTTTTCCACAGCCTTTACCACAAGCCATAAACTTGTGGGCTAGCCAACTCATTATTAGGATATGGTAAGTTGAAGTACCATACAATTTTGGGCAAATTGCAAGCCGTAAACGGATTTGAGATATCTTTACCAAGAGCCGTTTGCTCCGGGATTAGCCAATCCTTATGGGGTAAGACATGGTGGATGATTAATTATTTATTGCGTTCTAAGTGAGAAAAATTTTTTAAAATTTTGGCTAAAAATGGGGTTCATAATGGAATATGTGTTTGAATTCTTGTGAGAATCCCCCACACTTAGAAATGAATATTGTCCTCAATATTCAAAGCATTCCGGGTGTTAAACCTAACTTAGAACGTAAAAAGGAAAATATTACTTAGCCTTTATTTAAGATGTATAAACATACATATATATATATATATATATATATATATATATATATATATATATATTTTTTTTTTTTTTAAAACATGTGGGCATCTCCCCCACACTAGGGTGTTACACACGGGTGAAAACCCATGTTTGTGCTAATGTTTTTGATTCCCGAGTCATTAGTGGACTCGACCCGATTTGATTTATTTCCTCCCAAACCGTCCGTTTATCACGCAAGCTAACCGCTTGTGAACGGTTAACTGTAATAAAGGGCTCCTGAAGGTTGGAAGAAAAAGCATTTGAAAACTCCATGGGGAAGTATCCGATCTAAACCAATGTTATATGGAATATCCCAGGTCAAGGTAACATCTTCACTCCGAATGAGTGAAGAGAAGGAGAAATCACCGTAGGTGAAGGGTAGTAGGAGATCGTGAACGAAGCAGAATCACAAGAACTTCTTCCTCAAGAATTTGAAATTTAAGTGAAGGAGGAGAGGTCTTATGCTTGATCTCGGGAATTTTATCGCTTGGTTCAACCGATTTGGATTCCTCTTTATGAAGTTGTTTGGGAGAGTGGAATAATTGTGCTGGTATAACAATTGTTCAAGAAGAAGAATAACATCTTCCTCTTGATCACTCTTATCATCAATACCGTGAAGAAATGTATCCAGAGTGAGATAATCATCAATCTCATCCATAATAGAATCACTTTCCTCATCCAGAGTTAAGGAAGTGGAAGAGTCGGAAATGATGGAATGAGACAATGGAGTGGGATCACCACTCACCAAATCATGAACATAACCAAGATTTTCTTGAGAGTACTCCCAGAAGGTAACATCAATGACATTGATTCGGTTAACCGATGCAGAGTTATAATTGGAGGAGTACTTTGAAGTTTGATCATGGTTGAAGGTAATAGCCTCATTACCCACACGCAATGTAACTGACGCCAAATACATCTATAAGAGCGTGCCCGCTCTAGAATCCTCGTCCAAGAATGAGAGGAACCCTAGGATCAAGATCGATATTCGACAACCACAAAGTCACTGAAAATGGAACTTCCTACTTTCATTAAATAAATGGCCCCTGCAATACCAGAGGCATAGAGATATCGAACTTATCTCGAGTCATGCGTAGGGGTAAGTTTAGGAAGAGAAAGTTTCTTCCATAATGAATTAGGCATCGGTTGATGCCGGCGCCGTGATCGCTAAGGCGATGCAACCATTCCCGGAAATTCACAAGGTAAGATAAATTTACCAGATCTCCAAGCTTCTCGGAAGCTTTTTTAAGATAACTCCAGAGCAGCTTCTCATTTAGAGAAGTTTTGCCAATTCAACCGCTTTTTCCTTGTTGTTTAACAACTGCTTGATTGTTGATGCAAACTTGGGCATCAAGATGACAAAGATCCGCAAGACTTATGTCAAATTGCAAATCTTTAAAGATTTGCAAGAGTTTGTCCGTTTGGTAATTAGACCTCTCACGGTGTTCTTGCTCATTTAAGCGTGAAGGGTAAGGAATGGTAGGCTTAAAAGGTTTGGATTTAGGGACGAGGCTCGTGAGTTTCCTCGGCCTCAAAGACAACTCCTTGTTTGGATTTCTTCGAGGACAACTTGCGGTTGGACTTGTGCGGTACTTCGTGGGCTTGGAATTTGCACCTAGTCCTTGGCAACCTCGGGCTCTTTTTCCACATCGAGCATATAACGGGGTGGAATAGGAGTAGAGGGTTCCTCATAAGCAGCACCACTACGAGTGGTGATAGCTTTGATGATGTTGGAATCCTCCTCATCATCACTATCGTCTAGTATACTCTTTCGGGAAGCATTAAGCATATGAGAATAAGTCATAGCTGCCCTTTGGTCATAAAGTTTGTTTGACAAACTTTTAACCGTGAATCGTGAAAGAGTGGGATCTATCTTTGATGATTTAGGAGTAATTGGGGGTGTAGAATTTGGGATAACCGTGGTTGGTCCAACTTGAGCCAGATCACTATGTGTAGTGACAAATTTTGAGTTCACCCCTAGGATTCGTTAGAACAAGATACTTCTGGGAGACTTCCGAGGTGGAAGGTGGAACGAGTTGTTTCACCAAATCGATATCATACTCTTTAAGATCATTCTTCACTCATTATTGTTCTTTGCAATTGAAGAATCAAATTCATTCTTCAAATTGGAGATTTGGTTTTGAACCACTCTCATTTTAGCATCAATAGCCTTGATGTGGTTAGCTAGTTCAGCAGATTGAGATTCTTGGAACGAAACCATTTGATTATTAGGAGCTGAATACCCTTGATTAGAATTTGAATTTCCCCTATGGGGTAGGTATTGAACAGGAACAATTTGATTGTTCGAAAACGATATTGATTTTGGTTATTATGCCCTCTTGGCTGGTTAGGATTAGACCTATTTGAATTGTTGGGTTGATATGATCCTGATGGTCCCTCTTGGTTATTAGCACTGGAATTTGTTTCAGCTTGAGGATGGTATTGGTTACCTCCTTGATTGAAATTACCGGCTAGAGCATCGACTTCAAATGCATTGCCATCGGTGGGCAGATGCTTGTAGTATGCATGAGGACCACCACAAGTGACACATGGTTCAATCTTTTTGACTTCAGCTGGTTTGGATGACTCTTTCTTTTGGTTAAGAGTCAAATTTTTAAGAGCATCCATGAGTTGAGCAAACTGAGTATTGTCAACAATTTGAGTCATGGGAGATGAAGTAGAAGGTGAATCACTTGCTTTGGGAACAACTGGTTTGTTTCTTGAGGTACTGGACCTCGACTTTGTTCTCTATAATGGCTAAAGCATCCTTTGTTGTTCGATTCAAAAATTACCTCCCCGGAGGAATTAAGAGAGTCTTGATCGCTTGTCTTATGCCATTATAGAAAGTATCCGATATATCAACTCAAGAAATCCATGATGAGGACAAGCCATGTAGCATTTCCTTAACACGATCCCATGATTCACTGAATGTTTCATCAAAATGTTGTGTGAATTTCATGATTTCATTCCGAAGATTCGTGGTTTTTGAAGGAGGATAGAATTTATGCACAAATTTCTGTACTAAATCTTCCCACGTTTCAATCGACTTAGGGGGTTGTTTATCAAGCCATATCAAGGCGGCCCATCGAGAGAAAACGGAAAAGAAGAAGTTTGATTGCATCCTCGTGAACGTTTTACATTTCAAGGTGGATGTGATTTTATTAAACCACCGAATGTGATAGTGAGGATCGTCCCTTTCAAACCCATAGAATTGACGTACCGTCACTAGGTTTATTAACCCCTGCTTTAAGCTCAAAGTTCTCGCCACGATGGTGGAACAACAATGGCATCTCCGCACCCATCGGTGGGTGCCCGGAGAAGTTCATTCATCGCTTGTTCTCCTCGCCATTTTGACAGAATTTTGGCTCAAGACGTAACTCGCACGACTGATGGAGCGAACGCCTACGACTTCTTCGAGGTATGGCTACAAGCTCGCGAAGAGGACTTGATGACCTTGAAGAACGAATGCGCATGCACTAAGACGTGTCTAAGGATCCTTGAAGAAAAGGAAACTTTAAGGGGTGCGAAGAGTATTTTTGTGATTATTTATCTTTTATATATATAGAAAGAAAAAAAGAAAATATTTTTGTTTTTTATATTGTTTAAGGAAGATTAAAATACAATATTATATATAATATATATATAGGATAGATAATCAGCCAACAAAAATTGTTCAAGCTAAAGACAAATTATAAAGCCAAAATTGATTCAGGTTTTCTAGACAACTTTATTAGTCAACCACTTGTGAATGGTCAACAACTAAAGTCAAACTAAAGAAACCGTAAATGCAATAATCCGAGGTAGTACGCTTATATTCCCGTCGTTAATTCCCCAACGAGGTTGTGATATCCTGCGATTGAACGAATGTGTTATATAGCTTGGTTGATTAGGAATAGGGTTATGAATGATTTGTCACAATACTAAAAGTATGAATAACTCAATTGAGTTATATCAACTAATAAGTACGATCAAAACCCTAGAACGCAAAAGGTATAATTAAAGAAAATAAAAGATAAAATGTATTAAATAAACGCTATCACTATTTTTACAATGATGAACGCTAAAACCTAAAACGACGCTTAAATAAAATTACGTAAACGCATAAAAATAAAAGTAAAAAAATGATCAATATAAACCCCACAAATGTGAAATTTATATTTTTAAGATCCTAAGAATAAAATAAAATTATTAGAAAAAGAAAATTATTTATTTAACTATTATATTATTATTATTTAATTAAAACCTATTTAATACTATTTATTAATACACTATTTAATTAGAAAACTAAAATAAGGCTAGAAAAATAAAATTAAAAACTTAGAAAAATCTAAAATATTATAAAACTTATTTTAAAACTAAAAATATATTTATTATACTATTATTCTATTTAATATTAATTATTAACTATTTAAACTAGTATTAATTCTAAATATTATTAGATGAAAAAGAAAAAAAAAATTTATAAAAGTACTTTAATATAAAAGAGATTTAATAAAAATATAAAAATACGTATGCTTATAAATAAGCTAAAAGAAAATTAAATAGATAGTTTCTATTAAATAGAAGCTATACTATAAGTATTTTGGGTTTTTGTGGTTTTTCTTTTATAAAACTATTAAAATACTTAAAATAAGAAACTAATACAAAAACAACAAACTTGGAAACCTGAATAAGCAATCGTAAGTGCTTATTTGCCCTAACAGTTGACTTAGAAGGAAATAAGCTCAAATGAGCTTATGTGGAGTTCACTAGGGTAGATTCTGGTTCCAATAAGTTACTTATATAGTATTTAACAAGATTCAACCAAATAAGTAGCTTGAATAAGCCACATAACACAAATAAGCACTTTGCTTATTGGATTCTCGGGACAAAATGGGACAACCTTTTGAGGTAAAACCAAGTGGGGTCCACTATGATCTAGGCCAAACAAAGGGTCAATGGTTCAAGCCTGGTAGGAGGGGGTTGGAAGAACCAAGATTTAGGGTGGGACCCATCGATGAGCTCGAAAGAGCTTGTGAAGTGAGGGTCCAAACCGATTCACTCAGTTATATGAGTGAGTGAAATAAGCTTGAAAACTTGGTACAAGCTTTAAAACAAGCTTAAGAAAGAAAACAAAAGGATAATTACTATGTATATATGGTATATTAACAAATATGAACAAGTGTGTTCACTGAATTTGGCTAATAAGCTTGAAATAAGCTTATAAGCACTTCCAATGAAAATGAGATCCAAACACCCTGTAGTGCAACCAAGATGGCCAAATTGAGCTTATGAATGCCTTAAGTATTCAGTGGGCTGGTAAGGGATTCCAAATGCCAAAGCTTGACCAATGACCACCGGAGTAGCTTTTGAGGGCTTATGAAGTTGGGTGGGTTGATCGAGTTCACTCAATAACCGAGTGAATGGACAAGCTTCAAGTCAGGCGCGTTCTCTAGTAAAGGCTTGAGTGAAAAATAAAGCTTGAAGCTGTTAATGGACTAGCTTCTTAATGAGCCAAAGATCACAAGCCAAAGCTCAGTGATAAGCTTATGATGGGCTTGTGAAGTTGCTTGATTACACCGATGATCGTTTAGTTTTATTTGATGGCACAAGTTTAAGCAAATTAAAAGCACCAAATAAGCAATCAGAAGCAAATAAGCACTTATTTCAGATAACTAGCCACATGGGCATCACAAACAACCAAAATACTCAGACCAACACTCAATAAACAAGCTTATGCAAGCTTGTGAAAGTGGGTGTCAAACCCGTGCACGGGAGGTTTATGAAGAATCACCAAAAGTTAAGCACTAATTAAGCTCTTAATAAGCTAGCATAAAAATTATGAAAAATAGTAACAAGGAGATCAGCAATAAGACTATATAAACCTACAAGCTCAAGTCTTAATATCAATTAACAAGTTCACAATTTAGATCCAAAGTTTATTCAAAAATCGTGTAAGCTGCAAATTGACTTTTTAAGTTAAACTACTAAGTTGACTTATCTGAGCTTGAATCTAGATTTACTGATTGATTATGTTAAGATAAGCTATAATAAGGTGAAAATAAGCTAGGTTATGATTTTAAGCTAATATGGTGATTATGGAACTAATAATCCTAACAGCTTAAACATATGGATTAAGACCTATTTTGACTTTTATACTAATAAGACCTAAATATTATGACGAATGAGCTAGTGTGATCTAGATAAACATGCAGAAACAAGAATAAAGCACAATAACATGCATATACCTAGTGAAACAAATTTTATCCAAACACACCTTAGCAAGGGTATTTTTGATTAGTGTTGTATAACACCGATTTAAAACATGAGATGAATCCAATCACTTGATTATGATGTAATTAGATCAAATGAACAAAAACACAGAATTAACAACTTATAACTATGAATCACTAATACACTATTTTAACTGTCTAACTTAAACAACTATTAACTATGATTTTCAACTAACAACCTACTAATTTAACACTAGATTATCACTAACCAATACCAACTAAGCATGAAACAAGAAAGATTAAGCTAAAATAAGAACTAATACAAGAAATGCTAAAAATAATGAAAATGCTTACAACTTGAATGAGATGAACACAATGAACCAAGGACCGAGTAACACTCCTAAAATTACTGAGCTCTAAACCAAGGCAATCCAAGATAGCACTTGCTCCGCTTCTTCACGATTCTTTCTAATTTAATTCCTAATTACTTGTTTCTTTTGGTATTTTTTATTGATTATTGATTGTTAAGATGACTTAAAAGCTTGCTAAAGCTTATCGAGAGCTTAGTAGTGTTATTTAAAGTCCTCTAAACAACAATCATCAATAGAAATTAAAAGACTTGAAAGTAAAATTTGGACAAAGTGAAATAACTCAAAACCGAAAGATAGATTGATATGAGTGAACCAAAGCTATTGAATACACTTTAGCAAAGTTATACAACACTTTTGAAACAGAAATAAACAATTACACTAATGATACAAACTATTTTGATTAACTACGATTGATCATAAACTAGATTACTATTATGATAGTTCTCTTCTTCTCCTTTCTTCTCAGATTTATCACCCTTTTCATCCCACTAGCTTCCAGATACTTTCCCACATTGTTTCACGACCATTGATTGAGTCTAATCCAACCTTGTCCGCTTAAATCCATTTTGGCGCCAAAATGCTCCACGGTAATTGAGGCGCCTTGAGCAATTAAGGATTCTTGGGAGTGTTAGGAAGTGTGGACAAGTTTTGTGATATTTGGACCAAGTTGGGTGGTTTTGCTCAATACCGTGGGTAATATGTGAACAAGTGGTGGTATTGGGTGGAATGGCATTTATTGTGGCAAGTGTCACTGTAAGAGGGTGGAGATGGGTAGGAAAGTAGAGGTGAGTGGAAGGGGGTGAGGTGGTAGTTACAAAGGAGTGGGGAGGTGGAAGAAGAGGAAAAAGCGGGTCCGGGTTTTGGTTTTATTTATTAAACGTGGTGGTGGGTTTGGTGGCCCGAGAGATTGGGCCACGTACCGGGTTTAGTGGATTGGACTAGACTAATAATACAAGGGTCCCTTGGTTTTGATAAAGATAAAGGACCAATTTTGTAATTTCTGATTTTTTAGGGACCATATTTATAACTTTTCCAAACTTCACATAAGGACCAAACCTGCATTTAAATATTAGTACAAGGACCATAATTGCATAATTATCCAATTTTACACCTTAAGGACCCATTATGTAATTTTAAAACTGAAGGGTTAAACTTGTAATTTCTCCAAAATTTACCATAAGGACCAATTTTGTCATTTATAAATAGTATAAGGTTTATTTTGATTATTTTCTTATTTTTAAAACCTTAGGGACTAATTTTGACACTTTTCAAACTTGAGGGACCAAAGTTGTAATTTTGTGATTTTAAACTTCAAAGGATTATTTTGAACAACTTGTGAATCCCAAGGACCTAAAATGATATTTTTACAAGTTTTGATTAACCAGGAACTAGATTTGCCAATTTATCAAAGTTCAGTGGACCTAAATCAGAATTATGTATGTTTTGCATGTTTTTCATCGCCATCCTTTTTGCACTTTAACACCTAAAAACATAATTTGGAGATAATTCCAATATTTTGAAGCATATTTGTATGTTTTCAGATATTTTGTAGCTTAAATGTGAAAGAAATGATGAGTATTTAGACACTCATCAATCCCCACACTAAACTATTGCTAGTCCCTAGCAATATTTTATGAAGATTTTAATGGATTTGAAAGAACTCTTTACCAAAAGCCATCACTTCCGAGTAGCCAAGATGTTTCAGCCTCAAGTAAGAACTATGGTCCACTCGATAACCATGTGATTTTGAGCAAATCACCACCGTCAACGGATTTGTTTTGTCTTTACCAAAAGCCGCTTTGCTTCTCGACTAGCCAATCCTTATGGGTTAGACATGGCGACCTGATACATTTGCCGAGTAAGTGAAAAACACTTACCCAAAAAAAATTTTGGCCAAAAACGGGAATCGTGGAATAATTACATGATAAAATTTCGTGAGAATCACACTTAGAAATGGATATTGCCCTCAATATTCAAAGCACCGTTTAAACCTAACTTAGAACGTAAAAGGGAAATATTACTTAGTTTTATTTAAGATGTATATACATACATATATTTTATAGATAAAACTTCTAAATGAAGCTAATACTATATTTACACACATTTTTTTAACCGATATTTACAATATGTGGGCATCTCCCCACACTAGGGTGTTACACACGGGTGAAAACCCATGTTTCTGCTAATGTTTTTGATTCCCCAGTCACTAGCCGGACTCGACCCGATTTGATTTATTTCCTCCCAAACCGCCGTTTGTCACGCAAGCTAACCGCTTGGAATTAAAGCGAATAAAGGGTTCCCTAAAGGTCGGAGAAAACAATTTAAAAATCCATGGGGAAGTATCCGATCTAAACCAATGTTATATGGAATATCCTGTGGTCAAAGGTAACATCTTCACCTCAATGAATGAAGAGAAGGAGAAATCACCGTAGGTGAAGGGTAGTAGGGAGATCGTATCACAGTGAATCACAAGAACTTCCTCCTTAAGAATTTGAAATTTAATTAAAGGAGGGGAGGTCTTATGCTTGATCTCGTGAATTTTATCAGCTTTTTCAACCGATTTGGATTCCTCTTTATGAAGTTGTTCGGGGGGATGGTATAATTTTCTGGGTACAGCTTGTTCAAGAAGAAGAATAACATCTTCCTCCCTCGATCACTCAGATCATCAATACCGTGAAGAAATGTATCCAGATTGAGATAATCATCAATCTCATACATAATAGAATCACTTTCCTCATTCAGATGGAGGAAGATGAAGAGTCGAAAATGATGGAATGAGACAATGTAGTGGGATCACCACTCACCAAATCAAGAACATAACCAAGATTTTCTTGAGAGTACTCAGTAAGGCAACATCAATGACATCGATTCTGTTAACCGACCAGAGTTATAATTGAGGAGTATCAAGTTTGATCATGGTTAAAGGTAATAGCCTCATTACCTACACGCAATGTAACTGACGCCAAATACATCTATAAGAGCGCGTCCGCTCTTAGAATCCTATCCAAGAATGAGAGGAACCCTAGGATCGCGATCGATTCGACAACCACAAAGTCACTGAAAATGGAACTTCCCTACTATTAAATACGTCCTCGGCAATACCGAGGGCATAGATATCGAACGATCCGCAAGCTCAAAGTCATCATGAGGGTAAGTTTAGAAGAGAAAGTTTCTTCCATATCAATTAGGCATCGTGTTGATGTGGCGCCAGATCGCCAAGGCTGCATGCAACCATTCCCTGAAATTCACAAGGTAAGATAAATTTCCCAGATCTCCAAGCTTCTGAAGTTTCTTAAGATAACTGCAGAGCAGCCTCATTTAGAGAAGTTTTTGCCAATTCAACCAGTTTTTCTTGTTGTTTAACAATCGCTTGATTGTTGATGCTAACTTGGGCATCAAGATGACAAAGATCCGCAAGACTTATGTCAAATTGCAAATCTTTAAAGATTTGCAAGAGTTTGTCTGCTTGATAATTAGACCTCTCGCGGTGTTCTTGCTCATTTAAACGTGAAGG
Source organism: Chrysanthemum makinoi (assembly GCA_910596185.1). Classification (NCBI taxonomy): domain Eukaryota; kingdom Viridiplantae; phylum Streptophyta; class Magnoliopsida; order Asterales; family Asteraceae; genus Chrysanthemum; species Chrysanthemum makinoi. Next base: position 133,561,432 of record OU343224.1, on the reverse strand, counting down.
GTAAGGAATGGTAGGCTTAAAAGGTTTGGATTTAGGGACAAGAGGCTCGGGAGTTTCATCGCCTCAAAGACAACTCCTTGTTTGGTTTTCTTCGAGGGACAACTTGCGTTGACGGTGCGTACTTCTGTGGGCTTGGAATTTGCACTGTCCTTGGCAACCTCGCTCTTTTTCCACATCGATATCTGGTGGAATGAGTAGAGGGTCCCTCATAAGCAGCACCACCACGAAGTGGTGATAGCTTTGATGATGTTGGAATCCTCCTCATCATCACTATCATCAAGTACACTCTTTTCGGAAGCATTAAGCATATGAGAATAAGTCATAGCTGCCTTTTGGTCATAAAGATTGTTTGACAAACTTTTAACCGTGAATCGTGAAAGAGGGATCTATTGATGATGTAGGAGTAATTGGGGGTGTAGAATTTGGGACAACCGTGGTTGGTCCAACTTGAGTCAGATCACTATGTGTAGTGACAAATTTTGAGTTCACCCCTAGATTCGCAATGTATTACTCCTGAGACTTCCGAGGTGGAAGGTGGAACGAGTTGTTTCACCAAATCGATATCATACTTTTAAGATCGCTCTTCACTCATTATTGTTCTTTGCAATTGAAGAATCAAATTCATTCTTCAAATTGGAGATTTGGTTTTGAACCACTCTCATTTTAGCATCAGTAGCCTTGATGTGGTTAGCTAGTTCACCAGATTGAGATTCTTGGAACGAAACTATTTGATTATTAGGATCAATACCCTGGGAATTTGAATTTCCCTAAGGGGGTATTGAACAGAACAATTTGATTGTTCTCGAAAATACGATATTGATTTTGGTTATATTGCCCTCTTGGTCGGGTTAGGATTAGACCTATTTGAATTGTTGGGTTGATATGATCCCGATGGTCCCTTCTGTTATTAGCACGGTAATTTGTTTCATGGATGGTATTGGTTACCTCCTTGATTGAAATTATCGGCTAGAGCATCAACTTCAAATGCATTGCCATCGGTGGCGCGAGCTTGTAGTATGCATGAGGACCACCACAAGTGACACATGGTTCAACCTTTTGACTTCAAATGGTTTAGATGACTCTTTCTTTGGTTAAGAGTCAAATTTTAAGAGCATCCATGAGTTGAGCAAACCGAGTATTGTCAAAGCTTGAGTCATGGGAGATGAAGTAGAATGTGAATCACTTGCTTTGGGAGCAATTGGTTTGTTTCTTGAGGTACGGACCTCAGCTTTGTTCTCTATAATGGCTAAAGCATCCTTTGTTGTTCGATTCAAAAAATTACCTCCCGCGGAGGAATTAAGAGAGTCTTGATCAGCTTGTCTTATGCCATTATAGAAAGTATCCGATATATCAACTCAAGAAATCCATGATGAGGACAGCTATGTAGCATTTCCTTAAAACGATCCCATGATTCACCTAATGTTTCATCAATGTTGTGTGAATTTCATGCTTTCATTCCGGAGATTCGTGGTTTTTGAAGGAGGATAGAATTTATGCACAAACTTCTGCACTAAATCTTCCCACGCTTCAATCGACTTAGGTTGTTTGTCAAGCCGATTCGGCGCCCATCGAGAGAAAACGGGAAAAGAAGAAGTTTGATTGCATCCTCGTGGACGCTTTTACATTTCAAGGTGGATGTGATTTTATTAAACCAATCGAATGTGATAGTGAGGATCGCCCTATCAAAACCATAGAATTGACGGCCGTCACTAGGTTTATTAACCCCGCTTTTAAGCTCAAAGTTCTCACCACGATGGTCGGAACAACAATGGCATCTCCGTACTCCATCGGTGGGTGCCCGAGAAGTTCATTCATCGTTTGTTCTCCCGCCATTTTGACAGAATTTTTGGCTCGACGTATCTCTCGTACGATGATGGAGCGTAACGCCTACTACTTTCGAGGTATGGCTACAAGCTCGCTAAGAGGACTTGATGACCTTGAAGAACGAAAGCATGCACTAAGACGTGTCTAAGGATCCTTGAAGAAAAGGAAACCTAAGGGGTGAAGAGTATTTTTGTGATTATTTATCTTTTATATATATAGAAAGAAAATATTTTTTTTTTTTATATTGTTTAAGGAAGATTAAAATACGATATTATATATAATATATATACAAAGGATAGATAATCAACCAACAAAAATTGTTCAACGCAAAGACAGTACCTCCCCGCAATGCCAAATTGTTCAAGCGGTTTTCTAGACAACTTTATTAATCAACCACTTGTGAATTCACAACAAGTCAAACTAAAGAAACCGTGAAATGCAATAATCCGAGGTAGTACAGTTATATTCCCTGGTCGTTAATTCCCCAACGGGTGTGATATCCCCGTGATTGAACTAATGTGTTATATAGCTTGGTTGATTAGAATAGGTTATGAATGATTTGCCACAATACTAAAAGTATGAATAACTCAATTGAGTTATATCAACTAATAAGTACGATCAAAACCCTAGGAACGCATAAGGTATAATTAAAGGAAATAAAAGATAAAATGTATTAAATAAACGCTATCACTATTTTACAATGATAACGCTTAAAACCTAAACGCACGCTTAAATAAAATTACGTAAACGCATAAAAAAAGTAAAAAGTGATCCATATAAACCCCACAAATGTGAAATTTATATTTTTAAGATCCTAAGAATAAAATAAAATTATTAGAAAAAGAAAATTATTTATTTAACTATTATATTATTATTATTTAATTAAAACCTATTTAATACTATTTATTAATACACTATTTAATTAGAAAACTAAAATAAGGCTAGAAAAATAAAATTAAAAACTTAGAAAAATCTAAAATATTATAAAACTTATTTTAAAACTAAAAATATATTTATTATACTATTATTCTATTTAATATTAATTATTAACTATTTAAACTAGTATTAATTCTAAATATTATTAGATGACAAAAAAAATCTAGAAAAAAAATTTATAAAATTTTAATATAAAAGAGATTTAATAAAATATAAAATAGTAGTGCTTATAAATAAGCTAAAAAGAAAATTAAATAGATAGTTTCTATTAAATAGAAGCTATCACTATAAGTATTTTTGGGTTTTTGTGGTTTTTCTTTAATAAAACTATTAAAATACTTAAAATAAGAAACTAATACAAAACAACAAACTTGAAACCCGTAAGCAATCGTAAGTGCTTATTTGCTCCAACATTTGACTTAGAAGGAAATAAGCTCAAATGAGCTTATGGAGTTCACTAGGTAGATTCTGGTTTCAATAAGTTACTTATAGTATTTAACAAGATTCAACCAAATAAGTGCTTGAAAGCCGTAACACAAATAAGCACTTTGCTTATTGGATTCTCGGGACAGAAAATGGGACAAACCTGTGAGGTAAAACCAAGAGGGGTCCACTATGATCTAGGCCAAACAAAGGGTCAATGGTTCAAGCCTGGTAGGAGGGGGTTGGAAGAACCAAGATTTAGGTGTGGGACCCAATCGATGAGCTCAGAAAGAGCTTGTAAAGTGAGGGGTCCAAACCTGATTCACTCAGCTATATGAGTGAGTGAAATAAGCTTGAAAACTTGGAACAAGCTTTAAAACAAGCTTAAGAAAGAAAACAAAAGGATAATTACTATGTATATATGGTATATTAACAAATATGAACAAGTGTGTTCACTGAATTTGGCTAATAAGCTTTGTTATGCTTATAAGCACTTCCAATGAAAATGAGATCCAAACACCCTAGACAGCAAACCAAGATGGCCAAATTGAGCTTATGAATGTCAAGTACTGTGGGCCGTAAGGATTCCAAAATGCCAAAGCTTGACCAATGGGGACCATCGAGTTGCTTTTGCGGGGCTTATGAAGTTGGGTGTTGATCGAGTTCACTCGTGAAACGGTGAATGAACAAGCTTCAAGTCAGCAACCTAGTTAAAGGCTTTGTGAAAAAATAAAGCTTGAACTGTTAATGGACTCTTAGCTTCTTAATGAGCCAAAGATCACAAGCCAAAGCTCTGATGCTTATGATGGGCTTGTGAAGTTGCTTGATTACACCGATGATCGTTGTTTAGTTTTATTTGATGGCACAAGTTTAAGCAAATTAAACAGACCAAATAAGCAATCAAAAGCAAATAAGCACTTATTTCAGATAACTAGCCACATGGGCATCACAAACAACCAAAATACTCGCACTAACACTCAATAAACAAGCTTATGCAAGCTGTGAAAGTGGTGTCAAACTCAGGTATGTGAGGCTCATGAAGAATCACCAAAAGTTAAGCACTAATTAAGCTCTTAATAAGCTATCATAAAAATTATGAAAAATAGTAACAAGGAGATCAGCAATAAGACTATATAAACCTACAAGCTCAAGTCTTAATATCAATTAACAAGTTCACAATTTAAATCCAAAGTTTATTCAAAAATCTGTAAGTCAGAAATTGACTTTTTAAATAAATTACTAAGTTGACTTATCCGCTTGAATCTAGATTTACTGAGATTATGTTAAGATAAGCTATAATAAGGTGAAAATAAGCTAGGTTATCAGATTTTAAGCTAGTATGGTGATTATGGAACTAATAATCCTAACAGTTAAACATATGGATTAGATTAAGACCTATTTTGACTTTTATACTAATAAGACCTAAATATTATGACGAATGAGCTAGTGTGATCTAAATAAACATGCAGAAACAAGAATAAAGCACAATAACATGCATATACCTATTGAAACAATTTTAATCCAAACACACCTTAGCAAGGGTATTCTTTTATTAGTGTTATAACAACGATTTAAACATGAGACTAATCCAATCACTTGATTATGATGTAATTAGATCAAATGAACAAAAACACAATTAACAACTTATAACTATGAATCACTAATACACTATTTTAACTGTCTAACTTAAACAACTATTAACTATGATTTTCAATTAACAACCTACTAATTTAACACTAGATTATCACTAACCAATACCAACTAAGCATGAAACAAGAAAGATTAAGCTAAAATAAGAACTAATACAAGAAGATGTTAAAATAATGAAAATGCTTACAATTTGGAAATGAGATGAACACACGAACCAAGGACCAGTAACACTCCTAAATTCTCTCCACAGAGCTCTAAACCAAGGCAATCCAAGATAGCACTTGCTCCTTTGCTTCTTCACAGATTCTTTCTAATTTAATTCCTAATTACTTGTTTCTTTTGGTATTTTCTTTTTATTGATTATTGATTGTTAAGATGACTTAAAAGCTTGCTAAAGCTTACTGAGAGCTTAGTAGTGTTATTTAAAGTCCTCTAAACAACAATCATCAATAGAAATTAAAAGACTTGAAAGTAAAATTTGGACAAAGTTGAAATAACTGAAAACCGAAGATAGATTGATATGAGTGAACCAAAGTTGTTGAATACACTTTAGCAAAGTTATACAACACTTTTGAAACAGAAATAAACAATTACACTAATGATACAAACTATTTTGATTAACTTATTGATCATAAACTAGATTACTATTATGATAGTTCTCTTCTTCTCCTTTCTCAGTATTTATCACCTTTTGCATCCCACTAGATTCCAGATACTTTCCCACATTGTTTCACACAGACCATTGATTGAGTCTAACTCACCTTGTCCGCTTAAATCCATTTTGGCCAAAATGTCTTAATGTAATTGAGGCGCCTGCAGCAATTAAGGATTTTGGGAGTGTTAGGAAGTGTAAGGGACAAGTTTTGTGATATTTTGGACCAAGTTGCGTTTTGCTCAATACCGTGGGTTAATATGTGAACAAAGGGTGGAATGGCATTTATTGTGGCGTGTTTCTGGCAGAGGTGGTGGAGAGTGGGTAGGAAAGTAGAGGTGAATGGAAGTGGGTGAGGTGGTAAGCATGGAGTTGGGAGGAAGAAGAAGAGGGAAAAGCTGGGTCCGGGTTGGTTTTAATTATTAAACGCGGGTGGGTCGGGTTTGGTTTGGGCCCGAGGAGATTGGGCCACAACTGGTTTAGTGGATTGGACTAGACTAATAATACAAGGGTCCGGTTTGGTTTTGATAAGCATAAGGACCAATTTGTAATTTCATTTTAGGACCATATTTATAACTTTTCCAAACTTCACATAAGGACCAAACCTGCATTTAAATATTAGTACAAGGACCATAATTGCATAATTATCCAATTTTACACCTTAAGGACCCATTATGTAATTTTCTGAAACTTGAAGGGTTAAACTTGTAATTTTCCAAAAGTTTATCATAAGGACCAATATTGCCATTTATAAATAGTATAAGGTTTATTTTGATTATTTTCTTATTTTTAAAACCTTAGGGACTAATTTTGACACTTTTCAAACTTGAGGGACCAAAGTTGCAATTTTGTGATTTTAAACTTCAAAGGATTATTTTGAACAACTTGTGAATCCCAAGGACCTAAAATGATATTTTTACAAGTTTTGATTAACCAGGAACTAGATTTGCCAATTTATCAAAGTTAGTGGACCTAAACTCAGAAATTATGTATGTTTTGCATGTTTTTCATCGGGCCATCCTTTTGCACTTTAATACCTAAAAACATAATTTGGAGATAATTCCAATATTTTGAAGCATATTTGTATGTTTTCGTGATATTTTTGTAGCTTAAATGAAAGAAATGATGAGTATTTAGACACCATCAATGAGTAACGCTTTGGAAACAATTATAATTTCTAAACGATAACTTTATGAACATTGACACTTTGCAAAACCATTTCAAATATATAAATATGGTTCTTCAAATTTATAAATAACTTAAATCATATATGAAATATTTTGAATTTGAACTTTAAGCAATTTCACACAATTAGAAACGATACTTGTATTTTCATAACTAACTTCATAATCCAACTTATCGTATGAGATCGTAATCGAATATTTCGCCCTAAACTTGTCATATTATATCTAGGATTCGGTTGAAGCCATTACCACTATGTAATTTGATATTGTCAGACATTGCCTAATGAATCACCGAGGTGAGTTCATAGCCCCATTTTTACTCTTTTAACTCGCTTTTCAAACCCTTGGGAGATAGATGCTACTACTACTTTTATGATCATAATTGCTTGAAAATTGTATGTTGTTTTCCTCATATTATTATTGCCTAAGTTAACTGCTAAAAAGACCCCTACAATCAAGAACTATTAGTCACCATGGGTGAACGCAAATATTGTGGATAGTACTATGAGAAATTTAACGACCCCGCCTTTTGTTATCGAAATAACGGGGCACTATTTGAATGAAAATTAGGTAACCGCGCTACCTCTATTTTGGAGCACTTCACGCACATCGCATTAGGTGTATGCAAGTTGAATCTTGGTGTCATGAGCTTAGTATAATAACTACTTAAGATTATAGGTTCAACATCGCGGGCTCCATATTTATTGAACATGGAATTGTAATCAACCGCTATTGCTAAACCTATGAATTCACTCAACATTTGTGTTGACTTTTTAGCATGTATTTTCAGGATAAAAAGGCGATAGCTAAACTTTGGAGGCTGGCATTGGCATGACATGGTAATAGATGACTTTGATATACATTTAGGACCACTTATTCATTATGGGCCTATTATTCCACAATACATTTTGAAAGTTGTAAACATGAATCTTTATGAAATAAGATGTTTCAAGTCAAACCGTTGTTCAATACTTGGTGTTGTGATATCAATTGAGTAATACCCCAGTGACATTATCTTCTGCTGCAAACCATTTTTGGTGGTGTTACAATAGTCTTTTCTACTCATTCTTCAGGTGGTATTCTTGTCCCATTTCCATTTCCACTACCAATTGCACCACCCCATCTAGTTATGTTTCCCCTTCTAAAACCTAAGCCCACAACACCACTACCTATAGCTACTACACCACCACCTCGACCAGTTTCAACAACACCTCTGCCTCTGTATTCATGCCTCCAATAAGAATACTACATATTTTCTCTATTAAGTGTAGGCCTTGCATCAAAAGTTAAACCAATCTTATTATGTTCTTGCAAATAACAGTCAATGCATGTTATTTTACTAGATTCACTGATATCATCCAATAACTCTACCTCGGTATCATTAACAACCATACTCTTTCTCTTCAATTTTGTAGTTGACTTAAGTGAAAGTGCTTAATGCAAATTTTGGGAAGACAAGTTAGAAGGTGTCACATGTCTATGTATCAATTCTTTTTTTATCATTTATTTCATCACATTAAATGTATCATCTTCTAACCTAACAAAATAAACTCACATACTAGAACTTTTGTAATCTTCTTCTACTATAACAACGGTCAATCCACATAGCACCCTTTTGTGTATTAATTCAAGAGTGTTCGTAACAACACTCAAAACCCCTATTCAATTAAGATATCAAAGGTCTCTCCGTTTTTATACTTTATATTCACCACACTACACTAACATCCTTAACTCTTATTTCATCAACCTTGTTCATAAAACTCATTCACCATGATGCAATAACCAAGAAACTAAAACAAGCAATCACAACTATGGGTCCTATCCAAGAAAAGTAGAAGGCTCTTCTAATGGTATCATTAATGTGACCTCGAACCACCACTTCAACCAATGCCGAACTACATGCATCTTGTGGAAAAATAGAAAGGGGGGTTGAATAGTTTTGCCAATTAAAAATAGGTTTTAAACTATTTAGATCGAATTATATCAATCTATTTAAACGTGTGGTGAATGTTGAGATGCATGTGAATAAATAAAACTAAGATAAAAAGTAAGAAACACAAAACCACAACGCGAGTATTTATAGTAGTTCGCTACAAGGACCTTCCTTGCCTCTACTCCACCCCAGTCACCTACCGAGAGTTCGAATCACTACACAACACAAACCTTGTATGAGAAGCCTTGATGAGTGTCTAAATACTCATCATTTTGTACCATTAAATGCAAAAACATCCGAAAACACTCTAAATGCATCAAAATGATTAAAATATCACAAATTAGTGTTTTATGTGTTTTAAATGCAAAAATATCAAAATCGGTGAAAACGATCAAGTTTGCATAATTGGCGCTTTTAGTCCCCAGTTTCAAAGTTGTCAAAAAATGTACCCCGGTAAAACAAAATAAGAAAAATGTTATTCAAGGTCCCTCAAATATTCTAAGTTGTCAAAAATGGTCCCTGAATAAATATTTTTCAAATGGCAAGAAAGGTCCCTCGTTTCAAAAATGTCAAGTTTGGTCCTTGGAAATTTGAAAATGTCAAACCGGTCCTTGTACTATTGAACTTGTCAATATTGGTCCCTTGTGTTAACTTTTGGAAATTGGGCAATGGTCCTTCAAGAATTAAATTGCAAACAAGTCCTTGAGTTAAAACATAGCCTTGTCAAAACAGATTGGACCCCCGCCATATACATGTTTTGGACCCCGGCTATTACCCTGCTTTTGAACCCCAAGGCAAACTCCCCTCCCCGCCACCTCTGCTTATCTTCCCCGTGCCTCTAAATGTGCCTTCCCCATCACTTCACCTTTCCACCAACCCTCATCATCACAAACCCCCACAATAAATGCCACCCCTACTAGCTATCAAGAGCCACAAGTCAAAATAGGCCTTTCCCCGCCAAATTGATAAAACGGCTTAAACACTCAAAACTCTCCCATTGGCTCCAAAAGAGGGGATTCTTTCAGTAGGACACGTGGAACTCCAATTGGAGCATAAAAAGAGAGAGGAGGCGTAGAAGAAAGAAGTCTTTAGTTTTTAAATTTTTGTATGTCGTATTTCCTTTAAAATGTTTTAAGTAGCTTTAAAATTGTAATTTCAAGTTTAATTATATCAAACTCAAGTATTTCATTGTATTTTAACCAAGTATCAAGCATCAATTCAAGTTTTAGTTTACATTTCATGTTTTTTGTCTATCAAGGCAAATTTAAGTTTCAATTTCTTATCTTCAAATCTCTAGCAGCTTATTTATAAGCTCATATAAGCTTATATAAGCTTATAATAGCTTTTTGTAAGCCTCAGATTCAATTTTCAAGCATCTTTGGAATCGGTCAACAAAAGTCAAAGTGGGGCAAAATTGATGCGTATATGGTGATGTGATGCACATTGGAAATGGGTTGGTTTTTTGAGTTCAATGGGTTGGTTTTGATAGGCTAGTAGCCTGGGTTTGACTTTTTTCGCATTGTGGGCTGATCATTTGTAAGTAACTTTCAAGTTTCATAAGCATAATCTGCTTGTAGTTTTAAATAATTAAACCGCTTTAAGTAGCTATATTTAGATAAGTAAACCGTATTAATCAGTTGTATTAGCTTAATCGTTGGTTAGTATAGATTTAAAGTTCAAAACAAATAAAGGGGTGTTTGGTTCAAATTGTTAATCTGATAGATGTTGGTTCAAGAGGGAAACTTGTTGCTTTAAGTTTGTTAAGTTCATTTGACCTCTAACTGCCTTAGTCTTTGCCCGCAAAACACCCAAAGTCAAGATCCACTTCAAATCTGCTCTAAGTCTTTATCTGTGATTTTGTGAATCCAAAAGCTTGTTTCATGTTTGGAAATCAGTAGCATAGCTTGTACTAGTTTCATTTAACCATATTACATCAATATCAGTTAACAAATTAGGATCAAAGCTCACAAAAGTCAAACTTTGTCTCAACTGCCAAAAGTCAAAATATTTGCAAAAACCGCTTTTAGGCTAACTAGTAAGATTTTTCATGGTGTTCACATCGGGCCAAATCAAGTAAAACTTTGGGATTAAGAACTTCAACTGGTCAAGTTACTTATCATGATTTTTGTTAAATTTTAGCAATTTTTCTTAAGCTCCAAACAAGCTTGTGTAACAGGCTTAAGTGCTCCTCTTCAATAACAACTCACCAAAGCCGAGCTCAAATTATTAAGTGGTTGTCCGAGCTCCACGTAGCTTCTAGGGCTGATTTTGGTTTAAGGGTTCTTAGCCAGTCTTCTTTTAGTCCCCAACATTTGTTTTTCATTCTCCGCCTTATTCAAGTGCTTGTTGTCTAGCTTAAAAGTGGTACTCAAATTGCTTTTAGCATAAAACTCAAAACATCCAAATCTGTTGAGTTAGCTTATCAGAGGTTAAAGATAGTTGTTTTTAGTTGCATTTGGCTATTTTTAGCATAACAAAGCTTCTGGGTTCAGTTGGTTCCCATTTGGTACCCTTTGGCTTATTTAAGTGCTTATTTCATAAACACTTGGTTTGGTAGCAACTCACAAACAACAACCATGTTTTTCTATTTTTCCTAGATTCATAATATCATTTTAGAGTTTTCCTGAATTTTTCACATTTTTCCAAGTCAGTTTGCTATTTTTCTTAATTTAAAACAGCTTTTAAGTAATTTTAAATAGCTTTTAATACAATTAAATCGTAAAAGTTCAAAAAATTAATTTTTCATTTTTCTTAGGTTAAGATAAATATAAAAAGTAAAAAAAAGTAATTTTCCAGATTTTTCATAGTTTATTTTGTAATTTTTAGCAATTTAATTAGTTTTTAATAGTTTAAAATTATAAAAATAGAAAATAATCTAAAAAATATAAAAATAGTTTTGAAAATTCTATTTTGTTATTTTAGATTTTTCCAATTCACAATTTTATTTTTCTAGCTTTATTTCCTATTTTCTTGTAATTTAGGTTATTATTAAATAGTTAAAATTAGTTTTTAATTAATAATAATTAATTTAATAGTTATAAAAATAATTTTCCTTTTCTAAAAAGTTTCTTATATCATTAGGTTTGTAAAAATATCATTTTCATATTTTTAGGATTAATATTGTGTAAGTTTCACGCTTTTATTTTAGACGTCAGCAGTAGTTTTAATTCAGCTTATAAAACATAAAATCAAAAACATCAGTATAAAATTAGTGATAGCGTTTATTTAAGATAGTTTAACTTTTTAATTTCCTTTAATTTGTATTTAAGTCACTGTAATTTATTAATCTTTTCTTTAGTTATTAAATAACTCAAAACCCTATCGATCACTATCCTAGTGGTTATTCGACATCCGATTGTGTTAAACAATCATCCATCCGTGGACTTAACGCAACCGGGAATCCACTGTATTCTCCTTATCTAAATTGCAATTGGTGTTCCAGACTGCTTTAAGTTCTTACTTGGTCATTCACAAGTGATCACCAAGGTGAGAAAACTTGACGGTTTTGCACCAATCAAATTTTGGCCACGTGGGAGGCCGTAAGCGTGTTCTAAGCATTTTTCTCGACCGCACTTGCACATATACCATCGTTTGTAAACGCTTTTTGTAAAGTTAAATATAAATCAAAAAGTTCATTAGCACTTTTCCTAAAGTGTTAACAAACCAAAAAACAATATAAAACAACAAAACTATTTAACGCTTTCTAGCTTGTGTTTCTTTTAGGTGATTCTAAAGAAATAATGATTTGGTTAAACGATACGATACCAAAAATATTGTCAAAAGTTTTAAACCCTTTGCACAAATCATACCTACGCCTTTTCAAAGGGTACTTAAATATATACATAAAAATCAACCACCGCGAAATCAAGGCAAGACACCTACTAACCGGGTGTGACCATAATAAGTCTCCTAACATCGATTTAAAACTTGCCTTTGTGTCCTTGTGATTTGGTGTACCTTTTCAAAGAAGCCATTTCATTTGTGATTATTGGTTAAGTTCACTTGTCGCTTTGCCTCGCATTTGTTTTGAAAATTGATTTTTAAACTTAGTGCATGCGCACTGTTCTTCCGCTCTACAAGTCCACTTTCCGAGCTTGGCAAGATTCCTCGAGACGTAGAGGACGCTCGCTTCCTTCACCGCGGATCGAGGAACCTCTACCACCACCACCACCATGGCGTAATACAAGCCGATGAATGAGCTTTCCAAGCACCCATCGAGGGTTACGAGATGCTATTGTTGTCCCAAATGCATCGGTTGAGACCTTTGAGCTCAAAACCGGGTTGCTTAATCTTGTAACCCAAAGCCAATTCTATGGTTTTGAGCGGGATGATCCTCATGCACACATTCGATGGTTTAACAAGATTGCATCTACCATCAAATACAAGAATGTCCCACATGAAGCTATCAAGCTTCTTCTGCTCCCATTTTCAGAGGACAAGCCCGAATTGGCTTGAGAAACAACCTCCTCGTTCCATTGAGACATGGGAGGATCTAGTCACTAAGTTTGTTAACGAATTCTATCCTCCATCCCTAACTACAAGTCTTAAGAATGAGATAATGAAATTCTCTCAAAGATTTGATGAATCATTCGGGAGGTATGGATCGTTACAAAAGAATTGTCCTCGCTAAGTCCGATCATGGTTTTACCGAAGTTAATGCAAATGGATACTTTCTACAATGGTCTCGCACTAAGGTGACCAAGACTTTAAATGCCTCCGGAGGTAATCGAAAGCAAAGACAAAAGAAGCCTTGCAAATAATTGAAAACAAGTCCTGTGTCCGGCTTTCCGAGCCAAGACATATCAATCTCAGCTAATGCCGACCTTCTACTTCATCTCCAGTAGGTACATCTAGCACCGATGCTAAGATTGACAAACTCACGGATATTGTTCTCAGCTTTGGTTCTTCTAACTGTAAGAAAGTCACTTTCACACAGACACCATCACATGGTGAAGTGAAGAAAGTTGAAATTTGTGTTACTTGTGGTGGTCCTCATGCATACTACAACCGTATCGCCAACCGATGGTAGTCCGCTTTGAAGCTAATGCTATAGCCGGTACTTTAAATCAAGGAGGTAATCATACCGCCCTCAAAATGAACCAAACTACCGTAAGTTAACACTTATCGTGCACCACCCGGTTTTAACCAGAATCCTAACCGAATCGAACCAACCTAGAATGAACCAAGGTTATCAAAAACAAGGTAATTTCTATTCCGGACCAAATCAAGGTTTCCAACATCAAGGAAACCTTAATCAAAACAATTTCAATCAAGTGAATCAACTTCGTGGAATGAATCCTAACCAAGGAATTTTCAACAACAAGGTCATAATCAAACATACCACCTCAAAATTTCCTCCACTTCCTCCAGCATTCATCATCCGGATGAGCTATTGAAGCAATTCATGAAATCCCAAGATGAAATGAACAAAGTTGTTGGTTAGCCGATTACATTAAGAAATCTTTAAATGATCGACCGAAGCTCGTGTACTTTACCGAGCAACACGATCGCTAACCCGAGGGATGGCGCAAAGGCTTATCACAAATCCGCGTAAGACGACAATGGACCTTCGACTCCAATGCCTCCTCCACCATGAGCAATGAGTCAAGTTACCAAGGATACAACGGACAAAGTGCATTTCTCGCCCACGAAGTAACAAGACACGCCCCACCTTCGGTAGTCCGCTTTAAGTCCTGAACCCGGTTCAAGACAAATTCGAAATGTAAATAACTTCCATCCCGACTCAAAAGTCTAGTCACTTTACCCATCAAGAATGCATGATGAGAAACTCAAAGGCAAAAACAAAGAGCAAATGGAAAAATTTTTCCAAATTTTCAATGAACTACACTTGATATAAGCTTCTCGTGATGCTTCGCTCTAATGCCCAAATTTGCATCCACACTTAAAGGCTTATCGACCAACAAAGATAAGTTATCCAAATGGCTAAACCCTCTCAATGAGCAATGCTCACCGTGGGTCCTTCTAAGAAGCTTCCTAAAAGCTTGAAGACTCGCGTGTTTTTAATCCCTTGTGATTGGGATGTTCAATGTTCGCCAAGTTTCATCTTGGCGCCAAAGATAACCTCATGCCACTTTCTCAAGATGGAAGAAACCGCCTCTTCCTAAATCTTACATCTACTTGTATGACACTCGAAAGCTAGCGATCTGTAACCATAACTCATTCAATTTGGGATAGCCGAGGATGTCGTGGGTAAAAGTAGGAAAGTTTCATTTTCCTACCGATTTTGTTGTAGTAGACTTTGATGCGATCCTAGAGTTCTCATCTTAGGAGAGCTTTCTTGAGAACAAGCCGTGGCTTTCAATTGATGTATTTGCCAAGAATTGGCCATACCGGGTTGACAACTAAGAACCTCAACGCTTAAGATCAAACTGTAACTCCAAACCTCTATCCAAACATATGTTTCCCCACAATTGATCAAAAATCCAGCACTCAATGCAACACTCAAATTACCTAAGTAAGAGGAGTCACCAAAACGGCCGAAGTTAAAAAGCTTTGAAAATCAACCCTAGTTCAAACAAATGGTTTGAAAGTTGTACCAAGGAAGTCAAGAGTTCTTATGATGATGATCAGAATCGAGACTTTATCTAAGCGGTGGAAATTGCTAGCTCTAAGAGCACACCACTTGTCCCACCTCCGAATCAGCTTTATCAGATCAGTTTGTTAACTCGTGGATGAAACCAATCTCTTCAGCTTCATCCGATTGATGATGATGTTGATAATCCAATAGGAGACATTCTTCCCATTGAAGAATTGCTCAAAAATGATCCATCATCTCCTGGGTCTTATTATTCTACTCTTCCATTCCTTCTCTCACCCGAGTGAGGAAGATGACAACTTTGAATGAAGTCGGCGCCTTCTTAGTGATGAGTCTATCTCCAACAGAATTGATAATACTTACTTTGATC